>OX104068.1:15277127-15509840 GCA_944474145.2 Dicrocoelium dendriticum | reverse complement strand
TTTCTCAGACTGTTTTGCGTAACCGAAGTTAGCCTGAATAACTGACCTGAGGTCGAAATTTCGAGGACAGCATGTAATACGTTGTCTTCAGGCTCGTATATGGCGTTTGGACTGCCTATCGAACTTCGTAAATGCAACGTGTAGTCTCAGTTCCCGGCAGTTATTGTCAACGAATTGGTTGATCGATAGCTCCATTTTGTACGGAAAATGTGCCCAAATCAGTTGGTTCCCAATGCACTCGATTACTGTGCTTGTGTCCGGCCTGCTGTCGCGGCAAATTACGTTCGATAATCACTGCCATCGGGGCTCAGTTCATGTCTGTTGGAAACATCGCATGAGCAATGAGTGTGTTTAACGTTGCGTATTTGGAGCAGAAAGAGCGAGTGAACTGCTCAGCACCATTATATCACGTACCAGGCTCTGATGGCTGAGCCACGTGTTACACATGCCTGCCCACCTACTTCCGCGATCGGCGTTGTTTGTGCGACTGGGGATCTGAATGGAACAATGAAACAATGGAACAATGGTTTAGTACGGGTAAAAAGCATCGCTTAACAAGTCCCGTGGGATGGAAATTATTGCGAAAATCAATTGCATAATAAAGTGAAAAGCGTTGTGGTGGACTGACCATAGACTTATGTGGAATAGCGGAGATAATCGCGTATTAACATATCAATCCATAATTCCATTGGTTAGGCATTTGGCAAGACACCATCTGATTGCGTTCTGTAGCCCCTGGATAACAAGTCATAAAATGAAATGTAAGTGAGACAATGCATCGTCAACACGTTTTTTAAATATCGCCAGATTGGAAGCAGAGACGACATAATTAGGGAGGGCGTTCCAAGGCTGGCACACGCGGAGAGAAAAGCAATTTCTACGGCATTCAAGCCGGCTATACTGAATTGTCAGTTTCAGAGGGTGACCTCTTAGTTTAGTGTTGTGGTTTAATTCCAGCAGCGGACGGCAAATGTGGTTTGGGTTCTTCAGAATCTGGTAAACCATTATGAGATCCCCCCGCAAAAGCCGATATCGACTGCTGTAGATTCTTAGACATTTCAGTCTAAGCTGATAGGGCAGATGAAAGAGGCCCCTGACATTCTTGGTTGCCCTTCGTTGAGGAGTCTCGAGAGCAACGAGATCCTGTTTCTGCCACGGCTGCCACGCCTGAATAGCATATTCCACGTGAGATCGCACGTAGGCGGTAAGCATTTGGGGAAATATTGAGGGTTCAAACCGACCGAAGACTCTGCGAAGAAGGCCGAAGTGTTGATTTCCGGTCCTCGTCGCCTTCTCTGCTTGTTTTGAACACCCGAGATCTTCCTGTACCAATGCACCCAGGTCCAGCTCCTGAGAAACCTTCGCCAAGGTGTGGTCTCCAATCTTGTAAGCGCTCACCGGCTGGTGACGCAGATGCATCACTTTGCACTTAGCCATGTTCAATTGAAGCTTGTTCCTCTTTGACCATTCGTAAATGCAATCTAAGTCATGTTGGAGCAGATCCTGATCTGGCTTGTTACTAATCACCCGCCATATCTTGACGTCATCTGCGAAAAGCAGGAAATTTGAGGAGATGACTGATGCCACGTCGTTGATAAACACCAGGAACATACGCGGTCCCAGCACTGAGCCTTGTGGGACACCACGTTCCACCTCAATTGAGTTAGAGAGTGATCCCCTAACACGTACTTGAAGCTTCCGTTGGTAAAGGAAGCTGCCAATTCAACCAAGTACAGGATCTTCGGTTACGTAACTCTGAAGCCGTTGAAGTAGGATGCGGTGATCAAGGCGGTCGAAAGCTTTGGAGAAGTCCAGATAGATGATGTCAACTCCGACCCCATCATCGGCCACTTCCGTCCAACTACCTCGTGCAATAACTAGGTTGGTGGTGCATGACCGGTGTTGACGGAAGCCATGCTGTTCCGGTACCAAGATGTTGCATTTTTCCAGGTAGAATGGAAGAAGTCGAGTCCGAGCGTTGTCTTAGTCAAGAGGAATGAAGTCCCTCGCTTCAAAGTTGGCGTCGGTTGATGCATCCCGACTGCTTGGCTGGGGTCCTAAGGATGATGAACACGTTTGTTTTGTTACACTGGTTTACGTGGCAATGAGCCGACTATAATTCGTATGTGCTTGCACTTTCTTTGTCTCTCCTTTCCCGCTTATGTTTCCTCTCTAACCTAGTTACGTTTAAAGTGACACTAAGCATCAGAGTACGTTGCTGGTTTTCTAATGTAGTTTCTAATCTTTTGTATCATCTTTCTGTCACATATCCCATTAATTTTTAGTACGACACATTAGCACTATCAGCTGACCCTTGTTAAAGAAGATAAGGATGATGATGCTGTCTCGGCTTCGCTGATAGAGGCACTTGTGATGGACTACGGACAGACACTACTGCACAAGTTATCAGTAGCGTGGAAAGGCCAGGATGCGAAACGGCAACCAGCTAACAGCAGACGGTACTGGCTCACCCAAAAGAGTGGGACGCTATAGAACTGCAGCTGTATGCGCCCGAGAATTGGATGCAAAAGCAGTGTGCATCACACGATCCGTAGACATAGAAGGAAACCGGCTTCATGCAACCTCCAACGGGGACGGCGAAGATGAGTGGACGTTTGTGGGAACGGATGAACCTAGTAGTATCTATGTTTGACACAGTGAATAATTTCGCTTGTACCTCGGGTTTCTACTGATCGCTAGGACCGAGATGTGATTCACAATGCCTTCATGGATTGCGATGCATTTGGCTGAGTACAGCGAGGCGCATAAAGCGAACAAATTCACTCTTCATTTAGACCATCTGCATGTCTTACTACAGCACTTGTGCTGGTACGCCTGTGCATTTGTAAGTAGCGCCGTATCATACGGAATAACCAACGCTGTTAAAAGGAACTACTTATCTGGTCCAGTATAGAGCGTTGTTTGACATTTTATGTACCGGACGCCACTATAAGCAAAATGACGGATGCTATCTCTCACCAGCAGTAAACATTACAACGCAGGCTTCAAAGAACTACCAAATCGTGATGAAATATGTCACGACAATCTTGTGTTCGAATTTCGATGCACAATTTTAGTTAAGACCCCGTGGTTCACGGTGAAGTAAACCCCAGACACTTGCTCACTGGGGTCACATCAAAAGTGGAGAGTTTCGGAGCTGTTTTCTCTCACCACTGAAACCCTCGACGAACAGGTTCCGTCCTGGTTTGAACTCGCGAAGTAGAGATAGTCATAGCTGTGGTTGGCAGCTTACGTCTAAGCTACCAAGCCAGATCTCCCGAACAGCGCTTGATACGTCGGATAGATATTCATTGTTGGATCTTGGAATAAACCGCCGTGTGCCTGGATTGCAAGACGCAATCCCGATTGAGGCCGCTGTATGCTTAGAAGCAAACGTCGGTCACTTCGATTGCCTGGACCGCATTGGAAGTGGAGTTTTGAACTGACCCGTATGTTTCTGTGCGATTGATTTCGGTCAGTAATGCTAATTCGTATAAAATTTAAGTCATGACAATGCCCATCGCAGCCACAGCATTGGCAGATGTCGGATAAGTAAG
Organism: Dicrocoelium dendriticum; assembly: GCA_944474145.2. Classification (NCBI taxonomy): domain Eukaryota; kingdom Metazoa; phylum Platyhelminthes; class Trematoda; order Plagiorchiida; family Dicrocoeliidae; genus Dicrocoelium; species Dicrocoelium dendriticum. The sequence goes on along the minus strand of OX104068.1, from coordinate 15,506,283 downwards.
CTTCCCATCTTTGCGACACTTGTGTGATTTCATTTTTGCCAGTGATGAGTTACTTCAGGGAGGAAATTCAATGGAATGGATTCAATCGGTTCGCTTTGTCCGCACTGTTGATTGACGCAAAGTTCGTAATGAGCTTCTGGGATTAAATCCCTTCTCGGGTACTTCTAATCGAAGGGTTTTATTGATGAAAACGTCATTAATAACCAGCAGCTTCCGAAAATAGCGACGTCGTAGATCCATGTTAATCAGAGATCTTTCATTTTGTAAAATTTTTCGCGATTCAGTTCAAAGTAAATAACGGAAGAACTGGTGCATTTGCATCTCTTTGATACAACGTATTGGCAATCCGGTAAAAGCATACCGATGGTTTCCCTTACCGCACTGAAAACCTGCCTTGTTACACCCAGTAACATTAAAATGATGAGGTTTTTTGACCATCTGTCTATCACGAAATTGTTTACTGATTTCAATTGCATATGTGTAGTGTATTCACAATGAATAAACTAGGGTGAAACACAATATTTAAAGGCGGTAGCCACAACAACAGCAAAAACAATTAGGAATATTGATCAAAATATGCGACGCGTAAAGTGAAACACCAGTTATGCTGTGCGTATTCGAAGGCCCTATTATTTTGGAATGTTCCAAAATGGCCACTTGTATTTTCCGAGTCTTCCGTCGTCAGCTCATGCTCGTTCATCTTGAACTTGCTCTTGCTGCGTCACGCCTATTCTCCTCTGTCCGACTGGCCCACGTGATTATGGTCATCACTCGCTTCTTTTTCGCATCAATGGCTATCCGTCGTCACCATTTGTTTCATAGCCCGACTATCATGGCTTCCTGTGTCGCTAGAGTGGCAGTGTTAACGCATACGCGCCGTGCTCCCTCTCCTTTGGACCGAATCTGCGTCACTCATAACTGCGAATAAGCCGTGTCTCATGCACCATTAACTCATTTATTCCGACTTGTATCATTGGTCGTTTTGATCACGGTGGTTAACGGGCCTGCCAGATTAAACCAGTTAGGGTAACCTTCAATTAAGTAGTCAGTTACCGCCATAAACGGTTTACAGGGTTCTGTGTAAAACATACTCCTAATCATCAGATACAGGTGAGTAGAAATACCTAGTAAAGGTTCTGCACCTCAGCTAGAATAACTGTCATAGCATTGATCAGAAAGTTTGACGGATTAAACTGACTTGTAGCCTTTGTAGCAGTAGTTGATGTGCTATTGAACCTAACAGCTAGATGTGTGCAAATGAACCTGTCTAGGCAGATAATGCATCTTGCTATGAAAGGTATGCTGTGTTATTTACGACATCGAAAGACTAATATTGACCAATCGCTCAGTGTTGAGTGGTAAAAACGATGGCTTACCCAGCTGCATACATGTACAAGGTCAAAAGCAGACTTACTATTAATGCGAAAACTTCGGTACCGCCACCATAAAATCCACAACCTCAGACGTAAAAACTGTCCGCTTCTCTGTTTAGATAATACTGTCAAACACGGGTTATTTGAACGTGGCTCACCTTTCTTGTACAGAGAGAACGCGTAACAGAATTAGAGGTGTAATCATTAATAAGTTAGAGTAGGTTTAAGTCAGGCAGGATGAAAATATTCCGTGTGCTGCTTAAACTTACGTGAAACGCAACACTCCAAAATGTCGGTCGTATACACAGTAACATGTCGCTTTCGAACCAGATAACGACGGAAATATCACGCAATTTTAGCTTGTTTGCTTCCATCAGTGTTTATCTTCATCCTGCCTCAGCACCCGAAGCTACGTAACCAGCGTAGTTACACCAAACGCTTCGGAAATACAAAAGTTTACTGATTCGTTTAAGAAGCTTACGCCTCTCCAATGCAAGCAAAAAGAGGGATGTGACATCGTGAAATTGGATCCTTTTAATTTGCAAGTTCCATTCCTATTTTTGTCCGGAATACTTACTATGCGCATGAGACACATTAATAAATCATCTTTATACACGTCAGCTAGAGGTGGGAAAACACCTCCGCTACTGTGCCGCAATACATGAAGGAAATACATACATACATATAATACAATACACAAAGGAAAAATAGATACAACAGTTGTATGCCAGCTGAGCTACCAGCAACGGATAGGCATCGTTCCGGTAAGCTTCTAGCCAGCTACTAGGCAAAAAGAAAAAAATTATTGTTTTACCCTACGAAATGAGATTGTAGATGGAGGGGAGGCTAAAAGGGATGGGGAGGGACAAAGAAACTCACAGCAGGAACGCCACTGAGGTCTGCTCCTTGCCATGTCAGCAAGTATATCCAGCCAAACGTGTTCACCATCTTTTGGACCCCAACCAGGGAGCCGTGACGCTCCAACCGAGGCCAGATCCGAAGTGAGGGACTTTCTTCCCCTGGACCAAGTCATCGCTTGGCCACCTCTCCTCTTCTTCCACCCACATCCCCGGTGAGCAAACAACGCACATCGCGGGAGTCGGTGGGCTGGCATGCGTAACACGTGGCCCAGCCATCGGAGCCTGGTGCGTGAAATGACGGTGCTGAGCGGTTCAGATCCTTTTCCTGGGCCGTAAACAATGTGTCGAACACGCTCGTTACTCACGCGGTGTTCCCACCATATGTGAGCCAAACTGCGAAGGCACCGATGGTCGAACGTAACTAGCCTCCTCAAGTCCGCCGACCTTAGGGACCAGATTTCACAACCGTACAGTAAGGTCGAACGTACCGTACACTCTACCCTTCAGGGCGAGAGTGATGTCGCGCCGCCGCCATAGGTGGCGAAGGTTAGCAAAAGCACTTCGAGCTTTCGATATACGGTTCGTGACATCTTGGCGTCTGATCGCTTAGGCGGGTAGGTTTCATAGATTGTAGGTGTTATGGGGACCCAATGTCCCTATAATTATTACAGGCTTAAATTACGGAAGGCTGAAAACCTGATTCACACAAGTGCACATGTACTCGGATCAGACAAAACGCACACGTTCAATCAGCCTTCCAACTCGTGAAACATTCACATTCATTGAGCCTTTGTACCCAGAAACAGTCTCGTTTCCAACCAAACATTCATTGTTGTATCCAAGCAACAATTATTTTCCGGACAACTCTCGCCAAACTTCCAACATTCCTGTTCAGTTTACGGACTTTGCATATTTACATAAAACCATGTTTCTTGCTTCCAGAGTTTGCTTACGCAAACCATTCCAAGGGAATACCCCCCTTCATCACCGTATCATGATATAAAAATGAGGCTGTACAACGCTAGAATCGCCTTAGCTTTGGCCAGTAAAAGCGCCTGTGGCAAAAGGCCTGTCTTGTTCTTGATTCAGTCTTGCGTTGGGAAATCGTGCGTAGAAACTTTGCGTTCGGTCTAGGAACCCGTTCGACTCGCGTGAATTAAATTTTTGCCACTAAGTTCCGAGAATCCACAGACTTCGAGAATTTTCAGTTACCGTGCTGTGCGAGAAATAATTCTGAGTCTACGTTAGTTCATCCGACTAGGAGAGTTGGTATTACATTGTTATAACCTGACGTATTCAAGAGGCAGTATTCAACAGTAGGCAACAATAATCACTGAAGATCATTGTCCGAAAGTGCGTTCCCCCGAAAACTCCGATCGATCCACGGCGCATAAGCCGCAGTGCGACCGACTAAATCGGTCTAATATTCCATCTCCAGCGTGCACTGTTGGGCTAGTAACCATCTCATTTACAAGTGCTATATCCGGGTGTCAACTGCACACAAGCAGCTCTCAGAATGCTTACATTAATGATTGTTGAGGACAAGTAAATGGCACTTATTCGAAGTATGATTGCTTTGGGTGCACAGGGACTGTGGTTGCCGGACGCCACAAAGTTGCCGGAACCTACGATGGGAGAAACCACTACCTTTCTGCTGCAAACATAGCTGTTATTCTGAAGCATGTTGATGTGATACGTCGCGCCCGAATCTTTTAAGATGGCAACCGCATCTCTGAAACATCGTTGGTCAAAAGACAGTTTAGTCAAATCCTACAAGATTCGCATGGGGCGCGATCGGCGATGATGACCGCAACGACCAAGTCACTAGCTGCGGTAAAGCGCTGATCAAAATCTACTGCATTGTGCGTTGCTGCTGTGTATAGGAGAGTGTAGATCATTATAGCCAGGAATTACTTCTCAAAGCTACCATATATTTCGTGACATTAACTGCCAACGCTGGAGAATATTGCTCAGAGAGAGAGAGAGAGAGAGAGAGAGAGAGAGAGAGAGAGTAAGCGCAATCTTCATATTTGAGGGGACTAACGACGACACATCGCAACCACCATGCCACCACACATGCAGTAATGTACCAGCTGGCAGATTCTTCACCGAGGAAGTTAGAAATGAGTGGAAGAAGCTGTGTTTGTGGAAAGATTTACTAAAACCAATTAGCCCTGGATCAGTTTATTGCAACGCACACCTTCCAGTTAGGAACTCATCATTATCATCATCATCATCAGTATACACGTTAGCTAGAGGCGTCAAGCAATTCAGATACTGCGCCGAAATACATAATAGAAAATAAATGCAACTGTTGCACGACAGCTTAGCTACAAGCAACAGGCTGCATTGTTCCGGAAATCTATCAGCCGGCTACTAGGCAACAAGAAAAATAATATGCATTAATATATGCTACGAAACGAGAAATTGGTTAGAGGAGAGACTAAAAAAGATGGAGCGGGACAAAGAAACTCAGAGCACGAAAGCTACCGAGGTCGGCTTCTAGCCATGTCAGCAATTGTAACCAGACATACATGGTTATCGTCCTAGGGACCCCAAGCTGCAAGCCGAGGCCAGCTTCGAAGTGAGGATCTACATTCCTCCCGAACGAGTCACCGTTTAGCCACCTCTCCTCTTCTGCCATCCACACCCCCGATGAGCAAATAACCCGAATAGCGGGAGCCGGTAGGCTTACATGAGTAACACTTGGAAGAGCCATCGGAGCCAAGTGCGTGAACTGACGGTGCTAAGCGATTCATTTCCTTTTCCTATGCTGTAAACAGATCGTCAGACGTACTCATTTGCTCACGCAGTGTTCCCACCACATGTGAGGCAAACTGAGAAGACACTGGTGGTCGAACGTAACTAGACTTTTTATATCGGCTGATCTAATGGGCCAAGTTTCACAACCGTACAGTAACGTCGAACGTACCGTTGCATGGTACGCTCTATCATTCAGGATGACAGTAATGCTGCACGGGCGCCATAGGTGGCGAAGGCTAGCAAAAGTACCTTGAGCTTTTGCTATATGGTTCGTGATCTCATCTTCGATCCCAAAGGCACTGATACAACTTCCCAGGTAGTTGCAGTGCTGAACGACTTCTAGCTGATCACTACCAAGGGTTAGCGCATGAGGCGATCCTTGCCAATCTTGGAGGAAAGCTTTGCACTCCGATGGTAGAAAGCAAAGCCCAAATCGACAGACAACCAATGCTAATCTGTCCAGTGCAACTTGGCACGTCTGGGAGCTGTCACACATGAGGGCAAGACCGTCTGCTTACTCACAGTTAAGAAGCCGTTTTTCTGAGAGTAGATCCATACATTCTAACTCTTGTTCTGTCAATACAATCTCCATGACTTCGTTAATAGCGAAGTTAAAGTGAAAAGGCGACAGTAGGCATCCTTGTCTCACACCACTGGAGATACTGTTGTACAGAGACAGCCTGCAATAAACCCTCACTTTGCGCCCTGCTACGCGCGTATAATGTTCGGATAATGGTTACAGATTTCTCGGGCACATTTTTCCTGAGTAGACAGTCCCAAACGGCACATTAACCGCAGCGAAGGCACCTTTGATGTCTAGGAACACGACAACGGTGGGCCGCCAATATGTGTTATGATGCTCCAACATTTGACGCAGTGTGTGTATGCGGTCGATACAACCACGACCCAGAGGAAACCCGAGTTGCTCTTTACGAATCTGGGTTTCACGAGTGCCAGTCAGTTTGTAAAAGCTTACAGTGACAAGTAATTTAGAGGCCATGGGGCTCAGACTGATTCCTCTATGCTTGACGCATTACGAACTTGAGCCTCCTTTGAAGATCGGAACAATAACGGAGTGGCTCCAGTCGGTAGGGACAATTTCCTGCTCACACAGTTTCACTAGTAATTCGCGTAAATCATCAACAGGAACGGGCCCCCGAATTTGGAGATGGCTCAATTCAGACCATTTGGTCAAGCGGCTTTGTTCAACCTCAACAGTCCGATCTCACCTTTCACTTCTTGGCGAGAGGGAGGATCCGATGGGACAGCCAAGGGAGCAAGGCGATCACTGTCCGATGAGAGATCTAACAATTCCGGCAGACTAAATTGCTTTGCAAAATGCTCAGCTCAACACTCCAAACGTTTTGACAAGTCGTGGATAGGCTGTCTACTCTCGTCATAAGTGGTTTTACTAACACCAAATCTCCTGCTGCTCTTTTCCAGATCAGACAGAATAACTTCGTTTGACTTCCAAGGACAGCGGCCACTTCCATTGCTAACGCACGAAGAGACCACAAGGATTCGTGGTCTTTCTTCAGGCTAGCATGGAGTTGTGCCCGGAGCTCTTTGCGAGTCTCATTGAGTTCGCTTCCAGCTGGAATGTGCCGGCGAGTGTCGATAATTTCTGGAGACCGCGAAGATCCGCTATATCCACTTCAGCTATTAGATTTACCACATAAGAATTCGCCTGGTGCTAATAAGATCTGGTGTACTTGCATCCTGTGTCCTTCAAAGTTCTCCGTTTATGGCTTATTTAACTCGCATGCCAGCGTATTTCGGTACGAATTCAGAAAAGCTGGCTTCAAGAGTTGACTGGTCTCATTGACGTCACAGCTTCATCGTGGGCACCCGCCAATACACATCCGCCTGTCTGTACTTTCAAATTAATGCTCAATGTCTACACATGCGCTAAAAATTTAGCAACAGCACTGGACGCAGCCTCTCCAGTGATAATTGATTGTAATGTGATTGATTTGCGTCCAAGGCTGGCTCGAGGCTGGTGGGGCGCCAAGTCACCATCCGGCTACTGGTTGGGATCCAAGCAACCAGAACAGCTTCAGCCCGGGGACTCAGGTCATTACCAACACCGTCTTGGCCGGTGCTCGAAGTTGCATCATCACCGGATACGAGCAATAAGAAAATACTGCTGGTGTCACCTGAAGTGGATGGCAGAGTGAGCACAGAGCTGGAGTCTTGTAGGCGGGTCTCCGACAAGCAGCAGCTAGCGATGAAGGGGGACGCTAACATTCGGGCAAGTGCTGCCTGTTGACTGATCTTAGCCATGTGCGTACATTAAGGCATTCCAGTTCGAAAGAGGAGCGAGAGATCCAAATGGAAGCCGAAGAAATGGGGTGGAACAATTGGTTGTTCGTGGGCCTCTCGACAGGAGAGGAATGAAGCTGCACTTCCACATGTGGTTCGAAACTAGAAGTTAAAAGCCTAGTGAAGCACTTTGGGGATGATCAAGGATTGGGGGGTTGAAAATGGTGGGATAAAAGTAAAGTTGGACGAGGACGAGAAGGGTGAGAAAGTGTAGGAGGGGGAATAAGAAGATGGGTAGGCTTGAAAAGTAGCATCCAAACCCCTATGCATCCTGCTCAATGCAGCAGCCAGGAGGCTGAGTTCGTCTGGCCTCTATTCATTTACTAATCTGGGATGAGTGGTGCAAAACACCACTCAGCACGAAAGCTATAGCATCAGAGTAAGGTCCAGCTTCATTGCTGTGGTCAGATTGTGTAAAGGGGCTACCGTGTTTATAGGCAAACTTTGGCTTGTAATTTCTACGCCATCTAGAGTAAAGTTTTAGGTTTGGATTCACAGGGATCCGTCATTCGCGCGCTAATCGCGAGTCTGTGTGGGAGGAATCGGCCGTCTTGAGCCTACCTGGAAACATGGTAGCCGTCAGACTTAGTTTAGTAGTGACAAATACTCTACTTATTTTATTAGTAATTGTTTGCGGTATTCATCCCACTAGTTCACAAGCTACATGGCAAAGCCTAGTCCGGAAAAGCAACAGACGCATTTCGCACTACTGGGACTGGTCAGTGATGCGCATTCTCTCGGTCCCCTACTAGAAACCGAACCAATGACCGCTAGAGGCAGATGTCAAGTAGCCAGCAGCTAAGGCCACTAAGTCATGGGGGACATTGGCTGGGCTACCTAATTTGCAATCTAACTGGGATATAACACCACCTATGTTCCACTGCCCGGTGCTTTTCTGGAGTAGACTGTGCTATGTAGCTGGCTAGCCGAACAAATTCCTCGTGGTGCCAGCTGGGTGCTTCTGGATTACCCCGTTCCAGCAAATAGTTCAAGGGCAGTGTTCCAGAATGTGATGAGTTTTCGCCTGGCAGGCCTTCTCCCCATAAAAAGCCACAAATGTCTGGTTAACAACACTGTGACGTGGTGATTCTGACTCGCCACCAATTAAAGTCAAACATTTTCTATTCGGTCAGCCGCTTAAAGTCCACAGCCATTAAGCATCCATTTAACAATGGTGACATGTTCTTGTACCATCAAAAGTGCAGGAAAAATTTACAATTCCCATAACACCCAGCTAAACACGCCTACATGCACATTTACATACATTCATATATCAATAAATGCGAAAATCCCATTGCTCCATTGCACATTAAATGATCACATTTCGTATTCTTAACGTGATCATACCTGTGCTGGCGTGCCTCGCTTAGTCCAGAATAAAGAAATTTATTTAGTTATTTATGCCGCAAAAATTACGATTAAAATCCTATTACTCCCAAGTAATTTTATGAGTAGTTTAGGTTTGATCACAATTTTACTCCATTATGTACTACTGTTCCTTTCTTTCACACATTTCCGCCTGCTTGTTGATCTGTCACAGCCGATATACCTTCATGTTCCCGTAGTTTGTTTTCGTCCTACTCAATTAAATCAAATATGCAACAATGCAATAGCCGTATATGAACGGCTGCCTAACAGGTGTGGTAGTATTACGGTCCAATCGTCCCAGTGGATTTGCCTATGTACAATGCTAAATGCATGGGGCGTCGACTGCTCACCCGTTTAAGTGTAGGATGTGGCTCTACATAATAACGCCGATTCTCTCTTGTCGAATGGCTGTTCTCACAATGACCTAGTCAAACTCTCATGGTAGCATTTTCTTGCCCGATCTGCGGAGATAGTTAGAAAACGACTGTTATAATCTGAAAACAAAATAGGGCCGGAACTCCGCTTACAACGGACCATCCTTAGCCGTGATCCACGTGCCTCCACGACCGTGGTACAAGGCGTGCTATCCCATGGACAGCAGACGTCCAGACGAAGGAAACTGTCGCCGCCTAACAATCTATTTCATTCAGGACCAATAAGTTGCTTTGGACGCCTCTGACACAATCTCACCCAGTAACAACTCCAGGACGACAGCTATACGTCCCACGCCTACTCGAATGGTATCAGCTTCACTCATTCACAGATTATCTACCGCCCTTGTCATCGGTGACTTAGCTACCTACACATGTGATCGAGTCACAACGTTGCAATATCTGCTCCGATTGCGTAGTTATCTACTCCTGCTATATGCGGAGTTAAGCCAAGCACAGGTCACGGTGTTTCGAAATCACTTAAATGACTCTCCCACTCACTGTTTCCGACATGAATTCAGTACGAGCTTCGGTTACTTTTGTCAGACGTGGTTTCTACATATTTGGACATAATCCCAACCATTCAACCACACCAAAATGTTTTAGAACAGAAAACCATGAGGTAGAGTCCTGTTCCGTCACAACCAATGTATTTATCATCGTTGACGGACCTCCTACTTACAAGAAAAGGAACGAATCCCTGACCTCATCCGAGGTTTGACAAAAGTATTCTCACCACCATCATCGCCTGATAATCAATCCCCAGGCGTGATCAGCCCACCCAAGCATTTCCGCAGCAGAGTTGCGCCCCTCGCTATGCCAGATTGGCTCAGCGCCCATTATCGACCACACCACACCAAAAGATGTTGAAAACATGGATACTCACTTCGTTACAGATTTTCTGAGCTGCATTTTTGCCTCTTCCCCGTGCCTTTCGCATCTTTATCCCAAAGAGCTCGTCTCCCCCGCTTCCCCAAAACTTCCAATATCTATGACCTCCGGTTTTATTCACCTTTTGCATTGTTCTCGCTCTGAGCACCGGATTTCATCTTTTCCATCTGACCGCCTACAATGCGGTTTTCTCCGGAAAAGCTAATGATTTGAGGCAATAGTTATTCAACACTCCACGCTTCGCTCAACTGACTCCCACTACTCCGCCTCACTTTCGCCTCTGTGGACATTTTAAAGGCCTTTGATTCCGTCTCCCATAACTCCCTAACTAGAGTTGCATTTACTTTTGGAGACCTTTACCTTTGTTATTGATTATGAGTCTTCCTGCTATGCTACTGCCATCTCAACGTTCCGGGAGTTGGAAATCCATCCAGGGAGAGAACTGAAAAAGAGGGACCCAGTTCCACCACTACTATTTTCTTGATACTCGACGAAGTCCTTCAAAAGCCTTTCTCCTGTCTCTGGATGTGCCCCACAGGTCCTGTCGATTACATTTCTTACGCAGAAGAGGTGATCACCGTGGCTGAAAACAAAGATGCTGTACAGGAACGACACCTGGTTTTTCATAACTACTTACATGTTATTAACCTTTCCATCAATCAAATGAATACTAAGATCTTAAATATCGTCATTGATAGATCCAGAAAGTAAGCGTTATTGGACACCTCCGACCTTAAATTAGGATCGATGAACCCACCATCAGTATAACGGACGAAGTCTTCTAATTTCCTGGGTTTACCTTCTAACTGGCACGGTAAGCTACCGCCTTACTCGCTTGATGAGCTGTCCCAGAAAACACAGGAAAGTTCGCAAGCACCATTAAAACCACATCAGCAGATTGAAATTTTCAAGACCTACCCATTCCACAACACCCCAAATCCTCTCGTCGGCAATAATACATAGATACAACCACAAGGCGATGGACAAATTAATTAGGGCCAACGTTCGCAAATGGTAGAGGTTACCCCTAGACATAGCCATCACCTTTTGCAACGCTTCCCTCAATGATCACGGCTTAGGCATTTCTAGTCTAGCAACCATGTTGCCAATTCGGATAGATTGGAGCGACACCTTGCCAACCCGAATGCCATCCTGAGCTGAGCCACTGGTGACCCTTCCGCCTCGGTGATCAGTCGGCTGGCTAATTCGTCAGTCATCGTAGGTGGGCAAACTGGGACGGTTACAGTCTCAGCAAAGGAGGCATGGAAGACTCAGGTACATACTGCTCTGGACATATCCCCTCTATGTCAAACTCCAGTACGTCCAATTGCTCATCGATCGTTCCGGCAACCTGCACTTGTCATTTCGTGTCTGTTTATGAGGACAACACAATTAAGTGTAGGCGCCCTACCTACAAAGTCAGACGCGCTAGACGCAGACCATCGCGTTCCCCATCCGATCTCAATTGCTGCGGTCCATATGGGCAACAAGAATCAATCTCTCAAGTTGTACAAGCTTGCAGCCTAACACATGATTCAAGCTGCGAACTGCACAAAAACATTGCCAAGCAAATTGCAATGATTCCACGCCGTCGGCGAGCTACAGTCTTTCCAGAACCACTCATCCCAGCCAACGACCTACATCCAGCCAGTTCTAGCCATTAACTGGGGCGCTACTATCTACGTGATGAATATCGCTGTCTGGGACCTACACCGAAAGCTCAACTTTTAGCAAACAAACTTGATAAATACCGCGTCGGTGATCACGCAGCTATAATCACACGCACACCATCAAGCACAAACGGCGCTCTGGGTACATTCCACTATTCGGCATTATCCATTCATCCTAAACAATAGTGGATATATCCATCTCGCGTCGATCCAAGATCTGTTGTCGTTGGGTAAAAGCGACTTTTACCTCCAACTGACCGAGCTCCTTCACCACAAAAGAAGCAGGGACGATGTTATGGTGACTGGGGTTCAGAACGTTGAAGTTAGAAAATTATACACTGATGAATTGCTTCTGGGCAGCCAACACGCTGCAGGCTCCCGTAATGCAAACGTTGAGCGGTCAGCTCATTCTTGTGAAGATGCCCGCTTATACCTTGCGAGCACTAATTTCCGACACAGCACCCGCCGGAGGGGGACTTGGAGCCCACCAGCATCGAGCCAGCCTTGAACGCAAATCAATCACATTACAATGAATTATCACTGGAGAGGCTACGTCCAGGGCTATTACTAAATTTGGAGCACATGTGTAGACAATGAGCACAAATTTGAAAGTGCTGACAGAGGGATGTGTTTTGGAGGACGCGCACGAAGACGCTGTGAGGCCACGGAGACTAGTCAACTGGTGGAGAAAGCTTTCCTAAATTCGTACCGAAATACGCTGGCATGCGAGTGCAATAAGACCTAAATAGAGCAAATTGAAGGTCACAGGATGCAAGTACACCAGATCTTATTAGCACCAGGCAAATTCTTATGTGGTAAATCTAATAGCTAAAGTGAATATAGCGGATCTTCGCGGTCTCCAGAAATTATCGACACTCGCCGGCACATTCCAGCTGGAAGCGAACGCAATGAGACTCGCAAAGAGCTCCGGGCACAACTCCATGCTAGCCTGAAGAAAGACCACGAATCCTTGTGGTCTCTTCGTGCGTTAGCAATGGAAGTGGCCGCTGTCCTTGGAAGTCAAACGAAGTTATTCTGTCTGATCTGAAAAAGAGCAGCAGGAGATTTGGTGTTAGTAAACCACCTATGACGAGAATAGACAGCCTATCCACGACTTGTCAAAACGTATGGAGCGTTGAGCTGAGCATTTGGCAAAGCAATTTATTCGGCTGGAATTGTTGGATCCCTCATCTGACAGTGATCGCCTTGCTCCCTGGGCTGTCCCATCGGATACTCCCTCTCGCTCAGAAGTGAAACGTGAGATCGGACTGTTGAAGTTGAACAAAGCCGCTTGACCAAATGGTCTGCATCGAGCCATCTTCAAATTCGGGGGCCTGCGCCTGTTGATGATTTACGCGAATTACTAGTGAAACTGTGTGAGCAGGAAATTGTCCCTACCGACTGGAGCCACTCCGTTATTGTTCCGATCTTCAAAGGAGGCTCAGGTTCGCAATGCGTCAAGCACAGGAGAATCAGTCTGATGCCCATGGCCTCTAAATTACTTGCCTCTGTAAGCCTTCACAGACTGACTGGCACTCGTGAAACCCAAATGCGTAAAGAGCAGATCGAGTTCCGTCTGGGTCGTGGCTGTATCGACCTCCTACGCACACTGCGTCAGCTGTTGGAACATCGTAACACATATCGGAGGTCGACCGTTGTCGTGTTCCTTGACATCAAAGTTGCCTTCGCTGCGGTTGATTGAAGTGCCGTTTGGGACTGTCTACTCAGGAAAGATGTGCCCGAGAAATCTGTAACCTTTATCCGGGCATTATACGCGCGTAGCAGGCGCAGAGTGAGGATTTATGGCAGGCTGTCTCCGGCCAACAGTATCTCCAGCGCTGTGAGACGAGGATGCCTACTGTCGCCCTTTCACTTCAACCTCGCTATTGACGAAGCCATGGAGATTGCATTGACAGAACACGAGTTAGAAGATGTGGATCTACTCTCAGAAGAACGGCTTCTGGACTTTGAGTAACCAGACCGTCTTGACCTCATGTGTGACAGCTCTCAGACGTGCCAAACTGCAGTGGACAGATTAGCATTGGTTGTCTGTCGATTTGGGCTTTGCTTTCTACCATCGGAGTGCAAAGCTTTCCTCCAAGATTGACAAGGATTGTTTCGTGCGCTGACACTTGTTGGGGATCAACTAGAAGTCTTTCAGAACTGCAACTATCTTGGAAGTTGTATCAGTGTCTTTGGGGTCGAAGATGAGATCACGAACCGTAAAGCGAAATGTAGGCACTTTTGCTAGCCTTCGCCACCTATAGCGCGTGCTTGGCATTACTGTCGCCCTGAAGGGTAGAATGTACAATGCAACGGTACTTTCGACCTTACTGTACGGTTGCGAAACCTGGCCATTAGATCAGCCGACATAAGAAGGCTAGTTACGTTCGACCACCAGTGCCTTCGCAGTTGGGCTCACGTCTTTTGGCAACGAGCATGTCTGAAGCTTTGTTTACAGCACAGGAAAAGGAAATCAATCGCTTAGCGCTGTCATTTAACGCACTTGGCTCCGATGGCTTTTTCAAGTGTTACGCATGTAAGTCCACCGGCTCCCGCGATTCGGGTTATTTGCTCATCATGTGTGTATTGCAGAAGAGGAGAGGTGGCCAAACGATGATTGGGTCTGGAGAATGAAGACCCTCACTTCGAAGCTGGCCTTGGCTCGCAGTTTGTGTTCCATAGGACGATAAACACATATCTGTGGTTACAACTACTGACATGGCTAGAAGCCAACCTCGGTAGCTTTTTTGCTATGAGTTTCTTTGTCCCGCTCCATCCGTTTTAGCCTCTCCCCTAACCATGCTCTCGTTTGGTAGCATATGATAATGTATATTATTTTTCAGAAACATAAAACAGTGGGTCCCCTTCAGCCATTTCGTTAAGGCAGAGAGAAGACAGAGGTTGCGATATGTCAACATTTCGATTGTTCTCATCAGTCGCAAACACAATACGATCAGAAACACATAAGGGATTATATACATGGAAAAAAGGCACCACCAATCAAAATGTCACAGTCAAGACCATGGCAACCGAATTGATTGCCTCAAGAGTTTCTGTGCACATAGCACAGGTTGATAAGCCTTAATTAACAACGCCTCACTAATTGCTAGCATTATCGGGTTTTTGTTACGTAATAACACTTTGAACGCTGTCTCGGGGTTCACGTGATGACGGGTTGTCATGAGGTGCTTGGTGATAGACGATGCAGGGCTCCGATTGATTCTCAGATTCGTCCCATGTTGTTGCGTAATCACTTGTCCCAACCACTTTGGCAAGTGTTCAGCTACCCTCTGAGCTAACTGACGGTTTGTTCTGCCTATGTAAATGTCACCGCAACCGCAGGTGAACTGATAAACAACGTGAGAGGCCGAACTAACCGACGAGATGCTCTGACGGTTATGAAGAACAAGTGCTCGCGTGGTATGCCTGAGTCGCAACTGGGCTGTCGTGTAGGTTCGCGTTAGGGCGGACCGGAGCTTTCGTCCGATGTCATTTGCCACATGGTAACCCCTTGAACGGCAAGAACAAATAAACATTCTTTTTCTCAGCTGTCAACACCGGTGTTTTTACGCTGGGAGGTCTGCTGTGTACCTGAATAAACTTCTCAGGATATCCATTAGAAATTAAGGTCTTGCGTAGAAATTCTTCTTCGGCTTGTAAGGTTATCGGGGCTACAAATACGTCTAGCCCGGTAGAAGAGAGATTTCACTAACCCGCGTTTGTATGCGATCGGGGCGAAGCTTGAAAACTGAAGGGGCTCTCCAGACCAAATCGATTTGCGGTGAACAGTGCGCTGCAACATACCTTCAGCCTGTCTCCTAATGAGTACATCCAAAAATGCCAGGCATTTGTGCCGTTCCACTTCATGGGATACGGACAGAATAGGGTGAATCGAATTTAGGAGGGTTAGCAGCCGATTAAAATGTTTTCCGCTGGTGAAGACTAAAATGTCATCCACATATCGTCTGTACAATTTCGCTTCACCAATGCTCTCACTGTTTGGTGCTGATTAGGGAACTGTTCAGCGGGACATTATTACCAACCTCATTAAGGATAGAAAATGCTGGTCGCAAATTCCGTCTGTTCACACAAAAACATTGAGGCACAGAGTCGCAGAAGCGTCAGCAAAATGCAGTAAGCAATCATTGCTTTGTCTGTTGAACCTTGTGAATGTGTTTATGAAGCAATTTCTGATAGTCTTGAATACTGATAACGAATGTTTTTAGTACCTGTGTCTTCTGATATTTCCTGTTGTCTTCGTTGATGATCAAATCCCGTGATTTTGACGGCCCTCAAATTCGTGCTTTGGCGCATGATGAAGACTTTGTCCTAATGATGAATGCTAAGGGGATGAGTGGGTCACAGTTAGTTGGGACAGTTATACGTAACTTTCCTGGGACGACAAATCTGATAATTATATGAATCTTGTTAATAGAATGTAGTGGATATTTCGCGATCTTGGGTGAAATATGGATGCTTACTGCATCTACTGAACAGTAATCATGATCAATTCCCTGTAACAGTAAGCAGATGTCCCCGGTTCGCCAGTGTATAATTCTGACTAAATTTACTATTTATTGTGCACTCAAACAATTACCAATTTGCTGTGTACTGCCTGAGGCTATCGGTGTGAATTGCCTAAGTGTACAATAAGATAGTAATTTTAGTTAGAATATTATATTGGTAAACCAAGAAAATCGCCAGACTGCTAAAATCATGAGATAGTAAGATGTGAACAAGGGAAACGCTAACATCCAGATTCCATAGCACTGGATGAGCGTTATCAGGGATGCTAGGAAACGTCAAGCAAGTTGACTATTGTTGGAGCTTCAAGCGTGACTACCGTAAGCAAATTTGTCGACGCGAGAGCAATAAGCGCAAATCGTTGGCCGATTAATGCCGGTCATCCATCTAGCGGTGTGCATATGTCGTGCCGAATCAAATTTTGTGTTAGAGGCACTTGTTGCATCACTTTATTTGTTCAAAATACATGGAGTCATAGGCCATAACTGGGAACAATTTGGTTTTTAAAACAAAACAACCGACATTTAAAGATCAGTTTCTAAAAGCGAAAGATCAATATAAGATTTGAATTTTGCATGCACAAATTGAAAAAAGAACCAACGTCAGTAGCAATGCAGTTAATGTTTGTTTGCGTCGTGTAAGTGATGGTTCAAAGACGGAATTATATTACTCAGCGATGAATAATCATACGTGAAATTGCACCTTTCAAACGAGATGCATTGTTAAATGGTATGACCATTTTCTCCGAAATGCAGTGTTCTACTAACTTACATTTAAGTAGGCTAGTTTTATAATATTTTCATGGAGACCGAAGGTAAGCAATTGTTTTCGATGATTCATCCTCAGACCCATGCAATCAAGAGTGAAATAGCAATGAACGTAAAAGCAGATTCAATCTGTTCAAATGAGATTAGATCATGTGCCGACCAATAGCATTAACCAGCAAAAAACGACAAACTAGTACAGAAATGTAGTTGAACGATTACAGCTGCACTCAGATTGATCCATTTTGTCTGGCTAAGGTGGCTAAAGAGATTCGATAAGTTTCTTGTGTGCGGAAAATACTGGTTGATACAACTGAATGCTTATCGCCTCGGCAGTAGCAAGGGTGCGGAGACGCACGTCTTTCGACTGGAGTGGAGGGGTCCTGTATATTTTTCGAAACGTACGGATTGGGTCAGCCTCAGGCCCATTATCATCAAGATGAGCAATAACAGAGCTAGTTATAGCTCCGGTACCGCCTTGACGAAACCAGCGTGGTAGATGCTCCTGAATGCGCAGTACAGATGCTTCACTGCCGTGCAACCGCCACCAGTTTCAATGGGGCTACCGATACCGCGACGGTCGTCCGCTCCCTACGCATGCTGGATCCCGCGCCCTCGGATTATAAGGCAATCTTGTGATCCTTAATACCACGACCCCGCTGTTAGATCGCACAGCTGTTAGTTCCACTGAAACCTTATATATTCAAGTTTCCTAAACTCTCGGTTTCCATCATATCACTAGACTAAGCGGGAGGGAATAACGCATGCCATATTTCAGAGTGCCCGCCATGTGCCTGGTTTCCGGCACACATCCACGGCCAAGGACACAGCTGGAACTGAAGTGCCCTTTTGCCGTTTCGGTCACTAGGACCCTATCCGAAGAGGAGTTCGGCTTTTCTATCTCTCCTCAGTGCATCCCACGACCGACCGGGTTCATCTTTCTCAGGCTTATCTTATACTAATTGCCTGAGCTGAGAGTGGAACTTGACACATACTGGTTGACAACTTACGTCTTATTCACTATGTCGGAGCTACGCGACGAGCACTTACTGCAATGGTTATAAGTTCATTGTTTGTTCTTGGAGTAAACATTTCGTGTCTGAATTGCGGTTTGCTTAGAAGCAAGTCTATGCAATTGCTATCATTTGGATAGTATTTGAAGTGAAGAATTTCGGTTGCGTTCTCTCGAGTCAATGGAGTGGATTCGATCAATGGTGAATGGTCACGAGTTAGTGGTATATTGTGAAGGAAAACCGCAGCTTGACTTATGCCATCTGACGGTCGGCTAGACGTGCGAAAAAGAAAACGAAAATAACAAGTAACTATTCATGACCACTGACTGTGAGCTCGTCGGATCAAACGTCTGTCAATCTGAGTCGTTCAAACATGCTTTTATACAGCATGCAATTCTAGTACCGTCAAGATTCCTCTACATGGCTGCTGTGAATCGACGCCTTGAGGCTGCGATACTCACATGCATGAGGTGGCTTATATGAGTGGTTACTCTGGGGAGTGCAATTTCGACATGAACTTCGATCACCAATAATGCAGATGCTGTACTAACAGTTTACGTGGCGCAATCCCATCTGTGACAAACACGTGGTATGAAGAAATTTTGCCGATATATCAATTGGCTGCAACTTTCTGTCAATTTTAACTAAGTCCATCAGGCTGTTTTCCTGTCTGAAATCTAAAGCTAGATAGCACTTATGATACATCAAGCTACCGTCGCGAACTAGTTAAGTACAACGGTTACGATGGTCAGCTTAGACCTTTCGTGTGGTCGTGATCCAGTCTGTTTTGTAGGCATGCCATGCCGTGTTTCGAATCGTGATATGTTTGCATGTCTCACTTCCTATAAAGGCGACCATGTTGCTTGGATGAATTGCTTTAGTTTTCGGTGCATCAATATCGGGGACTTTAAACTTAATGCCGTAGGTTTCCCATACAATTTACGTTATGTCCTCGTCTAATAAACGCAAGTTAGTTGATTCAACCAATCGACCTGAGAAATCACAGCGTGCCATGGTCCCCGCCGCTTGACTTTTCTCTGCGGGGTGTACTGCGCAGAAGATTGCATGGTTACTGTGACAGTGACGTGTTAATGCTCATCCTGTCCGTCCTTAATGCTTCGTTACGCAATATCAGGTACAATATTGACGGTGGTATGTGAAGGGCCGCAGTCATGAAGTGGTCGCATAGAGACCGGTTGTTGCAGGTCGGTCTGTTATTATTCTCCTATGAAGTCTCGTGATTCCAGAACATGTAAGTTAAATCGTCTGGGGTTACAATGTGGCTCAAAGACACGGAAGCGGAATGTGAATCCCGCAGGTACTTGGTTACCGGTGATAAAACCATATCATTCACGGAATTATTGCCTTAAAATGCTTGATGAAATAGCAACGCAGCTAGAATTTCACCACAGCAAGTAGTTCTCGTATGCAGCTGACGTACAGCTGGTATTCAGAGCGGCACGTGCTTTTGGAGTAATGTTCTCGTGTACCCATTTGGGTATTTAGCAATTCTTGTCAGACCCACTTGTTAATTTTCAACAGCTGACCACCTATATATAGGGAGGTTTTCGCCCAACCAAGTTTGAGGCAATCTGCGGGCTACAGTTTTCGGGACGACCAGTGAAAGGTGGCTCTGATATATTAATGTTTAAATTAAACAAGTTAACTTCTGCCTTGTTTGTACTCGGATACTGCTCCGTTAATATATAATATTAGTGTATGCTGCGAACATAAAATAATCACCATCGTCACTGTTTCATAAGTTACCAATTCTTCTGATTTGTAGCTGCAATGCGCTGATGTTTTCATTGATGGCTGCTCTCAACGCTGCACTCCACAAGTAGGTTCGGTCTTGTTTCGAGTCTTAAGTTAAAGATGGTGAGCGTTAGGACTCGAACACTGCGGAGAGTAATGCAAATAGACATTTGCGCCACAAGATTGTCTAGTTCTAGGATCTATTTATCTCACAACGGTCCTAGAACTTTTGAGCCTGACTTGGAAACTTGAGGACAAGTACCAAAGTAATAAATTCGCTTGAGGCTCGAAAACTCGCAATACTTCGGGGTCAAGTCAAAACATGCTCGAAATCAACTACGGTACTGTTATAATACATAGTTAAATGCAGTACTGATATGCCTAAACAATACCCGTTTACGGCGGAATCCAACGTGTCTTTATAAAATGTACAATAACACAAGGAATGGGCAAATCACCGTGTTTACGACTGTATGGTCAGATCACAAAACCTAGAATCCGTTGGTCGATTTCCACGGCTCTGCTATTGGGTCTAATACCCCTATTCAATTGGTTCGCTGTGTCACTCATAGGGGGATTAAATGCTTTGTGTTTTTAGTTTAGCTTCAGTGCGGGTGACATTAGTGTGTTTCGAGGCACATGTGGGCGAAGACACGAAGGAACAAATGACGGGCATGGGGTTTGAACCCTGAGGCAAGAATGAACTGATGTCTGGCCTGTAGTTCGATCCCTGTGTCAAGTTGTCTAATGTGGGAGCGAGCAATTGCAGCAGCCGTGGTCACAATGAAACAATGAGGACATCGAACAGGGAGACACATGTGCTTGACAAAGTGGTGGTAGTCTGCACCCTAACATATGGAGAGCGTTTCATTTATGACCAAACACAAAATATCCCCATATCCATCTTGCGACTTGCAAGTTAAATTTGCGTTAATAGTGTCTACTCGTTACCCTACCTTCGTCTATCAATATTGCCAAATTTGTGGTTGAGAGCCGTGCACATTTGATTGTTATGTTATTCCTGTCTGTGGTGTCCTACCATGTGTGAAGAAAATGAGATTGAAGCACAGAGGAGCCACCGATTTTTTAGCCCTAGTGAACATTCCGTCCATGAAATCCGGAACTATTTCTCTTTATATGAAACAGTTAGGCGTTGCACTTATGAATGTCACCTAGCATGGGCATTATACCAAGATGGGTGACGTTCAGGAAGATCTATGCAAATTTCCTACAGAGCAAACCTTGCTGCTGTGGATGATATTGGAAAACTGACGAAACTATGGAAAATAAATTCATGCACTTCCGAAGAGATCACTTGTGGGTGCGCAATTGGTGCTGAGAATGCTGATGCACGAAATGAAGGAAAAGCTTGTCCGATGTTCAGAAGAAAGCCGTGAACTTATGCACTAAGGCTGGGATCAATTTACGCACCAATTAGTGACAGCAGATGAGACTTGTATCCGTCATCCCGATCCTGAAACAATAGGATAATCAAAGCAGTTAAAGTTCCAGAATTCCCCACGGGCCATTTATTTAAAGTTCGACTCAGAACAGGTGCCCGAGGATGTTGGTTGGATACATGTAATTGGCTCTATGTCACACAAAATAACCTTCCTTGATGTCTAATATGATGATTTGATCCGGCGACTGAGAGTTTATGTTAGAGTGAAACGCAGCGAAATGTTGAACGCTGGGTTTTGGCTCTGTACGAAAATACACCAACTCACAAGCTGCTACCGATGAATGTGTTTTCAGGAACTCCTTCATTCAGCCAAATTTTACTGATTTGAGCCGATTTGAACTTCATCTGTTTTTAAATTTGTGGTACTTTTTAGTAGGTAAGCATTTTGCATTCGACGAAGAACTGAAGGGGCCCGTAGAATGCTGCTTTATGCGGCAAGGCAGACACTCCTATTTGAATGGTGTTCAGCAATCGCGCCATCGAAATGAAGAGTGTATGCAAGTTAGGGTTGAGTACGTAACAAAACAAATCAATTGTTGCCATTATACCTGCTTGCTTACTATACTAGGTTCTAAAGTTATCGAACATCTCTCGTAGTTGCTGTTTCATAAAACTGTCGGCTTGGATGCATAAGTAGATGCCTCTATCCGTATAGCTGACCGAAAGAAGAGTCGAAACCTGACCAGTGGTATCTCCACTACGAAGAATTTGGGTATCATGTGTTACAAAACACAGTAGTACACTCCTTTGCTATCGTTCGTTAATTCTTAGCCAGACTTCTTGCCATTTCATCTGAGGCAATCTATTCTTTGTCTTTGCTACATTGTCGTATACTTAGCTAGTGCCTATACCATATGCAAGTATACCGAATGTGGTACGGATACCTGAATTACTTTGAGCAGAGTTACGCGTGGTTAACTTGCCAGACGCTTGCCCAACTGCGTTTTGATGGGAGCTACAGCTCCAATCAGGAGAACTCCTACATGAAAATCCTGAGAGGAATCACTTCACCGGCTTTCCTCACATTGTCTGATGGAGATACGTTGCCTTCCTTCCGGACACAATGCCGTATTTCTGTACCCGACTTGTTTGTAATAATCAAGCTAATTAGTTTGTATTAAACTGTTTTCTTCACTAGGCACCCGCTACGGTGACGCATTCTTGTTTCCTTAAGTGTGTTCCGCTTTAAAACATTGTTTAACGGTTTGTGATGCTTTGGCCGATTTTGGCACATGTGGATTCCCAACCTACAGACCGCTTCAGGTGTTTCACTAAACTTTCTAGTAAAACTAACCTAGAAGTATCTGAGTGGATTTTAGACTACTTAATCTTACAACTAATCCATGCATTTTGTTTGTACAATTCGGTAGAAACCTTAACTTCCCCGTTTTTCAACTGGTAAAGTTTCCCATATTGTGTTTTCACTATTCCCCTCGGTGTAGCTCCAATTGCGATCATGGCCTTCCAGGAGGTAATTCCAAAATATTTTCCTGGTATGCGCAACGAACTAGATACGGGTGCTGGAGCTGATCCACCCAGTTCGGAGTATAAAGAAATGAATAAATAACCATCACTTTCATTTTTGATATGGCGAAGTTGTAGCAAGAATATTCAACACGATTATTATATGTTTTCTAATGTGTACAAACTTTCAAGGGTTTCAATAACATGTAAAGACTCCTGCACGTTTATATGCTGATGGCTTTGATTTGTTTAAAATATTTCTTGCCCTTTGTTCTTTCAGTAGTCAAGATGCAAAATAAGGATGAAATTTTTGAGCATGAGGGGATTAAATTGTTGTACGCTATATCCCTCCAACATTCTCAAATCAGAGTGCGTTGCTTGCAATCTAAAACCACACCGAATAATATATGAAGTGCCTTTGGAAAACACATTCGCTTACCGCTCAAACCAGTCTCTACAAAGATGCTACAAATATGAGCAGGTAACTGCTAATTCCGTTGCAACTGTTCGAAGTGCCCATTCATAAAGTATAGGATAGTCTTTTGAGCATGTGTGAATTCATCTGACACAAATCATGCAGACAGAGTTTATATCTGTCTGCATTCAGAAAGTTCACTTACTATTACTTTACCTTTATTTAATACTGCTTCGCAAAGATTCAACTGTTTATTCATTCATAATTGCTACGCGTACAGTAAATCGCGTTGTTCAAATTCGAAACCTACCTGGGTTAACTACCAGGCCACTGATGCACACCTTTTATTCAGAAATCTATGAGCGTTGAACTATCGGCATGATTACCGGTACATTCCTATTGACCAAACCAAATGTTATATCTCCATTCTCTTAGGCGAGTAAATTTTACCTCGACCTAGAAAGCTTTAACATTCAGCTAAACAACTTGAGGAGAATGGTTAGAGGACTATCAAATGACAAAATCGCACAAAATCTTTGAGACGTCCTTGTTTAATTTGTTTATCGGCGCTGTTGACGCCTCGAGGTAGGTCACAAATTTTTCTGGCTCGAGGAATTGCATGTTTGACTGACAGCGTGTTCAAGCTGTAACTGTCATGTTTGCCGGATACGGGTTTTGTTCACAGACACACATAACTGTGAGCCTCTCAACTGAACAAACATGATCGCAGATCTTCAAAGTATAAGGTTTCCGGCTTTCAAAGTTGGCTTGTATGAGCATTTAGATTACAGCAAATTGACTTCAGAGTTGTTTATCATGATCGGTCAGGAAGGTTAAAGGTTTGAGTATTTAAGGATGAGTCTCAGGTGGTGGCTGTAAACATGCAAACACACAGACGCATCGCATCCGATGCATCTCAGACGGAAAATTGGCAGCAGTCAATAAGACAAGGTTGACAGTTGCCACGGGGTTGGTTCACACATTGTGGGTGGGGCAATCACAAAAGTATAACCCGTAGGACGGCAAACGCGTATGGGAGCTCTATATTACGCTGACGGGCTGCGAATACACCGCGCAGGGTACATGAAGGATAAACCTGTTTCACATGAACTAACGAATTGTTGTTCAGCTAATACCCTTCCGTTCAATCCCTTGAGCATGAATTCCGGCTTCCCATGCAGTTTTGCTACTTCGAGCCGTCGCACACACACCGAGTAACAAATGGATAGACGTTTGCCAATTTTTGCATATCATGCAGTTTCAAACGATACAGCACGGACGCCAGTGCCTCAAATGATGTCCACTATGCTAGTTCGCCAACTGAGGTATAATTTGTTACTCTCCACTCAGGTAGGTTGTACTCTTGACATCTACCCTCTGGCAGATAATCGAGTGAATGGCATAAGGGAGCAACAATCACGCAGTTTGTTGGTGATGATTACGTCAGCTCGAACTCTTCGTGAAATAACCATGGTTTGTTATGATTTCGGTGACCGGACAAGCCTGGAAGATGATTGCGCAGCATACCTCTTTGTCCACCACCCATTCTCGTGTGCTTTCTCACCGACAGTCTGCAGTAAAATCCTAGTGCTACTGCTGGAAGACTATAAATCCAACTCCTCTAACGGAGGTGATTCGAAGGCCAAAATGGTTGATTTTGTGTACTGACTGAACGAGCGAGATTCCTTGAAGTGATCTTTTTGAAGTACTCCTTATGTGAGTGGAATGCGACGCGCAATATAAATCTGCGCAGTCATTCATGAGGAACTGAATCTCAATCACTTAAGTCACTCTGACCAAAACTGCGTGTCGCAACCTCTGCACAAACCGTCTGTTCCAGTATGGCTTACAATTAGGTCGTTGTTCGGTATAGGTAGAATTTCGTCACATCTAGGCTCACTCAGACAGCCGCCACAAGCCCGGAAAAGCACTGTACGCGCGTTTCATCCTTTCGGGAATCATCAGCAGTGCGCATTCCATATACCATTCAACTCCCCCTACTACTCTTCTGTAATTAGGTCGTAGTTCGTTGTTACAATCGTTGATTGCGGCTTGCTGGTGGATGAACAAGTTTAAATTGATAAATAAGCTCTTGTGTCGTCATGATCGGGTATGTGCATTCTTGTACAGGAAGTAGATGAAAATGGATCTGGAAAAGCGCAGTCCTTAGATTATCAGTTCTGCCAAGTGATCATGACGAGTGCAAACAAATGTGTGTTCGAGCCAATCGAATGAATTATCGGTGAACTATACCAGATTCCCCTTGAACTCCAGACCGAAACACTGGCAGCTATGCAATCTCAAAAATCTTGACGAGGTTTGTAACATGAGCCTCGTTTTAATGACACTGTTTTCATCTTGCACTTCTTACTTTAAAACTCTACTCCACTTGTCAAGCATTCGCGTCTTTAGTTGTTTCCGTCCACGGCTCCATTCAAATCTGTCTTTGGGTGCAGTATCGCTTGAGATCAAGATCTAATATTTATAGGCAGATGGTGGTCAATTCGCTACTAAACAATCGGCTGTCATAGGAAGCACTTTTGCTGGATGAAAATGTTCAGTATTTTGCATAACTGATATCGAAGGCTGCAGCATCTATACTATTTAAATGTGCCTGACGAAAACCAAGTACAATGCCTCAACATTACAAGTACAATGAGCCACTAGTTGGTGACAAGTTGTCGGAGAAAACGTATACACAGCTTTTAAAGAACCAGCTGTGAGTAAACAGAGGCACGTGTTTCTAGTCTCACTGCCGATCAAGTGAGTTCTTTTGAAGTGAATCTCTGGTGACAGCTTGACTACAGCGATAGTATTGAAAGACGGTACATTTCTGTTTCTTCTGTCCCAAGTTAGTGAAACTGTTGACCTGTTTCGGCTAGTTTGTGTGATTGACTTCGAGGCCATCTAACACAACTCCTGGAAGGCGGCTGGAACAATAAAGCAATGGTGAATTACGGGTAAAGAATCAAGTCTAGAACTTTTCCGTGAGATAGTCAGAATGAGAACCCGAAATTGGTGAAAATAAAGCACTCCTAGTATGAAGAACGTTTTGGTGGACTGACCATCCTGTACACCTTGTGAAGTGTGTAAAAGTGCCGTGCTCAAATGTGCAGGGTAATGCTGATAGATGCACCATTTCTCACGTTAAATCGTCTCTCGATGAACACGGCCTATATTTCTAATTTATTTGGGTTATGGAAATGTTAGTGTTTGTTAAGCACAGATAATGCGGCGTAGGAAACGACGTGGTTACAAAGAGCGTTCCATGTCTGGTTGACACGAAGAGAGTAAAAGTTTCGGCGACATGCTAGCCGGCTTTACTGCTTGGCCAAATTGAACTAGTGTTCCATCGGTTTCGTGTCGTAGTTAAGTTGTAACAAGTGACGGTATATGTGGTTGTGGTTCCTGAGAATCTGGTAGGTTATTATCAGGTCGCCATGTAGAGCCCGATGCTGACCGCTGTACAATCATAGGGTCATCTGCCTAATTTGATATAGAAGGTGGAACAATCCTTTGACGTACTTGGTGTCCCATCACTGGGGAGCCTCTAGTGCTGGGAGATGTTGCTTGTGACAGGGCTGCATGTCTGGATAGCACAGTCCGGATGAGTATTTGGATCACATCGACTGAATGCACTCTGCAGGATACCAATGTGTTGGTTCTCGATATTTGAAGCTTTCTCAGATTGTTTTGCGTAACCGAAGTTAGCCTGAATAACTGCCCTGAGGTCGAAACCTCGAGGACGGTACGTAATAAGTCGTCTTCAGGCTCGTATATGGCGTTTGGACTGCCTGTCGAACTTCGTAAATGCAAGTTTAGTCGCAGTTCGCGACACTTATTGTCAACGAATTGGTTGATCGATAGCTCCATTTTGTACGGAAAATGTACACAAATCTGTTTGTTTCCACTGCACACGATTGCTATGATTGTGCCAGGCCTGCTGTCGCCGCAAATTATGTTCGATCATCGCTGCCTTCGCGGCTTACTTCATGTCTGTTGGGAACACGGTGTGAACAATGAGTGTGTTTAGCGTTGCGTATTTGGAGCAGAAAGAGCGAGTGAACTGCTCAGCATCATTATATCCCGCGTCAGGTTCTGATGACTGGACCAGGTGTTACGCATGCCAGTCCGCCGACTTCCGCGATCGGCGTCGTTTGTGCGACCGGGGGTCTGAACGGAAGAACTGCAGTCTAGCAATGACTTTGTTCAGAGGAATGAAGTCCCTCACTTGGAACCTAGCATCGGTTGATGCATCCCGACTGCTTGGCTGGGGTCCTAAGAATGACGAACACGTTTGTTTTGTTACACTGGTTGACATGGCAATGAGCCAACTATAATGTCGTATGTGTTTGCACTTTCTTTGGTTTTCCTTTTCCCGCTCATGTTTCCTCGCTAACCTAATTATGCTTAAAGTGATACTAAGCATCATAGTATGTTTCTGGTTTTATATTGTGATTTCTAAGTTTTTGTATCATCTTTCTGTCAGGTATCCTATTAATTTTTAGTACGACATATTAGCACCATCAGCTGACCTTCGTTGACGAGGATAAGGATGATGATGTTGGCTCGGCTTCCTTGATAGAGGCATTTATGGTGTACTACAGACAGACACTACTGCACAAGTTATCAGTAGCGTAGAAAGGTCAGGATGCGAAACGGCAACCAGCTAAGAGCAGGCCGTACTGGCTCACCCAAACGAATGAGACGCCTTAGAACCGCAGCTATATGCGCCGGAGCATTGGATGCAAAAGCAGTGCGCGCAACACAACCCATAGACACAGAAGGAAACCCGCCGCATGCAACGTCCATCGTGGACAGCGAAGATGAGTGGACGTTTGTGGGTACCGATGCACCTAGTAGTATCTATGTTTGACACAGTGAATAATTTCGCTTGCACCTCGGGTTTCTTTTGATCGCTAGGACCGAGATGTCATTCGAAATGTTTTCATGGATTGCGATGCATTTGGCTGAGTACAGCAAGGCGCATGAAGCAAACAAATTCACTCCTCATGTAGACGATCAGAGTGTCTTACAATTGCACAGATGTGTTACTTTAGGTGCTGTTGTAAGTAGCGCCGTATCATACGGAATACCCATACGCTAGAGCAAGATCAACTTATCTGGTCCTATATAGAGCGTCGCTTGACACTTTATGTACCGGACGCCACCATAAGCAAAACGACGGATGTTATCTCTCCCCAGCAGTAAACATTACAACGCAGACTTCAAAGAACTACCAAGTCGTGATGAAATGTGTCTCGTCAATCCTGTGTTTCGATTTTGGTGCACAATTGCAGTGAAGACCAGGTGGTTCACAGTGAAGTAAATCTTGGACACTTGATCACTGTGATCGGAGCTGTTTTCTCCCAACACTGAAACCATCGACGAACAGGTTCCGTCCTGATTTTAACTCGCCAGGTACAGATAAGCTTAGATGAGAGAGCAACTCGAAACATAGACGTTGGCGGCTTACATCTTAGTCACCAGGACAGAGCTCCACGAACAGCGCTTGATCCGTCAGTGAGACATTCATTGTTGAATCTTGGAATAAACCGCCGTGTGTCCGGAATGCAACGCGCAATCCCGATTGAGACCGCTGTATGCTCAGAAGCAAACTTCGGTCACTTCGATTACCTGGATCGCATTGGCAGTGGAGCTTGAGCTGACCCATATGTTTCTGTGCCATTGATTTCGGTCAGTAACGCTAATTCGTATAAAATTCAAGCCATGACAATGCCCATCGCAGCCACAACGTTTGCACATGTCTGATTACAACACTTCCCATCTTTGCGATACTTGGTATGATTTCATTTTTGCCAGTGATGAGTTACTTCAGGGAGGAACTTCAGTGGGATGGATTCTATCGGATCACAATGTCCGCACATGTGACTGACGCAAATTTCGTATTGAGCTTCAGGGATTAAATCTCATCTCGGCTAGTTCTAATCGAAGGGTTTAACTAACGAGAAAGTCATTCATAACCAGCAACTTACGGAGTAAGCGGCACCGTATATTTATGTGCATCAGAGGCCATTCATTTTGTAAAATATTTCGCGATTCAATTCCAATACAATGACGGTAGAACTGGTGCATTTGCGTCTCCTTTGATACATTGAATGGGCAACCCAGTAAAACCATACTAATTGTTTACCTATCGCACTGACCAGCAGCCTTTGTACTGCCAAGTAACGTTGCAATGCTGACGTATGTTGACCAGCTGTCTATTACGAACTTGTTTACTGAGTTCAGTTGTTAAAAGCAAGTGTTTTCACAACGAATAAACTGGGATGAAATACAATATTTGAAGGCGGCTTCACCAAATGTGGTTTCAGCTAGACCCACCATCCGGAATTTTTGATGCGCATTTACGCATCCCGACGCGAATATAGAGTGGCGATATTTAATAAACTGCGCTATCAGAAATTTAAATACTGTCTACTTGTTGCAAGCAGAGTGCGTTTTAGGGAGAGTAGTCAAATTACTCCGAGTATGTTCGTAACTAACTAGCTATCCACTAGGTCAGGGATCAATCTGGCTTTCAGATCGGAGGTGAAGGCAAATAAATTTCTCTATTGATTTTGTCTGTGAGTAAAATTTTGGCATTCGGTCTGTCGTATTGGGAGACCGCAACGACATTAGGCATACATTTCCTCAGCTGACTATTTTAATCCGCATAGGTCAAATTACCTCCATTGATCTCTATTCTTTCTCTATCTGCACACCGCTGAGGTCGAAGTTATGGCCAAGCGTGTTGCCGAAACCCGCACACTTATGTGTATAAGACTTCAACTCAATCTATTACATCAAAATTTATTCGGCATGCAGCAATTTCGCTGCTATCCTACCTATTTCCATCCCACGAGCATTCTCATAAGGCTGGTTTAATTTTAACGTAGCGAATCACCCCGTCTCCGCTTTCAACTCGCACCTTGGAGGTATTCAGTGTTTCTAATTTTGTACGTTAAACGACGGACACAATTTAGCTTACTCTAACAGGAGACAAGCGTCTGTAGGTCGATAGTCGGACGTAATCAAGTAACTACGCAGATACGCGCCATATTGACAGAAAGTGGTAGAATGGCGTGGGAGGCGTTTATAAATGGTTTCGTTTAATTTGTATTCCATCTATGCTGTTTAGAGTTAACTTAAATGCAAGTGTCTGATGTGGATACAGTTGGTGGCATGCAGTGTCGGGTTTGATTATTGTGGGCAAAAATGAGTATTTAGTAGGGTAGACAAATCCGGTCAAGGGTTCGCAAGCAAACTGTCGAAAATGCCGGAAGTATGTGCTAGCTCTGTAAAAAGTTACACACCACACCAAGATCTTTGGAGTTCTTCAGGAAGTCACGAAGCAATCCCTGGGTAGTATGATGCACGAATCACTCCCAGGGACAATACGGTAACGAATCTGTTGAATGTGTACAAATCGTATAATTCTCCATCATTGCGTCTTCTGACGAAAGACGGTACAGTGGCGAAGTCGGGTCCCCTAAACACAGGGGAAACTGCACAATTTAGGTCTTCGTTATTCGTCATATGATGTTCGTATATTCACGTACATCTCACGGAGTCAGCATGAACTGAGGAAGCAAAATCCCGGAGACTGGCGGAGGTAAAGCTATGGAAGGAAAACCTTTGTACATAAAGTTCCGACGAGTCGCAGGCCTAAGCTCATGGTTTGGTAACTTGGCGCTACTTATTTGAAGCCCTCTCTATCCATGATGTGATTGCCCATACTGTACGTCAAGGTCATCCAGATCACCCAACTAAAGAGTATGTTATCCAAAGGTGCTAAACCTTCTGTTCTACTCTAAGAAAATAGTAGAAGGGCTGCTCGGAAGGGAAAAGGTTATGCACTGAACTGTCGTCAGTCACACGTTTGAAGTCGGTCAAAGCCAGACCATTATTGGCCAGTAGAACAAATTATCAGCCAAAATTGGTCGTCAGCACAGCTCTCCACCGGAACGTAATGCACTTATCCAGTTTTCCGAATAAGAAGAAGAAGAAGAAGAAGAAGAAGAAGAAGCAGATAGTCCGACACAAGTCGCTTCTGAAAGATTCCGTGCTGCATGAACTGTGCAGCAGCCCTAACCGGTCTCGGCCGGAAGGCCAGAAATTCATCCAAAAAAGCTGTCAGTCGGAGCCTCATAGATCGGTGTAATTTCGCTTGAAACTTTTCTTTGTTCAGATACCCTGCTGGCATCCGTAGCTCTCAATCATTTGTACGCCGGCACCCAAATCGGTAAAGTAGACAAGCTTCGCGCTCCTCAAGCCTAAATGTCTTGGGACCTCAGCATAGTAACCTAGAAATGGCTGAACGAAGTAGTACCGGTACTGAGATCTCTCTACTTGATATCTCCCACTTGCGCGAAGACCGACGCACTAAACTAGGCGAAGTATCTCTTTACTACCTTTCGAGCTACAAGTCGAACGCATTAGCGACCCAGGGATTCCAACCGTACACTAGTTATAATGCCGCCCGCACTTAAGGCACATTGAGAAATGCTTGGTGGCCACCCTATACTGCCCAATATTGGTCACTTTAGAAATGGGCCAGGTTCTAGCCTCCGACCTGAAGAACCCAATACGATGATCTCAGGCGCATTCTCCTAGTACTGAAGCACAACGTGCACGGCCCAGAAATCCCGGTCACTCTAAGTGAACAATTCAAAACGCTACTGCATAAGCTAATCGCTGGTTCATCACTGTACCACTATGTCATCTCCCAAAATCATTTTAATACGGAAACAAAGTGGCTATCTTTGACATCGTTCTTACCAACGAGGAACTCATGAACAACGTAGTAACAATGTACGCTCCTTTGGGACACGACGAGCTTGCGACACTAGTGTTCCACTACCTGTGTTAAGCAGAGTATCCTAAAGAAAGTACCGAGGTATCTCACGTCATTAGCAACTACTGGTGTAGCAAATTGGTTTTCCCTAGCCGAATGGTCCCCTGTGTTGACCTGCGGGGAACTTGCCATCAAATTCGACAGGCTCGTGACAAGCACATCTGAAACTAAAACCTGCCGCTCGAAAAAGGATGAAGCCGTTCCTAAGGAGCAGGCCTCTGTAATGCATGATATTGAGTGACAGCGTGGCTTACCCACATGGTTTCTTCAAGCGAGGAGACCTGGGATGTCAATACGACAAATAAGAACCTCCTACATTCAATTCATCCAGAATGATAGGGCGAAGTACCAACAGGACCTTCTAATAAGTTTTTGTTCTAACCCGAAGCTACTGTACAGACCCGTAAGCAAACTTCATAAAGTTAAGCGCGGAACTCCTGCTCTGCACATAGCATATGGGCTAGTGCAAACAACAAAAGAGATGGTTAACGTTCTTGGACAGCAATTTAGCTGTATCTTCCTAAATTTACCGCATTTTGCATCCTGCCTACGCAGCTCCTACCGTCATCAGAGCTTAACTTTATCCCCGCGGGTGTAATGAGAAAGCTGATATCCTTACACCACTACAGCTCCCTAGATGTAGACGACATTCGCACACAGAATTTGAATGTGGCTGTCAGCAGTTGACCTGAACCGCTACTCATCTTCTTCTAACGACGCTTTAGCGGAATACATGTTCCTACAATGTAAAAGCGCGGGATCATCACTCCAATCTATAAAGGTAGCCGCCGTGCAGAACCAGCGAATTGTGGTCCCATGACACTACTTCCGGTGATATCCAAGATCATGGAGTCCTTTGTTACTGAGGCATTCATGAGGTACCTGAAGAGCAACAAAATTCCCGCTCCTGAGCAGCACGGATAAGCGTCCCATCCTACCACCGTGCTGATAGCTCGTACATGCTGGACGGAATCAGTGGATGCTTGTGTAGGAGTACTTGTCGTCTGTCTGGATTTTTCAAAGACATTCCACCGACAGGAGCACAGTATTCTACTTTAAATGCTTCAGAGTTTTGCATCAAGGATCCTGTTCTGGGCTGGCTGGACAACGTTCCGTTTCAACGTTATCTGAAGATGGGGGTTTATAACACGCTATTGGAACCAAACGAAGCGCAGTGCTGTTTACCTCAAAGCTTGGTACTCGGGATCTACCTGTTCCCGGTCCTCATACTTGACTTCGCTCGGGTCATCTTTCTGCAGATTTTATACTATTTACTTATGATCTAAAGATATGTCGTGCTGTCACTACGGTGCAGGAGCACAAACCCTGCAAGAGGATCTGAATGAAGCACACACATGGTCAATAAAGAGAACATGGTACAGTTCAGTGTTGCTGTGTGCAAATTTCTGAGCATCTGCAACATCAACCAAGGCTACAGATTTCACAGTACGTTTTTCATGAGTACGATCCCGGCGTGCTTGTGCAATCTGACCTTAGCTGTCTGTGACTGGCTGAAAAGACAAAGAAAGCGGATCAGCTTCCCCGCCTCATGTGAGAGGCGTTTAGAAACTCCCTCGCCTCAATATTTCAGAAAACGCCTAGTGTCTATATCAGGCCAACTGTGAAATGCACTAGCCAAAGATCGTAATCGTGGTAGTAGCTTACAGCTTCACACTGGTTAAATACAATCGTTTTCTTCACAAGACGATTTCTAATCGGGTTCCTAGAATATGCAGTACTGAAGTCGGGATTATCGTGCATCAATCAGATATAGCGGATCTATGGATGCCCTGAAGCATCCACAATCACCAAAGGAATAAGTAAGAGTATTTAATGTGCCGCAGATGCCCGTCTAGCTTCAGTGACCTTTCGAAACTTATGCCGCGATGGTGTAATTTGAAAGAGGAGTAAACATGGCTATTTGCCGCAAATTCAACGCTGCCAAACTGTGCCCTATTTAGACGACCAAAACTGCTGATACCTCCAGTTAAACTTGCTCAACCAGTATGCACCATAACACATTACGATTAGCAAGCAACCCATCTGATGAGGATGCAACGCAGTAGGTCACACTCAGTTTGATTATGCGTGAAGTGGAATACCTTCCCATTAGTTTAGACCATAAATGTACAGTTTCAGAGGTATGCAAAGCTGGCAGAAATAGTTAGACAAATAGTGGACACAAAACACGCTTCTGTAAAAACAGGAATAGAAAATACATGAACAAGTCCCCTCCACTAAGCTCCACAGACAGTCAAATGCACACTGCCGGGCGTTGCATTAACAGAGTGACATCCACAAATACGATAAGCAACCACCTCGCCACTACACCAGGACACCGAACAGTACCAGAACTCTTTATATCTAGCTTAATTATTACAACTGCTTCCAAACCCATTTTCTCTTATCAGACGTCCCGAAACTCAGGAAGCAAGCAACTTTCAGTGGCAACCGGACAGTGGTTGCATCAAAGAGAACTCCAAAATCAACAGCTACTGTATCTGCTGCAACACCACAGGGGAAAGTAACTGCCGATGCTTCACTGGTACGTAACAGATCGCTTGGTCCTCCGACCATGAACCGTACTTTTTTGAAAGACAGAAACAGCGGGATTTCCCAACTATGGCACGTATCAACGAGCTAATATTACCATCAAATCCCTTGGAAGGGAAACAGATAGACGAGCTGAGCAATTGTAAAACCATACATAACTTGCGTGATATTCCGACAAAACCCACCAACTGACGTTGATCACCCGTAACCCGAATTCCAAGCACCATAGAAAAGCCAATATTAATAGGGTTGTACCAAACTCTACTGATATGGTGGAAGGAGTCTAACTTTTGACAACTGGTCTCCAGCACGGATACTGTTTGTTTCGGGTCTTTCCAGAACTTCCGTGGAACGAGCGGAGGCAATCGGAACGGAGCTTATAAGAATTTTGCCTAGACAAAGCAGCCAGAACCGTTTGGTCCATCGCGTCCACCAGTTTCAGGAAGACGACAAGTGCGAAGCAGCGACTCACGACCAGGAATAAAGGCGCTATATTCTGGAGGCCCTGCTCTTGGATGATATTGTATCTACTTTCCTCTGCAGGCTACAAAGGTCATCAAGCGACACTGTGGTCCAAGATAAACCAACGTAGTGCTTTAACCCATAGAGATACTACTTGGGTTATTGGAACGCTAGCAATCACTTCAGAGCAGGCTGCCAACCGAGTTCTGCTTTAAGACAGTGGACGACACTGTCGCCTGGTTCAAAGCGACATCTCAGCATAAAAATTGAAGGTGGATCCTATTCGAATCGCACACAGTTAGTAGGTATGAAAAAAGTAAGGATCTTTATATACATCCAGTGGCCAAACTTCATTTATTGCTCAAAATAAGTTTCCAGTGTTCCCTTGCTGCCGCACCCAACTGCAAGCCATTCATCGATAACTCCGCCAAACATCAGCTAGCGGCCGACCATCCGTCGGTCAGCACAAGCAATTATCCGATCCACATGTCTTTCAATTCTCTACTGAGAACCGATACACTTTCGCATTTACGTTAGTGCTCAAGGCTTTTTCAGCAAACTTGCTGACCTTAGGCTGCGTCCTGCACAAAGCGATTGCGATCCTCTATTTAACACTGAAGTTTGGTTGCACTCAGCGGTTACGGACACCGAGACCACCATACAGAGAACGCCACTCTTTCAGAGCGATCGTTCCAGCACGGGATGGGGCGCAATTGTTTGTCATTTCAAAAGCTTACGGTACGAATCATTGGGCAATACAGAGACGCAGGTCACGACTCCCTACGATGCAGTTTGTGTCGCAGATGCAGTGATAACTGCTTCCTGGCGGTCGCCTATCACCCCAAATTGTCAAATCCAGTGATGCATTTCCCTTAATATAGGCCTTCACCAAAGCTTACTCCCAATTTGCAGCCATTTGCTAATCTCAGCTGGTTTCAACCTACACGACCTGGGCACCACCACTGCTCACACTCAAGAATTCAAGACCGAAATGCAAGAGCTTTTCTCAACTATTCCACCGTATAATCAAATCACCTCGTCCACGACAACAAACCATCGGTATGATTTAAAAGCCCTGTTTACTGTTTTTTATCTCACTCCATTATTTCAGTCACGGTTATCAGAGGCAGTAAGTTACTTATATGATTAAAGGGGTTTCTCCGCATACTTTACATCTGAGCTTACCAAGGCGTAAAGTTGTCGCAGTTTTACCCATTCTATTTCTTTGCATTTTTTCTGCACTGCCAATTATCTTCTAATCCATTCTGTAGGTCACACGTGAGTGCTACGCTGTAGTTCTCCGTACTCTCTAAAAACCAACTTCGATTTGAATTGAAATTCTTTTCAATTGGCTTTACCCGCTGGAACCAACTGAAAAGCACTGATTATAATTACTACGAACGCACTGCCGGAGACAAAAGTTTATTTATTTCTTCACTTTAACCCTTCGTTTGTTTGTACAAACGGTCACAGACAACCGGCAGAGCACATCTCAATCGAGTGAAGTATACAACATTTACTCATTAAAGTTTTCAATCAACTCCTTCATTTTTTTCTCTTTTACCATGGTTGGACAAGAATGATTTCGTAGATTGGAGTTTTCAAGCCAGATAATTGCACACACACAAGGTAACTTGAGACAAATTCAGTACTGAGAAAAGTAGGTGCTGGACTCAGAAAACGAGTCCAAATTTTAATGGCCTATTACATACAACAGCGGCCAAAAGACAGTAAACATGATGGCGGTACACCTGCCTTTATTCCACATCAACACATGGCCAGAGGTGGCGTGGAAGTACGGATAAAATCTTTCGATAGACTACCCCGAATAGCAGCAGATCCTTAGGAGACGGTTCCACTGGTGGTCGTATTACTTCACGTGAACTGCTTGCTATGTCTACATGGATTCATACACTATACTTTCCGCATTTATATCACTTCTAAATAATTGAACAACGCAAAGCTTCTATGGGACCTACATTGTGAATTTCAAAAAGCATTCTCCCGCATTCGATTATATTATACATAATGATCAGACAACGCGATTAGTCCGTATCTCACACAGCCGAGCGATATGTATCTACTAAACCTCATATTTACAAATGTGAAACTCATGTTCGACAACTCGTTGGTAGACAAAAAGCTTGGGTTACCATACTTTAGTACTACTATAACACTTCAGTTTAACTACTCTTGGGATTGGTACAAAGTGATCAACATAGAGAAGTGGGCAACTTGCGTAGGTCTGGATGTATAAGGTTTACATGGTGAACTTTGAGGCAGTGAAAAGTAAAACGATCAAATTAACTCGGTGTGCAGGACATTTGGGTGATCAACTTAGCAAGTTTTATTGCATGCGTGTCAGGCTGACTATCGGGGAAACATACTAAACCTACAGGTCCAATGACGTGCTTCAACATCCTGACAGATATGGTTGCAATAAGCGACTGGAACTTCTTGAAAGCCGGTTCCTCTAATAGTGCCTGGATTGCATTGATTGTTCCTTGCTGAAATCAGATAGTAGATGCCTCATTCCACCAAAACATCGTCATTCATCAGAAGCGGAACTCGAAAATCCTTGGCAGTAAGCAAAGCAGCTTGACATGATAAAAGAGTTCGTCCTGATCCGGAAACCTGCAGATACTAAATGGCAGAGCCCAATCAATGTGTTACACTTGTCCGTGAAGATAAATTGATTGACCAGCAATACCTTGCTTGTGAAGTTACGGTAAACAAAAGTCTACTATACAAGAACTCTTCGTCGAAGAACCGACAACCGCTTCTCATTGATCAGTAGACTGGTCGACGAGGAAGACCACTCATTCCATGACCCAGACGCCATCTATGCAGTAGGTAGCACGTTCTTTGCTACTACCATGAATGGGCTACTGGCTTTAAAAATATACACATTGATGTAAGAACGACTAAGTCTCTACCTAGAATTGATAAATCCACTCGCTACATATAACAAGCAATTAATTCTATTCAGATGTCTTCCAGTGTGGAACCTAAGGGAATTCCGTTATCCACTATAAGGCAGGCAGGGCCTGATACTCCATTTCACTTTTGAATATATTTGACATTTCATCGGGATCGGACCGCTTTCTAGCTCAATGGACAATTTCTTTTTGCATCCCTCGCAAAAAGAATAACGCAAAATGGAAGAGTAACAATTGTAGGTCAATCGATCACACTTCTATAATCGCCAGATTATTTGAAAAATTGGCAAGGAAGGTCATGAATTTCAGCAACTCATTGGTGGTGATAGTGGCTCTGGCTTCCTGGAGAAGCGATTGTGCGCAACCTTCTAGCTTCATTATTTGAACTCCATAGCAGCCACCTTTGACTTAGGATGTGTAATATTAGTTTTATTTTTGGATCTGGAAGAAGTATTTGATCGCGTACCTCACAGACGTTTACCGATATGGTTAGGTTCCTTTGCAGTCCAATGTATACTAGGCAGTTGGCTATCCTCATACCTTAACGGTAGCTCTCAAACAGTCACCTTAGCTGATCATCCAATTAGCAGCGGTGTTATACAAGGAAATGTGCTCGGTCCAGTAAGTTTCTTGCCTTGTATCACTGACACGAGTTTGCTTATCAAACATGGCGTGCCGATCATATTTGATAATTCGTTAACCAATTGTTTATAAGTTCCGACGAGTTTATCTTCCGAACGTCCTACTACACGTTCAAAATGATAATCATTTGCTTGAGACATAATGTAACAAGTAGATGATGAGGTTCGCAGCATCTAGTCAAATAACAGGTGTAGCAGTTGTTTGATGGCCGAAGAATAGGTCACAATTGGCGGAGAATGCATCTGTGTACAACAGTCTACACGAGACGTTGGAATTATGTACCTTTAACTTTTCTGAGCAGATGAAGTACTAGAAATCGCGACGCAGAAAATCCGTGGTCAGTATACCTCGTAAGGTGCACATAACCTCAGACAGAGTCCAAATACTTAAAATCCTCACGCATAATCTGTGACAACATGAGGAAATCTGACGGAACAACGAAATATCGTCGTTAACGATGAATTACTAATGACCTCTTAGGCAAATATCCTACCAAGAACTAACGACAGCATTGCCAGCAACTCCGATTCGATCCGCTTTGTCTGTCAAGACTAAAAAAATATAACTTTATGTTACGGTACAATATGATTCACGGCAACACCTATTGCAACCTGGCCACATTAACATTTCGGGACCTCCGTAACGAAGAGTTTTCCCTAGTTATATCACGATGCACGACAAATTTGTTGTTTATCTGTTTTTTAACCAAATATGTTGCCTTGTGAAATCGGTCACCAATCACAATCAGGTCGTGTGAGGTTGTGCAATCACCTTGCAGTAAGCTGCGAGGCTACGTGAACCTGGATACCATTATGTCATTTTGTTTGTGTAGAAGTTCACTTGACGATCTATTTAACGAAGGAAGAACTGACATGTGATGTGTGTAATACCACGAGTTTACACAAGGCGATTAATACTCTGTGATTGAATTACACTCGAAATACTAAAGTGTCTCGTACCTTCGCGTAAAAGGCAATCAAGAACTGTAACAACAAAACTCTATATTGCTTATGCAGGAGCATAATATTGCCTGTTCATGTACGACCTGTGCCAAGTATTGACACAATTAAGGACGATGAGAAATATACCTATCATTAGTAGTAGTAATAGTATTACAATAATAGTATTTACAAAATTAAACTTGATGTCCCCACTCAACAGGACATTTGGATTGGCACAGAGTGCTGAAGAAGTAGGCAACGATTCACTGATGCAATACGCCCTGACCTTCCATCGGACCGTCCGCCAGTGTCATATACCCTCATCCATAACCCCAAATTTAGCACTTACCCGCATCAAGTTTACCGCCGTACATGTATTGCGAAAACTGATCTCACCACTCATATAAATTTCTCCAGCAACCGATGACATTCACCCGAGGGTGCTGAATGCACCAGCAACAACGCTGGTTGGCAATTGGGCTCATTTCTTATAAGCTTGATTTAGTAAAAATTTGCGCCTACAATGTGCGGGCATGGTTCAGTCACACAAATTTCCATAAGGCATGGAAACCCGCAAATTATCGCGTATTAGTTGTTCTCCGTGTACTCTCAAAGGTGACGAAGACCATCATCGCTGAGATTTTAAGTGAGCATCTAGGACGCTGCAACCTCATAGCACACAAGCAGCACCGTTTCCGTCAGTAACGATCATGCACAAACAACCTACTGACTGTACGCAGTAGCTGGACGGAAGCGGCCGACACATGGAAAGGAACGGTCATTTTCTTCCTTTTCCCATATGTCTACAACCGCCTAGACCACAGCCTTTTGCACCACGGCTTGGAAAGTTAGGGCGCTGGGGACCTTGTTCTTGAATGCATTATCAATTTGCTGCAGCATCCGCAAATGCAGAGCAGAGAGTGAAGTGCGCTTTCTCATCCGATTCTTGTCGATGTGGAATTTCACATGGATAAATGTTGCGGTCGCGTCCCTTTCTCATGCTCAGTGACAGGTTTAGGAGACCAATCGATTTGGATTTCCAACTTTTTGCTGCAGATGTTAGGATTTGGAGGCCGATCACCGTTCATAGAGATCGCGAAACACTTCAATAAGTCTTCGACATTGAGCACGAAGTTATTCCAGAACCTGATCCCATTCAACCCATCCAAATGTAACGTGGCCCACTTTCCTCATTAGTCGAATACCATGTACCTACTTGGAGACCGTGGCTTGCATTCAGTCACGCAAAGTACCCTTATTGGGTATTAATTCGGGCTAACTTTGGTTAGCCACAGCAATCTCAGAAAGCTCCGCAGGCT
This sequence comes from Dicrocoelium dendriticum, assembly GCA_944474145.2. Lineage (NCBI taxonomy): Eukaryota > Metazoa > Platyhelminthes > Trematoda > Plagiorchiida > Dicrocoeliidae > Dicrocoelium > Dicrocoelium dendriticum. The sequence goes on along the minus strand of OX104068.1, from coordinate 15,465,492 downwards.
GGTAACCAAAATGTTGGCCTTCCGTGGAAGGCATTTGGGTGGTTTGGTCCAGCTGCTTAAAACATGCGTCGGCACTCATGTGGAACATAACATCCAGGCATGAGAGCGCTCGCAGCATTCGGGGCTCCCAATGAAAGGGTAGCAATTACGTCAAACGATTGCTCAACGATCCATGTCAACCAAGGCGAAGCAATCTGCGACTGTACAACGGCTAAAGTTGGAGTTTATGTGGCTCTCTACTAATGGCCTACTAGATTCTTAGGAACCCCAAACGTGTCTGACATCATCTACGTAGGTCAGTCACAACGCGACGTTGATGGGCCACAAGTTTCAGTTGGACACGCAATACAGTCGGTTAGAATGTTGCCTAAACCTTGCTCTCTCCTTATCTCTAAGCCATGAAACGTCCTTGCTAATTACATTGATTCCACCACCAAATAATACTAGTTAACACAGCCTTGACGTTGCGTTGACCCACCTATATTATGAACGGTAGCCTGTGTACGTGCGGAGATGATATAACATGACAATCAGCAATCGTCAATCAGCATTATCTCAAGAAATAGAGGTAGTCTGTTTCTCGCTTATCAATGTGTGTACAGTAGGGCGAGTGCGCCAGAACACTTTTCATTTTCTCGCTGTTTTCTTTTTCCATTTGTGATTCGCATACTGGCAATCCCACGGTTCTTCTCTAGCACTTGTTTTGTTACCCGTAAGACACGATTGTTGCATTGTTCCACTGTATGTAGCAACGGAAATAGTTTTATATATATATATATATATATATATATATATATATATTTGCAACAGTCTATGAATAGACATTGCACCATCGGAAACCATGGAACTCAAACAAGGTACAGAAATAGTAAAAGAAAACACAACACAACACAACAATGTCCACGGTTTCGTCAGAGGGCGAAATACTACCCGGTTGCCCAGATCATTCTCCGACTAAGCGGATTGAAAAACATATTCCGAAGCGGATTACGCATATGACCATGCAAAAAAGGCTGGAAAAGAGGCAACAAGCAAACTGTCGCCGTTAACCCTCGATAGGCCCCAATCTGAACAGGTCAGCAAGTTTACGCCGGCTCAAAGTTTACGGCGGTCCAGCTGAACAAAATCGCCAGTGCTGAAGTTTGCCGAGGCCGTGAGCATTACGCGACGCCATTATAAAGTTTGTGTAGAGAAGTATTTGTGAGTAGCGTCTGGAGATTAGCTTGAATTAATGGTTTTTATCTTATCCCAACCGTCTGTTTTTGTCTATGTGCCTTCTTTTCTTATCAGGTTCAAAACCAGTGATATCTTCTACCACATGAGCAGTAGATATTGTTTGTTTGCAAGCAGTGAGAGAAAAAAGAAAGGGAGATCTTGCCGGCCCGTAGCCTAAAGTTAGAGAGTTTGTCTTGCGTTTTGACGGCGCGGTTTCGAGTCTACGTAGCGGCAGCGCGACCGTCATTAACCTTAGCCCACGTGCGACATGGTGGTTGCACGATAACCAAGCGTCGGTACTGTTTACTGCGGTCACGCTTGCCGCCATCACCCCGGGCACGCCTGCTACCACCTCCTGAAGTTAAGCCGCAGCGCAAAATCGAGGGGTCACCTACTGAAACTGGCTACGCAATAAAGTCGGCTGGAATGCCGACGGAACTAATATTCTCTTCAAACTTGTCACCCGTGGAGCGCTCTTCCGACTTTTGTCATTTCTGCGTTCACACTATCCTTTTTCAAAAACGACTGGACGACGCACCACAACACCTGCATTACCTGATCTGATTTCTCTTTGCTTAGTGACAACAGGACAGAGACAAACTCTGTGCTCTCCAGCCCTCACGAACTCGGTGTAAACGGATTTACATGCGTGTTTAAACGGATACCCATGTGTGCCATTGAACATAACAGGACTTACAGTGGATGTATACCTACGAATAGCGCGTGAGTCCAGCGGTGTGAACCTAAATGTGCAGAAAATGTTTCGTATACATTGAATTTTCACCATGATCAACTTGCGGGACCTATTAAGCTTCAGCTTTTTACCGTAAATCCATTGTTTTTATTACATTACATGAGTTGGGGACTGTTGGCAAGTTTTTCGCTTATTTCGAGATTTCTGTCCTCTATGTACACTGAAACTGAGGTTTGTTTTTACAGGCTAATAATTTCTTTTAAATAGCATCATCGACTTTGTATCCACTGTGTTTTGAATCATCTAGGATCACTACTACATGTGGCACGCCAAGTAGGTTTCAGGCGTCCCATTTGTGCTACACACGAACTTGTTCTTCGTTGCTGTGTTAAGGACATTGCGAATATTCCATCCTCTTTTTAATACTTTTATTTTCGTTGCCGCAGCTGCCAAATCGGATAGTCCTCCATATGCCAGGACAACATTGGACTGCAGTTTCAGCCTATTGGACATTATCAGTAGTGCGCATACCTCGGATGCATCAGGATTTGAATCTGATTTTGAAGCTAGTGAGACGAACTCTCGACTAATAAAATCAAAGAGCCTCTACTCATCATCAAATTAAAACATCCGCCCTGTTTTTAACTTCTATATCTTACATAGCTACTATCAGTGGATCTCGTGTCTTTCAGGGACAACCATGTCAGTTGCAACGTTCGCGACTTACACGGAATTGGAGAATAAGCTGCGTTAGATTGTAATTCCCTTGTAAAGCATGACGGTCCGAAGGTATTCTCCGTTGTTCAGGGGCGTAAGCTGCTAACTGGTGGTGCAAGCCGCTGATGGACATGCGTTAGAATCCTGATGGACTCGATGGATGTACACTACTGCTTATGCCCAACAGGTACAAACTGCAGTCTAGTGACTTTCCAGGCGCGTGAAGGACTATCTGCTTTGGAAGCTGGTAACACGAACTTGAAACTGAGCTTATGTTAGTTGTTGGGGTTATCATCTGCCATTTTGTTCGCTAAAGGCATGTACACGACACCAATACTTGTGCCGAATCCAAATGGCATGTTGACTAATGAGGGTTATTTCTGAATGCCAATCGCGCATTTTGTGTGCACATGTAATCGGTTTTGGGCTTGCTCTGCGTTTTGAACCATCTAGAATCACATCTGGGGTTCACGCGATGATTACTTTTCAGGCGTCACATTTGTGCAATGCACGAAATTGCACTCGTTGCCGTTTTATCGCTATTCCGTTTACTATACTCCATTTTATTAATTAAAGGTCCATTGTAGTGGCTTCCAAATAAGATAGTCGTCTACACTCCCGGAAAAGCACTGGACTGTAGCTTCAATCTGTTGGCATCATCAATATTGCGTCCTGGTCGGATTCGAACCCAAGACCACTATCGGCTTCTAGCGCCAGTCATCGGCTTATGTCAGCGGGCCACTTGTGACAGGGGCGGTTGTCATGCTCTACAAGGTAAATGCAGTACCATGCGTAGTATCATCTATTGCAATGCAAGTTTCGAACGTTGCGGAGGACAGCGTTGGCCCAGAAAACAGGACGTCCCCTAACAGTAGCTTTGTACCACAGCATTTAGAAACTGTCAGGGCGTATATTTTGATGTACTCATGAGTAGGGGATTTTACTATAATTATTGAGGTTCTTCGCAGCCACCTTTCAAAGCAGATAGTCGTCCACATGCCCGGAAAAGTACTAGACGTCAGTTTCAGCCCTCTGGGCATCGTCACTAGTGTGCATCCATCGGATCCGTCAGGATTCGAACCCGTGACCACCGGCGGCTTGAACCGTCATTCAGCAGCTTATGCCACTGGACCACGGGGACAGCTTCGGACCGTCGTGATTTACACGCTAACTGCGATATAACGCCTCTTATCCTCCACTACCATGCAAGTTACGAACGTTGTATCGGACAGGTTTGGCTCCGAAAGACTAGTGGTCCACTAACAGTAGCTATGTTTGACATAGCATTTAGAAACTGTTAGAGTGAACTTTTTGATGCACTTTTGTGTAACAGGATTTTGAGTTCCTTGCTTTGAAATCTGCTGCGAAGAACTTACACTGTTGGAGGAGAATCACTGCCACAGAGCGTTACGCGTGTCACCGGAATCAATACTGTAGTGTGAACCCATTACAATACAGCATGTTACAGAAAAGCAGGAGTCCTCACAAACGCTGTACACGTGTGGTAACAGCCGCGTCATTATGTAAAGACGATGATCCCATCAACATATTCTTTACTTTGTTGACATTGTTCTTTTTGTTTGTAAATTCTATCCTCTACAACTCACGTGCACGTGCACGTGCACATTATAAACCATTTAGCTCCCCATCTGATGGTTAGCCCGTATTTGCAAAAACAACTGGCGATATCTCTGACTCCACGCGTCCTTTGGAATCATCATTTGTGGATATACGTTTCTCGTATCAGCAGGACATCTTATTTTTATCGGTTACCATGCACACTTTTGCAAACATGGGTGAAGATTAAACAATGTGGCCAGTAAACACACCCCGATTTATCAAACGATAGTTATAACCACTTGCTTTATTAAACCATTAAATATGGTTCACTTGAAGTACACGCCTTTATTTAAACATGTAAACTATAGGTGCTCATCCTAGATCCCTTCGTCCTGCGTAAAGGATGATCAATTTTCTTGCTAGTCATCGCGCTAAGACACCACGATAAATGGGCTGTATATTTCGCGACGATGCGCGACACATACCACTTGCATCGTCTTTTCATCATGTATAGCATACTAGGATGGCAGAGAAAATTTTTTACATTTTACAAACTAGGTCCAGAAGAAATATTTGGTGTAAAACTTTTTTAAATTTATTAGAAATGCTGAAACCAGAGTGCAATAATGAATCATTGTAGGCGTAACAAGCAGTTCAAGTAAAGTTATACGACCATCGGTGGAAACCTCCTCCGGGGACATGGCTCCAAGCGGCAAAGTGCCTCGTGAGGCTCCATCCGCACTTCCACGCACCTTCCGGGCATGTGCTAATGTAGCTTAAAGGCAAATAAGCCGCCTTTATGTGGCTTGATTTTTGACCTCTGCTTTTAGCAATAGCTCACCAATGTGAAGATTGTATTTTTGAGACCACAGTTGTGTGTAATAGGCCGTCAACATGTAGTCTCGTGATCAAGCTGAATCGATGCCCCTCTGTCTTTGGATCTACCACTCGCAATTCTCCGGGCAACCCACTGTGCTTACTCTTGGCCTAATCGGATTTACTAACGCTATGCAGTGGACCAACGGCTGCATGATTGTCTAGCACACGCCATCATTGCATCCGTTATTGCTACTTTAACGGGATTTCCACAGCTATCCAGTCGTACATCAACCCTTATTTTCCGGTGCATACCATCACTGGTGACCTCATTCGATAGAGTGCTCTTAGCGCTATCCAACGATTTATTTACCACAAGAATCGGCCACCCGGTTTGATAGCTGCAACATTTTAGTAGCCACCATACTAACATTCGTCAAACTAGACTGAATTCTACCACGCCCATCAAAACGGTCCACCAAGACTAAGTCCGACCTAATCGATATCTAGTCGGCCACATCCCACACAATAAAATTCACGCACCAACCTCATCTGGCTTCATTTGCAACTTTGAACGCCTACGTAGTATACTGTTGACAGACTTCTTGTGCCCGTCACAACACGTTCGGCGCTCGCAAGCTGTGCATCTGACTCAAGCCTCGGCAATGCTTCGAATTACGGCAACAAGGAAAGCCATGTGTACACGACCCACATTGCCGCAGACAATGCTTGCTCTGCGATTGAAAATTGTGCTATAAGACTACTCGAATTGGAGTAAAATGTAGGAAGTGCAGTCAAAACTATCATCCCAGAGGTGTCAATTTCATTGTAGCGAAAGAGAAAGAACTACCGTGCACACTAGACTCCATTTGGTTCTGTGTAGAGTGCATGATTGACCTCCTTGTAAGACACATCGCCGTGCTGGCTCAAAAAGGTGACAAATTGTTAGCTATTGTACAGCTTGCGACGGTTAGTCTGAAGGACACATCGGAATCAACTGGATGGGAACTGGGTTCCCGTTGCCAAAAGATATGTGTAAAAGAGGGACAGAATATCCAAAACCATTGTATACTTAATAACGTAGAGCTAGCAACCCCAACCCCAACCACAAGCACTAGCTGTCAGTATCTGCCAACCCCTGCAACCCCAATTTTTCAGAGAGTGCTTTCTCCCCCGGGGGTGTGTCTGTCTCACATGACACTTTATTGCATTCCGGTTTACCTAACACTGCTGAAACTCTGACAACTTACGCATTCGTCGCTATTGTATGCAAACTCAGGACAAGCTTAGCGGGTGTCTGTAACTACTCCAGTGAGTGCTAGAGATGACATGAATACCAATGCTCCTCCTAGAAGACCGCCCACCACGCCGTCAGTAAAAGGAGACACTAGCTTATCCAAAATTACGAACTCTAAGAAGACACAGAACCCGATGAAATTAATATACTCCGACATGCCTGAGTCAAAGGCAAACTCTATTAAAGACAAAATACTGGAGGACTTGAAACAATGGGAAACCATAAGCCAAGCTATAGGAACCCTTGCCAAATAGTCTAGCTTGTGTCATATTGTCCACCACCCAAATTCGGTTCACTATGGCTATCCAAAGCTACTTAAGGTGACATTTCAAACGGGTGACGAAGCGGAGATCACCCTCTTGTCAACTCACCGTCTTCGTGATGTCATGCGGCATTCGCATGTTTCCAGACATCCCTTAGAGTGAGTGTCAACAAAGTAAGCAAAACCAAGGAGAATACCGCAAGAAAGCTGACGAAAGATCTATCTTTGTCCATGGTGTCACCAAAATCCAGTCATCAGACGAGTTGCAGGACCAGGCTCATGACTTGGAAGAGCGGCGGTACATACGTGCAACCCTGTCTCTCCATGACATGATTGCCAACAAAACGTTGAGGTTGTCCATATCACCCAACTATAAAAGAAGTGGTCCAAAGTTGTTGAAAGTCATGCTCAACTCCAACAAATGGCTGCAAGAGTGCTCGAAAGTTAGCAAAATTTACGCACCAAGTTGCCGTCAGAGATATGTCTGAAGGCGGTCAAAGCCAGGCCACTATTGAGAGACGAAACACAAAACCAGCGAGAAGTTGTTGCCATCCCTGCTGTTTGCATTTTCGAACAGAAAAGCAGTGCAACTCTCCAGCCATCCGAAGGAACGGACAATCCGTTGCAAATCGCAGCTTAACGACCAGGTAGTGCGCGCTCTATGCAATAAATCGAAACCACTTCGGGGAGTTGGCAAGAAATACATTTAAAAAACATTGTCTGCCGGCCCCAAAAGAGTCAGTGTAAATGCTCAGGAAACCTGTGTATGTACGAATACCCTTTTGGCATCCGTTGCCCCAAGTTGTTTGTATACAAATGCCTAATGGCTTCTCAGTAACTTGGCAGAACTTCGATCTCGTCAAACCTTAATGTGTTGGGACATTATCATGGTAACCAAGACATGGCTGAACGACATGCTTACCGACGTCGAGATAGCATTATCTGGTATGTCACTCCTGCGCAAGGACTGACCCACAAAGGGGAGCGGTGTAATTCCCTACTATTCATCGAGCGCATAAACGACCATGGGATTCAAACTGTGAATACCCTATGGTGCTGCCTACACCTAAGGCAGGGCGATAGATGCTTAGTGGCTATGGTATACCGCCCACTAATGTCCACTTTAGAAATGGATAAGGCCCTGTCTTCCGCTATGAAGAATCTACAGGAACGATCTTACAGTCAAGTTCTCCTGGTAGGGGCCTTCAATATGCACGATCTAGAAACCCCGACCACTCTGGTTGAACAGTTCAAGGCGGATCTGCAAGAGCTAATAGCTGCTCCACAGCTATACGACCACGTTAATTCTCCAACGCGTTTTAGGACAGGAAAAAAGACCAACCATCTTGGACCTGGTTTTTCCAAAGTGGAACTGATAATCGATGTAGTTAGACGTGCACTCCTTTGGGCCGCAGCCATCACGCGAAACTAGTGCGGCATTACTTTTGTTATGCAGAGTATCCTAAAGAGAGAAATGAAGAAACTTACGTCATAACGAACTGTGATAACTTGTCCGAACTCATTGGTGCGACAAGCTGGTCTTTGCTAACTGAAAGGTCCCCTGAAGTGGCCTGCGGTGGATTTGTCAAAATATGTAACGGGATAGTGACAAGCGCACCTGAAACCAATAACAACCGACTCAAAAAGATGAAGTCGTTTCTAAGGAGCAGCACCCGGAGATGCATCGCATTAAGGGACTTGGCACGGCACGCCCACAAAGCCTCACGGAGCGAGGATACTTGAGTGTCTATACAACACAAAGAGACCACTGTGTCAAACTCCTCCAGGAGGAAAAAGTAAAGAAACAACAGGACCGAGTGGTAAAATTTTGCCCTAACCCAGTGCTGCTATACAGACAAATAAACTAAGTTCGCCGCGTTATGCGCGGAGTTCTGGCTCTGCACACAGCATGCCAGTTACCATAAACGGCACAAGAGGCGGCCAACGTTATTGGACAACAACTTGGTCGTACCTTCCGCACAGCGCATGCGGCCATCAGGTTTTAACCACATATCTTTCCCAACCACAGCTTTATTGAAGTGACTGATGTCCTTGCGCGAATGCAACTCCCCGAGTGCGGACAGCTTTCGCCCGAAGGCAGTGAAAGATGCCGCCATGAGCTTAGCTGAACCATTAGAACCACTTTCAGCGATGTCTTAATGAGATGCACGTCCCCAAGAGGTGGCAGCACGGGATCATCACTCTAAACTACATAAGTGGTAGTCGTGCAAAACCAATGAATTATCGTCCCATTACACTTCTTCCGGTGATCAAGATCATGGTGTCCATTGTAGCTGAGGCGCTCATAGAGTACATGGAGAATAACAAAATCCTCGTTCCGGAGCAGCACGAATTTCGGCAAAATCGGTCCTGCACCACTGATCAATTGTTAGCTTATGCAAGCTGAACGGCATCTGTGAACGGCGACGTAGGATTAGATGGAGCGTACCTGGACTACTCAAAGGCATTCGACCGTCTGCACCATCTGATATTATTGCACAAACTAGAATTATGGTATAGGCGATCCCGTTCTAAGATGCTTAGGCGACTTTCTCGTTCAATGTCACCTGAATGTGAGGATTTGTAGCACCCTGTCGGAATCAATCGAAGTTCAGTGCGGCGAACCTCAGGGCTCGGTGCTCGGACCACGCCTGTTCCTGGTTTTCATAAATGATCTTGCAAGTGTGCTATCATCAAACTGTCTGCTATTTGCAGATGATCTAAAGATATGGCGTGCTATTTCCACAGCCCTACAGGATGACTTGGACCAAACGTACATATGGTCCATCGAGAACATGCTCCATTCCAACGCCACAAAATGTAAAACTCTGAACATACGCCATCGGGGTACTCACAACTATCGCCTAGGACCGGAAATTCTAAAGCGGGTTTCTCGTGAGTGCGATCTTGGCGTGCTAGTGTAAAGGACCTTGGGTGTTTCAGGCAAAAAAAGCCTCAAAGAAAGGAAACAAACACTTCGGCCTTCTTCGCAGAGCGTTCGGGAAGTTTGACGCCTCAATCTTTCTGAAAATGCTTGGGGCGTACAAAAGGTGGCACATGGAGTACGGTATACAGGCGTGGGAACCCTGGGAGAAGCATTTGTTCACCGCGCTCTATAATGCACAACGCAGGGCGACAAAGAACGTTGGAGCTTTGTCCCGCTTTTCCCACCCACATAGGCTGAAAACACTCAAAATATAAAGCGGGCTTTTTCGGCGTCTAAGAGACGGTTTCATAATGGTGTAGCAGATCCTGAGAAACCCCAAGCATGCATGCCATTCTCTTTTGAAGCTCAGTCAAAACACACCTCTAAGGGGTCATCAGTTTAAGCTAGTCACGCAGTACAGCCGACTGGAATATGGACAAACATCTTCTCCTTCTGAGTGTCACAGCCATGGAACGCCCTCCCGGCAAAGGTAATTAATGCTCCTACTTTATCCCTTTTTAAAAATCGCCTTGACGATACGTTGACACATTTACACTATGTGATATAGTCCGTGAACATCAGGTGATGGCATTAGTAAACAACAAACAGTAGCCGGGATTATGACTCCACTATAATCCAGGCAGGAATACTCGCTTATGTGCCACTCCAAACCCCTTGGTGAGTCATGTATTTTCAGCGTACCTTTACTGACACGATTATTTATTTTGCGAATTTACCCTCACCATCCTACGGGACATGTTAAGAATTCGGTTTTGTACCCATCATAAACCATTGCTCCATTGAGTCCAGCCCCATTCTTTCTCGCCAGTGAGTCTGTCGCAATTCCTCTTGTGTGAGTGTACGTATTTATCTTTGAAGTTTCAATCAATCACCTAAAGAGACCGAACCATTCGTGACCATCCGTGAAAAGAAAAAAGAAAAATAATGCAGTAGATGAAAAACTTAAACGAGTAAAGGTTATATTCTTCACTAGAATGAGATGTGGCCTGACAGTTGTCTGTTTCCGTTTGCACAATCAAAGAGGACAAATCAATAAATAAATAACCGTTTATTCTCTGCAGTGCGCTCGAAGCATTCATAAACGGTGCCTCACCTGGAAGATTTTCAGGTGGTTCCATCGGGTGAAGCCAATCGAAAAGAATTAAAATTGAACTCGAAGTGGCTTTCGCAGAGTACAGAAAAGTGTAGCGTATGCCTGACGTGCACAACCTAGCCTATTTTCCCGTTAGGGGCTCTGTTCAATCCAGTATCTCACCATGGATGAGCTAATCTCGAAATACGTAGTCTGTCAAATAAAGACATAATCTGATTAACTCGTTAAATGCTGCAGTAGTCATATCTGGTCCATCTTTGACAAATTCACCTATACTTGTGGAAGAAGTTGCGTTGGAAGCACTGGCTGAACTCTTGGTATTCGAGTCCATGAACGGGAATTGATTCTTTGACGGTTAAACCAGTCGTGTCGTGAAACAGGGCGGTCTCAGTAATCGGATATTTAATGCGCACCAGTCACTAAGAAGTCAATCCCGACGTATCATTCACGGTCTTCGAGCTAGCAAGGACCCTAAACTGGCAACTTTCCCCAGTGTGCTGTGCAAAATTTCAACTAATTTAGTTAGATGAAAACATGACACAGTAGCTTACATGTGTATAAAACGTAAGCTGCCACAAAAGAGGAATTCATGTTTGTTGCTTAAATTGGTGTTTGGAAGATGGTTAAATATTTCCATAACGACGATGCATGTACCTGTGTGCGGGAGTAATTAAAAGCGCATTAGCATTAGATGTAAATAGCAACAACGGAAGTTTCATATAAGTTAACGCCTGACAAGGTGGAAGATTGATGTGCGTAGGATTGTACCTAGTCTAATAAGCATATATGTAGCTTTCTGATAGCTAATATATGGAAACTATGGCCGTAGACAGGAATAAAACTCATTTATAAAACTCGAAAGAGCGTCAGTTAAAACAAAATGTTTGTTAGCTCTGTAGTTGGAAATTATTAAATTAGCTACTGGCTACAGTGTACATATCAGTTAAATGCGTTTCTATCCCAGTGAGCTTATATTAAGCACTTTTATCGTCATTTTGCTGCCATGATGGCTTGAGCACACCAATGGATCAACAGTCATCACCAATTGGCCTCATCCGAAGTTGCCTTTGAAGACGTCACTGGTTGCATGTAGGTAGTTGTTGAGAATGTACGAAATCTGTGCGTTATCGTACTCCCAGTTTATTTCGATATCCTAAATCGAAATTGTTATTTGAGCCTTTCATTTTACACTTCAACATCGTTTTCTGAGCTTACAAATGAATCGTTGTTTGGTTTAATGTCATGAGAAAGTGTACAGTTGCAATCATGCGTAATGGTCCCAAATTCCTTCGAAAAGTGAAACGCTGACTTTGGCTGACTAGCCGAACAAACTCGTGGTGCCAGCTGGATGGTTCAGGTTTAACCCATTCCAGCAAATAGTTCGGCGGTAGTGTTCCAGGACGTGGTGGGTTTTCGTCTGGCAAGCGTTCTCCCTATAAAAAGCCACAAATGTCTGTCTAACAACTCTGTGACGTGGCGGTCATGACCTGCCACAAAATAAGGTCACTGCCCAATGGATATCCTGATAATCCGTTTCACACCACGGACACAAATATTCTACTCGCACACTGCCGAGGATATCAAAAATTCAGGAATGGGGCAGTAAAATTACGAGCGCAAACTGAATGGCGGTATCTGGTTTCGGATTTGACTGTCACAGTGGCCAGCCATAGGACGCCTGCGCCTACCAAGGGACCGTGGGTGGCTTGCGCTACACCCCCACAGTGCCATCCACACACCCCACATCAGCTGTAAACCCGATGGAATAAGAGCGGCAGGCATGTGGTTGGGAGCCACCTTTCATCAACGGAGCGGACCCACACTCCTTCACAGGCAAACACAAGCACACTGTAGTTAGAATTCAATCACACACAAGACGATGGCTGGACCGTAGTCCGCTCCACCCTGAGTGCATGGAAGCACTCTTCGAGCCTAGCACGACCACAACGACCGTGCACCCAGTCCCCTCCAGAAACTACCAACTGTCTTCTAGAGACAGTACGGACGAGGTAGTAGGGAATTCACAGGTAGGCACCTTGTCAGCATGCACATCAAGCCCAACCACACAGGGGATATCAAACAACAGCCAATCACTTGAACCAACAACATGAAAGAAAATAAATCGAATAATGCATACAGAGACGATGGCATAACTCTTCACCAAATGGGCGTACAAAATAAAATGATTCCGAACAAATTCGTGATAAATTTAAGACGTCAGAACTTATACTTTAGAAAATGCCACAAAAGCGTAAATGTCACCGAACTTAACTAACTTAGCTTCAGCGACGTGTGCAAGTTGATAGAAGATAGTATAAGTAGACATTAATATGAGAAACTAAGGCATTAGGACAAAATGGCAAACCCATCATCTGAAATAAAGAGAGTTCGTTTGCATGCACGCGGTTAGTACATCGAATGCAGCGTACCTACAAACTCCTCGCCGGTTCAGCCTACGTTCTCTACAGGAACCGTCGTCGCTTGGGTGGTGGTCCCAAGCGGCCTCGCTCATGGCTCACTAGGCTTACCTGACTCAGGCACTCGCAACCGTATGTGCTACAGCACCATGCACTCGATGTCGATGGAGTACAATCCATCGGTACTTGCCGCTTCCGCACTTGCCGCTTCTTCTCCGCATGCAGGAGGGCTTTCTCCTGCACCTCGGCAACTGCCTTCGTGATTAGATCGCCCCATGCACGCCAATCAACCTCTTTCGATTCCCATGACCTGAAGTCAAGATTAGAAGGTAAGACGCTTACTTTGATCATGTCCTGGTAACGTAACTTTGGTTTCCCCACATGCGGCTTCCCAATAGTCAGCTGACCGTATAAGAGTTGTTTCGGTATCCGAGTCGAATCCATACGCCACACATGACTGAGCCACCTCAGGTGTCTCAGTAAATTTATGCAGACCACTGCATACATCCCACTTCGGCGCAACACTTCCGTGTCAGAAACTCTGTCGTCCCAACTGATGCACAAAATTCGTCGCAGACACTGTTGATGGAACCGCTCGAGATATCGCACATCCCGTTGGTACATCGTCCAAGTTTCACTGTCGAATAGAAGAACGGACAGCATCATGGATTTGTATACCATTAGCTTCGTACCAATGGTAAGCTGATGGTTGTTCTACGCTCGGTGCTCTACCTTTCCGAATGCCACCGCTGTCTTCGAGATGTGGATACGCGACTCACTGTGTAGCTGCTGGTCAGTCGACATCCCATTCCAAAGCTAGCAGAAGCAGGAGGTGGTTTCCAATACGTCCGCACCAATATTGAAGCATGCACCTCCGGTGAAGGCTGAAAGAGACAGACCGTTTTGCTTGTGTTGATGGTGAGCCCGAATTCGGCCGCTGTAGAAGCCAGTGCAATAGTCATATGTTTCAACTCATCCGCGCTGTGTGCAAGCAAGGCACAGTTGTCAGCAAACAACAACATACGGATAGTTGTCTCACAAACTAGAGTTCTCGCACCGAAACAACGGATGTTCAACAACCCACCATCAATACGGTGCTCCACACGAACACCGTAAGCACAAGCCACATCAAAAGCACAAGACAACATTGCATGAAGATAGATATTAAACAGGGCAGTAGCTAAGACACAGCCTTGCTTCACACCAGAGACAACTGCAAAGTCATCCGAAGTCTCTCCACTCAGCTGCACCATCGCTCGCTTACCACTGTGCAGACATTCAATCCAACTTACAAACCTACTCAGGAAACCAAACTTACCCAACACCAGCCACAATGCCTCGCGGTTCACCGCATCAAATGCCTTGGTGAAATCAATAAAAAGCGAGTACAATGGCTGGTGTCGTTCTCTGCACTTCTCTTGCAACTGACGAGCCGCAAAACACCATACCTAAAGTGCTGCGACCCGAACGGAATCCACATTGCTCTTCCGTCACGTTAGGTTCCAACAAGCTTGTACTTGTCGCCACAACCATAAACTACACAGCTACATTCACGCACCCAAACATATAGTGTTATGGAAAACATATCAGATTTTTGCACATTCTTGATCACGCATCGTTACGTCAGAGCAATCATGCCTGTAAAGGCGTGCCTCGCTTTGTCGAGAACAAAAGCATTATTTATATATGCAATACAACACATTTTACAGCGCCATTTGAATTATAGTATCCGAGGTACTATTTGACTAAATGAGCGAAAAAGCAGAATATGTTTGGAAACCTACCGTGCATTGAAAGCGGTCGCCATGAACATGGCTGAAACATGTTAGATGGACCGACTCCCCGATGATGTCCTGTTATTATGTTTACGCACCAATGCTCGGTGAATAGTTAAGTCTCATTCTGCACGTCATTCATAAATTTAAAATATGCGCATTATCTGATTCACTATCGGTAGATTTTCGTTGCCGACTTTGCATTTCGATGCATGTCAGCATCAACCCATAGTAGCACAATTCCTGCACTGAATGAGCTGTTGTGTCAAAAACAAAACCTAGTCGCCATATAAGCTCATGAAAACCGATGTGTTTTAAAAAACTTGCAAGTTACGAATTCACATTCGATCAAGTTTATTCCAAGATACTGAATCTCAGGTTAAGTTTTGCTTTATGTGGTGGGAAGCCGATTCAAGTGTAACCTGCAACCTAATGTCTCTGCATGGGCGCATAGTTCTTCTGGGCAAAGTTCGTGATTTTATCGTGTCACAGAGGTCGAGGTCGATCGATTTGTGTTCATTAGGGAAGTTGGTAGTTCTTTAAGTAAGCTAGTATCAAAGCACGTTGAAACGTTTGCAATTTCAGGCAGCGTACATACGTTAAGAAGACAAACTTTACTATTATAGATGCATTAAGATTTAGGCACCCTTGAATTATTGTGTTCACCAAGTCAATTCAAAGAAAAATATTAATCACGAAGCATACTATGCAGCATGTTATCACGCATCCAAAGTGCAAGACGTAATAACTCAGGAAGTAGGGAGCCCAACTACTCGTAGGTGTGGGTTAACTAGTAATGAACGGCAGAAAAATCCTAGAACAAACTTGTTGTCATCATCATTCGGTGGTTTTGGAAGAAATGGTAGAGCAGTATTTGAGCAAATGCAACTTTCGTCTACTAAACAATCCGTACGTTTATTCTGTCATGGGAGTGTCAACTTAGAGTGAACGGATGGACAAGCTGAGCGACCCAATGAGATACGGGCGCAACGGATCCAATTGCTGGACCCAGATTGGTTGACGCACGGGTGAGTCACTCACCGAGTGTTTAATTGAATCCAACCAGGAAACTCATCGGTTCACAGTGGTCGTTAGAGAGGTGTACGTGCAAATACTATCGAGAAGTTTGGCTTGACCAGCAAGCTGTAACTTTCGCTGAGCTGAATTTCCCCAATAAACGCTTTTCCCTGAAGGGCTGAGTCCCTCAACATGGGGTCAGATAGGACCCAGACGAACCTCACTGGTCACATTCGGATATCGATTGGATCATCACCGGCTGCCTGCCCCGTTAAACATGGATGAACGGAACTTGATAAGCAATCAGCGTCAGTGGAGGAGCAAGTGGATAGATTTCTGCACACTAGTGCGTTTGGACGAACAATCGATGGTGTACCGTTAGGTCATGTTTTGACATGTCGCCGGTGATGACGCGCGTCTTTTGATAAAAACATTGCACCAAGACAAATACAAAGGTTCCAATGATTTGGAGACAGTGACTGAAATCTTCAGGAAATTTTGCGAAGACTAAACCAACGAGACATACAAGCGCTAGCTTTTTAGTTGGATCTATCGACACTTACTTTACTAAGGTGAAGATTTTGGCTCGTTCCTGCAATTTCTGTAAATCATCAGTGGTGCGTAGGAATCAATGAAGTATGACAAAGAAGCTTTTGCGACAATGCAACTTATCGCTCCAGCAGTGCATAGAGGTCTGCAACAGTGAGTATTCCATTACGTATCAATACCACAGAAAGACTTGCTTCTGACGCAAAATTGTGTGTCGCTTCCTGAGGCAAACAACGTAAGCTATCGACTTGAGACAAGAGATCTTAACAACTACTTGCGAAAAATATTATTTTCGCTAATTCATTTCAGGCACCTAAATTACAAAACATAAGGGTTGGTTAAATAGGTTCGTGAAAGCGGAAACAGAACATTAGGCAATTAATTAAAAATGGCACTATAAACGTTCCGCCAATGATTTGTTCAATTACACTAGGCCACGTATGATAACCCACGTAACCATGGCTGGGTAGTGAATGTCGAAGTTTTTAAGCAACGTTAAAATGGGGTACAAGGCCACGACAAAGTCAGGGTTTGTACCAGCGTTCTCTATTTTCAAAGCTCAGGTTTCGGAACCCTAATTGCAATGGCTTCGGCTATTACCATTGGGAGTTTCTTTAAATTCTTTGCGTAGTGTCTTGGGATAGAATAGGTGACTTCTAAAGCTTCCTTCATCCGCACTCGATGTCCAGTTTCCATTAGATGCTGTAGAATGAAACTATTGATGAGTTTCACTGTGCATTTTCGCAATGAAGCCGAACAATGCTCAGCCATCCGTTTGAACGAGCACCTAGTCGTATGTCCAAGATCTCTTGCACCACACTTGCAAGTGAATTGTTCTACGACGAAAGATTCGGACCGGACCGGGAACATGTCCTTTAGATGCTGAGGATTAAGTGGTTTTGTTTCGGCAAGTAGTTTTAACAAGGCAGATCGAAACGTTTGGGTAAGTGCGGTAGAAAGTTTTCGTCTTAACAGTTCAAACTCGATTTCACCTTTAAAAGGAACTGTAAGGAAAACATTTTTTTGGTACTGTAGTTCGAGATTTGGTGGAATTCAGTGGCACGGAATGGTTTCTGATGAAAGGGGTTGGATACCCATTTTCTTGCAGCGTACTAAAAATGAGCTTCGTTTCACTTTCAAGCGTCTCGGGGTTGCAGGTGGCTCTGGCATGGTGGTGCAGACAACGAATCAAATTTCTTGAATATCTTAAATGTAGGAAACTGAGAAAGTGGGTGAGTTGGCCTAGCCACGTCGCCTTGCGGAAAACGCTCCCTTCGATCATTCCATCTGCGTCGCCGCAACAAAACATCTAGGAAGGCCATGTGATCATCTTTTACAACTTCACTTGTAAATTTCAATACGCGATGCATTCGGTTAAATTGAGCTAGTAGACTGACGCAGTCGATGGATGCGTTACAGACAAGGAATGTATCATCCATCTAACGGTGGGATGAATCGAGTGACGCAATAAGGTGACTCAGGGGTCCAACTTCGAGCT
Source organism: Dicrocoelium dendriticum (assembly GCA_944474145.2). Taxonomy (NCBI): domain Eukaryota; kingdom Metazoa; phylum Platyhelminthes; class Trematoda; order Plagiorchiida; family Dicrocoeliidae; genus Dicrocoelium; species Dicrocoelium dendriticum. Next base: position 15,447,635 of record OX104068.1, on the reverse strand, counting down.
TTGCAAGGAAGATTGCCAAGTACGGGCCTAAAGGTGAACCCATGGCGATTCCATCAACCAGCCTGTAATAGATCCCATCAAACAAAACTGCACATTGAAGGTGCAACGTCGGATCAATTCTTTCAGCTTCTGTACCAGAATCCCAACATCGATGTTTCGCATAGTGATATAATCACAGATGAAATGCACAGTCTCCATCAACGGTAAGTTAGTGAACAACCTTTCGATATCAAATGAAAGCATCACTTTATCTTTCATGTTTAATTTTTCCATTCGTTAGACGAATTCAAACGTATCTATCGCTGTATAAATCGATACTTCTTTGCTTGTTGGTTCGGGTAATTGAGTTATCCATTTTGCGACCGAACGAAAACCTGAGGATGACAAGCCTACTATTGGTAGCATGGGAATGTTGTTTTGTAAACTCTTGGCAATTCATAGCGTCGTGGAGGGTGTGAGCCACATGGAGTCAGCTTTGCGACAAGTGAATCAACTGTATGCTTTGCGCTTTTAATTCTCTTAACACGTTAATGATTTTTACCTACTGCGATTAAGTCTATCTTGGATTGAATCTCATTGAAATTTGCAGTTATCGTTGAGTATCGTCTTCATTTTAATGACGTAACCTGACTACTTCATCAATACATAGCCTGACTCCATATTCGGTCGGAAAACCATCAGTTCTCGGTTCGACCCCAGATCCCTGATTACTTCACGGTGCTTTTTTGTTAGGATGTCAGACGGTTGGGACTTGTAATCACGATACTGATGTGCAAGTGGTATCAATGTGGTCTTGAACTTATCACTTGTGGGTGGCGATGAAAATGTAAGCTCCACTAGTTGATGCATTAAATTTGCACTTTGGGACTCCAAATGAATTTGCCTGCCTTTCGACTGGGAGAAGCAGCATTTTGCAAAAAGTGTCAGTGCTTCGAGATGCAGCTGGTTCAGGGGTTGGCTAGACATACGGTTTACATATTTTTCAGGAGTAGCGGGATACTTTGTTTCGGGTGAAGAAGAGCTATGCAACTTTTGCTCTGCTCATCGGTGGAACAATCGCGAACAGTGTCCAGCGTGTGGAAAGAAATGCGCCAAATGTGCAAAAGGAAGCACTTTGCTCGTTTCCGCAAACCAACCAATGTGAATGCGATCGTTTGTAACAAGCTACCCACAGACGTAAGGCATTCATTTAGCAACTTGTCCCGGATGATGCCGGAAAAATGCATCTACGCAGTATTCTGTCTAAAGGCAGGGCTGTACGATTTCAGTCAGACACCGGAGAGTACTGCCAACATTCTGCCTAGCAGACAATATCCCGGGGTGTGCATTCGATTCCACCAAGGTTGTCTGCGCATTTGGAATGACGCAAGACTTCACCCGAAGGGCTCAGCTATAATCAAAGTGGTTAACCCAAGGGACAGAGCCTTACATCAACAGGAGTTTGTGGCTGTGGAGGAGAAGCTCACGCCCATTCTCGGTAGTGATTCCATTCAGTCTCTTCGTTTTGGTATTTCTACCATCAACGCCTATCTCATGTTTGCCTTGGAGTAACTGATATAATTGATCAGTATCCTGGTTCCGGAAACTTAAAGGGCACCACTCACCGGATGCTAGATACTTTGATACCAACAACTACCTTAGCGGCTAGGAGAGTTGTATTTGCGCTGTGCGACAGCTTCGCCGATGAATTGAACAAATTAGCGAGGAAGGTGTGATTGCTAAATTTGAAATGACAACCAACTTGGTTATTGTTAAAGTATACACATTCGGAAGTAACGCAAATCTGTGAACGCAGAAATGGCACGTAGCCGAACGACGCATAGACAACAGAACACACCGAGCTGGCAGAAGCAACGTGTATTTGGGCAAGGAGGTTTAAAAAGCATCGATCAAGTGGCTGAAGCCAAGTCATTGGTGAGTGGGTAATCGATAGGCAGACATACACGTGCACGGGTAAGAACAGACAATCCTGCGTATGAACATCTGCTTTTCGATAATGGCTCACACGCCACAATCCTCCTCCCTTATTTGGCACTCCTGCAGACAGTCTGATAACGACGAACTGGTTAGCGTACTCTAACTGAACGGCGTATTGGTTGAAATGTTGACTGGTCCTCCGCTGGCTCGGTTGACGGACTTGGCAATAAGTCTTTTCGGATTAAACAGAGGAATGGCGGACGTGAAATGACGGGTAACCACCTTGACGTCCGGCAGTGCAACCTCTGCTCTCTGGCGTTCAATTTCACGTAATCCTGCAGGCTGCCAAGTCAGTTCGTGAGGCAGTGCGAACTGGCTCGTACTCCCGAAGGTGTTGATCTGCTATCTATCCATCTTACCACTCTTCAGCTTTCTCTTGCAGCACCTCGACGTGTATTGATCCGAATAGAGCAGATCAAGCCATATTCGAAACCTTCAAATTGCTCTCTGGATTGCTGTCTCCGATAATCCATTTGTGGCTGAAGGATAAGACGCTGTCCTCACAAGTCTATTGCGTGTGTTTTGCAGGAACTCGTGAAAAGGTTGACAAGTGAATACAGAGCTGTTTTCTTTCACTAGCCTTTGTGGAATACTGGGTGTGCTAAAACCCGTTTGCTTGCATAAAACGGTTGTTTCCGAACTGGTATGTGTCATTAGAAATACCTCAACCCATTTGTAGTAGGCATCAACCATAAGGAAATACACCTTCCCATCAAGCGGATTAAAGTACTCAGCAAGTATACTCTCCTATATTTTGTTGGACTATTTCCACGGACGCACTGGCACCGGCGGAGCGTTTCTTTGTGTAGTTTGACACACTTCACAATGTCTGATCAATCTTTCTGCGTCGCTCTTAAAATCAGACCACTACACATAAGGCCACGCGAGCCTTTTCAACCATGTGTTACCTGGGTGAGCCACGTACACCTTCAGTAACATATACTGTTCTGAAGCAGGCAATATGATATCTCTGGAGCCCCATAAGAGGCGGTCTTCTACGAGGATTCGTTTATAGTGCACCTAGGTCATTCCCACTTTCAATATTTTGAGCCCTTGGATAGTATTTGTGTTTATATGTTCCGATCGTCCAGTTGCTTAGCTGACCGAACACAGCGATCACTTGCTCTTCTAGTGAGCCACGTTGTATACCGCTGTCTGGCTCTGATTATCGGCCCTTCTTTTTTTGTAGCTTTGTCAATAAATGTTAGCTCCAGACGATCTAACTATTCTTCCTACTTTTGTACTCGGCACGTCTCTTACGTGCCACCTCTTGCGATTCGCATCTGGGTGGAACCTCCACAATTTTTGTATTATGGGTGAAGTATGGCAACAATTCCGTGTCACCATTATAGGGCCATCCTATAAAGACCAAACGTTTAACCTTGCAGTGGAACACATCAAATTCTGTCCTCTGGTAGATTTCGGCATTCAACATCGGTTTCCTGGTCAAGCGCTGCATAAAATGATCTAATTTACTCGCTAACAATACACAAACGGACAGATATTTTAAAGGCAACTGGCTAAATGCACCCTTAATTCCGTTTGCTTCCCCAGGGACATGAGTGACAGAAAATTGCAATCCGATAGCAGTATGGCCCAAGGTTGCATAGGGTGAGATGACATCAGGGTATTGTTTGTACTTTCACAGAATAAGGCTAATAGGGGTTTATGATCAGTAAAGGTTGCGAAACTTCTTCCAATTGATACTGGTATAACCTATTAACACGGATTATGACTGCCAACGCCTCTTTATCCAATTGTGCATAGTTCTTCACTACCAGCGCTAAGGTTCTAGAGGCAAAAGCCATTAGTCTGTCGGCCTGCTCATCCATCTTGTGCGACAGTACGAAGCCGAGCCCTGATGCTGACGCGTAATTTCAGAGAGTGATGATTTTTCTCGGATCGAAATATACTGGCAGCATAGCCTTATCCATGGGTGCCTTGACAGCCTCGAGAGACATTTGTTTTAACTGGACCAGGGCTGTAGCCATTTTCTTAGTAAAGCCTACAGTGGGGCGAGACTGATGGCCAAATAATGTAGAAAGCGATTATTGTGTGTTATCATACAAAGAAATGATTGCACTTCAAGGACGTTACTGGGTCTAGGAGAGTCAAGAATGGGCAAGAAATTTCCTCTCAGCGGGTTCAAGGCGTGTTTATAATTAAAAAAATCCAAGGCAGTGAACAGTCCGCGAAAAATACGCATTTGGCTTCCTTCAGTTTGAGTCCAGTGCCTTGGAGACGTTACAAGACCGTCATAACTGAAGTCATGTTCGTGGTCAGTGCAACCAGAAATTATAATACCATCTACATAAGTGAGTACACCGGATATTACTTTCACCAAATTGTTAATAATACTCTGAAATATTGCCGGTGCAGAATGTATTCCAAATGGAATTCTGCTGTAGGATAACAGACCTATGTGCGTTTTGGTGGTTGTTATCTCTCTGGCGTATGTATGCAGCTCTGCTTGCGAGGAAGAGTGACTTAAATCAAGTTTGGAACACTTCCGGCCACCTGACAGACTTTCGTATAGGTCATCTGTCCGTGGAATATGTTAGTGTTCTGATTTCACCACTTGGTTAACAGTCGATTTGTTGTCACCACAGATACGGACGGTACCATCGGGTTTTTTTAGTGGAACCATTAGTGTAGTCCGAAATGAGTGGGTTACTGACGATAACATTTCACTTTTATGAAGGCGCTTCAGCTCTAACTCACCTTTAGGACTAATAACACAAGGCAACCTCCTTAGCTTAAAAAATTTCGGCTGAGCGTTCAGCTTAATATTAAAAGAAGCTTTAAAATTACGTAGTTTACCGCGCGATGTTTCATCAAAAGCAAACCAATGAAGGAATGTATGAAATATGGTCCAATAGTTTGACAGTTTGAAGTACTTTCGGCGTAGGTTTGAGCCAGTTGCTACCAAGTACCTTCGGGTAATCATTATTAACAACAATTAAGCGAATGTTAAAAGTATCGGCCCCACCAGTAACCCTTACTTCACACATCCACAATATATCGAACGATTCAGCAGTATAAGAAACTAAAGTAGAGTGGGTAGGAACAAGCGGCTGATCGGGCAGTGTACGATTGTTAACTTACGTACTTGCGGCCATCATGTCTATTTCTAGGCCTACGGGTGGGCCATCCTTCTTCATTTCGACAGTGTATGGTGGTATTCCGTGCACACGCAGTGTGGTAGCATGTGAAATGAAGTAAGATATGGACTCATCAGGATTAACTACTGTCCGAACAGTATTTGATGGAGATTAAGATACACGATGTGGAGGCACTGTTGAGCGGCGGACGCACGCAAGCGTTTCGAACCTACGGCACTTGTGGCAAGTGGTTTGTTTGTATCTACAATCAGTTACTACTTCAGATCTTACGCCACACTTATAGCATATGGAGGGGCGTTAGTTATTCGATGACAATGGAGATTTGGTTGCGTGTAGTACATCTGAAGCGTTGTCATGTTGGTGTAAATTAATTATTAAACGAGATTTTCTCTTGCTGCACTAATGTGCATATGGCTCCCCAGGGAAGCTTGCTCTCGTCGTCCGGCAGTAAAAGTTTTCGGGCCCTGATGTAGCAATACCCACCAGAGGATGTTAGATAGCTATAGCCTGTTCAAACTTCGTGGACAGTATTTCACTATAGCGACAATCTGGCTCGGACTGTATTATGCGGGTTATAAATTCGGTGGTCTCCTTCTTCCTGCCGTAGCTAAGCAAAATTTAGTCGGACGATAAAAGCATGTTGTTGTAAATCCCTAAGCCCATCCAGAGGTTTCATAAGTACAACAGGTAAGTGTTTTCATATAACCTCAGCATACTGAAATGTCTCTGACATTATACACCCAAGTGTTGTCTCAAAATTTTAACAGACTAAAGCTCAGCAATAGCAAAGTGAATATTTGTAATTCTGAAAAATTCAAGATAGTCACAGAATGTTCCGTTCCATCGATTCCAAACTGCAAGGGATAACTTGGACGTCGCTTCTTCCAAAGCGCATCAGTTGGCACAAGGTGATCCGTAGAGAATAAATCGAAGCGAAGGCTCCGTCAACGATGTTAAAGGCTACACGTGCGGGACTAACGCAAGTCTGCGAAAGCAGAAGTGGCTCGTAGCCGAACGACGCAAGGGCAACAGAAACCACCGAGCTAGCAGACGCACCATATGTTCCGATAAGAACGCGTGCAGGGCGTGGATCAAGTGACTGAAGCCAAGCCATTGGTAAGTGGGTAATCGATGGGCAGACATACACGCGCACATGTAACGACAATGTGATAGTTTGTGCGCCTGTTAGCAACCGAATTCCGACGCTTATGCACGTCTGCCGTGACTCATGCGTGCCGCCTGGTCGCGAGGCTAACATGTGAATGTCTGGCTCCACATTACCCCACAATGTCCGATATTCATTTCACCAATCAAGCCGTGCCATATTATCAAGTACCAACTCACCAGCCTGTGACTGACGTACTGTATGTGCATGTGACCGACGTGCAAATGGCTGAAGTGAGTACGCTGCGAAACTGTTAATTTAGTAATTAATTGCTTTCTACCTCCCGTACGTGTTGCATCTGAATTCCCCAATACCTGATGGTGTTTACAATTCCTCGTATTCTCCTATTTGCGGATAATCGTCAGCTGCGCGGTATCAGTACAATACACTTAGAATACTAACGAGAGCCAATGCTGGGTGTGAAAATCCGCCTTGCGGAAGTGAATCAGACGCCACAAAGAAGACGGACGTACTGCGCTTGTGTACTGACCCGAAACCGTTGAACGAGGTCCTGCGTAGAAAGCATTATGCGCTCCAGATCCTAGAAGACATTTCGCTGCGTTTGGCCAAGCCAACTATCCTACGAAGATACAACTGTCTTCCGCATTCTAGTACGTGGTTCTGGATGAAGAATGCAGTTCCCTTACTACCTTTGCCATACCGTTAGTACAATATCCTTGGCTGAGTTTACCCTTGGGTCTGATTTGTGGCGAAATTTTTCAAAAATTATTGGTGTAAGAGGTAGACTACTTAGATGGGTAACATGTGTAGCAGGCAAACTTTCAAGCGACTGCTCGATGGAAGCAGAGTATGACATTAATTTCCACCGGTTCTTGCAGTGTTGTGTGTAAAACGATACTAAGCATAGACGTGAGAAGACTTAGTCTCCGAAAGATGAGGTGCTTTTCTATGGACATATTCCAACAATCAAGGTCGATCCAGACGAAATTAAGGCAATACGAATACTTCCGTTCCGTAAGGAAGTGAAGGAAATCCCTTGTTTAAACGGCATGGTGATGATCTACCCAAATGACCTAGGGTGCTCAAGTTCTAAAAATGGACAAATTTGAAGGCTGAAATGTGGTCAGTTGCCTGTAGCAAAAGAGCATGACGTTAAAGGTAATACATTCCAAAGGAGTTGGGATACCTGCTGAAGGCTCCTCTCCATACTCTACTGTTAAGAAGTAGGCAGCAAATATCAGGACGCATATAGAGAGCATTGAGCATGTCCTGTGGCATGGCCGCCAAAAATCTTATGCATGCGATGATCATGTGGAAGCCATTCGCCGAATGAACTTGGGTGGCAGTAGTTTGTCTATTCCTCAGTTAGCTAGGAGTATGGTCATCAGTTAAGGCTCAGTGTAGACTGTTTTATCAAACACCTTGTGGATTAGAAAGCTGACTGCAAGATCAGTGCTAAGAATCATGACATCGAATAAGAAAATGAACCGGATGGAAAATTCAAGGCAAACTTTGACCATTGCTAAAACAAATCAATCCAATTTTTTGAAATATTTGTTACTCAAGATGGTAATTAGGTTCATCACTTTGAAACAGTATCAAAGATTGGAAGTAACTAATGGAAAGATCGTCTATTTCCTCTCCAAACGTAGTTCCGTCTAGTAGCTTCCGTGGGAAAGTTGATGGTCTTTATCTTTTCGGACATTGAAGATGCATTAATGAAAGAATTTTTGCTGATGCGTCAGACTATCACAGACGAGTGCTAAGCTGTAGTATTACGCCAACTGAAACAGTTAAGGAAAAAAACCCATATGGAAACTCGCAGTAGTTCTTTTTTGCAGGATAACGAATCTGTGCACACTAAGAGTGGCATGTCAGAAGCCGTCATCTGCGGCTTCGAATTTCTGACGCACACCGCTTATCCACCAGACCTGGACCAGTCGGGCTTTTTGTCCCCTAAAAAGAAATCACACCTCCGAAGTAGATTTGTATTCTGGGTTTATTGTTGCCAGCACGATTTACAACTTACTCCCGCACAAGGATAGCAGTGCTTGAAAGCCGCCGAACTAAGTGCATCCAAATCATGAGATTATGTTGAAAATGACAAAGAATGACTTGGCTAGTTGGCTCTTTTCAGTGTCGGGCTGAGAAGTTTTCAACCCACGCTCCTAACGGCCAACGTTCTTAAGGCTGGCAAAGTTGTACTAGCGAATTAAATGTCTCCATGACACAAATATCCAGCTCACCATCCAAAAACCACAGAACAGCAAACAGGATAAGTAAGTCAAAGATTTCTGGAAAACTGTGTAATTGCAATCAGCACAATGAACGATTTTCATCTTGATAAACAAAACTTTATGGACACGAAGTCCGCACTCGAGCATACCGCAATATCCTCCAACCTTCATAGAAGCACCAATAAGATCAGCGTTCTGACTGGTGAACTGCTACTCACCAGCGTAAGGCGTATAACAATGTACTATTTGTTGTAAACACTGAGTTGTTCTTTTGAAGATCTATTTTGAACCTCCACCAAATGCTTTCGATTCAACTCAGGCCATGAAAACCCCAAACATTTCCGCTTCCTAACTACGTGATTAATACCAAGAAATACATCTTACAAATTGTTCCTGAATAGCTCTGACGATTCCCCCTAGCATTTTTACATAGCTGCGATTAAGCTCGAGTAAGGTAGCAAAATTCTTGTATTCCTTGGTCCCTCTGAAACACTTGTAGCTAGCAAAATACATGCGTCAAAATTAGCTATTCAGAAAAGTATGCGCATTACAGTTTAAGTCGCAATTTGTTGACGGTACCGGCGATACGCAAACAGCTGTTGCTACCACTAGTCGAAAGCGGATGATGTACTGTGGTTAATTTACTGCTCATATTTCCTTGGACATGTGAAAGGGTAAAATGCACTGCAACAAAAGCAGGAGCATATATTTCCTTGTATCAAAATTGCTAAATATAGTTATCGCTCTTGGCGATCAACCGCGAAGGAATCCATAGGCATTGAAAGCTTCGCTGCCATCTGTTGATGGGGGGGGGGGGTAAACGAACAAAAGAAAGTTCTATGATGCTGTCAAAAGTACAAGTGCATAACAGATTATACAAGGGCAATTGTTAACTAACCATTTGCGTAGGCCTTCTTAAAGGAATTGTGTTCTCCCGGCGTCTCCTGCAAGCAAGATTGACAGGCATTTCTGGTTGTTATAAGGAGAGTTCGGTTAGTTGAATTGTTTAGTAATCTCAACAAATCAGCTTTTAATTAAAATGTAAGCGTGTGCGGGATGAAATTATCCGTTCCATTGAAAGCACTCTGGTTGTGTTTTCAACGAATTCATGCTAACTGATTATACTTTTGGCAGTAAATTTCACCTGAAATACCATTGCATCACAGAGACACGGAATCACTAAACACTAATAATTTGGTAGGCAGTAAGTTTTCCGTTATCCGAGTTCATTTGTCTAGTTATGCATTAATCATACGCTTTTTGGAACGAGGCTGCCATTATAGGGCAGATTCATCTCCAGATTCGATCGCTTCATGGAACTAGAGAGACGAAGGTCGGTTAGTCAGCCAAGAAAGCATGGTGTACATTTGGGATGGATGGGGATTTAGTTACAGCATTGGTGGAGACGAAAAAATAGATCATCGCAACCGAATAATCTCCAAAGAAGTGGCTGGAAGACATGAACGAGAAATTCTCACTGACCAGCTAGACCGGATGACTCTGAGCAAGAAAATATGGAACAAGGAAAACACACCATGAGCTTTTGACGTTTCTTTGCAGCAGCTCCTAAGGCCGATCGTTTTCCACACACCCGTAAAAGCAATAGATGACGGTGTATTCTAGAAGGACTCGTCGGTTGTACATATATCCGGGCTGCGTCAGAAATCGAACTCGTTGTAGTGCAGTCTCTCTAGATATCCTGTGCGTATCATTATGCTTTAGGCAGTGTGAGAGCATTCGACATCCATCCGCAATCTACCTTGTCACTAGTGTTTGCGTAAAGTATTCCTTGCGTCTCCATTCCTTTCGACTTTTCGATCGATGTACCCGTTTAGGTGCTTTAGGAAGAAAATAAGTTTTTGAACTATGGCTCTTTCCAGGTAATCGTGCAACTGACTAATATTACGCTGATAATCTTTCCTTGCTCATCGAATACTCTAGGGGTATGCGATTATTAATTGCCGAGCCCAGGTGTGTTTCGTATTTCGTCCCTGAAAGTGCAAAGCGCTCTTCTGGATTAAAAGACACCCCATCTGCTGTTCACTATCTTAAACTTGTAGCTTGAATATTAGACTGCCTCGTCTGCCTAGTTGGTTGGGCTTCTAACGACTGCACAACTTGAGAGGAGATGTTCCTTCATATATATAGAGCGTAGTCGGCCTATCTGTCGTATCGTCAACACGTTCGCTCTCGTTAAATGGAGAAGTTTCCAATGTCTGTGTTCACGCAATACAGTTGGATAGATGCCCAACCTGACTGATCCGTATAAGTGATACCAGCTGGCATTAGAAATACGATAGTTGATTTTTGCGGAAACCACTGGTGTGTGCGGACGACACTGAGCGCAATGACGAAATCACGTACAGTATCTTGGGCACGACAGGTGAAACACTTCGTGAGCTTGTTCCGCTGTGCCAATTCAGATGGTTTAGCCAAGTCATACACTGCTTATCACATAAGGAAGCAGTGGGAAAGCCACCTAAAGGTAAGCCAGTCACATGACGACTAATCACGAAATACCTACCTACATCATCCGGTTTCTGAACCCCAGCATGTAAAGGACCCACAACACACAAAAAGCAAGACAAAACCGGTCGCAGTGGAAATGTAGTGTTTAATTTAGCAAATGCTAACAATTTCATATGCATCCAGTTACGAAACAACCGATAAAAGCGAAAACGATTGCAAGATAGCCGGAATATTATAGCTTACTTGGTTTTGCTACTGTTTTTAAGTTTTGCCAAGCTAGTTAACCTCAGATCCTCATTTTCATGGTTCTGAGTAGCCCGATATCTACACTTTTGACTGAGGTGCATTTATACGTGGATATATATTTATACATACACGATTCACTAAGCTTCCCGAGCCAGGATCACTTTAAGTCTAAACTTGTCCGTAGGCACAGAACAGACGATTAGGTAGACTTACGTGTCTAAGGAGGTACACACGCTTTCTCCATTTGGAAAGCGAATCGGCATGTGGTTGGTAGGCGTCCGCACGCTCCTGTTCCTGGTCGCTGAAAGCACCGGCGTACCAGCTACCGATGGATTCGGTCTCGGTGGATTTGGGAACGCTGTATCTTGAAATAAACGCCGAGTGCACGTAGACCACGTGGACAAACAGGTAATAAATTGCAAAGGAAACAATGCTACCGTTGAGTAGTTTTCGTTGAGTTGACATGATTCACTCAGTTTCTGGGGATTGTGTCAATGTCTGAGATAAGTGAGTAAAAGGAGGAAATTGTTGCTTACCTGTAACTAATACAACAAACCAAGTGACATATCTAACGCGAGTACGTATTCAAACTATTTATAGGTTTGTGTCGTTAGCGCGCAATTCGCCAAAATAACACGGGTAAAACTGGGACAATAAGGTTACCATTTTGAGGACGTCCTTTAGCACTTCGCAGTACTGGTAGCTCATGTCAACGATTTAGTGGCTCATTTGTCTTGCGAACTAGGCAGTTTGGTTGCAAACGTTTCACCACCTTTCGAGGTGACATCGTCAGTGCAGTGTGATGCGGCATGTATCGACAACCTTACGCGCCGTATCACACTGCACTAACGATGTCACCTCGCATGCTGGTGAAACGTTTGCAACCAAACTGCCAAGCTCCTAGAACAAATGACCCACTGAATGCTTTAGCATTCTTAACCGCACCTCCATGCAGCGATAGTAAGTAGTGCTAGATGATACGTTATTCCTGCTTCCATTTACTCCAAGCCAAGTATGTTTCGTAGATCTGGAATGAATACGCTGCTTTATGCACTATTAGAAAGATGCCTTAAAGCGCCAATATCCTGCAGTATGTAGGCCATGTTCACTAGCTGGTTGATACTGGTTTTCCTGTCGGTCCACCAGATTCCACAGCGTATTTGATTAGTGTTGACAGGGAAATGTTTGATGGAAGATAATGCACAGAGGTTTTCTGCATTAAAGTATACCAAATAAGAGGAACAATCTACATAACCTTTCTGATCTCAGTTACGCATACTGATATACTGAATCGGTATTCAGAGAGCAAAAGAATAAACATTTGTGTTGCGCTATCGTGGATGGATCGGAGGGAATCACGTCGCTGATTCCTGCGCGGTAGCAGCATACTGCAGCTGCATTACATCTTATCCGAGCGCCATTCGCTCCCCATAGCTGTAGTCCGTAAAGTGGACGTAAAGGAATCGCTTAAATTCCGACATTGATTTTGCCTCAACGAGCGTCTCCCGCAAATTGTTTCAGTATTTTATCACTGGAAGCCCAAAACATGGTGGGTGAGCGATGCGCTTTAAATCCGGTACCAGTAGTTTGTACCAGTGTCCGCGTGTGCTGGTTGGTGCGCAAACGTGCAGCAGCGGCCTCAACAAAGGGAAGTGGCCCAGGTGCATTATCCGGTGCGTCATAATGAGATCAACCCGAAATCGACGATGTAACAGGGTATAAAGCCCTAGACTCTTTTCTCGATCCTCCTATTGTACCCCGTAAACTGGGGATGAACCGGGTACCTACATGCTGGACTCGTGGCAGTCTCTGCACCTCACCTATTGTGATCAGACAATAGGTAGGTGAGCAGTACTCAAGCACTGGTCTTACCGTGGAAGAGAAGAGACGGGTGGCAATCTCTTCAGACCAAATGCAGAAGCTGCGTCTAAGTGCCCAAAGCAGGCGCAGTCCGTTTACTTACAGTCTGTTCGTGTTGTCGACGGACTTCAGATCACAACTTGAGAGTATGTTTAGATCCTTTACAAAACTGGCGGGATGCAGGGCGTTGCCGGTCAGGGTGTAGGCACGCTCATTACCACCCCTCCTCAGGCTCATAATCGAGGATTTTTCCGGGTGGACCTACCGGTCAACTTCTGCAAACCACCGGGATAGGCGGTCGAGTTCCTGCTGAAGGACGTCACAGTTGTCGGGAGAATCAATAACCCTCCAAATCTTCCATTCGTCTGCAAACATTGCACAAGCAGACCGATGAAGCTGAGGCACTTTGTTTATGTGCATCAGGAAGAATCTGAGCCCCAGCACTGGGCCTTGGGGTACTCCGCTAGGGGACGAGTACCATTCCGTTAGGTGGTCATCCACCTGAACCCGCCATCTTCTCAAAATAAGGAAGTAACTGATCCACTGGCGCAGGACGCCAACAATACCACACATCTTCTTCTTGTGGAGCAAGACCTCATGGTTCACTTTATCGAAAGGTTTACTGCAATCAATGTAGATAACATCCACTGACTTCCCCCGGTTCAATGTTTGCAACCATTCCTGCCGCATCAACAGCAGGTTGGTGATGCCCGAGCGTCCTTCCATGAAGTCGTGCTGTGCCGGCCTTAGGATATCTTTCGACTCCAGCAGCTAGCGAAGACCCTTTTTCGCCATCTTCTCGAGCACTTTCGCCAAAAGAGAGCTGAGACAAATCTGCCGATAATTATCCACATTGCCTGCGTCCCCGCCTTTTGGAATTGTCTTTATTACCGAGTATTTCCAATCACTGGGTAATACACCCTCGGACAGCCATCTGTTGAACAGATCCGTTACGGCAGGCAAGATGATGATTGATGAGAACGGTAAAATAAGCTGGTGAAGTACATCGGGTCCGGCAGTTTCGTGCCGTCAAGACTGGCGAGTAGACTGCGGACATCTTCTACATCGCAATCCAGGTCATCGAGATCAGTAGGGGCTACACACGTTGATCTCGGCATACGTGGACGTGTCTATTTGTAAATACGGAAGCTCAGTGCTCTGCCAATGCGGACGCACGTGCAGTGCTGGAGGTCAGAGGCTGTCCGTCAGTACCCTCTAACACAGCCTTGTCACTTGCGGGCATCAGGCGTCGCTTCACGTAAGCAAAGTCTTTTTGTGGGCCATCTTCGCCGAGGTTGCAAGCTCCGCTTCGAACTGCCGATGTGTTCGCACTATTTCGCTGTTGCATAGATTCCGCTGCAGTCATTATCGCCTTCATCGCACTGTATGCACAAGCTGTGGTTAATGGCTTCTTTGAGCTAACTTAGTAAGAGATTTTATCTATTTACCTTTTTATTACTTCCGTTTTTAATTCCTTTAATTTGTTCATTAATAGAGATGCACACATTTCGTCATTCCTTCGACTGACATCAACGTTATCAAATTAGGAAGGCATTAATGAGCAATAAGAGATCACAAATGGTATTAAAAAACAAAGATCTAAATTAAGCTTACTTATTCCGAAGTTTCTACCGAAAATGACTCCGAAGCCATAGTCTTCCCTTTTATGTGATGGAACGCTGCAACGCTCCGGGGATATTTTGTGAATTTGTTCTTCACTGCGCTTTTCAACGATAGTTCGGGCTGTCGATAGTGCTTACTGATCGAGTATAGCCGACCGATTGATAGTTCAGGTATATTACATACAGATGTTAATTTATCCACTTTCATAGTACTTGAGTTTAAATATTATGGACAGTTCGATTCGTTCAGTTATGGATTGCCTTTCCTCTGAACCGATGAATGCATTGGTTGCGTAGTTTTTAGTTTCCGGATTCTGCGCTAAGTACGGTTGTGTTGGCCGCGTAATTCGTGTTCACCAGCTAATGGGTTAACGACTGCGAGTGGAACAGAAGCAAGATACTTCGTATCCAGAAGCTGCGCTTTTAATATGCTATTGAGCTAGGTCAATGCAGCAGATGGTCTCGAAGACACACCGCTCTTCAATTCGACAAGAATACAGCAAATGTTCGGCTAGTAATTTAATAAGAATCGAACAAGTAAGGTGCATGCTGGATGCAGATAACAAGGAGTAAGAGTTAAAATCAACGTCAAGTGGAAACTGTGATCCGCTTAGAGAAGCAGCGACTCGACACTACCTACAAGACCATCAGATTGGTGCATTAAAACAAAAGTAAAGAGTGAACTGACCCATACTAAAGCGTCGAGTTACTCTGAATCCCGAAGCACTGTTTGGAAAGTTGGTCGCCGACTTCCTTTTGAGTCGAAGACTGAAAACCACATTGAGGTTGCTGGTTCCTAAGTTCCCACAAAGCACTTTTAAGAGCCCCGTTATGAAAAAGCAGTAAAACCGACGACTTGGAGCAGTGTCCAAGCATTTTGAACCTAGGAACCCTATATTTGTCACGTTGTTTCAGAGATATAAAAGTAACTAGATACCCGGATTTGTTGTTCATCGCTGTAATGGGTGTATTATACCTGCGATGGTAAGCAACCATGATTCTAACATGTCATTCAGACAAAAGGTAGACAAAGTTGTAAAGAGAACTCTTTTTGGTAAATCGTATCAGGCAATTACAGTTACAAGGTAGATAGAGATAGTGATATGCTGTTGAAAGTCAGCATGGAAGGGGAGAAAAACGGTGGGAAATGGCTCAGTAGATTCGGTCGGTATGTAAAAGCATCGATTCTGGTGGGGGGGACTGTAACTTTGTTGGACACTGATCTGACCTGACTTGACCATAAAAGCTTAGTCTCCTATAGAACAATGTTGGATAAACCGAAGAAGTGAATTACATCCGGTCATCACCAGTGTTCCGTCTGAATGGGTTCTTTTCAGGGTCACGGTAGACTTAGAATTTGCACCAATAGCCTCTGCTTACAAAGCTCTGGTAGCGGCAGTATGATCGCCATCGCTTCAGCTTTCCTTAGAAGTCGTTTTCTAAGCCGCTTTGAGTGTCGCTTCAGCACGCTGTAAAAGACGTTGAAGTCATCATTGTTTGAGATCACATATCCATTTAGAATCAGATGTTCCATAATGGAACTGTTGATATTCTTGACGATGCCTCGTTCCAGTGACCCTGGGCAATGCCAAGGTACCCTCGTCGATAGACGTCTGGGTGAGATACTTATCACCACAGGTGCAAGTAAACTGATACAGAATATACACTTCTATTATGGAACATCTAGTTCTATGTAGATATGTGATCTCGACCAATAAAGACTTCAACATCTTTTACAACGTGCCGAAGCGACACTCAAAGGGGCTTAGAAAACAACTTAATGAACAATGATTTATCACGGGCAAAGGCATGTGATTGACAAGTCCAGTAGGATGGTTAGCGTAAAAATTGAAGGGATCAGCAAATAAGTAACTTGTTAGTTTACGCTTCTACCGATTTAACTTCACTACTTCAAAACCATAGTTTAAAGTGGGAATGGGATGTGCACACACAAAATAGTATAGAGAGCTGTTATAGTTAAGTAAATGCGTGCGAAATTAAAAGAAAACAACAGCGATCACTCGTTTGTTGCTTCATTTGACAGATGTGATAGGTTAAGCCAGTTTAGCTACATCCAGGCTAATCACATGGACACTACTATATGTATCCTCACCGACACGTTGCGGAAAGGGCTATTAAACACATGGTTAGGTTTGTGTTGTTTCGTCCTCCAAGTGGAACGAACTATATCAAGTAATGCAAACTGGAAAGCGTTTCATCAAGGCACTTTTTGTAAAGCATTAATGTAGGAGCAAGGATAACGTGAGCCGGAAGGGCATTCCAGGCAAGGGACACACGGAGGGAGAAAACGTTTCGTCGACAATCAAGTCGACTGTAGTGCGTAGCCAGTTTGAGCTGATGAACTCTCAGGTTGGTATTTCGGCTCAGCTGCAACGGATTGCGACATGGGTGAGTTGGTTTCGTCAATTTTAAGTAAACCAGGATTAGGTTTCCTCACTGACGTCGATATTCACCACTGTACAATCTCAGGGACTGCAGTCTGTGTTGATGGGAGTGATGGAACAATCCTCTAACGAGTTTGGTCGCTCTACGTTGCGGAGCTTCAAGTGCATCGACGTCGCGCCTGCGCCAGGGACACCAGGCCTGGATTGCATATTCAACGTGGGGAGTCAAGTAGGCCTTCACTATTTGCGGAAAGATTGATGGCTCAAAATTTCCAAAAGCCCTGCGTAAGGGTCTAAGATGTTGACTGGCTCTTTTTGGTGCCTTTTCAACCTGTCTCGAGTAACCAAGTTCGTCCTGCATGATCACCCTGCGGTCGTTTTCTTTGGAAGCGCGTTGTAACTGCTGATCCCCAAGTCGATTTTCATTGATAAGCTGATGGCGTATGCATACGACTTTGCACTTGGGCATGTTTAACTAGAGCAGGTTGTCTGACGACCTGGCATAAGCCCTGTAGAGATCGCTCTGCAATGCCATGTCATAATCCGATGTCCTGATATCATGCCAAATTTTGATATTATCTGCAAATAGTAAGAAATTCGACTGCAGTACACTGCCAAGATCGTTAATGAATGTGAGAAATAAACGTGGTCCCAGTACCGATCCTTGAGGCACGCCACACTGGACGTCAATTGGCTCGGAAATGGAGCTGCGGACCCTCACATTCAGATGACGTTGAGCTAGGAAGTCGCCAATCCAGCCGAGTATTGGGTCACCGATTCCAAACGTTCGAAGCTTGTGCAGGAGAATGCGATGATCCAAACGATCGAATGCTTTCGAGAAGTCCAGGTAGACAACATTGACTCCAACTCTGGCATCGGCTGACTCTGTCCAGCTTGCTCGGGTTAGCAGCAAGTTTGTAGTGCAGGATTGATTTCAGCAAAATCCTTGTTGCTGTGATACTAGCACCTTGTTGCTCGTAAGATATTCCATGAGCGCCTCTGCAATTATAGGCTCCATTACTTTGGATGAAACGGGGAAGAGAGTGATTGGAAGGTAGTTCGAGGGCTCCGAACGATTACCACTTTTGTAAATAGGAGTGACTAGTCCCTGTCTCCACATTGTCGGAACCTACATTTTGTCAAGATAACGTTGAAAGAATCCAGCTGATGGGTCGGCAAGGTTCATGGCCGCTGTCTTCAAGGCCTTCGGTTTGATGTCGTCCGCGCCAAGTGAGCTCTGCATGCGCAATGACAACAGCGTTTTCATCACATTGGCTGACGTGTAAGAAACGTGGTTTAACCCTATTGTTGATGGAAGCTGTGTAGAAAGCGGATGAAATGACGGTTCACTCCAGAAGGTATGGATGAAGTATTGGCGAAGCACGTTGACTTCATCTTGTGCGGTTTGCGCAAGACCAACTAATGCACGTAAAACCGGGATCCCGCGCTGCACTCTGCGGAGCTTGTTGACGTGTCTATACAGCAACTTGGGATTTGTACTGAATTTTGACGCTAAGTTCTGTTGGTGCTGGAGTTTGTCATCGCAGATCAACTTGACGCAGTGGTTTCGTTGAGTTGTGTACGCACCCCAGGTCAAGTTACTTGGACAGGCTTTGTAAGCGCGTCAGGCTGAATCCCTTAAAGCCATGCATTTTCTAGTACAGCTCAACAGAAACGAATTCACTTGCTTCGGGCGAAGCACTTTGCTTTCTGACTCATTTGCCACTAGCTCAGTGAATTGGGTGGCGAACAACATCCAGGCGACATTGGGCGGCTTCTCGGCCAGGAAGGACCAGTCACTTTCTTGAACGAAGTTGGGCAGTATATCGTAATGTGTAACGACATAGGTTTCCAGGTTGTTCTCAATGAGGTACTCAGAGTGACAGATGTAACGTAAGAGCAAAATCGCGTGATCGCTACGGCCAAGTGATGCATTTATGGTCAACGTGTCGACCATGATTTCCTCGTTGGATAGCACGAGGTCAAAAACAGTGGGTGTGTCACCCGTTCGGAATCGCGTGGGAGAGGTGACATGGTTGTACAGAGGTCCATCGGCGACCACCTCTTGCAAATCTGCCTTGAATTGTTCGCAGTGCGATGCTGGAACTTCGATTGCGTGCAGGTTGAAGTCCCCACCACAAGGACGTGACTGTATGATGGTGCCAGGACTCGTTTCATCGCAGAAGCTAGACAGTGATCCATTTCCAAGGTGGACATTAGAGGGCGGTAAACTATTGCTAGTAAACACACATCACCACGTCTTAGGTGCATACGACACCAAAGAGCGTCGACGAAATGCGTTAGTAGAGCTGTAGCGATCGCGATCAGACTGCAGCTACCAGAGCTTTGTGAGCAGTGACTATTGGTGCAAATGCTAAGTCTACCGTGACCCTGACAAGAACCCATTCAGACGGAACACTGGTGACAAACGGATGTGATTCACTTCTTCAGTGTATCCAAAATTATTTTATAGGCGAGTAAGCTTTGTCTGGTCACACACACAATACACATGTTAGCTAGAGGTGGAAAACACCTCAGCTACTGTGCCGAAATACCTAAAAGTAAAAAGAGAATAAAATGCAACAGGTGCAAGCCAGCAGAGCTACCGGTAACGGATGGGCATCGTTCCGGTAAGCTACCAGTCGGCTACTGTGCAACAACAAAAATTACTATGCAAAATTATATAAGACAAAATAGTGAGATCGTGGTTGGAGGGAAAGGCTTAGAGGGATGGGGTGGGACAAAGAAAATCACAGCAAGAATGCCACTGAGGTCGGCTGCTAGCCATATTAACAAGTGTATCCAGCCAAACGTGTTCACCGTCTTTCGGACCCAAACCAGGGAGCCGAGACGCTCCAACCGAGGCCAGCTTCGAAGTGAAAGCCTTCATTCCTCTTGACTAAGTCATCGCTTGGCCACCCCTCCTCTTCTTCCATCCACACCCCCGGCGCGCAAACAACTCACGCCGCGGGAGTCGGTGGGCTGTCAAGCGTAACACGTGGCCGAGTCATCGGAGCCTGGTGCGTGAATTGACGGTGCTGAGCGGTTCATTTCCTTTTCCTGTGCCATAAACAAGTCGTCGAACACGCTCGTCGCTCACGCGGTGTTCCCACCAGATGTTAGCTAAATTGCGAAGGCACCGATGATCGAACGTAACTAGCCTCTTCATGTCCGCTGATCTAAGGGGCCAGGTTTCACAACCGTACAGTAGGGTCGAACGTACTGCTGCATTGTACACTCTACCCTTCAGGGCGAGAGTGATGTCGCGCCGGCACCATAAGTGGCGAAGGTTAGCAAAAGCGCCTCGAGCTTTTGCTATATGGTTCGTGATCTCATCCTCAATCCCACGGGCGCTGATACAACTTCCCATTTAGTTAACTTTTTGAACGAATTCCAGCTGCTCCCCAACAAGGTTCCGTGCAGGAGGCGGTCTAGGCCGATCTTGTAGGAACGCTTTGCACTTCGATGGTGCCAAGCAAAGCCTGAAGCGGCTGGCAGTCAATGATAATCTGTGCAGTGCTGCTTGGCACGTTTGTGAGCTGTCACAGATGCGGGCAATATCGTCAGCATACTACAAGTCAAGAAGTCATTCTCCTGGGAGCAGGTCTGCACCTTCTAAGTCTTGTCCTGTGAACGGGAATTCCATGACTTCGTCAATAGCAAAGTTGAAGAGGAAACGTGACAGTGGGCATGCTTCCCTTACACCGCTGGAGATACTGAAGGGCGACGACAGCTTGCTGTAAGCCCTCACTCTGTCTGAGCTACGCGCGTATAATGATCGGATAAAATTTACATATTTCTCAGGTACACCTTTCCTGAGTAGACAGTCCCGAAGTGCATGTCTATCCACCGAATCGAATGCACCTTTGATATCGCGGAACATAATACCGGTGGGCTACCAGTATATGTGACGGTGCTCCAACAACTGCTACAAAGTGAAGATGTAGTCAATGCAGCCACGACCTCGACGAAATCCAGCTTGCTCTTCACGAATCTGCCTTCACGAGTGCCAGTCAGTCTGTGAAGGATGACAGAGGCAAGCAATTTGGAGGCGATGGAGATCAGACTGATTCCTCTATGGTTGCCGCATTCCGATCGTGAGCCTCCCTTTGTCTGGTTAGGTCGGCTCAGATCAGCGTCCAACAAAGCTACAGTCCCCTGCCACCAGAATCGATGCTTTTACATACCGACCGAATCTACTGAGCCATTTCACACCGTTTTATCCCCTTCCATGCTGACTTTCAACAGCATATTGCTATCTCTATCTGCCTTGTAACCGTAATTGTCTGATACGATTTACCGAAAAGAGTCCTCTTTGCAACTGTCTTTTGAAAACGAAGACTGTCAAAACACTGTAATCCCGAGTACAAACCTAAGTGAGCTTTTAGACAAAATATAGGTTAATTGGTAGGTGAATTTACAGTTCTTCTGATGATCTCCGACCCCCTGAGTATTAAGGTTTCCAAGACGCCGTTTCTTATTAGTTTTCGAGTAAGGATTTCCCTCCGCGAATGAGCCGTTGCGGTCCGAGTTGTATCTACTCTGCGGCTTTTACGAAACATTAAAGCTTGGATCCTCACAAATGCACTTCAATACCGGTTTTATTGGTTAACTCGGAGGTCAATTCCCAAGACGCGATTCCCTGTGGGTGTACCTATGCGCATGAGGCGTCTAGAAACAGCTTAAGAATTGGCCTGTCCCTAATAAATACGAACACAAACAGTGGACACTTACTTGAGGGATTTTTGTGGTGGTCTTATTAACCAAGGCAACTGTACACGATAAAACGTCTAGCAGACCTTTGGAAAAATTAAAAGTTGTTTCTTGTGGGACTCAAAGTTAAGGCGCGTTTCCGCCAGTTTGGTGAAGTCCAGCTTCACGAAAGCGTTGCTGCGTAACGGTGGCAATCAACAACAGAAGTCCC
This sequence comes from Dicrocoelium dendriticum, assembly GCA_944474145.2. Classification (NCBI taxonomy): domain Eukaryota; kingdom Metazoa; phylum Platyhelminthes; class Trematoda; order Plagiorchiida; family Dicrocoeliidae; genus Dicrocoelium; species Dicrocoelium dendriticum. Next base: position 15,425,647 of record OX104068.1, on the reverse strand, counting down.
ATCTAGTTGTGTCATGTTTGCTTAGATTCCCGGAACTACTTCTTCAGTATCAGTTAAAGCGGGCTGACTTGTGGTCGCCACATGATGGCTGCATCAGTAGAGTTAAATCCTCCACCAGAGCCAATTTTGTCATTTGTATCACAGTAGCTTGCATGACAATAGGACGAGAGTCATACTGTGTCGCCGACTGCTATCATTCCGTACCATCCAGTAGAAATGCAGAGGGCTGAACGTTTGTGCTCGTAGCAAAGTGGAAAGAAGATGCAATTTTGACAAGTTCCCTACATATGAAATGGTCATCTAATTCTCTGGTAGTTGATTCGTACATATTCGTAGGGGTGTAGTGCAAACCTATGATGCAGAACTGGTCATCTCAACCCGGTTCCCTGACGACCGATGCAGCCACCCGTGGGCGTCTGGAGAGAGTTTTGCTGCTCATTTCAGTAGGCTAGTGGCAACTATACCAGAATTCAACTTCTACTGTCCGAAAACACCAGTTACTTCATGAGAAGAAAAACTCGAAAATCTGCCTACTTTCTGGAAATCAGTTCGGAGGGCTTACAATGCCTTTCTGAATTTAAACGACCAGGATGTTTACATAACTCAATGTAACCACTGCGTCAAATTACTTCGGAATGGCAAACACAAGTATCAACTGGATGAAGAGATGCACGTCAGTACCAATACTAACTAAAAATATGTCGATATGCTCTGCAGATTGCAGCGCGAAATCCCCGTTTTAGGTGCAGCTAAGCATCTGTCGTTAAGTACACAAGAAGTGGAAAACGTGCTTCGTTAACAACTCCCCTATACTTCCTAGTGCAACATTATCTCACCTGCCTCGGACATCGCTCACACCACCTACAAGGGCAAGACACGTATCCTTCAATACAGCGAATGTAATGAATTAGCTGCTGTTTGCAAGTGTACGGCTCTCGCCGTGTGGAAGGTCTTCACCCGAAAGAACTGAAGGCAACCACCATGAAGATTGCCAGATTGATGGCTAGGTATTTTCAGCGACGCGCTGACTATCTGCTGGTTCCAACAATGTGGAAATATTTACAAGTAGCTGTGGAGCCGACGAACTACCTTCCAATAACTCCTCCCGGTGTCAACCATGTAGGGAATATATTATAGCAGATCCGCATCTGAGATTTCACGTGAGTAACGACATTATGTTATTAGAATAGCACGGACTCCGCGAAATCAGTCAAGCTGTATAAACGTTGTGTTAACCTTAGCAGACTGGACGGAATCTGTTTGCGCTAGAGTGCAATTTGGTGTCATCTACCTCGATTGCTCAGAAAAGGATCATTGCGTGGATCATCGCATTCTCCCCCACAAACATGGAAGCTATGGAATCAGTAATCTTGTCCTGGGTTACATAAGTTAAGTCCTCATTCAGTGTCAACTGAATGTGAGAATCCGCAGCTCTAGTTCCGGCCCAATTGAAGTTCAGTGTGGCGTATCCCAATGGTCGGTGCAAACACAAAGTCTATTCTTACTTTATATAAACGGTATTACTAGTGTACTTCAGACGATCGCCCCACAATTTACGCACGATTCCAAGACTTGGCATGATATCAAGGCATTGGACACTACAGAGTGATCTCAACAAAACCTATATAGTGTCTTCCGTTAAGTTGTTTCAGTTTAACGTAGATAAATGTAAAATTCTGAATGCACAACGTCAGAGAACTCATGAATAGCGAATTTTGGAAAAGCATTGACAACGTGGTTTCAAATAAAGCGAACTTACAGTAATGATGCACGCCTACCTTCGCTTCTTGAAACACAGAAATGCATCGAGAAGGTCTCACCAGCTCCTTGGCCTCCTACAAATGACCTTCGAGAAGTTGGTGCTTCCTATATTTCCGCAAATGTTTGGCATCCCTGCTACAATCACGATGTTGATGTGCTTGGAGCTGCATATCGTAAGTCGGTTAAAATCGTTAGTGGCTTGTTTCACCTATCCCACTAACTGTGACTGAAGACCTTAGCTTGTACAGTGGGAGGCTGGGCGTCGGTGAGAATAGGTCATGATAGTTTGCCTAATACTGACAAACCCAGTCAAGCATGTCGTGACTTGCTGCAAGTTAACTATAATACAAGCCTAAGTTTCCACCAGGAACACTTAATCACATACTACGATCGACTTGAAAGCCAATGAAAGTCTCTCACCTCTTGATTATTAGGCTGTTCCATCTCCTACCATTTCTATCTCTATATTACAGCTTTTGAAAAATAAGTTGTACAAATATTATCCAGTTTGCATTAGGGGATTTATTACTTTCTAATCAAAGGATGAAACGGCGTGGGACATTGTGCGCACCATGAATCTGCGAAACGGCGATTGCGCAATCTGCGTCTCTGTCCGTGTGAGTTAATTTAGTGGTCAACTAGAACGCAAACTGGCTTCTCGCTTTTTTACGTCACATTTACCTTTGTTCTGTAAGGGGCAGCAGTCGTCCTACTGGACTTGTCAAGCACTTGCTTCTTTAGCCTTTATAACTCAAAGTTTGTTGAACTGGGCAAAATGTTGCCTGGTCAACCATACTGCTGTTTAGAGTAAAAGGTTTTGTCGGTGCAGCTAAGTTACAGGTTTCAAACGATAATTGTGTATGCGGAAATGAGATGTTAAGCAGTTAGTTACCAAATGTAAAATGGGTATCATGACAAATGTCCTGGAATGTTGCACTAAAGCTTAATCTTGTCTCCAAGCAAATCATGTGGAGTTAAACACCATTGTTTTTTCATATGGGACACCGACACGACAGGTGCCTAGGTGACGTGTGCCAGACATATTCCACTGGTTGGCATAATGGAACAAATATTGCGTCTTCTAACAGGATTCCTGTAGCTTCTTGTCACGTTCTTGACGTAACAGATCAGCTCTCCGCCAAGCTTTATATAAGAAACGCACGCTAACTAGTAGAGCTAAGCTTTTCGTCCTAGAAAAAATTGGGGTCAAATTCCATGTGTTGTAATGTTGTTGGATATGCGCATGACCCAATTGCCTTTGAAACATAACTGGCGTACGTCAAAGTTAGCATAAGAGAAGGGAAAAGGATGTACTGCGGTATTTCGAAATGCTTTTCTGCCCCGACAGCTTTAACGAACGATCATTCGGATCGAAGTTACTGTTTTGCTCGAGCGAAATGCAACACAAATGATTTAGAGTTTGCAAGATCACGTAAGATATCTCTGGTAATCAGCGATACAGTCCGCTTTTATCCACATAGTTGCAGTTTCCACCACAAAAGCGAGAGCATATCCTATTTGTACATTTATTGACTCAAGTTTGAGAAAGCCCCAGCGCTGTAAGATCATGTTTTCACCAAAGTTGTCAGATTTGAATTTCGCATTCGACGAGAAGAAGAATGTAAACAGTGAGCAACTGCACGAAAGCCTTTCACAAGTGTCCCACATTATTGTTGCTAACTTACGTCGCTTTCGCCGATTGCCTGGAACAACCCATGTCACTTTGAACTGTTTCGCTATGGTATTGTTCGACATGCTTGTTTGCCAAACTTATACCAAAAGTTGTGTTGAGGTCGAACGAAGAGTACTTTGTAATTGTCCGAGTTGAGTTACAACAGATGTCGAACAAGTCACTGCTGCAACCCCCTGTAACACCAGGTGAGTGTATATATAATTCATATACTATATCATATCCTTAAATTGTCAGGAACAAGATATTATATTTGAAGGGATGGTTTTAACCAGCACTTTTCTGAATCCTAAAATGGGAAGTGCGCCCAAAACCGAGCAACGCGATACGCCGCACACAGCCGGTATGCAATCAAATTGAGAGCTTCAAACTCTAATCACCACTTTCTGCCAAAGGAGAAAGTTGATGATTCAATAAACCTATGGTAAGTTAGTGCACAAACTGGATATTTATAGTTACAACCATGTTTCTGGGCCACCGAGGAAAGGGAACCTAAATTTGGTGACCTCGTCTACTAGCTTACCAACTTGTGTAGTTGCAAACGCCATGCATCATTTTTCTACAACATTCCATCTAACTGATACTGAGGCCTTTGACTGCAAACCCACATCAAAATCAGCACTGTTTTCGAAAACTAGGATATCACACATTATGCGTTACATCAGTTGAAACGAATGTCCTGCCACCAAGAGGTGAAACCAGTCTTTGGTTTATTCGTAACCCCGCAAAGCCAAAGGTGGTCACTTGTGTTACCGTCTTTGACACCAGGTAATAAATAGCGTATTTCCTGCCATTTGTACTTGATCCTCAAAGCTGAAATGTCAGAGGTTGTTTATGACAGTTTTGCTAATTGTAGGTGAAAGAATAGAGTTGGATTATTTTTAAGAAGAATTGGTTACAACTACCATTTGGAATGAAATCGGATAAGAGGAGTGTTTATTTTGCGAATTTAGTCGGTTTGGTGAAATTAGGGGTTTTGACCTCTTTCAGTGAATGAGATTCCTACATCGAAGAGGATGGCGGTGACCTGCGCAATAACTTTCCTACATGCTATATAGCATGGCCGTCGCCAAGCTCTAGATCAAGTGGTCCCGATTACTGCCTAGAGAGGAATGCGTAGGGGATACGAACTCTCCAAGTGGCCCCCGAAGTACGCAATAGGGGTGACTGCCGAAGGAACGAACCACCTGTCCGACGAAACATAGCTGTGTCGAACCCAAAATAAAGTTCCTTTTCATGTGAAAACTTGTAGTAACCAGAATCAGTAAACCGTTATTTTAATCGCCAGCATATTTATGCCTGCCTGATACGAGTAAGTGCGCGATATTTCACCGACACAGGGTCTGATGGGCACTGGAACATCCGTAAAAGTCGTGGAGAAGGAGTAGTGGACATAAGAAAACACTTATTCTGTGTGCAAACTTATACGCATGGAAGAACGATAGGTTGAAATGAAATTGCGAATACTATCCATGTAAGGCAACGAGAGAAGAAATAGTTTTGTTGGTGTAGTGATCAAAACCTTTTTTAGAGCAGCGATCGTTGGGATTTTACCGTAAATATTTCTTGTATAGGACCCATCTTCACAATGTCCCACGAGATTATGCATCTTCGCTCAGCCTTCATTAGCTTAGGTAGGCCATAATCTGTTGTTACACCGACATTGTCCTCACACTAGCTACCACGCAACGGGAAGCAGAATTCCAAACGCCATTGCATTTTCAATGTTGAACGCATGCACTTTACAAGTTATCTGAAAGTAGCGCGATGGATGTAACCCACACTCTGACGCAATTTTGCACTCTACGTTCTCCGCATTTTCAATTAGCAAGAACGCCAAGGCGCTTTTTTGTCTTCATCAAGCCAGACAACTCAGAAATGTGTCCACCGAAGTTGGACGATTACGAAACAAAAGGTCTGGAAGGTATAACGGCGTGTCACCAGCCATTTCCATTATACTGATTAAATTCATCTGCCATCATTTCACCTGTGAGAGACATCAATATGTCATGAATGTCAATTGTAATTTTGAATAATCAGACAATCACGCCTCAAAGTGTTAACTGTTCTAACTCGAACGTGCTAGTTTACAGTCGCGCACATTCCTAGCACAAGAAATAAAGCAGACTATCTACACTCCTTTCCGGTTCAATGCTACCCAGCTTGGGGATGTAGTGGGTAGAATATTTATCATGAAAAATTATCACCATAGGTGAGTTACACAGTGCACAGTTTGCTTTCTTTTAACTGGTCTCGCACAGTGCACACGAGTCGCGAAGGACAACAGTCCCACGCTTATTCATCATTCATCATTATACACGTCAGCTAGAGGTGGGAAACACCTCAGCTACTGTGCCGCAATACATAAATGAAAAAGGAAAATAAGCACAACAGTTGCATGCAAGCTGAGCTACCAGCAACGGATAGGCATCATTCCGGTTAGCTACCAGCCGGCTATAGGCAAACAAATTATTATGTAAAGTTATATTACTCTACGAAATGAGATCGTAGATGGAGGGGAGGCTAAAAGGGATGGGGAGGGACAAAGAAACTCACAGCACGAACGCCACTGAGGTCGGCTCCTTGCCATATCAGCAAGTTTATCCAGCTAAACATGTTCACCGTCTTTCGGACCCCAACCAGGGAGCCGAGACGCTCCAACCGAGGCCAGCTCAGAAGTGAGGGCCTTCATTCCTCTGGACCAAGTCATCGCTTGGCCACCCCTCCTCTTCTTCCATCCACATCCCCAGTGAGCAAACAACGCACGTCGTGGAAGTCGATGGGCTTGCATGCGCAAAACGGGCCGAGCCATCGGAGCCTGGTGCGTGAATTGACGGTGCTGAGCGGTTCATTTCCTTTTCCTGTGCCGTAAACAAGGCGTCGAACACGCTCGTTACTCATGCGGTGTTCCCACCATATGTGAACCAAACTACGAAGGCACCGGTGGTCGAGCGTAACTAGCCTCTTTATGTCCGCCGCTCTTAGGGACCAGGTTTCACAACCGTACAGTAAGGTCGAACGTACCGCTGCATTGTACACTCTACTCTTCAGGGCGAGAGTGATGTCGCGCTGCCACCAAAGGTGGCGAGGGTTAGCAAAACACTTCGAGCTTTTGCTATATGGTTCGTGATCTCGTCTTCGATCCTAAGGGCGCTGATACAACTTCCCAGGTAGTTGAATTTCCGAAGGACTTCTAGCTGATCCCCACCAAGGTTCAGCGCAGGAGGCGGTCCAGGTCGATCTTGTAGGAACGCTTTGCATTTCGATGGTGCAAAGCAAAACCCGACGCGGCTGACAGCCAGTGCTAATCTGTCCAGCACGGCTTGGCACGTTTGGGAGCTGTCACAGATGAGAGCAATGTCGTCTGCATACCCCACGCTTATTACTTCATGTCAATTCACAAATATTTCCTAGCCTTGATTGTCGTCAACACGATCGCAGTGTACTTTGTGGGGGATGTGAGAAGTGCATCTCCTTGAGTTGAAAATAAAACATTGTAATTTTTCTTAAAACTCTTAATGAGACGGGGAAGAAGTTGTATATTTCAAATCAGGGAATAAATTTCTCTTCGGTACTTTACTTCAGACTAATACATGTAGAAATGTGGTTACAATTGCGACAAGCTAACCTAGCTGGGCTAGTGTTGATTACGTCTAAACAGGTTGCTTTATCTGTTGATCAAAATCTCCAATCAATTAAGCTACTTGCGCATATGGGGTCACGGGGTCACTGCCTGAGATCGAATTAAGCAGTGCTCACAGTGAGATCAGCGCCAGGGCAATTGTGGCAGCTTTACTAGCGCCCTCTGTTTGTACGGATCCGGTTGCATTACCCGCATCGCAATGGCATATTTCATGCGTTGTATATATTTATCGCTTTGCCTCATGCCGAGGCTGATGTTGTCTTAGTGATGCTTTCCCAACACAGTTGGGCTAAACCAACTAACACTTGAACTAAGTCATCTTAAGCTGGATAAATTGCTTTCCACCTGAATTGGTTTGTTCAGCCTACCTGAGTAATCTTCTATAAACCGGCCAAGTTGCTTATGCTGATTGTGGTTATAATCGTTAGGGTTATTGCGTTTGTAGCATTTATCGCGGATTCATTGCTAACTAACTTATTTCTTACGATAATTTAGCGGAGTTATGTCAGCATAACCGTATGCATTGATAATGTCATTTCAAGTGATTGCCTGTTGTTTGATATCCCCGGTGTGGCTGCGCTTGATGTGCATGCTGACAAGGTGCCTACCTGTCTATTACCCACTACCTCGTCCATACTGGCTCTAGAAGACAGTTGGCAGTTTCTGGAGGGGACTGGGTGCACGGTCGTTGTGGTCGAGCTAGACTCGAAGAGTGCTCCCATGCACTCAGGGTAGAGCGGACTACGGTCCAGCCACCGCCTTGTGTGCGCTTGATTCCCAAGTACAGCGTGCTTGTGTTTGCCTGTGAAGGAGTGTAGGCCGGCTCCGTTGATGAAACGTGGCTCCCATCCACATGCCTCCAGGTCTTATTCCTCCGGGTTTACACAGAATATGGGGTATGTGGTTGGAGCTGTGGGTGGTGCAGCGCATTTCACCTATGGTCCCTCTGTAGGCGAAGGCCTCCTGTGGCTGGCCACTGTGATAGGCAAATCCGAAACCGGATACCGCCAAACATATTTATTGCCATTCTTTTCCACATCACGCACCAGCTTCTATGCGTACCGCTGCGTCGACCGTTATCACCTCATTAAACGTCCTCTCGGTGTGAATTTGCTAGGCTACTGTGTCCCTTCCTCGAGCTCCACGCATGCAGACATGTGAAAACACTGGCTTCCACTACGGATAAGTGGTCAAAAGACCCCACGAACAGTGGTTAAACCAGGCGCCAACTCATAAAAGCCAGTGATTCCAGCATATCTGCCTTTGTGTGGTCGCATGGAGATCAGCAATCGTATTAAGATTTATTATGGATAGATTTATTGAGAAATCCACCAGTTATTCTTTTAAGCTTTGAACATCCCGTGTAGGTGGATAATCGAAACCGCCACAACCATACAATATTTACAAAATCTGTAGAATCCGATAACGCAGAACCCCAAGAGTAGGCTGTGACTGTGGTGTTTTGCTTACTGACCAATTTCCAGTTCCACCACTGATATTTCGTTTTACAAGGAAGTAGTAGAGGGAGTTGAGTGGTTTGCGTAGCAATTCATCACATTCACACTCAGTCAGACAGTTCTTCGCTTGGTGAGGGGGCTACCCTGTCCTCTAAAAGGCAGTTACATGCAAGTCAATGGATAGGGAGCGGCGCTATGCCACACCTAGTAACTAAATCACGTCGGGCGTCACCGTCCCTCATAGCTCGGTGATTTCAATCACGGACTAGTAAATGTCGAGTTGCGTTTTCGGGTCCTAAAGTGGTCAGATGGATATTCCTTATGATAAATTAGGAACAGAATTAATCGTCAAGCTGTGAATCCCTTTATAAACACCCAGCATCCGGCGCTATTATAACAAGTTACGCCTGTTTCTCGTGTGGGGCCGCGTCTGTTTCTGGTGTTCAGTAACGAGTTTACGCGCTTGATCGCCTCAGATTGCTTGCTGTTCGCTGACGATGTTAAGATGTGGCGGACGATTGCCAAACCAGCAGATCACCATACACTTCAATGAGACCTGGACAGAGCGTATGCGTGGTCACTCCACAATCTGCTCCAGTTCAATTCGAGGAAGCGTAAGATGTTTCACATTTGCCAGCTGCCGAATATCACATATCATCTTGGAGACCATCTCATGCAAACATTCACTTAGGAGCGAGATATTGAGGTACTAGTTCAGGATGATCTGCACTACGCAGGCAGCGAAGGAGTCAAAGACTAAGAACCAACATGTTTGCATACTGCTGAGGACATTTGAGCGGTTTGATCCCTCTGTCTGTTCGCAGTTGCTTGACACCTACGTGCGGCCTCATGTGGAATACACTATCCAGGTATTGCAGCCCTGGCACAAGGAAGAGTTTGCAGCGCTTGAGGCTCCACAGCGACGAGCCACCAAACATGTCAAACGGTTATTCAATGTTCCTTAACAACTTAGATTAAGGCCCAAAAATAATACAGCGTCCGGTAGTAGCGCCAAAGTGGTGCCTTTAGTACGGACTACCAGGTTCTGAGGAGCCCCAACCACTCTGCCGTCACCTACCACAACGGAGACAAAACACAAATCTGAGGGGGCCGCCAGTTCAATTTAACCACACAACACAGTCGGTTAGAATGTCGACGGAACCTTTACTCTCGTCGTGTGTGTTAGCCTATGAAGGCCTTTGCACATTATGTTGCTTCCGCCCCCGGTTTATTTGTATTTTAAAGACGCCTATGACGTTTAGCTAACCCACCTACACTACGACACATAGCCTGTGGGCCTAGATAGGCGATATAATGCGACGAACGTTGCACAACCAAAATTTATCTGCACGACTGAGGTTTGCGCTTTCTGCATGCTTCTGTGTTAACACTGTGGTGAATCTACAAAAATGATTTTCATTTTATCCCTTTGTTTTTTATTCACTATGTTGTAGTACCTTTATTGGCCATGCTACGGGACTTGCTAAGCATTCGCTTTTTTCCCGCAATATACGATTGTTCCATTGTTTCATAGCTCCGCGTGTTTCACTGATTTTTTAGGTGTAGTAGGGGGCTAGACAAAGAAAATGTAGCGGATAATGTTCACGCTGGTGTGTTCCAAAGATTCTTGACAGCTGTCCAAGTTAACAAGTATTTCCAATGAGTTGACTAAATTTTGGACTTCTAAAGCACACCCTTACTGTGATATTTAAAGTTCTTCGCCAGAGGATTTTGCCTTTCGTTTGCATCTTCCATCCTACGTATCTTGTAAAGTTAATACTGTGCATTCCCATCGTACAGTGTTGGAAGAATTTTGTCTGTCATTTACTGCACATGATAAGTACCGGCTGCAATAGTCAGTTGTGATACAAGGCAATCCAAGCTTCACTGTCCCGACATTCCCCAGGTCACACATTCCAACAGTCTACTTGAATTGGCCAAATTCCAAGCATTTTGGGCTACTACGACTCGCAACCACCGTTGGGAACAAATTAGGACAGCACACATTGTGATCTCTTCGTGAGTAGGCGATATTTGATCTAATTAATTGAGGGTTCGTCGCACCAGCTTCCAAATCAGATAGTCCTACAAATATCCGGAGAAGCACGAGATTGCAGTTTGAACCTGTTGGAAATCATTCGTTGTGCACAACCATCGGATCCAACAAGATTCGAACCTATGACCACTGGTAGCTTGCAGCTTATGCCACTGAGCCACGAAGTACAGTATGTTCTGCATTTCCTGAAGATATTCTCGTAGTAAGTCTTAGTTCTGAGGTAACGGAATAGGTAACGCAATCATGACCGGTTCAATTAAGTTGGGTCTGCATGTCTTGGACCAAACTTTCGGTAGACAGGTGACGAGCAGCTCTACACACCACTAGGCTACATCTCACTTTTTACAAATCCTAGTAGTTTAGTGATGACGGCATCTGTCAGTAATATCTACGTCACGGTCCAGAAATTGTGCCGCGTCTGCATGTCCCAGGAAGGTCAAATCAGGTCGAAAATTGTGATGCACTATAGACTTGGGAGCGAATCATGCTGTAGATTTCACCGACTTCACGCAGGTTAGTTTGGAGGCAGAAGACCGCGTTATTTTACAATTAAACTAGGTTTAGACTGAGATTTACTATTGTCATCCATTTGTATGATGGTAATACAAAAGGTCGCAGATCAGCTAAGAAGCTGTGTGTCATGAGTTAGCGGCGGAGCTCGGTGGTACGGTAATAAACACGTCTATCAATAATCCTCGTAACCCGGGGTTCGTTATGCAGACAGGCTACATTTGTCTAATGATTCAAAACAAGAACCAAAGGTTTGCAGAATGCAGTGCAGAGAGCAAGCAACACCGAACTCTCCGAATTCCGAACTATTTAGTATTAGGAATCCCAGGGATTAGGTCTGAAGTAAGAGCGGAACTAGCAACGAGTGATTTGTTACAATGTAACCACACTGACGTTACGCCAAATCCCGATTGCTGTGATACACAGTGCTCTCTGAGCTCTGTGGTCTAGTGACAACAACGTCCATCATAACACAGTAAGGTCTTAGGTTGAACTCCTGGTTTCTATATGTTTAGGGAGTGATTCAAGGGCTATTACAATAAATTATAGCATTATGTGAAAGAATACCATGAACGCCCTCACGTCAATTTCTAACTAGCTAACCTGTGGCTCCAACGACAGTGCGAGCAGCTCATGTTTGATATTTTTACACATACTAGCACAAACAATCGTTTTTCTGCTTACTCCTCATTTACTAAGGACCATGTGGTTAAATCAGAAGGTCGAGCTATGGGACTCACCGATGCCACCAGAAAGTCTGTGTTTGTGGAAAATAGATGAGCATGTTTATTGCGAAGCTCAGGCAAACATTTATCCGTCCTGCACTCTTGCATTCACTACGATTGACGTAAGGAAGGATAACTTGTAGTCTATGAATTATGTTCCATGGAGAAAAATGCTAACCTCGACTTGATCGTCCCAGTGAACTGATGTGGCTATCGATGTGGGGCCCCCCTAACAACCCATGCTTCCAAGTAAGCCGCCTACTCCTACCTTTAGTTGCTCTGTAGTTGCCCAGCACTGTTTCCATCGTTACCCACTCCTCGTTTGTTGATGTAGCTTCCGTTTGTGAACGTCATATTTCCTACCCAACGGCTTATCTCGGCCTTACCATGAGTTGACTACGAAGCCGATCGGCCGCCTCGTTACACTGTCATCGCTCTTGTAACTTTATGCGTTTTCAAAAACGATAGCACCAGTTATACTTCGCCCATTCACTCTCCTTATTATAATTTCGACACTTCCTTCAGTCTACCTGATTTCCTTAATAAACTATATTACACATCCGGTTTTAGATATAAGATTTAATGTCAATAAAGCTTGTGCTTCCGATACAAGGCTGCATTATTAACCAGGAGGGAATATAATTTCTCCACAATTTTGCAAATCTATTGTCAAGCATATCGCCGTTGCAAAATATTCAAGTATTTGTACCATATTAGCTACAACCGTTGCTGCTTCCGTTGAGGATGTCATCAAGCGCATATTATCATGGATATCAGGCAGCTAAATCCACATGTTTGTGATTAATCGCTCGTTGTTTCCGCAGTCGGTATGTAGGTTGACCATAAAGCATTGTATTTTGAGCGATAGCGTGCCTTGTATTTTAAACATATTCTAACAGCTATGCTAAACCTGCTCGGAAATGCTTTTTTCCATATTCTGACACAATAAGGATAAGACTTAAACAAGACGGCAGTACTTCACTGCGTTGAAAATAAACTGGATATCAAGATGTACGATTCCGTTTCCCTATCGAAGTTTGGCTCGGTATGCGCGCGAATTAATCATTACCCTATGTGTCCAACACGGTAGATATGCACAGTATGTTATATCAAACGTTCTGCAAAGCTAAAATTTGCAAGGTGAATTCATGGGAATTGCCTGGATCCCGACATCACTTTCGTCTCGAATATTACCTCTGGAAGACGGTTCCAATATCTAATCATTTAATGCCAGAAGCATAGAAGATAAGCTATCCGCTTTAGATTGGGTACCACAAGTTTTGATAGGTGCCTGCAAGTACTGAATAATGAGCGCGCGTGGAGCAGCCGCCTAAGCTTGAAGATGTCACCCAGATGAATCACCCGGTGGTTCACTATGAGGTCGACAAGAAACAATCCACAAGACAGGGTTTATATCGCCAGTCTCTCGCATTACTTTATGTGTAATAATTCCGTAATATATAAATATAAATATATATATGCATAGATACGTATATATATATATATATATATATATATATATATATATATATTTGAGAACAGCGCGGTAAGGAGACGAAATATGGTAAGTGCGTGTTGTGTCCCAACACGCATACGAGGCCCCTGCGCAAGGAGGGTCTTGCGTCACTACGGGCGGAACCCACTAACGCAAGCAGAATGCGGGACGGACACACTGTACACTATTCACAATGTGAGTCAGGTAAGGTACAGGCGTAATGACCTTGATATTGCTCCATCGATGACGCTCATCCAGTCATTTGCAGGCTGCGGTACGTGACAGACATGACTGGAAGTTGCGTTAAGCCCTACAGCCTCACCTCCTCCCTAAATGAGCGCTTCAGCATGGGTAACAACTGAGTTGTTAGGCACCCTACTTTGGACCTCGTTTCTGGACATTGACTCTGCGTTCGGTTGAAAGGCTGAGTAAAGCTGTCTGGCATTACTTCGGCGGCCGTCTGCAAGTTCGTACGTTCCTGGTCCTAAAGTCTGAGTAATTCTGATGGGGAACGACAATACTGGCTGCCCTTTACGTGTCTGCCTTTCCTTTAGCCGGACTAACATTCCGGGACGTAACGGTAGGGATTGCTTTTCTTAAGAGGAATGATAACGGCGGCGACGCTCCAGTTGGTGGTCATCACTGTTTTCCGTAGCCACGCGTAGCTTCTTGCCGAGCACTAACTCCCATGGCGTGCGACCGGTCGCTCTGTTGTGCGACGCTCTGTGGGTAAACAGAGCCTCGACTACGGCATCTCCCCAATGCTTGCCGGACAAAGGTGGTGTCTGTATATTTTCCTTTAGCGAGAGATTTGTGCGGACAATCATTCTGTTGGCAGTTGGATTGTACGGGACGGTTCTTACGTGTTTCACATCATGAATTTGTAGGAAATGTCGGAACTCGTAGTTTGTGAATTGCGGTCCGTTTTCCGTCATATTTTCTTCGGAAGCCCAAATTTAGCAAACAGATGCTTCAGCCACCTTATAAAGGTTGAACTGTTTACATCGCCATAAAGGTAAATTTCAGGCCACTTACTGTAAAAGCACGTGGTCACCAAATAGTTTCTCTGGTGCTGCGGTGCAGAATGAAATGGTCCCATGATGTCAATCGCCACCTTCGACCAAGGTTTCTTTGGATAAACGAGAGGTTGGATGGGTGTGTCGATCGGCTTGTAGCTCTTGTCGGCGTTCTGACACGCATTGCAAGACCGGACACACGCCTCTGCAATATAGTCATTTTCGGTCGCCAAAAGTGTTCTTGCAGGCGGCGTTTCGTTTGCACGATATCCGGATGTCCCTGGTGTGCACATTGGATAACTTTTGGCGTTAGTCTCTGTGGAGCCAGGAATGTCGATCCTAGCATAAGGCAACGAACAATGACCACTAACTCGTGTCGTAAAAGATAAAATGCCCGTAGTTCACCACTGAGCTTCGTTTAGCGTGGCCAGCCTTGGGACAGGTAGCGGAAAATGATTTGTACAGTTGGGTCACTTTGGTTAGCTTCTTGAAGTTCTTGCTTAGTTATGGCGGAAGGATCACTTGAATGTGAAACAGAAACCATGGCTTTTCCTTCATCGTCCTCATTCTTATCGGAATCGTTTAATGGAAGACGTGATAAGCTATCGGCCACATGGTTTTCGGAGCTAGGGCGGAATGTGATTTGAAACTCATATTTCAGTAAACGCGCATACAAGCGGTTAATCCGCAGTGGCTTGTGACCCTTGGTTGCTCGACTGAGGAGGGTAGTTAGAGCAGTGTGATCTGTACGCAATATAAACCTCCGATCAAACAGGAATAGGTGTCATTTTTCACAAGCCCAGACACAGGCGAGGGCCTCCCTTTCACCGGCAGAGTATAAAACCTCTTTAGGGGATAATTTTCCAGAAGCGAATGCAATCACTTTTTTCTCTCCGTTCTGCATCTGCGACAGGACCGCTCCTAAACTGATGTTTGACACATCCGTCGAGACGAACGTAAGGCAATTTTCATCGAAAATGGCCAGTATTGGTGTAGAGACGAGGCGCCTTTTCATTTCTTCAAAGACAGACTGCTGTTCAGAGCCCCAGTCGAAGGTGAAATTTTCCTTTGTCAAAATCGGACAAATAGCGTAAGTTGTATGAGCATAAACCAAGAAAATGCTTATCCTCCGATACATTCTTCCGTATGGGGTTTCTGTAATAGCTCGAGTATTAGCGACGCGTGGTCGGATTCCAACGGACGGTAAGATGTACCCAAGCAATTCGACTTCAGTATCACAAAATGTACACTTTTCAACCGGGCGGAACCCACTAACGAAAACAGAACATGAGGCGGACACGCTCTGCACACTCTGTTCACAAAGGTGAATCAGGTAAGGTACAGGCGTAATGACCTTGATATTGATCCATTGATGACGCCCATTCAATCATTTTCAAGCTGCGGTACGTGGCAGACATGACTGGAAATTGCGGTAGGCGCTACAACAGTGCGTGCATCTCGTATTTTCTCCTCCTTACTATTAACAATAAACGGTATGCAACTATATACTTAACTCTGGGTAGGACCAAATGAGATTGAGTTGCAAATGAATGATTGAAGTTCCACCCCTATGTCCATGACAACCTTAAGCTCATAAAAATTTTTATGTGAACATACAGAGCCGACTTCATCCGGTTTATGACGACATCCTCGGTGAAATAGAGGAAGTGGGGATTAGGGTGACGGAACACAAGGCTGAATGCTGATCCAAGCTCTATCCGGTGAAGCGTGGGTAGTAGGTGTTTACCTACTTAGGGAGCTGGCAGATCGCGCGGGCACGGAACTACAGTGGGGTAGGGATTCGGGACAATTTCACGTTGAACTCATCTTGGCACGTGTTCCATTATTCTGGAAGTCAGAGACTGATCAGTTATAGCTAGGTAACTGTCTTCGCAGTTACACACGAAGTAGTAGATGTGGTGTGATTTGTCTCCGATTGGTTGAGCTCCTTCGTTAGCGGCACCGGCAACTTACGAGTTCGGTTAATTACCACAACTTGAGCAGCACTGTCACTTCTCTGTGTAACAGAGGTTAAACGTTTTGTGGTTTTCAACACCGTAAAGTCACTCTTGAAAGGCAACTCGATATCGATCTTTCTCTTAGCTGTCTAATGCAATAAGTCCTTTGGGTCACGCTGTTTACTGTGTTTCACTAAATTTGCAATGATGATTCTTTCGTCGCTACATCTGTCCAATCCACATTGTATTAAGTGTTCCTTTCAAATTATCGATGGCTTAGATAACATCGGCCTATCTGTAAAGGTTATGTGCAATTTGGATGTGGAATCTCTGTTCACAACGTCCCGCTACAACAAACGGTTGAGTAGAGATGTGATCTAACTGAGCAATCTAACTATTCGTTACCAATCCCAGTTGAATTTCTGTTGTGTACTGTAAACGTTCGCTTCCTCTTTCAAAACATGCCATATTGTCAAATCGAGGGAGTGGCAATGAACAGTTCACTAGGCCATGTGCTGGCCGATTTCATTATGCTGATGGAACAATAGTATACTGTGGGAAAAGAGCGGATTCTAAGCAAATCCCGTAGGATGGCCAAAAGAAACCCAGAACATGGTGAACAAAAAACAAAGGGATAAAGTGAAAATCATTTTTGTAGATTCACCACAGTGTTAACACAGAAGCATGCAGAAAGCGCCAACCTCAGTGGTGCAGATAAATTTTAGTTGTGCAATGTTCGTCGCATTATATCGCCTATCTAGGCCCACAGGCTATGTCTCGCAGTGTAGGTGGGTTAGGTCAACGTCATAGGCGTCTTTAAAATACAAATAAACCGGGGGCGGAAACAATGTAATTTACGAGGGCCTTCATAGGCTAACACACATGACGAGAGTAAAGGTTCCGTCGACATTCTAACCGACTGCGTTGCGTGGTTAAATTGAACTGGTGGCCCTCTCAGAATCGTGTTGTGGCTTAGATGTGGCAGGTGACGGCAGAGTGGTTGGGGCTCCTCAGAACCTGGTAGTCCATAGTAAGGTCGCTATGTACCTGCTGCCATCGGACGCTGTATTATTTTTGCGCCTTAACCTAAGCTGTTAATGAACATTGAATAACCGCATGACATGTTTGGTGACTCGTCGGTTTGGAGCCTCAGACGCTGCAAACTCTTCCTTGTGCCAGGGCTGCAATACCTGGATAGTGTATTCCACATGAGGCCGCACGTAGGTGTCAAGTTACTGCGAACAGACAGAGGGATCAAACCGCTCAAATGTCCTCCGCAGTATGCAAACATGTTGGTTCTTAGTCTTTGACTCCTTCGCTGCTTGTTCAGCGCAGCCCAGATCATGCTTAACTATTACCTCCATGTCTGGCTCCTAAGTGACTGTTGCAGGACATGGTCTCCAAGATTTTATTTGACGTTCGGCTGGTGACGAATGTGAACAACCTTACACTTCCTCGAATCGAATTGAGCAGATTGTGGTGTAACCACGCATACTCTCTGTCCAGGTCTCATTGAAGTGTATGGTGATCTGCTGGTTTGGCAATCGTCTGCCACATCTTAACATCTTCAGCGAACCGCAAGCAATCTGAGGCGATCAAGCGGGCAAGCTAATTAACGAACACGAGAAACAGACGCGACCTCATAAATGATCCTATTGGAACTCCACATTTGACATACATCGGATCGAACAGCGAACTTCGAACTCCAACCGGTAGTTGCTGATGCTGTAGGATATTCGGAAGCTGCACAAATTCAACAGAAACACCAGAAACTAAGCCTTGAAATCCAAAACCAGTAGCCACCAGGCGCAACCATGGTGTCCTAAATATTGTATGCACTAATGTCCCCGAATCCATATCCAATACAATTAAGGGCAAGTTGACGGACGATCGAAATCAGTGGGGTTCCATCTGTACGTCGATCGGAGTCCATGCTAATCCCAGGACATTAAGAAGAATCTCGCGCCACCCAAACGCGTTGCACTACGGCGAACCCCGGTTACTTCGGGTAACATTAAACTCGGCGGACGAGACTGAGGCCGTTCTGCTGTCCGCGAATCGTCTCCGCAACGACTCAAGTGGAGTGCGCATACTACCCGAAATCCCGTGGAAAGAACGTTCAGGGGATCCCGCCAACAAAGATAGGTACAGAATAAGTCAAGATAAGAAAACAGTGATTGCTCACGGTGTTCCTGAGCTTACTGACTCCTCTTCCGACGATGCTCAGATGCATGACAGCGAGCAATGGCACTACATCCCCGAGGTTCTTTCTCTCAAAAATGTGGTGATCACCTCGTTGACAAGGATCCCCATATCACCAAACTATAAAGGATGCGGTCCCAGGCTCTTAAAACTTGTGTTACAGTCAGAACAAATGGCACAAACCCTACTAGCGAATTGGATTAAATTCCGTTACAGATTGCCAACGGAAATTCGTCTGAGAGCAGCAAGAACACCAACATCTTTTAATGACAATTCAGTAGATGCACAACTCTTAATGAAAACGCCAGCTGCAGGACCGGACTCGGGGACGGTTTCAAGAGTAGCCATACTATGCGGAGGGGCCCAGCAGAGCACGAGCAAACACCAGGATTCGGAGCATCTGATACCTGCTTATATATCAAATACTTCTCGAGAGTATGCAACCTATCCAAAAACGATTAGTCGCCGACCCTTTAATGGTCGACATAAACTCATTTGCTTCATCCACCCATCCAGTCGCCGGCCACTCACTGGTCGGCGAAACTTCACGTATGAGTTGTACAACTTCTGAAACATTGATTAAATCTGAGAAACTTTCATGTATGTACACCAACGCCCAAGGGCTCCTCAGTAAAATTAACAAACTTCGACTACGTCAGGTTGCGAATGCTTGGGACCTAATTTCTATTACCGAAACTTGGTTGCATCAAGAGGTGACTGATGCTGAGGTTGAGATAGCCGGAATGTCACTCATCCGGAACGACCGCCCCAGCAGAGGAGGTGGGGTCCTACTCTACTACCGCAGCGATCTACAATGTAAAATAGTTGAGGACCTGGAAACACACGTTACCGACTCACTCTGGTGCCGTCTCCGACTGAGACACAACGATACATGTCTCATAGCTATCGTTTACCGCCCCCCAACGTCCACTCTGGAAATGGATTCCTGCTTGATCCGTGGCCTAAACAGAGTAACACGCACTAGGTTCAGCCACACTCTCATCTTCGGGGATTTCAATCTACACAATCTGGAGGTTTCGGCATCGCCCAGTGAGCAGTTCAAAGCAGACTTGCAGGAACTGATCGCTAATATTCCTTTGTTCAATCATGTCACCACGCCCACTAGATTCAGGACAGCAAACAAACCGTCCATATTGGACCTTGTGCTCACAAATGAAGAGCTCATGATTGACAAGTTATTGATGGATAGTCCATTAGGTCACAGTGACCACGTAGTAATAACTTTTGACTATGTGTGTTATGCAGAGTATCCATCTGAACACTCGGAACTAACTCATACAATCACACGCTACCACGTATTGAAAGAACTCGCCGACGCAGCTGCTTGGGAATTCTCAAACAAAAGTCCCCTTGACAACGTTTGGGCAGAGTTCGTTAATAAGCTCAGCGACATCGTCAACATAGCATCAGAGACCAAACAACGTCATCCCGCGAAAATGCCTTCAATTATAAGGAGTAGGACTCGCAAATGCCTGGCGATAAGGGATGCAGCATGGCATGCCTACAAGATTAACCCCGACTCAGAGACTTGGGGAAATTTCCTGGCCCATCGCAACCATTGCACCGCACTTGTCCGTGAGGACAAAATAACTTATCAACAGTGCCTAGCCAAAAAGTTCATGGCAAACACCAAACTGCTGTATAAGCGTGTCAATAAGCTTCGTAAATTGAAGCGCGGAATACCCCCACTATTCACGACAGGCGGTAGAGTACAAAGCGCCGAAGAAGCAGCTAAGGCCCTGCGGCTGCAATACGCCCCAATTTTTGAACTCGCAACATCTACCTGTCCCATAATATCAAGCTCATTACCGACACCTCTGTTTACAAATGTTATTTTCAACCCATCAATTGTGCTAAGGAAGTTACTCTTACTGAGTGAACATAGTTCTCCGGGAGCAGACAACATCCGCCCGAAGGCACTGAAGGCTGTGGCCACCAGGCTAGCTGAACCACTGTCACAGTTCTTTCAAAGGTGCTTTTATGAACAACAAGTCCCCACTATGTGGAAGCGTGGCATTATAACCCCTATTTTTAAAGGCGGCAGCCGTTCAGATCCTGCAAACTATCGTCCAGTGACTCTCCTCCTTGTGCTCGTGAAGGTGATGGAAGCAGTCGTAGCTGAGGCTTTAATGGACTACCTAGAAAAATGCAACATTTTGGTACCGGAACAGCATGATTTCCGTCAACACCGGTCATGCACCACCAACCTACTTATTGCACGAGGTAGTTGGACGGAAGTGGCCGATGATGGGGTCGGAGTCGACGTCATCTATCTGGACTTCTCCAAAGCTTTCGACCGCCTTGATCACCGCATCCTACTTCAACGGCTTCAGAGTTACGGAATCGGAGATCCTGTACTCGGTTGGATTGGCAACTTCCTTTACCAACGAAAGCTCCAAGTACGTGTTAGGGGATCACTTTCTAACCCAATTGAGGTGGAATGTGGTGTCCCGCAAGGCTCAGTGCTGGGACCGCGCTTATTCTTGGTGTTTATCAACGACCTGGCAAGAGTCATCTCCTCAAATTTCCTGCTTTTCGCCGATGACGTCAAGATATGGCGGGCGATTAGTAACAAGCCAGATCAGGATCTGCTCCAACATGACCTAGACTGCATTTACGAATGGTCAAAGAGGAACATGCTTCAATTAAACATGGCTAAGTGCAAAGTGATGCATCTGCGTCACCAGCCGGTGAGCGCTTACAAGATTGGAGACCACACCTTGTCGAAGGTTTCTCAGGAGCGTGACCTAGGTGTATTGGTACAGGAAGATCTCGGGTGTTCAGAACAAGCAGAGAAGGCGAAGAGAACAGGAAATCAACACTTCGGCCTTCTTCGCAATGTCTTCGGTCGGTTTGAACCCTCAATATTTCCCCAAATGCTTAACGCCTACGTGCAATCTCACGTGGAATATGCTATACAGGCGTGGCAGCCGTGGCAGAAACAGGATCTCATTGCTCTCGAGACTCCTCAACGACGGGCAACCAAGAACGTCAGGGGCCTCTTTCATCTTCCCTATTAGCTTAGACTGAAATCTCTAGGAATGTACAGCAGTCGATATCGGCTTTTGCGGGGGGATCTCGTAATGGTTTACCAGATTCTGAAGAACCCAAACCACATTTGCCGTCCGCTGCTGGAATTGAACCCCAACACTAACCTAAGAGGTCACCCTCTGAAACTGACAATTCATTATAGCCGGCTTGAATGCCGTAGAAATTTCTTTTCTCTCCGCGTGTGTGAGCCTTGGAATTCCCTCCCTAATTATGTCGTCTCTGCTCCCAATCTGGCGATATTTAAAAAACGTGTTGACGATGCATTGTCTCACTTACATTTCATTATATGACTTGTTAGCCAGGGGTTACAAAACGCAATCAAACGGTTTCTTGCCAAACGCCCAACCATTGGATTTATGGATTAATACGTTTAATATGCGAATATCTCCGCTATTCCATATAAGTCTATGGTGAGTCCACCACAACGCTTTTCACTCTATTATGCGATTTATTTTCGCAATTATTTCCATCCCACGGGACTTGTTAAGCGATGCTTTTTTACCCGTAATAAACCATTGTCCATTGTCCAACTGTTGCCTACTTTAGAAAAACCTCAACCGCCTATCCAGGTGAAGTGCAGAAGTTCATCTCCCAGTCAACCTAGCAAAGTCTGTAGTTATGAGCCTGGGGAAGGGTGCTGACGGCCGAACCTACAACCTTGGCGGCCAAACGCTATATCCCACACTCTCCGTGAAGGAATTAGGTGTACTCTCGCGCTAAGATTTGAAGTCCGTAGACAACACGAACAGGCTATATCACAACGGGCTGCGCATGCTTTGGGCGCTCAAAAGTAGCTTCGGCACACGGTCTGAAGAGGTTGTCCCTCGCCTCTTCTTTTCCATCATTAGACCAATGCGAGAGTACGATTCGCCCGCATACTTGCCGATTACTCGAATCGAGGCACAAAACATCGAACGGGTCCAACATGTTGCTACCAGGCTCATCCAGAGCTTACCTAGCTTAGAGTATGAAGACCGGTGCTAGTAACTAGGACTCTACACTTGTCTTACCGTCGGATGCGAGTCAACTTCATTATGACCTACCGAATTCTACATCTCGGTGACTTCCCCATGCTGAGGCCAAGCAGGACACGCGGACACAGATACAAACTTGTCGTGCCGGATGTGAAACGAGTTCCCCACCCACTGTGCTTCGTACGGAGAGTGGTAAATATTTGGAACAGTTTGCCTGAACATATAATGGAGGCAACATCTGTGTAACAGTTCAAAACGTTGTTAGCTTTATATTCCATCACTATTCGATTCAGAGAACGATTGCATACTTACAATGACATGTCACATTGTGAGTCTTGTAATATCGCGGACCAGATATTTTAAACGTTACACGGGAACGAAAGCGATATTCAGGTCTGACAATTTTTACAACTGTTATAACCTTTTTCACCCTCCTTGAGAGATTTGTATGAAATCCATTGCTACTTGCTCTATAATACCGTATTCAGTATTCAGCGATGATTGCCTCCATCAGCTTTGAGAGCACAGAGAGGCGGATCACTGGATGATGACGAGAGAGGCTTTTAAAGTTTTATACGTTGTGCAGAAACAGTACCCAAAAGGAGTTAAAAGGGGCCTACTCATGACAGCCGAGGCTATTTCGATCCGGCTGATGCAACCAGAATTATGTAAGCAGAGGATGTTAGTTCAAAAGGTCCATTAACCCTGGCCATAATTTTATTGTGACTCGCCGTTCTTCTCGACCTCCGAAAGTGACCTTTTCACCCCATCGGACAGCTGAACCGTGGTGTGCTGTGTTGTGCACATGTGTGTTTACGGGTGAGCTTAGCTCTTATAATCGATTGCAAAGTATCGAATACCAAAGCAGCCTGTTTGGACTTGACCAACTCTAGACTTGCCATTTTACCCTATCACGATTTAACCAGTTTTATATATATCTATTAGGCTGATGAGAAATATCGAAAAGAAATTTCTTCGCTGAGCTGTGTGCCGCTGGATGATTGTTGACAAGTTGCTTATCCAATCACATTTGGACAAAATGCGATAATGACCCTTCCAGCGTTGGCACTGCTACGCTCAAGTCCTTTGGTGAATATAGTCCATACCGGGAGAGCTGTAATTGTGTAGTGTGAGCAGTTACTTCAGTACAGCTATGGCAGTAAAATCGATGTCATTGAGTATTGAAATTGGGATTAGGGATGTGGGTAGATAACAGAGGCGAGGTCCGGTTGGAAGGGTGGGGCATATTGCATTCGTAGGGTCTTGGCTGACTCTTCAGCCATGTGCACAGAAATAGCCGCAATACCATAATATAAGCTCTATGTGGATGACATACTGGCCTTTTGTTGATCGGAGTAGCAGAGTGTGCAGTAGGTGGAGCAGTCTACCTTCGCACATGCCAATTTGCGGTTCACCTATGAGGTGGAGCTGCATAACTGTCTAGCATTCTTGGACAACGTAATTAGTCGCAAGGATGTTGAATGAATTAAGTGATAAATCTACAGTAAAACTTCATGATCCGACAAGTACCTGCACTTCACCAGCTTCACACTAGCGGACTACAAACGGACACTTGTGAAAACTTTGGTTAAACTTGCCAGACGAATTTGCTCGGCGGATTGTCTGGCCAACAAGGTAGAGTTAGTTAAAACTACGCTCTTGACGAATGGTTATCCTTGCAGATTCATAGATAAACACACTCAACAGCGAGGCCCAAAGGACCTAGGGCACATAACAGCTAAGGAAAAGGTCGAAAACGAGTTGCCGTTCAAAAGTGACTTCCCTATACTGATGACCACTAGACGTTTAATTTCTGTTATGCAGAGAAGTTACCATGTTGATGAAGTTGTGGTTATTAACCGAACGTATATTTTGCCAATGTCAGTCACGAAGAAATCCCAGTCAATCAGAGCCAATTCACATTGCAAGCACTAATTTATGTGTAACTGCGAAGCCAGTCACATAGTCATAACTGATCAATCTTTGGCTTCCAGAATAGTGGAACACGTGCCAAGATGAGTTCAGCGTGAAATTGTCCTGAATCCCTACCCCATTGAAGTTTCGTGCCCGCGGAAGCCGTCATATTCCTAAATAGCTAAGCAGCTACTGCCCATGTGTCACCGGATAGAGCTGGGATCAGCGTTCACAATCGCGTTACTTCACCCCATACCCATCACCCAATCTGCTGTTGGCATACTCTTTCTTGTTACAACAAACAACAGCTAAACTTAGCCCATCCACTAGTGTTGCAACTATTTGCAACGCTTCCGAGGATTGTGACGTCAAACTGGTAGGCTGGTGGACTGGTCAGAAGACTTTCATGAACTACGCAAGTGACTGACCTCGTACGGTGCTATTTTCATAAGAGAAACTTTAGTTACTACGCATAGCCTAAAGCGGTATGCCACAGTTAAACAGCTACCTTGTTTGTATTTTCTGGTGAATAAGTAAGAAAACAACCTCAAAGACGACAGAGTCTAAATATTATTCTATCAAGATTTCAGACAATAAGCCACAAAATTCAGTTGTAATCAAGCTCAAACTGACATTATCGTCACATATGAAAAATCGGTATAGCCAGTGCTTGATCACTCTAGATTCACACTTCTTGAAGTATTCATTATTGTGACCTGGTTTTCTTGTTCAGCCTCTGTCAACATTCCCGAGTTCTAGTCGGAAGAAAATCGGCCATTTATTGTAGACAGCTTCGGCTACGGCATACACTGGCTAGGTCACCCATTTGTATTGTGTGTAGAAAGTGGGTGTCATGTGGTACAGGGTTGACACGTCATTATGTGGCCTTTAGAGATAGGTAAATTCTAAGCTTTTCATATGTGACGTGTTGCCGGCGATGTGGTAAATGAAATCCACATGAAGACAAACGTCTACAAGCATGCATTCAGAAAAATATTGGCAAGCGACCCTTATTCAGGATAGACTGTCGTGCTACGCTTTCAGAAGACTGTCAGTCGTGACGTTCAACTCTGATCTAGCTGTACCCAAACTGGACCCAAGTAGTAAGCAACATAATTCCAGCTGTGTATACCTTGACCTTGAAATACCAGTTGTGTACGCGGATTTTGATTTACAACTTAGAATTCCAAATCTGGAGTAAACCACAGCTGGCATATCGGAATTAAGTAGATTTTGTGTGTGCGTCGATCACTAACTAAAATGCAATCCACGGCTAGTCATGAACATGTTTATGCTCTTCAGGTAAGCACGCAACCATTAAGTATCGAAAATCTCGTGACAAACTTCAAATGGAACCACTTTGGATTCGATGATTGAAGCATAACTTGTAGCTGCTTTTCAACCCGCTAGACAAAACGGCCTTTTCTGATCTGCCATGACACAATTCAAGAACATCTCAATAATGATTTTACACTGAATATACTAAAGGTTAGAATGAATATTCGCTCTAATTAATTTTAAGTTAAATACAGATATCTAGGGAAAAAATTACCAATCACATTCAGGTCATGTAATAACCTTTAGAAGCAAACTCTTTAGTTACCTTGATCTAAATACCATAATCAATATATTCACATAGCAAAAATCCCTCGATGAGCTATTCCAAGTTGAACCCAAAAGCATATAACCATTAGTGTTTCCATGATCAGGTTTTCGTCTCAACCATCCTCCAAAACTTAAGTACGTGAAACACATACCCTACAATTCCACTTAAACCTATCACCCTTGCAAGAGCATGGATAGTTCTTTTACAAATTAATCTGTGCCGCTACAGACAGGAACAAAAATATCTGGAGGGAAAATCCACGCGACACAGAGTATAGTGTTTGGAGTGATCATCTCAAAAAAGTACCCATTGCACATCTCCGTGTTCATACTTCAAGGAAAGCCGGGAGTAAATTGGTACTTCTGCCGGGAAACTAAGGAAATTCTTGAGTATACCTTGAAATTTGCAGACCTTGGCACGCCTTTTCAAAGACCATGTGATTAACGATCAGGAATGGAGGGGGTGAAGGACAAGGCCTACAGCGCTTCAAATAATGCTGCTCGTCTAGTTTCTATTCCATGTGACAAATGTTAGCTTGCTTGAAAGCATTTCACGGTATCTTCCAACAATATGCTCTACTGTTTCCGACACAGAGCGAATAGCCGCTTTCAACTCAACAGGTTCCAGGAGTATAGAGCTATCCCTCTGATCTGCAATGGACCGAATCTTGCTACTGCAACGGGCGGGATTAAATCTGATGGTGTTTTTATCAATAATGCCATGTTGAAAAGATCTTAAAGCAGGCTGGAACTCGATCCTACTAAAAGGAAGTTGACGTAGAAGCATCTCTACGATATCATAGGACTCAACATACCAGACGAAGGAGTTTTACGACATAAAGCTACTTCTCAACAACGAAGCAAACAGAGTTCTGAGAACTTCTATTAGGGGCAACTAGGACATAACACTCATTAAGTAAAGGGCCGAGGGGATATCCTCAGGACGATTTCGAAAGTGGTGTTGATTAAATTACAAATACTCGGTGCTCGTCTTTCTGACAGCAATATTGTGCAGCGTCACAGCCTGTCAGAAAAGGTCTACAGAAGTCGTAAGAAGTTCTAACGCGGCGATAAAGGATCTAGGGCAAAAGAAAACTGTCCATATTTCTTTCAAGCAAAACATCGGCTTGTTTGACTTTGGCACTGACTTTCACAAGGCGTGCTTACCGCAAGGGGATTTCCCATCAAATTACAAGGGTAAATGTTTCCTGGTCCCTATTCTGTCATCTGTGGGCCCAACGAAGCGGCACATAGTTACCAAATTTTGTTCCAAGCTTAGTTCATGAACACAGGATCTGACAGTTGGCGCAGCTACCAGACAGCTGTACAGCGCTTCGAATCCCCGGGTAGTTTTACTACCTGGAAGTAGCGTACATTTCAACGATTACATTAAACTGACTCCTGCTATGACTGATACTGCTTGAAGTAATCGGAAATATTGAAGTTAGTGGGATCCTCCCAGATCACCCTACTAGACTTAGTAGTGTTAGTGGGGGTTGGTCAATTGTCTGCACTTTCTGACGAACCACTTGAAATCCGGGCCCTAGCGGGCCGCTTGTAGTGAGTCTGACAGCATATCACTCTACCCATGGTAATAAAGTCAAACTCGATAATTTTCAGGTCCCTTTTCCACTAAGGATTCCCCCGTTACTGCGATAAGCCACTGGTAAGCCCACTTCCCAACCACAGGAGCTCATTGATAGACTGCAATTGCGTAATGAATAGTGCCAGCTAGGTTAGCCATTACTGAGCAACCTGACTGAGGTTTCAGAAACTACTGAACTAGGCGTTACTCTGAAGATTGTAACTTCATTACCAACGGTAATACAGACGCGTGGCTTCTGCAACGAGTATATGACAACAGTACTAAACTCTTACGATTAGAAAATGGTTGCTATCATAAGCACAACTTGTGGCAAGCGTTATTACTATGTTAGAAGATGCACAATATTTGACAGCCAAAACCGGTCCATTGTGTCTTTTTAATAATGTGCGCTTAAAAGTGTGACCATACTGCTTCCGGGTTTGTTGGACAGCCCAGACGAATACAACCCTGTAAAAAATAACACATTCTGTTGACTTACATAAAGTCGGGGCGGCAATCGAGGAAAACTCCTTGCGAAATTTCACAGTAGCGGGGTCTTGTATGTGCCCCATCACATGCGGTCGGATATAAAGACTACCGCAAGGGGAGGAGGACGTTCGGTAGCATTGAATGTCCGTTCAGCGGTGCTAACACACCTGAACAGCTCACAATGGGCAGTCTGTTTTTTCTCAAGAACAAGCAACATCCCACCAATCAGAACAACGACTGTGAAGATTGTTGCTAACTCAGGCACTGTACACTCAAAGAGGAGTGAAGCTATATGAATAAACCAACGTTTTCGGAGGATGGTCTGTCTATCAAATACCCTGATGAAATATAAATACGTTTTAGTGCTTATACCACCAAAATAATACATACAATAAGTTTATGGTTTAAATCTCAAGTAAAATGGCAACGCAGCATATCAGGACAAAGATCGCCGGTTGGTTAATCCACCTGGCCCAGTAACTGCTGTCTTATGTCAGGCATTCTTACAAGTTGAGCGGCAATGATATAAACGATCGGATTTCCGTTAGAAATTATCGAAATCCGTTTGACTGTTATCACTCGAGCACCGATGTTCAAGCTTTTATGAGCTAAATTTGCAATCGATTTGACTGTGAATGTCATAAGATGGAAAAAGTAACAGAATTCCAACGAATGATTATTCTCCTATCGGATTTCAAATAATCTTCCAGATGACCTGGTTTCTCCGTAATTCCATGCTTTTTAAAATCGTGTTCTTTTTTTCTGCTGTGATGCAACTAATCATAGCAACTAACAACGCCTCCATCCCGCACTCAGCATATAGGTTATTTACAAAAGATTAATATAGCGTTTTCTCACTTCGGGTTTGTTTGAATTGATTGCTTATTGACGGTCATATCAAATTTCAACACACATGTGACTGGATCAAATGTATAAGCGATAATGACCAAAGCAATGCTGACTGCGCTGTCTGGTTGCTGCAGACAGCGTTTGTAGAAAACAGCCACGGGACACCTCAAGTGCAGGTCGTGACTAATGAAGCAGTTTATCACTCAGTATTCCTCCACACAGGGCCCTCGAAAACGATGACAGTGATCAGCTCCGAGATATCAGTCAGCGATTCGGAAGGAAATAAAATCATAGAACCGGAGTGACAAACATTTCCATTATGTTCATCGCGTGTCATCAACTTCCCGATGGTAATGGGCATTTGAATCGAAACTATTAACAGTGGCAGCCGAAGGCCTATACCTGTGTTTTTGCAAAACTTTCAACCGCATGCCTTACCGTATATTCAGCAAAGCCTCCAACGATACGGAACGGATGGTTGTACTCGTTGCTGGAGTGGCAACTTCCACCGTCAGTGAAAGTTAAAGTTATAGGTCTGGGGTGTGCTACCCGACACCACGGGTGCCGAATGAATAGGTGAAGGTCTAGCTTTAGGGTCGCGCCAATTTCTGCAATTCATCAATTGCCCCGCGTTTGGGATCGTATCCGACTTAGTAGTTTCCACTGTTTATGTCGTGATGTGATAAAGGGTTGATGGTTAAAAAATCCGCGCTCTACTCCAACAAACTGAGTCAGTGCCTGTGAACGGGTAGAGAGAGTTCTGCTCAAGCTTAACCCGGATATCTGCAAGGTGGTATACATATTTGATCGGTCATTTAGTGTGTGTTTACAGGGTACCCGTTATGGTAGATCTTTTAAAAGCAAGCTCCTGTGCGACTAATTTTGGACGGTCTCAAAAGCTCAAAGCATTTATGTGTCGCATAGAGCTAGAAACGGAATGTCGTCATTATCGAGTTGGTGTGATCCAACCCGGAACAAGCAGCAAAGGCCCAGTAGTTACTCCGGACCCACTATTTCATTAACCTAACAATGATGGACAGCTAAGAAGATTAAGCTCCCAGCTGACCATGGCGAAGTGATCAAACAATACACGGAGGACAAAATCAGGGTCTACAGTGTGACCATCTAACTAGCTCCATGATCACAAAAGACCCTAACAGAGTTCGCTGGCTATCTCTGGGATTTACCCGCACAACATACATGAGGTGCTGTCAGATAAAGTTGGTTAGGCAGTCTAGATTGCTAAAATGTAGGAATTTGAAAAATTCGAGTATACTAATGAGCAGGGGAATTGTATGTAAATATTAGGGCTTGTTCACACTATCTGCTAAATTAGATAGCCCTTCACATGCCCGGAAAGCCCCTAGACGGCTGTTCCTAATTGTTGAGACTCGTCAGTGGTGGGCATTCATCAAGATACGAACCCGAGTTTTGTTGGGATGCGGAGATCTATGTGCTTTGGAAGCTACTGCGGAGCGACCCCTAAATGCTTCCATAAAAATCATCTACTCATGAGTACGTCCAAATATCCGCCCTAACTGTGTTTATATGTTATGTCGTATATAACTACTGTTAATGGAAGCCGCGTTTCCAAGGCCAACCCTGTCCACTGCAACGTTCGTAACTTTCAGGACAATGAAAAACATAACGCGTTATATTGCAGTTAGGTAGTAAACCACGACGATTGGCCGCTGTGCTCCATGGCTCAGTAGCGTAAGCTGCTTGCTAAAGCTTCAAACAGCTTGTGGTCATGAGGTCGGATCTTATTGGGGCCAGGGAAAGCACACAACTAACATGACTGAACAGGCAGAAACGGCCATTTAGTGCCTTTCAGTGCATGTGAATGATTAGTTAATGTGGAAGCTACCGCGAACAAACTCCAAACTAAGCACCTTTGTCTATATCAGATGTGAAATGCGTATCACTGTCAAGTTATATCTACATCCAGATTGAAAGTATTCAAAGTCGGTTTACCAACACACTAACCAATCTGCGTTCCGTTAATGTATTAATTTTCATAACGTCGAATCCTGAGTAGTCCCAGATATAACTACGGAGGATGCGGATTCAGGTCTCTGTTTATGAGTACGTCGTAGTCTGTTCCAACTCAGACAGTCGCCTACATGCCCGGAAATGCACGAGACTGTAGTTTCAATCTGCTAGGCATCATCAGTGCTGCACATCCCTCGGATGCATCAGGATTCGAACCCCATGACAACCACTGGCTTGCAGCGCCAGTCAGCAGCTTGTGCTATTGGGCCATGGGGGACGGTAACGGACAGTCATGATTTGCAAGCCAGCTGCGATCTAACGCACTACTGATGATGCCCAACAGGCTGAAACTACAGTATAGTGCTTTGCCGGGCATGTGGACGACTGTCTGAGTTGGAACCTGCTCCGATGAACTTCCAATTAATTACATCACATTCCCATATTCATAAGTATATTTATTTTATGTTGGCGTTTGCAACGCTTTCCCCCTGATGAGTCGAATAAGAATTTCTCTCGCATTTTTAATGAGCCATGATTCTGCCAATGTTTTACTCTACGGACAACATGCAAAAGCTAAGATTAACATCATTCTACCTTACTACTTTCAGTGGTTTGTTTTCGTTAACTGAGAGGAAAACGAAAGTGTCTGAGAACTGTATTGCATCAGATCTACTTCTACAGATGACGCAGCAACTACAGCCGTCAGTTTTAGAGCAGGTTACTAAGCTGTTCGCTTCCATTTGACAGGTGTATCAGTCAGCCGAAGTGCATTTTGGGAAGGCCCGCTAACGTCAGGAGTATTAGGACAACGAGATCTTTGGTGTACTATTGAAAGTTGCCTTGTAACGCTCCGCCCCGCTACATGCACGCCCGCTGACGATGTCACCTCGGGTTGTGACGAAACGTTTGCAGTCAAACTGCCGAGCTCATTAAATACTTAGACCATTAGCTCATTACATTGCTTTCAGGTGGATCGCACTTTTAATTTGCGTATTTATTGTCATCATCAGTATGACCTTAATCAGAGCGTCGGCACAAAAGCGGTCTGGTGCGTCGTCAGGGGATCAGCCACAGAACTGGAATTTATGTGTATTCCAGTGTGGAATTATTCAGCAAAATGAAAACATTTTAGATGGATGGGGTGTGCACGGCCCTCTGATCCTCACATAATTTCCATCTATATAAATGAGCTTGGGGTAACGCTTCTAAGTACTGAAATGCACTGTTTCGAAGGGCCCTGTAACCTGACAACAGTAAATCTTTGGATTACGATTAAATAAATCAGCTAATAAAAACAGCACCGTTACCAGTTTAACTAAACCGCAAATTTAGCAGAATCTCAGGATGCATCAAGCTCCATTTTGCTAGAGTTAATGGCTCCACTCAGAATTTTGGTAAATTAGGTAGTATTGAGCCTCCCAGTTGTGCCTACTGTATCGATCTAGGCCGATGAGAAGAATGGAATCGGTTACCACCGGAGTTGATCCCAAGTGAATATTAGTCGACCTTCTATTCTGAGTTAATCCACCACTGAGCATTTCCCGTGAGAATTTGAAAAGATACTACTTTCCCCAAGTTCAGCAGTGAACCCATAAGTAAACTGATAACCGACCGTTCGCTAGCTCATCTAACTCCGTTCAACAAGCACGTATTTCCTATGTCTAGCTGAATCATCGCCCACATTCGCGAGCCATCGTTGTTTACTCTAGTGCATCCCTAAATTAAAGCAATACAGTTTTACAAAAAATTGTCCTGCATGCAGGTTGTGCATGCAGGTTTCGGGAATATAAACGCTTAAGGCAATGGGCTTTGGTGTAGAGGAAGAAATTCATTCTGAAACCTATTCTCAGCATATTTGACCATATCTTTAAAATATTTCCTTGAGATAACGTCTCTATATAGTTGATCTACCATCCAATGCAAGATCGTCACTTATTAAACATACTTTAAACGGTTCACTGCTCACTTCTCCAAGGACCAGGTATGAGTTACAGCATTCAAGAACATCACTAGATTTGTTTAACTTTGCCGAATTTGTCCAGATGACTGCTTATGCTTGCTCTAGCCAATTATGTTGTTGGAACTGAAATAATTCTTTGGACTAGATCAACACTGTGGTCGCAACTGGGACATAATATACTAGTCACTAGAAATAGCAGCACAGAATGCAGCACACAACTTAAAAGGTTGGAAATAAAATAATGGACTAGACCTCGAGCACAAACCAAAGTTCCAGCCAAGAAAGTTAGAATGCCCCGTCAGCATAAATGGCAAAAGTTACCTAGTGCCAAGAGTTGGAACATGGACATCTTCACGACGGGCTTCACTGCATAGTCCAGTACCAGGTTTTGCATGTAATCTTTACCTCACCAGTGTGGACGTTCGGGTAAATATGAGAAAATTATCCATGCGTTATTGAGAGGACGTTTTGCTGATTTTAACTACTCCTTTGTTGTCTACTTTTATGGAAACCAAGGGCGTGACACGTCTGTTCGTCAACTGCTTCATATCATTGGCTTGTTTAGGGACGGAAAAGTCAAGCAAACCTTGGCCCAACCCCCGTCAGGCCACTGGAGGCCATTTGCAATTTCGGGTCACATGAGTGCGGTAAACGCATGTTTTCGAATTAATGTATGCGCTTGAGGTGAATGCGGAAGCTTAAAAAGAAACAAGCAGTCCAACCTGGCTAAATGTGTAGCGATCTATGCTTGAATTCTAATGCAATAACAGCTGCAATGTTTTTACTAATAACAAGCTTACTAAAGCCGTGTCATCCAGTATATCACTTATGAACAGGTGGCGGAACAATATCTTTGATAAATAGTGAATACTAGGAGAATCTATTAAGTTTTGTGGCAAGATCCGTCTCAGTTAAACCCAAGCAGACAGCCACCACAAATTTGCATAAAAACAATTCCACTTTATTTGCATTGCTTAGTTCTGTTATCCTGCTTAATATTCCGTGTAATTTGGTGTGTTTATTTTCCTCCAAAAATTTTCTTCCTTCTTCGGAGTAGCTGCGCTTGATAGGAATATTGACAAGGTGCCTACATGTGTAACAACTGCCACCTCGATTACTGGCTCCAGGAGAGGGTGAAACGTTACTGGAGGGACGGATTGCACCATCCTCGTGGCCGTGCTAAGCTTACAGAGTGCTTCCATCCAGTGTGACCCGGACTATGGCTCCTCCAGCGCCTTGTGTATGTCTGGAACGCATAATTCCTTACATAGATTGACAGGTGTGCTGCTGCTTTGCATGTTGAAGGATTGTGGGTCAGCTTCGTTGACGAAACGTGACTATTATCCGTATACCTCCTGGTCTTATTCCTGCGGGTTTACACTGGATATGGGGTGTCTGCTTGGAGCTGTGGGTGGTGCAACGTAGGCCATCCATAGTCCTTCTCTAGGCGCAGACATCCTGTGGCTGTCCCTATGGAGGCAGCAGTGACAGGCAAATCCGGAACCAGATGCCGCCACCTAAGTGTGTGTCGCCTTGTTGGGTGAAGTTGTAAATGTAACGCCGCATGAGTGGTTGTATTTGATCAGTTCGTCAGAGCAAGAAGGGATAACATGAACTCTTCGAAGTGAAGGTTTAGTGTCTGCAGAGAGGGTAGGATCGTCATGATGGGCAAGAAACGATGGTTTTATTTAGTGGCGAGTCACATTCGCCACTCCGCAGTGTTGTTACATGGACATTTGGGGCTTTTGATAGGGGGAACGCATGCCTGTCGGAAACCAACCACATCCTGAAATCTTACTGCCGAACCATTCACTGGAAAGAGGTTGACGCGAACCCCCCAGCTGGTACCACGGGGCGGTTGTTCGACGAACCAACCTGAATGCGTGGACCCAAGGCTTATTTTTCATTTGCAAAGCTGGTGTCGAAGGTCCGAGTCCCTGACCGAGGTGGAGGAATGCCCTCTACTGCGGTGTGTCAATAAGATGAAATAGTTTTTCTAACATATAGTGCTTGTTTGACCGTGCATTGCCTTGATGCATCTTTTGTAAATAAGTTCAGTTACCTACCACCAGCCTGCAACAGATGTTTCCTTATATTACAATAGTGAACAACATCACAGTTACCTCACGAGAAAACATGTGAAAGTATGAGTTAAGACAGCACCATTGAGAGTGTGGCATCAAGTCTTGGTTTTAGCGCACTAAACTGTGTTGCAGTCAGACCAATCTGGGCAACTAATACGCTTCCCATGCGCTGAGTAATGGAGTTTTTACCTGACTCCTGTGTAGCAGAATATAGCAGTCGAAAAACCATGCACTTGGACTAAAATCCACTGATTTTCCTATATAGAAAAAAATATACTAAAGCATTATGTTTGATAGGTGGTTTTGAGAACTCATTACCCAGCTAGTTAGACTTGGCATTTTCCAGTGCAGTAGCGTTCACGCAGTGGAGAATAAGCTTTGTCATGGCAATTGACAATCAGGGCTAAACTGACGTCGAGGAATCGTAAGGTTGGTCCTTTACTTGACCAGAAAAAGTCTTGTTATTCATTAGAGATTGGTAAGAGAATGTATTGAAGCTTTCTGGTATAATTTGTCGCAGAAGAATTCAGCCAAATGACCGATATATCGCTTACCAACCGTCTCTATTACTGGGGCTTATCAGCCGCCATCGCCCAGGAGGTTTCTTCTTCCCTCCCAGTGATTTAAGCCATTGTGGCGTGAGCGACGGCGGAGGGCAGCCACGACTAAGCACCGAGTGTAATATGGCTCGGACCATTTCTAACCGTGTTCATGGAACCGCTACTTCCCTAGACTCCCAGCGAATTATCATTCGGCTTCGAATGTTATCCCGGGCGATCACTGTTAGAGAGCTGCACGGCCTTTGGGAATGTTGGAACGCTCGTCACAGTCAGAATAAGCAACACGTCGAAAGCATAGGGAAAGTTTTGAACTACCGTTTTGTACTGTGCATCTCTCACAAATAGGAAGGAATTCAAACCTATGAGTAACCTCACTACTTTCTACAAATTAGTAGTCACGCATACTTGCGGTATGGGAAACCATGTTTATGGCGGCATGATAGTGGGGGATGGGTTAACCTAACTAGCACATATTACTCAGCTAGCATGACCACAGATTTTGTCTCCCACAGCTTAGAAACTTAAGCTACTCCCTAGTAAGATGAATGTAATGCAGTCGAATCAAGTAAAGGTAATTGGGGATGATAGTTGCCGACGAATCCCAGTGGAATGAAACAGCTTTAGATCTTAGGTAAGTTGTTTACCTGGCGGCTGGCCTCGAGCAATCACAGCTAAACCTTCCTGACTTCTTCTGAAGTTTTGAGAGCCGGCAGTTCAGTCCTTTGCCAGATGTTTTGCGCTCAGTTGACATTTGGAAATTATGCATTTGAACAATGATGAAGAATGATCCATCACGGGTAAAAATGCAGGGGGTTGACAAGTCCCGTAGGATGGTCGGAGGGAAAACTTAAAAAGCAAGGGATAAATGAATAGTCAGTTTAAGCTAGTTGGAAATGAGAATTGAAGGTGCGCACTCAAAATAATGTAGGCGGGTAGTTATGCATCAGGTAATCCGTGAAAAAATCTGAAATTGATGACGCTCACTAGTTTGCCGTTTACTTGGATAGATGTGATATGTAAAT
The DNA here is from genome assembly GCA_944474145.2 of Dicrocoelium dendriticum. Classification (NCBI taxonomy): domain Eukaryota; kingdom Metazoa; phylum Platyhelminthes; class Trematoda; order Plagiorchiida; family Dicrocoeliidae; genus Dicrocoelium; species Dicrocoelium dendriticum. Next base: position 15,389,028 of record OX104068.1, on the reverse strand, counting down.
CCAGTTTGGGTACATCCTACGATATTCCACAGTAGCAGCGTTTAGGAAATGCGGTGCATGAAGTGAAAATAAGCACGATGCTTTTTGGTGTTAGGTTGACGCCCCGACATAGAGGGTTTTATGGTGTAAGGTAAATGTCTGAGGGTATCATCGAGACGTCTTTTAAATACTGTCAGTGTAGAGGAAAAGACAACCTTAGTAGGGAGTACATTCTAAGGCTGACACGCACGAAGTGAAAAGAAATGCTCGCGACATACGAACCGGCTAAACTGTACTGCCACCTTTAGCTAGTGACCTCTCAGAGCGATATTGCGATTCATCTTCAGAAGATGACAATAAGCATGGCTTGAATTCCTCGAGACCAACTATGTCATTATAAAATCGTCACGTAGGTGTCGATATTGTCCACTGTAGACCACAAGGGTTTCTTCCTAATTTGGCAATGGAGATGAAACAGACCATTTACGTTCTTGGTCACCGTTCATTGTGGCATTTCAAGTAGGGTAAGGTCGTGCTAATATCAGGTCTGCCAGGCGTAGTTGGCGTATTCTGAATGGGACCTAATATAGGCGTTAGCATCTGAGAGAAGATTGAATGGTCAAACGGCCCGAATGCACTCCGTAAAAGGCCAAGGTGTTGGATGGATTTTGGGATGCTTTCTCCGCCTGACGGAAAGTGTCAATATCCACTTGTGCTATCACACGTAGGTCGTACTCAGTAGAAGAGTGCAACAAACCTTGATCCCTCCGCCTGTACTCGCAAGTGGGTTTACAGCGTATGATTAATATCTTACACTTGGTGTTGTTGAGATGGAGCAGATTCAGAGGCGCGCATTCATGTACCCTGTCAAGATCATCCTGAGTAGCTCCATGACACGCGTAGCTTTACCGTCCAGTCATATCTTGAGATCATTAGCATAAAGTAAGGAATTGGAAATGATCGCTCTCGAAAGATCGTTTACGTACTCCATGGATAGACGTAGATCAGGTAATGAGCCCTGTGGCACTCCACACTAAACATCGATAGGGTCAGAGATAGCGCTGCGGAATCTCACATTCAGATGTTATTGCATCAGGAAGTTGCATATACAACAGAGCAGTGGATCACAAATTTCACTGCTCTGAAGCTTGTGAAGAAGGGTGCGGTGGTTCAAATGGTTGAACACCTTTGCGAAGTCCAGATAAGCAACGTCAACTCCTACACCGCTGTCGGCGGTTTCAGTCCAAGTGGAGCGAGCAACTAACATGTTTGTAGCGTAAATCAAGTTCTGGCGGAATCCATGTAGTATTCTTCCAAGTGCTGCATTAGCGCTTCAGTAATACTAGGTTCCATGATTTGGAAAGAACATGAAACAGTGTTATCGGGCGATACTTGACTGGATTTACACAATTTCATCCTTTGGGAGTGGGTGTGATGATTCCGTACTTCCACATTGCATCTCGTCGAGACATCGTTAGAAGAACTGAAAGATTGAGTCCGCTGAATTCATTGCTGTTATCATCAACGCCTTTGGTCAGATTGTATCGGCACCAGGAGAGGTATGCACAATTATAGAATTTAGCCTTTTAAGTGCACCAGTAGCCGTAAATGAGATGTGACTAAGCCTGGTGGCGGGATAATTTGCATGAACAGCATAGACGACGAGGTCCTGCTCTGGAAGTTTGGGGAATTGCTGATATAGAGCATTGACCGCTTATGTTGTAGTTTATGCATGTCCGCTTGACACGCGGAGAGCAGGAATACATCTCTGCACTTCATACAGTTTGTTAACATGCCGTAAGGGAGCTGGGGATTTTAGGAGCGTTTATCGGTTAGATCCCGTTGATGTTTTAGCTTACCATAGCTTGCTAGATTCATTCAAGAATTTTACTGGATAGTGTATGCTTCCCACTTTTCGGCACTCGGCGACTCCTTGTATTTTCGACAGAGTGAATCTTTTGTGATCGTGCACTTCCGCGTCCAACTGTGTATGAATGGGTTTGTTCACAACGCGTATGGGAGCCTGTTCCTAGAGGCACTAGCTACTAACCTGTTGAACTGATGGACAAAATCTCATCAGGGGATATCTAATGATGGTTCAGGTAGAAATGACTGCTCAGTTGTATTAATGAGTATGGACAGATTGCCGTAATTCGTAATAAACTGAGAATCAGCAGCGTTTTTCGAAGCATACTGTGCATAACCGAGGTAGTCGAACAACAGTATGGTATGACCACTGCGACCAAAATAACTATCTGTCGATATCGTTTCGATCATATACTCCTCTTTGGTGTACGCGAGATCCAGGGTACTTGGTTTGTTCCCCTTCCTGAATCGCGTGGGTGAAGTAACTTGGTTGTAGATTGGTAATCCAAGGATTCGCTTCCACGATGTCATTTTGTTGTCTTCAACGAGACCGTCTTGTTTCTCTAGGGCGTGAGGATTGAAGTCACCAATCAGGGAAATGTGACTGTATAACGAGGCGAGGCTGGTCAATGGCTGGCCAAGCCATTGTTCATTTCGGAACTAGATAATGGAGGGTGGTACACGATCTTTACAGAATATATGTCACCAAGTCGTGGGTGAAGGTGGCACCAAAGCGTCGTCGATGAGATCAAGATGTAGCTCAGTGCGGTAATACCACATGCTCTGTTCCAACTATTGTTGCGCAGCTGACATCCCAGGTAGTATGATTCCGACGCCAATGATTGCTTCATTCAATCATGTTTCGATTATCATGATAAGGTCCCACGACATCGAGGCCTGACGCAGCCAAAACTGTCTCAGTTTGCCAAAATGTGTGGACTAGGGAAAACTGGTCAAATGACTATTTCTTAAGCTACCCTGAGATGCAATGGCCCAAATTCGTCGTTCATTTGATGATTTTCTCCTTAGACAAAGTAAAAGTTTTCTAATGTAGATTACCAATTAAGATGGCACAAGATGGCGCTTACCTGGTGCACCAACTCCTTACTAGGTATCGTCTAAAGCAAACCATTTAATTAGCCGAGAGACTGGAACTCGCGTTGCTGAGTGCAGAGCATATGTAACCATTAGACGTGAAATCCCTATCCACGAATGTGCCTCTATGTAAGACCGTCGACAATTTATGCGACCTAATCGCGGGTCAACATATGTCTGTTGGTCTGCCCCTGGAGTATTTGCAGGATATGAATCTATTGTGCACGGAAAATACACGGTTTGGTTTTGGGGGTAATTGCCTATGAACAGACCGACGGTGTCGACATGGGTAGCGTCCTGGGACCAGTTTTAGCAAACATCTTCCTCGGCTTGATAGAAAGGCAAGATGCTGGCAACATTGGTGAAGCTTAGCTGTACAAGCGGTATATAGATGACATCCTAGGAGTAACAGCTACCCGAATTCCAAGCGTTATGACGAAGCCATGCTTCTTCGCTTTGTGCTAAACTCTATAGATGAGGTGGAAGCAACGTTGATTTCGACTGCTCTTTTCCAGAACGAAATTGGTCTGGTCCGCGTTTTTCCAGACGTTCCCTGAAGCGAGCGCAAGTGAGCGAAGCGGTGTTTAGACGAGTTCTGGCTGAACACCGCAGCCAGCACCTTCTTTGTCCACGGAGTCCCACACTCTCACGAGCACGATCAATGCGAAGCCAAAGCACACTACCAGAAGCAGTGGCACTATATTCGTGAGACCCTGCTCTTGAATGACTTTGTTGCTACTTCTCTCGCGAGACTGCCAAGATCAGAAAGCTACAAATGGTGCGGCCCAAGGATAATTAAGGTTATATAACAAACTAGGCAGATTGCATTTACACTACGGGCACGCGCATTCACTTCGGAACCGACTGCCAACCCAGCTCCGGTTCAAATCGGCAAGCGAAACTGTCGTCCGACTTCAAGCATCACCACAGCAGGCAAACGATTTAGTGATCTTATCCGAAATCCACCCTGGAATCAAGTCTGAAGGAAGTGTGGATCTTCCTATACAATCTTGCACCCACCCTCCATGCATTGTGCAACTGAACTGCCAGATGGGCTAATCACGATGCCACCAAACCCAAGTCCAAGCTACCCGCCGATAATATCACAAAAAACGGCTAGCACCCGACCATACAACGGTCGACACAACCTATCATCCTTGCCACAAGTGCCTCGGGTCGTTGCTGAGAACCGAAACACTTTCCTGCATGTACACGAATGCCCAAGGCCTCCTCAGCAAAATCACCGAGCTTCGGTTGCTCTAAGCAACGGACGCTTGGGATCCCATTTCCATCACCGAGACTTGGTTGCACTCAGGGATTACGGATGCCGAGACCGCGATTCAGGGTATGTCCTTGTTCCGACACAATCGTCCCAGCAGGGGAGGGGTGCTTTCCTATACTATAGTAACGACTTACCATGCGAACCGCTGGGTGATCCGAAGACGCGAGTCACCGATTCACTATGGTGCCGTTTGTGTCTCAGACACAACGACAATGGCTTCGTGGCAGTCGTATGTCGCTCCCCATCGTCCACTCCAGAGATGGATTCCCATCTATTATCATCACCGACGAAAAGCCTGATGCCAACTTACTGGCACTTTTTATTTCCTACGATTTCAACGTGCACGACTTGGAAAGCTCGGAAACACTAGCGAAACAAACAACACCGAACTACAAGGTTTGATTGCAAGTATCCCGCTCTACTATCATATCAGCTCACGTACTAGTTGATTTGACGGCGTCCGTATCCGGATTTGCCTGTCACTGTGACGTCCATGGGGACAGTCACAGGACGCCTGCGCCTACAGAGGGACCATGGGTGGCTCGTGCTGCACCACCCATAGTTCCATCTACACACCCCATATCCGGTGTAAACCCGAAGGAATAGTTACTGAGCTGATAACAAACCATCGGTAATTGACCTTGTCCATACCAATGAGGAACGCATGATCGGCAGGCCATTTATAGACAACCCACTGGGGTTAATCGATTATGTCACCGTACTTTATAACTATGTGTGTTACGCTGAATATCCTGAGGAACACATAAAATTAACAAGTACATTAGAACATTTTCAACAACCTAATTGAAACGACGGATTGTGAATTCTTGAAACTTGGTTCACCTGATAGCGCCTGGATTCATTTGTTGAACGCAATCTAATCGCAACCGCTTCGGCAACAAACATGGTTCGCTCCAACAATCCCTCTTCTTTCATTAAAAGTAGAGCTCGCAAACGCATGTCAATAAGAAATGCAGCTAGGCACATTACAGGGCTAGTCCTAGTCCCGAAACCTGGAGCGCTTACGTGACCCAGCGCAATCACTGTAACATGCTTGTCAGTGAGGACCAATTCATTCACAAAAACAACATTTGGCCTGGAAATTTGCCAACCAAAAAGCTCCTATACAAGCATATTAATACCATGCGGAAAGTGAAGTTCGGTATCCCTCACTTAACACCCCCAGTTGGAGTGACACAGACTGCCGAAGAGGCAGCCACCGTCCTACGAAAGCAATATGTCAGTGTTACATACCAACATCCCTATGCCCAACTTCAACTCTCACTAACATCGACCTTACTACCAAAGCTGTGTTGAAGAAACTGCTCTCACTACACAACTACAGCTCGCCCGGAATCGACTATATTCACCAAAAGGCGCTGAAGGTAGCAGCAACAAGGTCGAAAGGGCCATTATCGCATTTCGGCCAAATATGCTTGGATAAGCAACTTGTGCCTACCATGTGGAAATATGGCATAATCACTTTAATTTTCAAAAGCGGTAATCGATAGGAACACGCCAACAATCATCCAGTGATCCGCCTCCTTGTGCTCTCAAAGCTGATGGAGACAATCGCCACTGAGGCTTTAGTAGACCAACTAGAAAGCCACAACATCATAGTACCCGAGCAACACGGCTTCCGCAAGCACCGTTCATGAACTGCCAAACTGCTGATTGCACGCAGTATTTGGACGGCGTCGGTGGATAAAGGCGGACGTACGGACATCATTTACCTGGACTTCGCTAAGGCCTTCGAATGACTTGACCACCACAATCTGCTTCACAGACTCGAAAGCGAGAGAGTTGGTAATCCAGTCATTGTGTGGGTCGGGAATCTTCAGCAGGATCCGCAACTGCAGGTCAGACTTCGAAGTGCACTGTCCGATCCGCATTATGTCGAATGCGGAGTTCCACAAGGATCAGGTCTGGGGCCGCGTCTGTTTCTCGTGTTCATTAACGAGCGTGTGCGTTTCATTACTTCAGATTGCTTGCTGTTTGCTGATGATGTTAAGATGTGACGGATGATCGCCAAACCAGCAGATCACGATGCACTTCAACGAGATCTGGACAGAGCGTATGCGTGGTCACTCCACAATCTGCTCCAGTTCAATTCGGGGAAGTTTAAGGTGGTTCGCGTTGGCCACCAGCCGAAGGTCACAATCTTTTAGACCATGTCCTGCAAACAGTCGTTTAAGAGCGCGACACTGGGGTACTAGTTCAGACTGGTCTGCACTGCGCACAACAATCAGCGAAGGCTTCAAAGACCGCGAAACAACATGTTTGCATGCTGCGTAGGTCATTTAGGCGGTTTGGTCCATCTGTCTGTTCGCAGTTGCTTGACACCTACGTGCGGCCTCATGTGGAATACGCAATCAAGGTATGACAGACTTGGTATAAGCAAAAGTTTGCAGCGCTTGAGATTCCACAACGACGAGTCACCAAACATGTCAAAGGGTGTTGCCCGCCTGAAACCACTGCACTCCATGACGCGTTTCGAGGTTATTTCCTCTCAGCAGATAGAGATAGCAGGCATCCTAGTGAACGAATGGCCAAGGTTCACTTCAATGGGAATCGCGGTCAACATTGGGATTGCGCGCCGCAATCCATCCACATAACGTGTACTTCAAATTCACTTTCCAATCTGTTATTTGCCGTTGTGCCAAGCTTTGCCCGTCGTGACCCGGTGGCTTAGGGGTGGCGGTCACAACTAACATCCCAATGGTCCCGGGTTCGATGCCTGCTATCTCTAGCTGATGAGAGGAAATAACCTCGAAACGCGTCATGGAGTGCAGTGGTTTCAGGCGGGCAATACCCAATTTGCTGCTGCTTCATCAGCTACGGTCCTAGTGATCGAATGGCCAAGGTTCACTTCAATGGGAATCGCGGTCCACTTTGAGATTGCGCGTCGCAATCCATCCACACAACGTGTACTTCAAATTGACTTTCCAATATGTCAAATGGTTGTTCAATGTTTTCTTATCAACGTAGATTGTGGACCCTAGAATTATACAGTGGCCGGTAAAGGCGCCTAAATGTCGACCTTAGTACGGACCACCATTTTCAGATGAACCCAAAACAACGTCTGCCGTCAATTACTACTACTGAGCCAAAACACGAAATTGAGAGCCCACCTGTAAAATGTAACCACGCAATACAGTGGACTAGAAAGTCGACGGAACTTGTACTCCGCGTGTGTGTCAGCGTTGAAACGTCCTCCCAAATTACGTTGTTTCCGCCCCCAGGTTACCTGTGTTTAAAAAACGCCTATGACGCCCTAACCCACCTACACTACGAGATAGAGCCTGTGTGTTTCGATAGACGTGATAATGTGACGAAGGTTGTACAAGTAGAATTTACCTAAACAATTGTGGTCAACTCTTTCTGCGTGCCTCTGTGTTAACAATGTGGTGAGTCCACAAAATCGATTTACATTTTATCCATTTGTTTTCTACTCACCATGTTGTGGTTCTCTTTTGGCCATCCTACGGGCTTTTCTAAGCATCTGTCATTTTAACCCGTAATATACCATTGTTCTCTTGTTGTTCTCCAACAGCGAAAATTTTATGCGGCTGTTGACAGTGCTGAATTCGATTTAGCCCAATGTATCGGTGTCCCATGAGTTGGAGTGACACGATAGCCAGCCGTTTTTGGGTATACTCACTAATGGATGGGCCGATGGTACACTGCAGCGCACGGTTCATCGCAAGGCAACTGAGTGGGCAATGCCTTCACATTTCCATCTTTGCCGCGGTCGCATACAAATGTGGCCTAATTAAAATGTTCTACAGACGCCAACAGATATACATCCCAGATATTGTGCAATCTGGAGAAGATTTCCTGTAAAAAACCTCGGTGTCAAACGGGTATCCTGAAATGTTCATTTAGATCCGGAGCAGGCACCCCAAGGGGAAAATACTGGTGTTAAACCAAAAAATGTACGTATATTTGTTCTTGACTTTCAAAGGAGACCATGCTGCAAATGATATCGGACATAACCTTTGGTCCACCATTACGCCGAACCTACACGACCGCGCGGATGGGTCTCATACATACCACGCGAAGCCTTGCTCTTCATAACCGTCTGAGTAGCTTATCAAGCACTTCGGTCTTTCACGTCGTTCAGGCCTTCAGCTGCAGTTTCGGTGAAATTTACATAGGCAGGACTGACCGTCACTTAGTTCAGAGGATAGCTGAACATGTGTCAAAGTGTTAGAGGCAACTGATAATGTAATAAACCGGAGCGGATCCGAGGATGAACTGGAGCCCAACATCATCAACAAGCGCCTCTTGGTAACTGGACGTCATGTGAACCTGGAGAGCGCGTTTAAAGTCCAATTACACAACGGTCCGGTGATTTTGGCACTTAGTGTGTCGTTACTAATTAAGGTTCATCAACCTGTGCTATGTGCACAGAAACTCTTGAGGCAATCAGTTGGTTTGTTTGGTCTTGATTTTGACATCTTAACTGTTATAACAATTTTTCCATGTATTTAACATTGAATGTGCCTCATATTGAGGATGACGTATTTATAATGTTTCTTCACGGCCGTTGGGCTAAACCAACCTACAGTTAACCCAGGTCCTTTTGCGTGTTTTATCCATTCAATTCCGTTGTTTTTTGACATCCCTGGTATAGCTGCGATTGATGGGATTGATGCCACGTTGCTCAAGTGTTCAACTACGTTACTTTTTGCGTTTGTGACATTGGTTAAGCAACTTCTTTCGTATGCTCTTTTAGCGATGAGTTATGTCGGTGTATTCGTATACGTCATGCCGTATATTTATTTGTTATTTACACTTCAAGTGCTTGGCTGTTGTTTAACATCTCCAGTGTGGCTGCGCTTGATGTGCATGTTGACAAGGGGCCTACTGCATTACCCACCACCTCTTGCATACTGGCTCCAGGAGAAAGTTGGTAGTCGCTGTAGGGGACGGGGTGCACGGTCCTCGTGGCCGTGCTAGGTTCGAAGAGTGGTTCCATGCAATTAGTGTGGAGCGGACTACGGTCCAGCCACCGCCTTGTGTGTGATTGATTCCTAAATCCAGCGTGCTTGTGTTTACCTGTGAAGGAGTGTGGGCCGGCTCCGTGGATGAAACGTCGCTCTTATCTACATGCGCCCCGGAGTTCAATGGCCTGGTGATCATGGGGATAGCCGTCAAGTACTGTGCGCTGAGTTCTACTACCAGCTCGGCTATCTCTGCCTGATGAGTCTAACCAAAGACGAAACCGTCGGTCGTGGAGTGTAGAGATGGGAAAGAGCCGCAACGAAACCCTACGCGTCCCGGTCTTATTCCGTCGAGTTTACACTGAATATGGGGTGTGCGAATGGATCTGTGAGTGGTGCAGCGCAAGCAACCCATGGTCCCTCTGTAAGCAAGGCGTCTTGTGGCTGTCCCCATGGAGGCCGCAGTGACAGACAAATCCGGAACCGTATGCGGCCAACCATGTGTTCCGTTGTGTTATGTTTATGACTGATGGAACCAATCGAAAGCTTGGCACATCCCAACTTATGTTCTCCCACTGCTTTGATATAGCATTCTGTCATTTTGCCTAGTTCACCTATCTACTTAACAGACAAAGACCTTTGATCGTTGACTCTGCGGTTTAGCACTGCACTGTGTGATAAAACAAGGCACGCAACAGGAAATGAAAAGAGTCAAAAATGACATCTCTATCAGTTGGATGACTAATTTTGCTCATGATGCAGTGGTGTGATTTATTGCCAAGGATCACGAGGTCTGTTATTTAGATCCTAGTGTGAATGAAAATTATAGTGTTGCTCATCCCAACACCGGCACCCCAAGACCGCGGTTTCGTCCTGTTGGGACTCATCATTTGGAGATAGCCTGAGTTGGGCTGGAACTCAGAGCCTAGTGGCTCATGGTTGACGCCATAAGCACTATGCCACTGAGATCCACGAGCAACGCTTGGTCCAGCGGAAAAGATTGCAAAGTTGAATTTGGAGAATCCGCTGGTGATTGGGTTGCTACAAGCAACCTCAATTTAGATCCTAGTGTGTTCAGAGAATAAGCCACACTACTGCTGGATTCTCATATGTTGCGGCGGCCTTCTGAAACTTTGCATGATTACAGCGGTTGCTTGTCGGAGCGCACGCGGTTGGCAGTATATCTGAAATAAAATCAAAGCTGTTCAAAGCGACCACTCAACGGACCAACAAAAGGTGGTCGCATCGGACAGGTGGTCCCCATGAACAGTTTCATGCATTGGGACGTTATTCATAGGCGAAGCTGTAGGGGATATATTGGGCTGGTCACCAAAAATAGCTGGTTGACATAGCAGATTGGAATGTACTTGAACTTTGGTCAAGGTGCGTAAAAGCAGTGGTACAGCTACTTTAACGGGATCTTCCGTTGGTTAACCCTAGCCTACCGTTTCAAGTTGCAATAACTTCCACGGGTGTAGATATCGATTGGATATTTAAGTACCCATTTTTGCAGTTTTGTGCATGCTGACGAGGCTGACCGGGACTATTCATGTCAACAATGTTGTCTTCACTATACTGATATCGATCAGCAGGCACCTTTCATGTAGCGAACCCTGTGCATACCCCGTGCTTCTGAACCGTGTGAGTAGGACATTCATGCGAGTGATTTGGAGCTAAGCGGTGCAACTTTTAGGATCGAACGTTGGCGTAAGCCAGCTGTGAGAAGCTAAGGTAGAAACTGTCCAGTCAGAGGAGGAAATGTCTGTTTATTTATCCTAGGATCGTATGTTATGGACCTAACTAAATCGCTTGTGCCAAGAGTCCAGAGACAGCAAATAACTGAAACACGGAAATGACTAGGGTCGAACACAGCCTCTCACTATTTATTGCCTAACGGCTCCCTCACTTCTTCGGTTAATTATCCACCTTGGTTGCAGTTGATGTCATCGGCCTTTACAGTCACATCTCACTACATAGACGAACATCGCACAGACGCCTGCTGAGAACAGAGGGGCGTTAAGTGGCTTGCGCAAAACTTAACAAATAAACAAATAAATTTGTACACGTAACCGGCAAGCGGTACATGGTTGCATAAGCGGGATTTGTAAAGTGAATAGGTTTCATGGTTTATGCAACATAAATTCATAATAGTAAGGTAAATTTAGGTAGTAGAGTTTCAGATAATGAATTTTCCCTCGGGGCCCATACCCGATCATCTCATGTATAAAATGTACCGATATTGGTATCACCATGCTCTAGTGAATGAGGTTCGAGAGTATATAATACAAGTTAGGGGCTAATAGGTTACAAGGCACAGGATTTAGTTTGGTTACTAATGGTATGGACTGGACAAGCTGGTTGTATCAGCTAGTTACTCATATGGAAATTATGTGATGCCTGACCGAAAACTTTGCATAATCCAAAATGGCCTACCTGTTAGTTAAGCGTATGTTATTTATATCATCTTCCGTCAATGTTTCTAGAGTTGTTTGTGAGTCAAAGATCTGCCACACTTTTGACATAGTAAGGAAAGTCTGTAGGGAATTTCGAAATGTGATTGGGCTTTACTCATGTGTATCTGTAGGGGTAGCTTGTTCCACAGATCGATGTACCTCATTAATAAGAGATTCGATCGAGTTTTTTCACTTGCAACCTTTATGTGTAGCAAGTAGCCGCCATTCCGTGTGAACTAGATTGCAGTCTATCACAGTTCAAGTGCAGTGCTATCTACGTAAATTTGTTGGTTAATACTGATAACATGTTGTAGCAAGGAAGGAGGTTGTTCTTTAAGCGTCTCAGCCAAAGATTATCCAACTGCAGTTGTCTGCAACGATCACAACTCAGGTTTGAGCAGCTCCCCAGTCCCAGCTGGGTAAATGATCGTTAGACAGTTTCCAGAGGTGTTCTGTCTTTCTTTCTCAAATGGATACGAATGATAGTGCAGTATTCCAGCGTCGGCCGTACGCGTATTTTGTATAACTCAAATCGTGCTTCAGGCAGGGAGAAAGCTCTGGTGGTATGTCCGCATAGCAGTCTTGCTTTTGCAACCTGACGAATCATTTGTTCGGAGAAATTGAAGGAGTTATAGTACCTAATTCCTAAGTCCGGAACTAAATCAGACATTGGGATTACGTTTCCAACTAGGGTGATAGGGCCTTCTGAGATGCGGCATTTGTACCCAAGTACTTGGGATTTCACTGCGGAGAACTTCATTAATAAACGCTCACTAGCTATATTTAGTGCGGATAGGTCTTCATAGATGTTTCCTAGGCACATTTATAGTTGGTCTGGAAGAAATGAGTAGACCAGTTTGGCGTCATCTGCAAACATAAATGAGCGTCCATGTTTGGTCCGGTCACATATGTTGTTTACGTAGATTAGGAATACTGGTCGTCCGAGCAAACTTCCCTGGAAGACGCCGCTGGTTATTTGTTTCGGTGTAGAATGTTGGTGACCAACCGTTGGGGTTCGATCGTGCAGGTATGAGTCGAAACAGTTTTGCAGAGGATTTCCAATACCATATGGCTTTAGAACATAAAGCAGTGGCTTGTGAGGTACGCGGTCGAACTCCTTTTACATGTCTAACAGAATTATAATAATTGCCATTCCTCTGTCATCCATAGTCGTGACACGATGGAATAATTGTAGCTGGCAGGTAACACATGAGCGTTTTGAGAGAAAGCCTTGTTGTGATGGGTTCATCAGATCTGGTCTTGTAAGAAATTTACCATGTTCTGCTTGGCTATACTCTCTAGGACTTTGGAACTAGCAGAGGTGTGATTTGTAGGGAGGGTGGCTTGATATCGCATCTAGCGACCCACCCATGTGCTTAGAAATTATAATCGATTGCTTGCATCGAGATGCAAAGCAGCTGGTAGTGAGAGCATGAGTGCAGATGTTTAATAACAGTAGCGATATTTTTCCTCCGAGTTTTATAACCGTTAGAGATATGCCATCTGGATCTGGATGAGTTGATTGTTTTATGGATGCGATGACACTTCGCACCGCTCTTAACATCATGGGGATATTGCAGCATAGCTCGTTCGTCCTGTTTGGAACTGGAGGATGTAACAGCTGAGTGCTGGGGACAAAAAAGGAGGCAAAACTAGAGTTGGCAGCCTCCCATGTGCTGATATTGCGGGTACTTGAACTAGCGTATAGAGCCAATGTTTCAGTTGCCTGAAGATGTCTAGGGTTCCTTCTTTCAAGTTGTTGCATCAATGTACCTACTTTCCCAGGCTTTCCAAATATCAGACTTTCTTCTTTGTATTTGCCTGTTTCGGTTAGGTGTTGTAGATGTAGCAGATTCTCGTGTATTTGTAGCCATATAGAGAAGCTTTTGTTTCTGCAATGTAGCGATCTAATTTACTTTAGTTTGGTTTTGGCTTTGTACGGAAGTTTGAGTTCACAACTATGTTCATGGGTATTTCTCCCTACAGTAGGTGCCAATAGATCCACACTAAAGGCAATATTGTTAATAAACTCATTTGTAGCCACAGTAGGGTTGTGAGTTAGGAATGACGTATTCCAATTCATGGTACGGATAAGTTCCTTATTTGAGTTCTAGTCCACATGATGAAGATTTTTAAAGGGGTGTTAACATTTACTTAATGCTTTAGATGTAGCAGTAGTCATATCACAAAGCACAGTGTGGTGATTACAGCCAAGTAGTGGATTATCGGTGAATTTATAAGTGTAAGAGACCCCTATCGTGAATATAAGGTCTAAGGTAGTGGCTCTTCGGGTTGGCTCTCTAACATGCTGGGTCCAGCCATTGAGATGAATACATGAGATTATTTCCTCAATCCCCGCAATCTTTCTGAGGGTAGGCAGCATCCAGTTAACATGTGATCGGTTGAAATCTTCACACATATTTTTGTATTTGTATGTGGTGCTGGAGGCGGCATTAAGCAAATCGATTAACGTTTAGGTTTCGAACTGAGTGGATCGAGGCAGCCGTTAGATACAACCCACTAGAAGATCAGTAGATGGGATCTCCAGTCATAATGTAGCTTCTAAGTCATTGCGCACAGTTTGCTCTGCGGGAATCGTAGTCAGGTTATTTCGGACTTATATGGCACATCCACCACTAGGTTGGTGTGAGTTTTCTTTGCGGAAACCTTTATAGCCCAAGATGGTGTGCACCAAGTTGCAATGATAAAAGCAATGTCAGGGGATCAAATAAACATAAGTGTTAAAAATATATATAATTTGGGTAGATGAGCACCAATGTTAATAACGACAGATTTGGAAGACTTGGTTCGATTGGAATAAAGGGGGTGGGTAAGGTTTGTTTCTTCATCCTTGAAAGTAAGAATGGTGTCTTGTGAGATAGCTGCGGCACACTGAGCCCTACATCGTTCTGAATTGAATGAAGCAGCTACTTCAATAGTTTGATTCGTCTCTGCTTCATAATGGCACTTGTTAGGGGCTGGATTGGTAGGAAGATGTGGCAGTATTCGATAGTCTAAAGAAGGACTTACATCCGTTGTATACTGGGGTGGGTGGATGCTGAAGTCTACAAAATCGTTTTCCTTCGGATTGTATTTGTTGCCAGTTGAGTAATACAGGGAGTTGCAGTGGGTGAATTTTGATTTGAGGTAGATAGGGCTTGCACCCTCCTGGGTGTAAATCCGTGTGAGCGACCACCATTTAGTCTGTTATTTCGGTGTCACACACATAAAGGTTTTGTCGGCTTGAAGTTGCAGGGCTTGGTTTCGTAGTCAGACGAATTGTGGGTAAGTATTGGGCTGGCTCTCTGCGAGTTATCCCGACAACAGTCTCAGTGTTGCACGCGGAAGCCTGAAGACGTACACTTTTACGCAGTTGGCCTAGCTGAATATCTCTACGTTCAGTTCCACCCACAAGCCCGAAATCCAATACGAACCAAAAGGAATAAGACTGATGCATGTTAGTCATTAGTCGCTAAAGGCATCAAGATTAGTCTAGTAATGATAAGCCAACAACTTTCAACTTAGAGTCTACCACTGGTCTAATTAGAGCATAGTTATGAACACCAGTGTAACTAATGAGGCTAAGAATTAAACTTAGCATGCGAAATATCTGCCACACCCGTTGCAAATCGAAATTGCGTGTTACATCATTTACGGTCCTCGCGATCGAAAGACCAAGGTTCACTTCAATGGGAATCGCGGTCAACATTGGGATTGCGCGCCGCAATCCATCCACATAACGTGTACTTCAAATTCACTTTCCAATCTGTTATTTGCCGTTGTGCCAAGCTTTGCCCGTCTTGACCCGGTGGCTTAGGGGTGGCGGTCACAACTAACATCCCAATGGTCCCGGGTTCGATGCCTGCTATCTCTAGCTGATGAGAGGAAATAACCTCGAAACGCGTCATGGAGTGCAGTGGTTTCAGGCGGGCAATACCAAATTTGCTGCTGCTTCATCAGCTACGGTCCTAGTGATCGAATGGCCAAGGTTCACTTCAATGGGAATCGCGGTCAACATTGGGATTGCGCGCCGCAATCCATCCACACAACGTGTACTTCAAAATGACCCTCAGCATCTGACACACCTGTGTTTCTCGATAGATTATTCCTGTTTTCTGTCAACTGCTAAGGTAGAAATGGGCGTCATCCACTTACCGGTTTGGATAAATCATGCGGACTACCATCTCGATTCGTGGCGAGTGGCCAAACGAGAGTGCTGGAATTTCTAGAGCCGTTTCAATCGGCAGAGGGCGTTGTTCAGTCAGACGGTACTGACTTTTGCGTAGTTTGATTTTACTATCAACTTACCACAATGAGTCAGAATCTGTTGGATGACACGTTGTAAATGTTCTCAACCAGGCTCGTATGCATTACTTGCATGCAGATCTTCACCAGACGCTGCATGGAAATTCACCAGTGCGTCCATGGCACTGAATTCATGTATCCAGGGCGAGGTCGCATCTATATGTGAAAAATAAGTGTTGTTTTTCGATTGAAGACTTGCATTATGGGAGCAAAGTTATAAAATATCCATGTCATCCCTCACTTTTTGTCCTTAGTGATCACTATGATAGGTGAAGGTAAATGATTTTCTTTCACACCGATTATGAGCTGCGAAACTTAAGTCTGGATTCAACATGGCTTCCTCCGAAGACTATGTGATAGCTAGTGATAACAAAGTCTGCCGCACAATTGAGTGCTTTGGCTTGAACAAAACATGGTTAGTCTGGTAACATAGGGCTAACGTGTGAGAATCCTTATTAACTCAAAGGTACCTAACTGGCTTACTGCGTATGGTGCCTTATTAAGGTTGCCCATAAAATGATTTCGTCATTAGAGAGGGTACTTTTAACCTCGAAACAGTTCAGCAATGTGCCTACTCTCTTGTTACTTAGAAGTGTCAATTTCGTGATTTCTTGAGCTGGATTTTAAACAGCCGTTGCAAAACTCTGAATTTGCATTAAGAATAAAACCTATCTCACTAAACGACTATGCACCTGACAAATCGCACTGTTTCCCATCAAACTATACTTGACCTTTGGCATCTTCCTTCGTGGTCCAACGCATTCAAATACGCGTTGCTAACGTTCGAAGGAGATAGCCATACTTGAAATACGGAGGACCCATCACTCAATGAAAAGTGAGAAGGTGGAAAACATAACAGTGAATATGCGACTGCTTTAACAAACTGGTATTCCACTAGACCAACATTTCGTTACCCGACTTTTACCTAATCAATCTGTTGATCTTTTTCACAGGAAAGTTAACCAGCGAACTTGCTTCATGCTTCGATTATTTCGACTTGCGTGGTTTAATGATTTAAAGTAACAAACGCATTTTTTGGACTCATATGTAGCTATATATTCTAAACACAACGGAAGCATTTAGCTTGCTGAACATGGTTTAAAATAGAATGAGGGTTACGTAACTGCGGAAATACAGTACCACTCTTATATCGCTACCGTAAGACTAGTTGTGTTTCAATTCGTCAGGCAAAAGCTCACCTTACACGTTTCCTGACAGTACCACATCAAAGATCTTTCTGGGCGAACTTCAGAGTATTAGGCGAGCTCATGCACTCATTAGTCCAAACACCTCGCAAGCGTATGATGATGGATCAAGATGACTTTGATGAAATTACAAACGTTTCTCTCGGTTTGTTCGTATGGTGGGAATCATTGCGAGAAGCAGGATGAAGTGGGCCGTTGTACGCGTTTGACAAACGAGTAAATCACTGGCTAATACTGCAACATGTAATGATAAGTAATATAATCCCTACCATTTTCATCTCGCAGTCGTGGTCCACCTTCAACAGTATGTGAAGCGTTATAGGAGCCGTGGTTCATATCTATACATAGAACCATTGAGGCAGCGAACACTTCATAAAATATTTGGTTTATGCTTACTGATTGAACTTGCGTAGAAACGAATGGTACACAAGTGGCGGCCGCCGCGTTCTACAAGATCGAGATTTGTCTAGACGCTCTAATACCACTGAAGTATCAGCATCTTCCCGGTAAAAGAAAATTAGTTTCCAGACCACAAAAATTGCGTATGCAAGCTCATAAGGCTACGAACTTGGTATTTGAAAACGAATGACTTTTGTCTAGCATCACAACAGCAAAAGGTCATCGCCGAACTTGAAGGACCGCGTTAGCAGACTTATGAGTGTTGAAAGACAAGCGCGCACTAGCCGCACGAAAATCTATGAACTCACCAAGCTGATGAAAAGTAAAAACAAGAGTACGGAAACCCCAAACATCTTGATTCAGGGTAACCAAATAAGTAGCAGTCCAACTATAATAAGCAGTGGTTTTAAAAATTGCTTTCGTTCTACATTTAACGGCACTGCTGTGGTTCCCTCACAGATCCTCCCTCTGCTTACTAATGACACCCTCTGCACAGACGCCTTTGATCTCCGTGATACAAGCGATTATTTCCTCTACCAAATTATTATGGTGTGCTGGGCCTGAAAAGTTAACACCAACACTGACAAAAGCGATAGATCCGACATACCTGTACTATTTCTGAATCTTTATCTATGAAAGCGGGTACTGTGCCATGGTAGTGGAAGGATGCTGTAGTCATTCTGCGCTACAAGTCGGGCTCTGGTATGAAGTAGGCAACTGCCGCCCAAGAAGCAATACATATATACTCTCAAAATGATGGAGCGTCATATTAAGTACTAAACGGTTGATTACATGATGACGCGAAATCTTATTAACACCTCACAATACGAGCGATCCGGCATCATATTGTAGAGGGGCCGCTTCCAAGAATGCCTCGGGGGAGCTCTTCGGAGCGAGCTGAGAGCGGATCGAGAAGGACGGCTAGCGACGAGCCTGGGCCCGGAACTACGGAGCGGGAATATGTGGACAGCGCAATAAATCAGACATATACGCCGCTAGGCAGCCCACAGGACCGACGCCGAGCCGATTGACACAGCCCAGAACAAGCAAGTCGAGAGCTCTCGAACGACTCCTGGCCGATCTAAATCGGGTACAGAGAAGTGGGGATCGAGGCGAAAACAGGAAGGCGGGTCTTCCAAGTCAGGGCTCCCGAGGCGAAAGGGCTGGCTCGTCTCTAACATCCGTGCCTGTGTTGCTTTGTGGGACGGAAAGCTAGTCTATATTCGATGGCGCGCGTGAGACCGATATGTGCCCATTTTCGGTGTGCAATAAACGTCTACCTCCCTGTCGTGTCGTTTTCGCTACAATATGCCAGATAGCTTCACTATCTCTTGACTAATTCCCGCGATGGTGGTTCATCAGTAATAGTCACCTACTTCAATATACACACAAGGCAATTGATCGTATCCTGAATAACTACCATTCATGCAAACTAACGGCACATGGCATAGACATGACTCTACATTCATGGTTTGATTCTTGCCTCTCAAATATAACGCAGGTTGTCCAGATTCAACACGAAACAAGCATGTCAAAGCCTGTCACCGGTGACATGATACAAGTTAGTGTTTTTGGAACCATTTTATTCCCACTATACGTAAACGATAGTTTTGACATCTTTTCGTCCGACAATCTTATTTGCCGATGACATAAACATTGTTTACACTTTTGATCCAAATGAACTCAATGAAATGTTAAGCGAAATGCAGCCTGATTTAAGTACGCGCGACACATGGGGTGCCGAATGGATGATGACATTCTCTGCTGCTAAATACCAAGCAGTATCCTACAGATGTGACGTCATACCAGGTTCGCTTACTATTGTTGGTAAACCACTGTCTCATTGCCACAATATCGGTGACCTAGGGCTCCACTACTCAAACACCCTTAAATTTGCCGAACACGCCGCACATACTACAGCTCAAGCCCGTCGGAGCATTGGGCTTCTATTAAAAGCATTCATCAGAGCAGTGAGAAGACATAAGTTGCGATATGTTAACATTTCGATTGTTCTCTTCAGTCGCAAACACAATACAAGCGGGACTAATGAACAGTTATATACAGGGGGAAAAAGTTGGCACACCAATCAAAATGTAAAAATCAAGACCACGGTAACCTAATTGAATGTCTCAATAGTTTCTGTGCACACAACACAGGTTGATAAGCCCTAATTAGCAAAGCCTCGCTAATTGCCAAGATAATCGGATTGTTGTTGCGCAATAACACCTTGAACGCAGTATCCAGGTTCACCTGATGTCGGGTTGCCAAGAGATGCTTGGTGATAGATGATGCGGGACTCTTGTTCCTCCTCGGATTCACTCCGTCTTGTTGCGTCATCAGTTGCTCCAACCACCTCGGTACATGTTCAGCTACCCTCTGAGCTAACTGACGGTCAGTCCTGCCTATGTAAATGTCACCGCAACCGCAAGTGAACTGGTAAACGACGTGAGAGGCCGAACTGACTGATGAGTTGCTCTGACGGTCATGAAGAACAAGGCTTCGTGTTGTATGTATGAGTCGCAACTGAGCGGTCGCGTAGGTGCGCGTAAGGGCGGACCGGAGTTTATGTCCGATATCATTCGATACATGGTCTCCTTTGAACGGCAAGAACAAGTAAACATTCTTTTTCTCAGCGGTTAACACCGGTATTTTCTCCTTGGGAGGCCTGCTGTGGATCTGAATGAACTTCTCAGGATACCCATTTGACACCAAGGTTTTGAACAAAAAGTCTTCTTCAGCTTGCAACATTTCGGGGCTGCATATCCGTCTTGCTCTGTAGAAAAGCGTTTTCACTAGGCCACGTTTGTATGCGACCGGGGCAAAGCTGGAAAAGTGGAGGTACTGCCCGCTCCAAGTGGCCTTGCGATGAACCGTGCGCTGTAGTGTACCATCGGTCCGTCTCTTAATGAGTACGTCCAAAAATGGCAGACTATTTTGTTGCTCCAACTCATGGGACACCGATAGATTCGGATGAATTGAATTCAGAACTGTTCAATAGCATTCAACTTGAACGTATGAACTAATACTATGTATAAAACAAATACACGTGCATTGCTTGAGTATGGCTCCATCATCTACCGTAATTCTAGAGTGAAAGTTCGTATGGCATTGAAACGTGTACATCAATCATTTACTAAGCATCTACTATGCTGTTACCCGACCCCTTCTTATGTGGATTTTTGCATTGCCTTAACACTTGATGCATTGTGGCTGCGAAGAAGGAAAATTTAACTTTTCTTCTTCTGATACATTTACCCATAAAGGCACTCCTCACCTCATACAACAAGCGGAATTATCAATTTATTGCACACAAAACAACGACGATAACAAAGTGAAAAGTGTACGAACGAAATTGTCTGAAAACCTTTTCTGTAACCGATACTCCATATTCTGTAACAGACTACCATCTGAGATACATGAAATTAAGTCGGGGATAAAGTTCTGATGCGCTATACATTCATTTCTACATAGAAACAGCGATCAGTATACTGCAACCAACCATGACAAATGTATCCCCGTACGAAATAGGTGCAAGATGGATATAGTCTCCATACCTGGGTGCTTTTCCTTAATCTTGTTACGAGAACTTGTTGCCCTTCCCATGTCTCGCAGTAGATAAAACCTGTTTTCCATGGAAAAGAATATCCTGAGTACCATGAAGTCTACGCCTACCTAAGCGGAAATAAGTCCAAGAGTTCCTCTAGAAAACTCCTTCACACTCGTTCTGTAATACTAAGCATTTTGTACTTTTTCTGTAGAGCCCTCCGCTTAAGCACGAACTGCATTTCTTCGTGCTCCGTCAAAGCTATATATATATGTGTATATATATATATATATATATTCTTTGCTTTTGACTGGATTCACCTGATGGTACTATCTGAAAGGTTATCAGGATCATCCAAGTTTACGATCACTCACAAGTTCGTGTTTTTCAAAATCAGCTGCTCTTATCGAACGCAGCTAAACTATTGGAAAAACCCGTAAAATTGAATTACACTGCATAGAGTTTTCTCTCTCTACCTGGAGAAAATATTTTGCTACCTACAACATTTCTCAGAGCATACAAATTGATTTCGCATCATCAAACATCCAATACTGACCTGCAACTGTTGGAGCCATCACAATATTTCCTCTGAAAATTCTTTTTGAAAAAGTCATGTACATTTTGTGAGTATATGTTTCCAGTGATAATTTGTGCAGTGTGAATTGGACAACGTCGGACAAAAGATCATCATTACGCGTTACTGTTCGTTCATCCCTTTTCTAATTGTTTGTCTTGTTGCTACCTCTGTTGATCACAACTGAGCCGATCACCCTAGGTGATGGATAAAAGCTTCAAAAAATGCGGATCACACACGCAATGCGAGTTGTCAAAAACTCACTGGCGAATATTAAAAGTGATGGACTCTAATTAGCTAAATGATGGCTGTATGGTCGGGAGAGCTTAACATATAACACAGGCCCCCATAAATAGTTACATATATATGTATAAAGTGTTACTATGATGATGACAAAAATGTACATGACAACCGTCAAAAAGAAGTTACAAAATGAGTCAAAAATATCATTGTCTACTTGCTTTAATCCAAAACAGCCCATGGTTAGATAAGATGTGCAAGTGAAGTGGGGAAGCACTCATCGGGAGACGATTTTATGAAGGATCTTATTACTTTACCTAGGAAATCTTGAAAAATCTATTGACTGAGTGCACAGTTGAAATGTCATGGGTTTGGAGCAGCACAATGTAGCAAGAATTAAAGGGCCGCCGTTTATCCATTTATTGCATAGGACCATCGAACGTCTTAAACCACCGTATCTTATAAAATTCTAAGTGGGCCAAATGGGTACAAGATCCAGGCTGAACCGAAAAATTTATCTTCAAACGGAATATTGTAAGCTGAGTCCGGGAATTTCGGTTCGATTTGCTTAATCTCATTTGCATGGTACAACAAGCCTTGGACCTTGTGTAGTGGTGCCGAAGGCAAGAATCGCAGGCGGAATAGACAAGCAACAGAACTTAAAGAAGAGAAATGCCAACAAGGAAATTGGGGACGAATGTGGACAAAACAGCTCGAGGGTTACGGACCAAGTTGGGATTGGTCTATCATCAACAAAGTATATCAAGTCCAGACCAAAAAGGGCCAGGAACATGGCGATGAAGAGCTCGATTTGCCGTATAGATACCCAGTTGACCACGTCTCCAAATCTAATCCCAAGGAGAGCGACGCAAGCCAGATTAATCGAGTCAAAAGCATTAGAACGAATCTAGCCCGGTCAGAACACAACGAGCGGAATCGAAGATACGAGGGTAAATCTTTGAAAAAGGACCGCGCGATTTGACCGAAATTGGGGCATGAATGTGATGCCGAGCGAATGACAGTGGGTGGTGGTGGTGGTGGTGGTTAGAATTAACCTCCATAGGTGCTCGCGTGCTTGATGGCCTGTGCAACAGCTGTTCGTTAGCAGTAAAGAATATGCCTCATTCTTGCTTCACTAGCACAGCGTCCAAACATTTTGTGGATTTAGACAGATGATCTTTTTACTCATTCGTCAATCTCAAATTCAACAATAATACAACACTACCGGTCAAGTTGTGAAGTAACGACGGTTTGTGTTACAAGCACTTTAAACAATTTGTTACTTCGTGTATGAGTCGTTGCCAAAAGAAAACAAATCCTGGCACTTCATCCACGTGTGCTAATGGCGGCATGAGAAGCTTGCCTCACGTGGATGCTATCACAATGCAACTCATCATCCCAAGTCATAAAGCGGTCCGAAACAAAAAAGGATGCCAATTACCGAGCGATTCACTATACACTACTCACAAACATCCAAAATTAAGTTACCATCGCCCACTGGACATCCGAAAGACCGGTACTTTGCT
This sequence comes from Dicrocoelium dendriticum, assembly GCA_944474145.2. Lineage (NCBI taxonomy): Eukaryota > Metazoa > Platyhelminthes > Trematoda > Plagiorchiida > Dicrocoeliidae > Dicrocoelium > Dicrocoelium dendriticum. The sequence goes on along the minus strand of OX104068.1, from coordinate 15,365,614 downwards.
CCATTGGGAAGGGACGGGTGAGTGAGCCAATCTGCAACACCAGGACAGGTACTGTGAGCTCATTGGCAATACGTCGCGCACCAAGCAGAAGCCATGTATTAAAATTTCGCACCTAATCGTCAGCCCTCGGTAGCCCAGTGGTAGAGCAGCGGACCGAAAATTCGCGGACCGGGGTTCGATTCCCCGTCGAGGCACATTGTTGTGCGTGGATTTTAATTGTGACTTCTACTTTCTACAAAGAATCACTATACCTCCACCAACATCACTTTGAAAGATTAGTCAAGAAAACGTCAATGGAATTCCTTACTTCTCTGAGCATGTTTAATACATATCAAGCTGGTTTTCTCGCTAGATGTTCGTGCGCGAACTAACAGCTGCACTACCTTAACTACGGTTCAGAATCGTTATACTCTGATTATGTAATAATAATTCGATTTTCGGAAGCATAAATATCATTTGACCCTGGACCACCCAAACAGTATTTGAGGAAGGTTGAATCCTTTGGAATCTAGAACCCGCTTTTAACTTGGCCTTCGTCATACCTTAGCAACCAGACTCAAATAATCACTTTGTGCGTTCACCACTCTTTTACTCGCCCAATTACCAGCGGCGTCATCGGCGGAAGTGTACTTGACCCTTGGCATTTTCTTCTCTACGTCAATGATATTAGCATGCCCATCAAAAATGATCAACTTTTTCCATTTGCTGATAACATCAAGATTATCCATAATCTCCGGCATGATGAGATTCAGAGCACACTAACCTTTATTTAGGAAAATCTACATTCACTTGAAAAATGGTCTGAGACGAGCCTGATACACTTCTCGAATAACGAATCAAACATAAGATCATGGGGTTGCTCGATCTTCCATGGGTCAATTAAATTTCACAACAAAAATATATACACAGAATATTCTACCCGTACTCTTGGGATCCGATATTCTTCCGACTTCCGCTTTTCCAACCAAGGTCAATACTAAGTAGCGCGAGCCAGACAATCCGTGGCGAACATGTGCCACAAATCCATACAGTCCCTGTCAAATTGGAATTATTTAAAATCCACACTCATCTTACTAGCTAATAGTACAGCATCATATATGCGAAGTTAGGCAGGCAAGCTTTGTAAAATTTCAAGATCATTCGCCAAACGTTTGTCCAGTAACACACCTACTCCAAACTATCGAGACGACTGCATACAGCTTCACATCAAGGCTCTCTGGCTGCGACGTCTAATGCAAAACTTGATGTCGCTTCCCAAATTGTTGCACAAGAAAAGGTACTCTTATCTACATAACTTAGACAGAAAGCACAATAACCGGCACAGACTCCGCAGCAAAAATTTACGCCATTGATACCAAGGGCTAGAACAGCTATGCGCTCCAAGTTTTTCCTCACTAGCTGAGCCATATTTCGTAACAGCGTAAATGTTGCAATTAGGACATATGAAAAGCCTTATATTCTTCTACACCAACTTCGACCTATTGTCATATCTAGAAGTGTTATTACCCGTGTTCTAATTTGACAAAGCACCTGTTGAAATATCCCAGGATGGTCCAAAAATATCTAAAATGCTGGAAATTAGCGTTAGCATACACTCATGCATGAGTATAAACATGAACAATGATATATTACAGGTAAAAATGCGATTGCTTTACAAGTCCCGTAGGATGGTTGAAGTGAAAGCAAACGTGTGAATCGTCAATTTAAGCGTCTGGCGATTCGGATGCCCCTTATTCACATAAACGTTTTAGGTTGGGTATTGAATTGTTACTGTAGGGTAATATGGGGAAGTAATATGGCGAAGGTATGTTTTAAGAACAAAGAAACGACAACGCTTACTCGTGCGCCGCTTTCTTGTGCTGAGGTAAACTGATAAATGCAGTTGTACTATATCCAAAACTATATTCCACAGCAGCAGTGCGTAAGTAGTGAAGCACAAAAGCTGAGAATGAACACCGTTTGTTTGCGTTTGGTTGACGTAGACATCACTGATTATAAAACCTAATGTAAGTGGATAAGCTAATCATCCAGACATCTTTTGTATACCGTTAGCTTGGGGGAAGAAACAGCGTATGTGGGTAGAGCGTTCCAATGTTGACACACACGAAAGAAAAAGAAATTCTGGCGGCATTCCAACCGGCTGTATTGTGTGGCCAGCTTTAGCTGGTGTCCTCTGGGTGTGGTATTACTATTCAGCTTTAGTAGTTGACGATAAGAATGGTTTGGATTCCTCATGATCATATAAATCATTATCAAGTCGCCGCGCAGGCTTCGATATTGTCCACTGTAGACCCCGAGGGTTTTCAGCCTTAATCGGTAAGGGAGATGAAACAGGCTCCTTAAGTTCTTGGTCGCCCTTCGTTGTGGCAGTTCAAGAGCGGTAAGGTCTTGCTTTTGCCATGGCTGCCAGACGTGGATGGCGTACTCAGAATGTGGCCGAATGTAGGCGTTGAGCATCTGAGAGAAGATGGAAGGATCGAAGTGCCGGAATGTCCTCCGCAAAAGGCCAAGGTGTAGGTTGGTTTTTTGGAGACTTCCTCGGCCTGACGGGAACAGCCCAGATCTTCTTGCACTATCACGCTTAGGTCGCATTCAGTTAAAGTACGCTGCAATATTTGATCCCCCAGTTTGTATTTGCAAGTAGCTTTATGGCGCATGCTCAACACCTTGCACTTTGTAGCGCTGAAGTGAAGCAGGTTCTGAGTCGACCATTCGTAGACGCTGTCAAGGTCATCCTGAAGTGCTGCATTGTCGCTGGTTGTTCTTATGGCTCGCCATATCTTGAGATCATCAGCGAAGAGTAAGGAATTGGAGGTGATTACTGTCGCGAGATCATTTATGTAACTCAGGAATAGTGGTGGACCAAGTACTCAGCCGTGGGGCACACCGCACTTAAGGTCGACTGGGTCAGAGATTACGCCGCGAACTCTTACATTCAGATGTCGTTGAAGCAAGAAGTTACCTATCTGTACTTATTGAAATGTTCCTGGTCTAGGAGCAGTTTCGCACACTAGAGAAATATAGCTACAACTGTACCAACACAGTGGAAAGAAGCCATTGTCACACCGCGACACAAACTAGGATCGCTGTTCGAAACAAAGAATTATCGTCCAATAAATCACATCTGTTTTCTCCAAATTGATGGAGCGACATATAAAAACTACAACGGTTGATTTCCTACTCTCTCCTAATTTAATCCACAACTCTCAACACGATTTTGTGAATGCTCATTCGTGCAAAACATGCCAAGTTGAATTAGTGCATCATCTAACTGCTCCGCGGGATACTGGCAATTTGCGATTGTTATTTACCTTGAGATGCACAAAGCTATCGATCGGGTGACATATGACAGAGTAATATCCAAACTGATGTTTTATGAAATCGGGTAACCCTTACTTTAGCGGTTCAACTCATATCTTACTAATTTAACGCAGGTGGTACAGATTCGGGAACACAAAGCTGAACCAACAGCAGCCATAAATGGTGTAGTGCAGGGTAGTATCCTTGGTCCTATACTGTTTTTGACGTGTGTTAACGACATTTTTGACGCCGTGAAATTCGGAACATCATATGTGTTTGCCAACGATATCAACGTTATCTACACTTTTTATCCCGCTACCATAAACGAAACTATCATTATGATTCAGCTCGACCTCCACGCGCTCGGAACCGGGCGTTCAAAGTGAGGAAGGTTATTTACGTGCAGGTAAGCGTTAGGTTATAGCTTATAGATGCGGCATAAGGTCTAGCAGTTTAACCATTTATGATAAGCAAATTAATAAATGTCTTACTCTTCCTGACCTGGGTCTGAGATACTCGTGATCACACATATATATATATATATATATATATATATATATTGCAACAGTCTATCAATAGAGATTGAGACATCGGAAACCATGGGAGTCAAAAGAGGGTACAGAACTAGTAAAAGAAAATAAAACACAACACATAAAAGTCTATGATTTCGTCAGAGGGCAAGATACTACCCGATTGCCCAAACCGAAGTAGGGTATTGACTTAGGGGACACCGCCCCGAGCCTTTGGTTGAATAGCTTGTCCACAAGGCAGCGGAGCGAATTCAGATAATCGCGCCCATTGGGAGCCGGTGACTGATTGCTCAGTTCATACGCCTTTCGTTTGTTCCTTTGTCAAACAAGGGCCCAATGCTCCCCAAAATTACAGCATAAACTTGCTGGAATACCTTGCTTCGCCTGGATGAAGCAAGGGGCAGTGATTTTATTTAGTAGCGAGTCACGTCCGCCACGTCACAGTGTTGTTAAATGGACGTATGTGGCTTTTCCATGCCATGCGGTGTCTCTTGCTGTCATGGGTTTTCCATTTCCGCTCCGAATTAATAATTGTTCTCTTCCAGAACGAAGGGGCTTGTTGAACGATGCAGATTTAATCAGCTCAACGAACTTGGCAACAAACTCGTTCCAAACACTATCAATGGAACAATCATCCGCAAACTTCTAGATGGCATATTCCACAGGTTCTGCCAGTATGTCGTAGTGGGTCATTGTCCGAAACAAGTTACTATGTTCTTGTGGATACTCCGCATAACACACGAAGTCGTAAACTATGATTACGTGATTGCTTCGCCCCAGAGGACGCTCTATCCTTGGTTTCTCAATCATGAGATCTTCCTTCGTGAGCACTAAACCAAGCACAGATGGTTTGTTTCCGGCTCTTAATCGGGTGGGCGAACTGACATTGCTGAAGAGCGGAGTGCATGGAGGTTGGCATTCAATTGCGCGTTGGTGGATGCAGGATCTTCCAACTCGTGAATATTGAAATCGTCCGAGATGAGAACCTTACTTTGTTGTCTTCGTAGGGCCCATCCCAAGGATAATACCAAGCGGGAGTACGTCTCTGTGGCGAACATTGGGGGGACGCTAAACAACAGCCAAAAGGCAAGTGTCGCTGCATCTCAGTCCCAGATTACATCAGAGTGAGTCTATGACCAGCGATTCCGGATAGACCACCGGTTCGCACTGCAGGTCGCTGCAGTAGTGTAATATTACCTCCCCGCCCTTGCTAGGATAATCGTTTCGGAGAAGGGATATGCCATGTATCGCGAATTCGGGGTCAGTAATTTCTGAGTGTAATCAAGTTTCCGTGACGAATATGAGGTCCCAGACATGTGATGCTTGACTTAGCCGCAGTTCGGCAGGCTTGTTCAGGAGACCTTGTGCATTGGTGTGCATGCAGGAAAGTTTCTGTTCTTAACAGTTAACCGTGGGATGAGTGTTTCGGGTAAAATGTTTTGAGAGTTAGGCTACTATTCGTTTTTTGGGTAGGCGGTCACGAAGTCGTCTGTGTCAGAGCCATGGATCCCGCCATTAACTTTTTGGTTCCACTTTGTTTCGTTGGCTAGTTGATTGAGATTATCCGAACTTTTGTCGGTAAGTAGTCCGACTTAGTGGCTGCTCTTGTATGTTTGCTAAGCAGATGCTGTTTTGATCCGGAGCTCGGAAGGAAGGCTGATGCGACTCGCATACCAGCACCCCGGCACAATTGCTGGCAGTTGCCTAGATGTAAATAAATAAATAAATAAATAAACGTTTATTCTCAACGATGTGAGCATCCCGTTACAGACACGATCACGGTAAGCTAACGAAGAGTGGTCAACAGTGTACAAAAGTACAGGTTGTATATAACAGTAAACGTCTGTGTACGTGTGTATATAATTATGTAATTGTATTTGGATATGGGGGTGTGGTTGGAGCTGTACGTAATGCAGCGCAAGCCATCCATGATCCCTCTGTAGGCACAGGCGTCCTCTGGCTGGCCACAGTGACAAGCAGATCCGGAACGGGATGCCGCCAACTAATTGTATTTCTGTGTACATTGTGCATTGGGGTTTAAAAGCGTTTGTGCCGGCTGCGTTTTTCAACTGTTTGTTATCTGCCAGGACATACAGCTGGAATAAATCGAATCCCCGATGTATCCGTTGGGTTGGACCGTATTTACATCCGGGCCTACTCCACACAGGCAGTGACTATTTAGCTGACTTGTGGCTCGAATCGCACCACTAGTCGCCACGTCGCCAGTGATTGCAAAGGCAAGCTTATGGCCCCGTGGGCGCTTCTATAGACCGGCAAAGCATGACAATCAGCGAAACATCTACCATATCCTGGAATCACTGCCTGCCGGACTAGTGTTGCTGGAAACAGTGGACTGAAGACACGGAAATCACCCTAGCTGTTGCACCGGGGACAAGCAAGGGGCAGCGGATTGTTTCGAGAGAGCTGAACCACAATCCCTCGGCGGCCCACCAGTCCATAAGCGTAGTCCTCAGCCCAAGGTTCGATGGCGAGCGGCGCAGCTTTCGAGAAAAATTGCGCCTCATTACGTTTTTCTAAGGGAGGCAGGGTTTTCGCGAAGATGCGCCGACGCGCAATGCTGCCGCGGTCGCTTTTCGTGGGAGGTCTCGGTTCAGGGCAGCGCCCATCCATTAGGACATCCATGCCTCGACAAACCGGAACGCCGTGTACAACGTGGAGGATCCGATAGGCTACCGGAGCTACCTCCGATTCGTTACGAGACCAAGTAGGTGCAGTTTCGCTCGTCCACTTCGGCGCCCTATCGCCTCCTAGCGAAACATTCGGAAATAGGGCGAATGGGGCATGATCGCCATTCGCGAATCGGTGACAGGGCCTCTCGGATACACTAAGCACAACTTCTGCTCGCTCTTTACTCGGGCGGAGAGTCAGGGGTACAATATCGGAGAAATGGACCGCGCGGTTTAAGGCCGTAGTCGCTACTGCAGTTCGTTAGGGTAGCCGTGAAAGGGCGGTATTCATCCAAGGAGACACCAATATGAACCCGGCGACTAAATGACGTTACGATGGGGATACCCCGGTTCAAGCGCTATCACAGCTTTACTTTGCATTTTACGGGCGGACGAGCACGTTGATGTAGGATTCGCTGGGAAGGCTGGCGCATGCCCTTATACAGCCGCTGATATATCACGCGGTGCAACCACGGCGTTGAGGCACGCTAAACTGACCGAGGCTGGTGTTGGACTAGAGTCGTTGGAGGCTGTGTGGATACAGCTTAGTCTTATTCATTTAATCTGAGTCCAGTGGGAGTGGCCGAAGTTTAAAGTTTTCGGTCAAATTTGATAGCAACCAAGTTCCTACCACTATTAGTGTCGAAGCCCTTAATTTTCGGAATCATGTGGAGGGTGGAAGATGTCCTGGCCGTGTTCATTGCATCGGACTTGCGATGGTTTTTTCAAGCATATATAGCAACTGGTGCTCTCGGCGTTTAAAGCCACAGGTGCATTTTTAGTGCGCGGTCTATTCTTCTTTTTAATTTTTAATGAGGAGCCTGATGAGAATGAATGAGACTTAGGGTTTGTCACCCTTGCTTCGAATGAATCGCGTTTGGTGCTCCTAATTTGTTCAATCGTTGCTTCCAGTCTTTTGTAATTTGTGAAAGCGAAATGACTATACATACTGAAGGGAAACACAGTTAAGCTGGGTTGCTCTAATCTTGGAGCATTTACGATGAAACTTGTCAAGGCAATTGCTACAATGGATTCCAATCCGTACATTTTTATGGCATGAAGGAAGGCCACAAACTACTTTCGATCTGGATGAGGTAAAACTGGTTTTTACTTGGTCGCCAAAATCCATTGCGTCGAGCGATGCTATGCCGACCAACAGTCCCAAGCGTCTTCTATGTAGGTCCTTCCTGCGGGATCGCGTATGCGGTGACACACGTTGTCCTTGCATGGTCAAGGCTCGACGCGTTTCTGTGCGTCGCTTGGTCTGGGCCGGGGGCAGGTTTAAGCGGCAAGAATCCGGTTACGCCGGTGCACCGCCGAGAAACCTGGTGAATATGGACACAAAGTGTACGATAACTACTTTGATGAACGGTTCATTGCTGTGGTTGTTGACTCGTCAAATAAAACGTGTTGGCTTCCGTTTGTGACCACAAATATTTTTGTGTGATTCATGATTCGGAAAATTCTTCGATTGCTGTTTAGCGGGAATGGGGTTAACACGGCAGTGTGGAGATTAAAAACGACCCACACAATCTAGGTCCGAAGGATAGAGTGCAGTAGATAGCGCTGATGAATCTGGGTGAAATGAGGGTGAACACACGTTTGTGTGACAAGATGCAGCTTAGAAACAGCGACAAAATAGCGTGTTCACAAGTGAGCGCATAGTACGGAGGTTCGTACAAACGTCCAGATACAAGATACAATCCATCGTGTGGCATCACTGCTGGCGGGGCTGTTGAGACGAGATTTCGATGCGCATCTCGAGAGCACGCCTCGCTTTTTCTAGGCTGAGGCATTTGTGGCGTCGCCACGACATTCGTCTCTCCACAAAGGGCGGGTCTATTGTGCAACTGTTCGTGCTGTACTGTTGTACGGATGCGAGACCTGGCCCATTCGTAAAGATGACTTGCGCAGGCTATCCGTCTTCGAGCACCGCTGTCTGCGGTCCATTGCCCGTGTGTGGTGGCAGCACCACGTAAGCAATGTGGAAGTTAGACAGCGTGTCTTGGGACGTGGAAGCCACTCGCTCGAGGAGCTCATCTCACTGCATCAACTGCGGTGGTTGGGACACGTATTGCGCATGCCTGTCCAGCGTTACCCCCGTCGTGCGTTGTTTGCACTTGCTGGACAGGGCTGGAAGAGACGGTCTGGTGGACAGCCTACAACATGGAGAAGCCGCATGAAAAAGCTGACGAAACAGTTGGCCGCGGCCGGTTGTAGTCGACTACCTGGTTGGGTCCGAGAGATGCGGATACTTGCTGGTTGAAAACCTTGGAAGACATGGCTCAAGATCGATGTCAATGGCGGACGTGTGCATCGGTGTGCTGCGGTGTCCCTTCTTCCTCCCCTTAGAAAAAACAAACTGAAAAATTTCCAAAACTGTGAGTGGTACACTAGACAAAAAAGCTTTTGTTGTTGTTGCTCATGCTTATTATTCATACCGTCTTTCTATTCAGCCATGGTTCCGATGGCACAATAGCTGTACCACAGATTGTGTATTATATGTATATATATATATATATATATATATCACGTGTGCGAATTTACACCAATGCAATCGTATGCCTGCGCGCAAAGCGCTCAACATCGGATGCTGCAATGTGTACACACTACTGGACCGGAACTCGAGTGAGCGCCCCGAAGAACGCACTGCACTGGTCGCGAAGGACCTGGCACGCTAGCACTTCGACATCGCGGCGCTCAGCGAGATCTGACTCGCTCAGCAAGGTAAGATGCATGAAGCCAGTGCGGGCTATATATTCTACTGAGTGAAAAACAACACCAAGGCAGCAAGTGAACACGGATCGGATTTGCACTATCCGATCGCCTAAATGGTTAGCTGGCGGGTGAACCGACTGCCATCAGCGCGCGACTGATGACAGTTCGTCTGCTGCCCGGAAGAGGTAATTTGACCAATTGAAGGAGCACGTACGGTCCGACAAAGTGTTATCCTGGTGACACGCGTGATCAATTCTACACTGAGCTATCCTCCGTGATACGGTCTGTGCCGAGGAGTGACCGACTGTTTCTGATGGGTGATTTCAACGTGCACGTTGGATGTGATGCATCGGTGTGGAAATATCTCATTGATCCGCATGGAATTAGTTCAGCGAATGACAAGGGTGACAGGCTGAGCTCTCTGTGTGCCACTCACGGCCTGATGATCAAGAACACTCGGTTTGCACTGAGTGCGAGTGATATGGCAACTTGGACGCGCCCACGGAGTGGTCACGTTCACCTGCTTGACGATGTCATCTTGCGTTAGCATGATATACGTGAAATGTGCATGACACGTGTACTACGTGGAGCTGAATGTAGCACTGATCACAAATCGGAGCAGTCAAACCTGTACGTATATTTTCGTAAACCTATTTATTGCACTCCTGCCAGAAAAATAACGTTATTTCCATAGGTACTGTGGAGAAGGGTATGGAGCTGGAGTATGTGATGGCTGCATGCTGCGTGATGTGGAATGTATGTCCACAGTGTGCGACTTGCGGCACCACATTCGCGACAAAATAATAGCTGCTACCGAGAAGACTATAGGGCACACTAACTGCAGGCGACCCGATTGATTTGCTTAGGACAATGCGACGAATGGCATATTGGTGTCTGAGAAGAATGCAGCATTTGCAACACATGTAGCTATCACAGCTGGACTCTAACCGCAAGTACGTATTTCAACTAGTAGTGAATAAGCAAGAAGACGCGTCAGTCTGGCACGTAGTATACTGAACACTTAACGGTTTACATGTGAACACGGAAAGTTAGGGTGTGTCCTTGAGTGCGTGTGTGCGTGCTTATCTACGTGTGTGTGTAGGGCCAATCACGTTTACGGTCATAGTGAGCGATCATTGGTTGAACACGTAACAGTCCTCCCTGTTTTGGCTGACGTTACAGTCATGGCTGGAAACGTTCGATCGGTTTGCGAATCCGGGTCGATCGGCGTAATTGAGTTTCCCCTGTTGTTCTGTGTTCGTCGTGCTCTGCAGCTTGCTCTGCGATCTCCGAGTGTGACTGACTCACGGCAGGTGTGTCAGTGCTCCTGGGGCGTACATGATCTGAGTGCCGGCGAACAACCCGGCCGTCCGGAAGCTGCAAATCGTTTTGACTTCCTGAAGAATCGAGCACAGTCGCCGGCTGCCAACATTGTTCATGCGGTAACCTGGTGTAAACAGGTTGATGGTCCTGAAATGTAACTTCCGGTTTTGATTCCTCTGAAGACACAAACTTTTTCTGACGCTCCTGTACTTCAACACGCGGGTTCGGAAACAACAAATGAAGCCTCGTTCTCAGATTTCTGCCGAACATCAATTCCGCCGGGGATTTCCCGGTAGCCTCAGTGGGTGTAGAACGGTAGGAGAATAGGAACCGATCCAGTTTTGTTCGCAATGTTCCCGTTCGCTGCTTTAGTAAGCCATGTTTCACAGTTTGTACTGCACGCTCCGCTAATCCGTTTGATGCTGGGTGATACGGGGCTGATTTAACGTGTTGGATTCCGTTGTTGGCGACAAATTTACCAAATTCGGCACTGGTAAAAGGCGAACCATTGTCTGTACAAATGGTTTCCGGAATGCCAAACGTAGCGAAGGACGAGCGCATTTTAGTGATGGTGGATTCGGCTGTCGCCTGAGTAACTGGATGTACGTCAATCCACTTAGAATGTGCATCAATAAGTAGAAGAAACATGGTCCCGTCGATCGGTCCGAAGTAGTCAGTGTGGATACGCTGCCAGGGCTTGTCGGGCCAACGCCAAGGGTGTATTGGACCTGGCGCCTTGCTCCGCTGATACGCCTGACAAATATCGCAATTCTTCAGTAAGTTCTCTATGTCTGAGTCGATGTTGGGCCACCAGCAGTACCCTCTCGCTAGTGCCTTCATTCTCGCCACACCTGGATGAGCATCATGGAGCTCTTTAAGTATCTGTGAACGCGCCTTGGTGGGAGGGACTAGACGAGAGCCCCAAAAAACACAGCCGTCGAATAGACTCAGTTCGTTCTTCCGAATCATAAACGGTTGTAATTCAACTGTCCCTTCAGGAGGCCAACCCATGTTCAAAAAGCGTTTCACCATTGATAGCACGGGGTCTCGATCCGTCCATTGACGGATTGTTGAACTCCGTATCGGTGTTGTGTCTAGATGTTGCATTAGATTAACCAGTTCAAACGGAGGGTCGTGTTCATGTGCAGTTCCCGTGATCGGCAGACGGCTGAGTGCATCAGCTGTGCAGTTGCTGACGCCGGTAATATAAACAATCTTGTAACTGTAAGCACTCAAGGTTATAGCCCATCTTTGCATCCTCGGTGATGCCATTTGTTGTATACCTTTGGTTTCCCCAAACAAGGATATCAATGGTTTGTGGTCTGTATGAAGCTCGAAAACGTTTCCCCATAAATCCTGGTGAAACTTCTTAACTCCGAAGATAACGGCTAGCGCTTCCCTGTCCAGTTGTGAGTAGTTCTTCTCCGCCGTCTATAAGGTGCGCGATGCATATGCTATGGGACGTAAAGAACCATCGTCCATGCGGTGGCACAGGACAGCCCCGACCCCCCAAGGGGATGCGTCGCACTGAAGTATGAGTGGCTTGTTAGAGTCATAATGGACTAACGTTGGTGGCGAAGCAAGAGCTTGTTTTGCTTTATTGAAGGCATTTTTTGACGGGAACCCCAACACCACGATGCATTTTTGTGTAACAGCTCATTTAATGGCGATAGAACCGTCGATGCATTAGGCAGGAAACGGCGATAGTGAGATAGCATTCCTAAGAACGAACAGAGTTCATCACAACTCTTTGGCTCTGGGCTTTCTAAAATAGGTTTAACCTTGTCATTTAAAACATGTAAACCGTGTTTATCAAGCCGGTATCCAAGGTAACAAACGGAAGGTGAAAGGAACTCACATTTAGACCTTTTCAATCTGAATCCACTTCGCTCCAAACGCTCGAGCACGACCGCGAGTGTTCGAAGATGCTCTGTATCCGAGCGTCCAGAGATAAGAATATCATCCAGATAAGCACACGCAAAAGGAATGTCCTTCACTAGGTCGTCAATAATTCTCTGAAATATTCCGGGGGCGGAATTAATGCCAAAAGGTAAACGAGTATATTGAAATAGTCCCATGTGCGTGGTGATGGTAGTAAGTTTCCTCGAAGGTTCATCGAGCTCTATCTGCGAGTATGCATGACTCAGATCGAGTTTGGTAAACTTTTCACCACCAGCTAGTGTTGCATACAAGTCATCAATACGTGGCAAGGGGTACCTGACCAGCATGGATGCTTGATTTATGGTTATCTTGTAGTCACCACAAATCCGTACGGAGCCGTCCGGTTTGGTTACTGGCACAATTGGAGTTCCCCAGTCGGAAAAGTGTACAGGAGTAATAATACCTTGAGTCTGTAGGCGGTTTAGTTCCTCTTCAACTTTAGGCCTCATAGCGTATGGTAGTGTGCGCGCCTTAATGAATTTTGGTCGAGCGTCTTCCTTTAATTTTATCACAGCCTGAAATTCTTTCAACTTCCCAAGTTCCTCGGAAAAAACAGCTGAATGTTGTTTAAGTAATGTTTCAAGTCCGGAGATCTCGGTGAGTAATTTTACCCCATTCATTGCATCCGGGAAAGCACGTATCCAGTCTCTTCCAAGCAGATTTGGACGATCCCCGGGGATCACATATACAGGAAGTGTGCGTATTTTGTCGCCATACTGTGCCTTCACGAAGCATTTACCAAGGACACGTATAGGTTCACCGGTGTATGTGCGAAGAACAGAATTGCAAGTGGATAAGTTCGGGAGCGTTTTTACAGTGTTTTCCCGGATTATCGTCACGGATGCTCCTGTATCTATTTCCATCTGTACCTTTTGTCCTTCAATGTAAAGCTCTAGAGTGTATGGCGCCGGCTGCATGCTAGAAACGGAATTAAGCCAAATGGAATGTAATTCAGGGTCGCTACCATCAGACTCGTCCACAGTTTTGATGGGGTTTGCTCCTCGATAAGCCCCACCTGAACGTCGCTTGGCCGATCTACACACTCGCGCCAAGTGGCCCACCTTCCCGCAGCTTCGACATACTGTCTTCTGATGCCGACAGTCGGATGGACAACTGTGCTGCTCACCACAGCGATAGCACACAAACAAATTGACGCCAGTGGGTGGCTTTGGTTTTGGTGTAGTGTTAATCAATCGCAGCTCATCTGACGAGTCCTTCAGCGTAAATGTTGCGAGTTGTTGTGTAAGGTGTTCCCTCTGCCGGGCAATCGAGCAGGCCGTCTCCCAGGTCAGTGAACTATCATCTTGTGAGAGGAGCTTCTCCCGCGTGCTCTGGTCTGAGATTCCGGCTATCAAACATTGGAGTAACATGGTCTCTTCAAATCTCGTTGAATCGACTTCATTGTATTTACAATCAGGTGCTGCTTGTAGTACACGAGCGATGAACTCGTTCATACTCTCCTCTGGTTTCTGACAGAGTTTCGAGAAGTAGTATCTAGCCGTAAAAACATTCTGACGAGCACCCCAAAGAGCACTGAAGGTCTCCAAAGCGCCGGTTATCGTAGAAGAGATTTGATCAATGCGAAGTGCATCGAAATACCTTTGACCCTCATCTCCAAGAAACTGTCTCAAAAGCTTCACTTTGGTTTTCTCAGTAAGAGATACTGCTGGATTCAAGATTGGAAGCAATTCCAAGTAATCCGTAAAGGTTTTCCGCCATCTATGCCACGAGTCCAGGGAAGGTTTGTCGGTAGAGCACGACCAGAAGACCGGTGGAGTATTTGTCATGGACATGTTGACCTCCGTCGCCAGATATCACAGCTGGACTCTAACCGCAAGTACGTATTTCCACTAGTAGTGAATAAGCAAGAAGACGCGTCAGTCTGGCACGTAGTATACTGAACACTTAACGGTTTACATGTGAACACGGAAAGTTAGGGTGTGTCCTTGAGTGCGTGTGTGCGTGCTTATCTACGTGTGTGTGTAGGGCCAATCACGTTTACGGTCATAGTGAGCGATCATTGGTTGAACACGTAACAGTAGCAAACTCCAGTGACTTGGGGAAGAAGAGAACGTTTCGCCGAATTCGACGGCGACTGACCCGAGAGCTCTGTTCCATGATAAATGCATCGTGGACAGTGGAGGAGAAGCAGCTGGAATGCTAAGCGGAATGCCGCCAACACAAGGAATTCTTTGACTCATTGAATGGGGTCTACGGACCGTGATTGTAGCAGCTAGGGACTGGTCGAGCGCTGCCTGCACACGGACTGCAGACATAATGCAGACTTGGCGCAAACACTTTGACTGTCTCTTGAACAACCGATCAGAGATCGACTGGTCTGCATTGAACTGCCTGAAGCAGCACAATGTGAAGGCGAGTTTGGCGAACACGCCGACCTTGGATGAGATGCAGAGAGCACTTGCTCAGCTGCGAAGCGGCAAGTGTGCCGGTGTCGACGAGATCTTACATGAAGTATTGAAACAAAGCGGACCAGCTTGGGTGAGTTCGCTGCACCACTTGGTGCAACGCGTTTGGATTGAGGAGGAGGTGCCTCCTGAGCTGAAGGATACCCTTGTGCTACCACTGTACAAGGTTAAAGGTCGCAAGCAATGTTTCACAAATTATCTTGGCATCAACTTGCTGAGTTGTGTGGGCAAGGTGATTGCCCGAATCCTGCTCAACCGCCTCGTCAGTCAGGTTGTGGAACCGAACGTGGCGGAAGAGCAATGTGAATTCCGTTCGGGTCGCAGCACTTTAGGTATGGTGTTTTGCGGCTCGTCAGTTGCAGGAAAAGTGCAGAGAGCGACACCAGTCATTATACTCGCTGTTTGTTTATTTTATTAAGGGATTTGATGCTGTGAACAACGAGACATTGTGGCTGTTGTTGGGTAGGTTGGGTTTCCTGAGTAGGTCTGTAAGTTGGATTGAATGTCTGCACAGTGGTATGTGGGCGAAGGTGCGGCTGAATGGACAGATCCCGAATAACTTTGTAGTTATATCTGGTGTGACACGGCCATGATTTAGCTCCTGCCTTTTATAATCTATTCTTGGTTCAGCGCAATATTATGCTTGTGTTACTCTCAATGGGCGACAAAGGTGCGGAATTACTACGATGCTCAAACGCAGTGTTTTGTGCGTCGTGACGAATGGCTGGACCAAACAATTTATGCCAAGTTGTGTGGACTCAAAAAAACGCCAATGGTGAGCCAGACGGAATGCAGGTATTTTTTATTGTACGCTTACTATTTGACACGCAGCTGCCCGTAGCATGAAACGTTTGGCTGTCATTCTTACCTCCAAACCGAAATCATACACTTTCGCCTTATTAAGGTCCATGAGGATTAATGTGCGCCAATTGGAATCGTAGTGTATCATACTCACCTGTGGGCCTACATGATTAAAGTGTATGAATGCTGACATTCCGCGATTGTCAAGGCCGAGCCTGACGACAGCCTCAAAAACCAGACATTTGAATGCAGTTTACCATGCGCTATAGAATATTTTATCACTAGGTTTGTTCGGTGGCGCCTGGAATACTAGTCGGTAACCAATGACACGTGAGAGACATGTCTAATACGGGAGAGTATAGACGTTGGAGGTGACTAAATCCAACGTATATTTTGCAGGCTACAAAAATAGGAAGCGAATCAGCCAGAGCGAGAAACGATGCAGCGAGTTACACACCAAACCGATTTGTGTCAACGGAAGTGCCGTCAGTAAACAAGTGGAACTTTCGAAGGTTGAAACAACCGCGAAATCCAATGTTTCAAAATACTGAAAGACGGCGTTTTCCTGTACACTAAAAGAGCCTCCCCATAGAAGGCTGAAGGATGGAAGCCTTTGATGGAGCAGTTAGTGGTGGAAAACGGAAGGTGAAGATGGGTGCGAATAGTCGCATGGACTTGAACAAGTTCTTCCAAGCTGGGATGTGTAGAAGAGTTCGCTGGGTCCAGGCTTTTGTTATTTATTATTTATGATGATCGCGTGAACCAGAGTGCCTTGTCGGTGGGCCTTCGGGGCGGGCTGATCGGACGGTAAAAATAATGCTAGTCCAGAAAGAAGGCCGACAGGACATTCCCACCGCTGTAGACGCGACGGTGCGCTTGGGAGGTGTCACTCCACCCCCCACCACACTCCAGTCCACGGTCCTCGTCTCAAGAAGAAATCCGAGGTTCCCGTCGGCAACGCCTAGCCAGGCGTTTGGGGACCAACCCGTTCTTGGCTGTCTGTGGCCGAGGGCGACTGACTGTTCCTTGGGTCAGAAAGGGGGCCTTGGGTCGGCTGGCTAGTAACTCAGGGGTTGTTTGAGCCGGTTGGCGAGTCACTCGAGGGTTGCCTTGGCAGTGCCGGCGGTTGGGTTTCTGGAAGGTAGAACTCCGAGGGGGTAAACAAGGATCGGGAAGTGATTTGACGTCGGAGAGGGTACATAGCATACATAATAAAAGCAACTACGCTTTTTATGTCTTCAAAATGTTTGAGATTTTTGTCGCTTTCATAAAACGTTTGTGAACAAGACACACGATTACCACTAAAGACGAAAAAGGCGTGTTAATGGAAATAGCAACGTTTACAAACTTTATAAAACGGACCGGAAATTTGATCTCTCTACCGCGTCGGCCAGTTGCCTTGGGTTGAGGCGAGGTAGCTTGAGAATTAAGGGGAACAGAGGGTTTCGGGCTATTCAGTGTTCGAAAAGTCACCGCAGGTGCGGGTGCTTGCGTGATACCATCAGGATGGGTTGCAAGTGGTTCGTCAAAGAAAGTCACTTTGAGGCGGTCGATGGACGTTGTTGTACGGTGACCGTTCTGGTCTAAATTAAAACGTTTCGGAGTCCGTTGCAGAACTATGAAAGGGCCAATGTAGGGGCTAGAGAGGGCGCTGCACTGCATCGGTGCGGAGGAAGAGGTGAGTGAAGGTACAGAGTCCGCTGTGCATTTACACATCGCTAGTCTGCTCACGGGGCGGAATCGGGCGTAGTGAACGCATGCGTTGAGCTAGGAGGACACAAAGTTAGGCGGAGGCATACCCGAGGATGTGGAAAGCGAAACGAATTCTCCTGGCAACTTTAGCGTTGTGCTGTAAACCAGCTCTGCTGGTGCACATTACAAGTCAGCAGCGAATGTCTAAGAGTACGAGTGAAACGTTTTCCCTCCAACTAGGTTAGAGGAGGCTCAGAGCGAGGCTTTAAGCTGTCTAAAAAAGGGTTAAGCTAATCCATTGGCTGCTGGGAGATTGGCTGTGGTATGAATGCGTCGACAGCTTAAAAACTTGCAGAACAAAGCAAATTGTGAAGTTTCGAAAGGCGTTCCTCGGTCAGTTGTGCTGGTGGATGGGCATCCGTAGTACGAAACACACCGGTCCAAGAAGGCCCGGATAACAGTCTCAGCTGTGCAGTCTGTTAGGGGAAGGGCTTCTGGCCACCTGGTGAAGCGGTCGACACATGTAAGAATGTATACAAATCCTCATGAAGGAGGCAAGGGACCTACAAATTCTACGCGTGCATTCGAGAACCGAGAGTCCGGAGCAGCAAGTGAACCAAGAGGACTGCGGGTGTGACGATGTACTTTGAAGCGCTGGTATTGAAGGCAGGCGCAAGCCCAGGTATGAACATCTTTGTTTACGCTTGGCCAAAGGAAACGTTCGGTGACCAGTTTCACACATGCACGGATACCGAGATGTGATAATGAGTGAAGTGCGTCAAAGACTATGCTTCTGAAGGAGACGGGCACGAGAGGTCTAGGACAACCTGTGGAAGTGCCACAGAGAATGGTTCCTTCCGTGGTTTGGAGCGAAACAGGTTGCACATACAGCGAAGTGGACTACAGAGTGCGCTGTATGTCTTCGTCTTGAGCCTGAGCCGATGGCATGGCAACAAGATCGACCGTAGGCAAAGACTGGATAGTGAGGTTGACGCGTGAGCGAGAGTTGGCGACGGGATTGTTGACACCTGAGACGACGTATGTCAGCAGTGAACTGCGTGATAAAGTCTAGGTGTTACGTTGCGCGTGGTGAATATTTGTTGCAAGCAGAGTTGAAGGCGAAGATGAGTGGCTTATGTTAAGTATAGACCGTAAAAGTGCGGACTGCTAGTGTGTGCCGGAATTGAAGAATGGCTAGGTAAATGGTCAGCAGTTCTCCACCAAACGTGCTGTAGCGGGATTCCGCTGACTACAGGAGCTTGGAGAATAACCCAAAGGGTTGCCGCTGCCCACCAACGTGTTGTTGGAGGACTGCTCCTACCGCGACGTCTGTAGCATCAGTCGTAATAGAAACGGGTGCAGTCGATTCGGAACGAGCAAGGAGGGCTATATTGGAGATAGCATCCTTGAGCTCTGCGAAGGCTGCCTGTGCTGTGTCAGGGAAACCAAACTTATGTTCATTTCCTCTGAGTAAGTCAGTCAGTGGTTGCATGAACGGAGCAAGCAGCGCGGTATGAAGCGTCCATGGTAGTTAATCAAACCACAAAATCGAAGTAGGTGTTTGAACGTAGTCGGAGCTGGGAAGTCCTTGATCGCCTGGATCGTATCAGGAACGACTTCGATACCAGATGGTGAAACAAGATTGCCTAGGAATTCTACCGCTGATTTGCCAAGTTCGCACTTAGTCGGGAAAACTGTGATACCGAATTAGGTCAAGCGCTGGAAGTGAGTTCGAGGATGCACAAGGTGCTCTTGTTCCGATGAACTGGCGACTAAAATATCATCGAGGTAGGAATAAACGAAGTCTAGACCACGTGTGACATCATGCATGAAGCGTTGGAAGGTTTGTGTGGCGTTGCACAATCCAAATGGCATTCTTAAAAATTCATACAAGCCGAAAGGAGTGATAATGGTTGTTTAAGGAATGTCATTTTCTTCTACAGGTATCTGGTGATAGGCGCGAAGCAGATCGATTTTGCTGAAGATTGTCTTACCTGTGAGGCATGCGGTAAGGTCTTGCATGTGTGGGATGGGATACCTACCTGGGACGGTTAGCCGACTGAGTGCGCGGTACTCACTGCAAGGGCGTCAGTCACCAGATTTCTTAGGGATCATCTGCAAGGGAGAGCAGCAAGGACCGTCGGATTTGTGGATTATTCTTAGCTCGCGCATGTGCTCAAACTCCTCCCTAGCTACCTTGAGTTTCTCGGGCGATAGTCGTCGTGGACGGCATGACACGGGTGGGCCATTCGTCCGTATGTGGTGCGTGAGTTTGGATGCCACGGCCAAGTCTGCGTTCATTGGCTGGACGAGCTTGGAATGCTGGGAAAAGAGGTTGGCGTAGTCTGGCGAGGTCTGAGGAAAGGCGTAGACTGGTGTTATAGATGCGATGTCGGCCGTGATGCCACGTACATTGAGTTTCGTTGCAGTGTCGAGTATCATCTGGCGTTTCGCATCGATCAAGAGGTCGAAATGCCTGAGGAAGTCAATGCCGATGAGGGTAAAGGGGACTGCAGCGACGATGAATACCCAGCGGAACGTGGGCCGAAGACTTAGGTCCAGGGTAAGCGACCCATGACCGGAGGTGGGTATTGGCGTGCCATTGGCGGCACTTAGGCTTGTCGGCAAAGAAGCGATAGACTCACCTGGCCTGGGGAAAATGACGCAGACTTCCGCCCCGGTGTCAACAAAGAACTGGGTCACGGAATCAGAATCCCTAATGTAGATGAAAAGACTACGGGCTTTGCCGACACCGTTAGTCGACATTACGGGCCGGCCTGGAAGTTTCCCTGCTTGGCGGCGGAGAAACTGCATGGTTGCTCGCACCTACGGGCTTTGTTACCAAAACGCGAGTGGTAAAAGCAAAAGCCTGAATTGTTACGCTTCGTGCGACAGGGTGATGAGCTAGAGCGGCTGCGCTGCTTACGGTCTAGGGAGAGTTTCTCGTCTTGGCGTTGTAGTGACGCTATTTGCGATGATAAAGCGTCGATTGCTGACGCCTCACTAATCGTGGATGTCGCTGGGGCTGCGATGGGGCTAAGTCGATTGAACGTTATAGATTCGTTCGTTGGCTGATGTCGTTCGATGACACGGCCTGCTAGTTATGCAACTGCTGTGAGAAGCAGGGCGCTTGCGACGGTGAGGATGGCCTCTGTGTTTTTTATGAGACGTTGCATCCACATTTCGCGGAGAATCCCTGCGTCTATGCTGGATGTGCCTAGGAGCTGTTGCATCTGTCGCAACAAGGCTTAAAGTGTCTTGTCCCCTAGCTGCAGATCCCTAAACAGTGGTTGCGGTCGGACCTTGTCAGAAAATGTGATTCACTGCATGATCGTCTGCTTTAAAGTCTCCTATTTCGCATCGAGAGAAGGGCAAGCTATGATGTCCCTCACCTGGGAGGATAGACTCTGCGGAAGCCGGGACATAAGTTGATGATATTTAGCATTATCAGAAGAAAATGTACAATTGTACAACGTGGATTCTACATGCGCAAACCATAACAACACGTCATTCTCCCAAAAGGTTGGGAGGCTAGCTCTACGGCACAAACCACGTACGTAGATGGTTTATCATCAGGACTATTCATCGTGAGAAATGAATAAGTATATGCGGCAAGTGAGAAAAGAGAACAGTAGCGAGTAATGAATCAAAGTCATTAAAACGAGCTCATCAAAGTGAAAATCAAAAATGGCGGATGGCATGTTCTGGACCGGGGTCACCAATTGTTGGGTGGCGCCTGGGATACTAGTCGGTAACCAATGACGCGTAAGAGACATGTCTAATACGGGAGAGTATAGACGTTGGAGGCGACTGAACCCAACGTATATTATGCAGGCGACAAAAATAGGAAGCGAATCAACCAGAGCGGGAAACGGTGCAGTGAGTTACTCACCAAAACGATTTGTGTCAACGGAAATATTGTCAGTAAAACACCTGGAACTTTTGAGTGTTGAAACAACCGCAAAATCCAATGTTTCAAAATACTGAAATAGTGTGTTTTCGGCTTCGCTACAGGTTGCAATATCCACAAGGTAACCAGAGCTCAAAAGCATAAGAACACGTTTTTATCGTCCGGTATTAAAATAGGTGGTGCTTTGCAATTTCACTCACCGGGGCTTCACAGTCCACGTGGACCTATTGTCCGACTTGATTGCCAATCGTACTGCGAGTGACTTCGATGTGTCTTCAAAAGTTTATGTGTGTTTTGCTCATTATGAATATCAGAACCACACGGGCCGTCCTGTTGGCCCTACTCTGTGTGGTCAGTTGTAATACCACGAGTGCCGAACATTGGAACGTGTGTGTGTGTTTGTGTGCCACCGATTTTACGGAACACAGATGAATCCCTTAGGTTGATCGGTTATCCTCCAGTATTCTCATCTTAAAAGCCAGCGGTAGGGAGACGCCGCTCGCTTTGAAACCGCGTTAGCTCCAGGCTACCAAGCGCTTGCTGCTTGCAACATTCCACATTGTTTCTTGCATTCGAGTGAATAACTGGGTGTATGAATGGACAATTATTCCTGAGGAACAAGTACTCTACAAGGCTTCCTCGCTTTGAAGTGCAGTTTAGAAAATCTCGGGGTTCAAGGCCAAACAAATTTCGTTGCAGGTGTCCACACGTTGGCTCATTCGTTTAAAGTGAACAATCCCGGCAAGTAACTGACTAGCGATTTCCATGATGTTACTACATGTTCTGTTCCACATATTAGTAAAGAGAGTGAATGTAGCTATATTTCCCACTGTTCCTCGACCGTAGCGAAATTAGGTGCGCCCACGAAAAGGCAGCTATTATAATGGTAAAAGGCGGAGGGCAAAGGTGTTTGCTAGAATTTGCATTAGAAACGGTCAATCCTCTGGATTGACCTAGAAGTGGGTTAGTTCAACCGTGGTGGTACGGCAGTGCTTAGTATATATTTTATTGCAAAATAAATCCACGTACAGAAATAATTGATTTGTAGTGCAGAGTAGTTGCAACCGAGAGGTATGACGACAGACTGTTGGTGAATTTTAAGCGGCAAAAGTACTGTCAGAACCGCAGGGCGGATGTCAAGATCATACATCAGATAAGCACCTTATATGCGCCATCTGCCGAGGCTCTTGATACCCATTATTTGTCTGCTCCCATCCGACTAACTATGTAATGCTCAATGTTTTCATCACAAATCGCACCATGGATATGGAGATTTTCTCGGGAGAATCTTACCTGATATGCATTGTTTTCTTGGCCATGTCTAATTGGTTCCATTTCAACCCCCGCTGTTATATACGACTGTGCCCATGCTGTGTAACGTGTTCAGGTGTCCCACCACATACGCACTTGAGATTTCCCCAGTCACACGGGGGGTCATCCCCGTGTTATTCCCTTCATTCCCCATTGGCCCGGAAACAGACTATACCCACCATTCTATGCGGCGTAAAGCGAAGCAATCGCGTAGGGTTGTTGGACCCATCAAAAGTGGTGATTTGCCTTCTTTCTGTGCCTTGAAAATACCCGGTTCTACTGGGACTGATGTAAGTACATATTGCACTTGAGTTCTATTATGTTTATTTGCACTGTGGTTTACGACTCGGCTTCCTTTCTCTGTTGGACCCGAGAGTTTTACGTGTCACTCGAGACCCCAGAAAATCTGTGGCTTACATAAATAGCTTATCGCCACAGTAGAGTGGACAGCCACATCTGCCTACAGTTATCAGATGTTATGCCATCTAGTTCTTGTAAATTTGCTAAAACCATTTAAACAATTTTTCGAAAGCCGAATGTAGGACAGGATGCAGCGGAATTTACTAGATGAATTATTCCTGTGATCGCGTCAAAGAGGCCATCAGAGAGTGTGTATGATTACCGCCTTCGAACGTATATAGCAGACGGCATCTGTAGCACACACTAACGATATCACTGTATTACTGTACCACTTATTTGTGCATCATTCCACCTGAAACCGTTTTGATGGTATTTGATTCCCTATTCTTATATCTGTCTAGCTATTTTTGATGCCTAAACTTCTTACGAAATTTATGGCTGCCATTTAGATTCACGTTTAAACGTTAACTAATCACCGACAGTCCTATTGGTTGTCTTAAATTACACGTGCGGTTTTCCAAAACTTGCGGAATATAGCTGTTATCCTTACATACAATCCATACTCATACACGTTTTTAGTGTTATTGTTCATGAGGGTTATTGTTACTCTATCCAGTTTGTGGTACTCCATACATAAGTGCGAAAATTGCCTGCTCCCAACACTGCAGTACTGCAACTCGAACCAGGGGCCTTTGTTATCTCAACTGATATCTCTACTTGCAGCGGGCGGTGCACGTCATCAATTTGAAGGACTAACTGGAAGCCACTTAAAAACACCTGTAAGCTCCACACTTCAGCCTGACAGACTGATCGCATTTTCTCTCCCGTGACATCATTATCTGCTGGCTCGATATCTGACTGGTGTCTCCTCATTTGCGGATGAATCTTTCGCCTTTTACTAAAGATTTCCGTGGGGAGGCACAACACAAGGAGTCTTGACTCGTTTTTGCAATCTCGC
Organism: Dicrocoelium dendriticum; assembly: GCA_944474145.2. Classification (NCBI taxonomy): domain Eukaryota; kingdom Metazoa; phylum Platyhelminthes; class Trematoda; order Plagiorchiida; family Dicrocoeliidae; genus Dicrocoelium; species Dicrocoelium dendriticum. The sequence goes on along the minus strand of OX104068.1, from coordinate 15,341,657 downwards.
CTCCGGTCGAGGCAAAATTTGCTTAGTGCCTACGTGAGGCTGCACGCAGAATACGCTATTCAAGAGTGACAACCCAGGCTCAAGCACCATCTCACCGCGCTCAATACTGCACAACGTAGGGCAACGAAGAGCGTCAGAGGTTTGGTCAGCCTCCCCTACCCACTCAGGCTGAAGACCCTCAAAATATATAGTGGACGTTATCGGTGTCTAAGGGGCGATCTCATAATGGTGTACCTAATCCTGACAAACCTCAACCACCCTTGCCATTCCCATCTAATACACTCAAAACATCTCGCTAAGAGGTTGTAGTGGAAAAGCCAAACGGAAAGGGCTTAACTGCATATAAGAACTCAGTCTATAAATAAGAATGCTGTAGCTGACCTTAGGTAAAGCACGATCCTCGCTAGGCTGTCAGTTAGTCGCACAATCTGGTCGGAAGACGGAACTTAGTCGGCACAATAAATCGACGCGTTAGATCCGATGATCGATGGACGAGGCCAGCAGACAGACGACGACCAACAGCACAACACGCGTAGCGGAAACCAGAAGGCGAATCGAAACCCGAAAAAGTGTTGTATCGGTCGTTGGTCAGTTAAAACAAAACTGTACAATAATAATGGAAATGAGAATAGGAAAGTACAATAGGGAAGAAAGATATGTACAAGCGCTACAAGGTCATCAGTTTAAGTTAGTCACGCAGTACAGCCGCCTGGAATGTCGGCGAAACTCTTTCTCTCTTCGAGTGGCACAGCCTTGGAACGCCCTCCCGGAACATGAAATTAATGCACCCACCCTATCCCTTTTCAAAAAAACGCCTTGACGATACCCTGTCACATTTACACCACGTGCTATAGCTCATGACCACCAGATGCTGACACTAATGCACAACAGACAGGGGATGGTGACATAACCCTACTCGAGAAAGAGGCACTTCAAACGCCCTGCGCGAAATTTGATAAACGCTACTACTATAGAAACTGGATTTCTGTATCCTGTCGACCCAAGATAGTTGCACACGAGCAAGCGTTGTCCTTGCTATCTTTTTTATTTTTCTCGCCTATGATGTGAACAATAACCACTCCCCTGTTACTTTGTGTGCGTACATTCTCATTTCAAACCCTTTATACGACAGTGCAGTTACATCTGTAAGCGCCTGATGACTCCATTATTCCTTCGCTATCTTTTTTGTCACACTAAACACCCTACGGGACATGTCAAGCACATGCTTTTTTACCCGTCATAAATCATTGTTCATTGGGCCTCGCCCAAACTACAGGTGGCTCTAACATCTGTTCGTGTCTCCTACGTTTTCACTTGACAGATGGGTCTCAGTACAATTCATCTTGTGTGACACAATGGCGTATTGCGGGTAGCAATATGTAGTCAACGTATCCCATGTCAAGTGCCTCTAGACGCCACCTTGCACTGATGCTGCTTCAGGTAAACGCACAGATTCAGACAAGTCATCAAAGTTGATGCTGGAACAGCGGCAACACGATGGAATATTCAAATCGAAATACTTGGGCACAGGTAACATTCTAGGCAATGATGAATTGGGCGCGATAGGCTAGCGGTTAGAACAAACGACAATGGGGAAATAAATAGTAACACACGACAGATTGCCTGATGGTTATACCTACCTGTGAATTCTCGCTCACCTCGGAAAAGAGACGATTGGACCGGCTCTGATTAACCTTCCGACACGGATAGCATGTAGTTGACACAGACGGCATTCACAACACACACCAACGATTAGTCATCACTGTTCCACTGTGAGCATAGCTAGAAATCCCGGGCTCTCACCGCGGACTTTAAATTAGCTGAGTTTATGGATATCAGTGGAGTTAATCATACCATTTCCCTGCCAACCTGAAAAGCTGCTTACTCCATCTTCCTTGTGTCATCCTTATTCCATCGCTCATTTAAGTTGAGCATGGGTACAGTTTCATTCTAGAATGATTAAGTACTGACGGTGCAATGTATCTGGTTGTTCGGAAAGTAATTCCATTTTTTTCCAACATACGAGTTGATGGTATTTTTGCACTGTCAACTGCACACTTAAAGCGCATTTGTAATATTTTGACAGCTGATGTAGTAAGGCTTGCTTGCGCGAAAGTTCGACTGAATCTATGCAGCAGTTTTGGTTGGTACCGTATCAAATTTGTGAAGTGAAAAGCCGCATTTGCGGCATATTTTAACTATTTACCATCGAAAAGATATAAGTGCTGTTCAAACCAGCAAAAGATATCGGAGGTGTATGGAGAAGATGCATTGACAATTTCAGTGTCAAAACTAGTTTGCAGAAGCTCGATTGGTGTAAAATAATCAATTAAATGTATTAAGTAATAAGTTAATTAAGTACCGTAATTTTATAGGTAGAAATTCGCCACATCTAGACTCACTCCGACAGCCAGCACTCGCCCGGAAAAGTACTGTACCCAGGTTTCATCCTTTTGGGAATCGTCAGCAGTGCGCATTCCATTGGACTCTGGTAGGGCTCGAATCCGCGACTCGACTGCTGCCAGTCGGTGGTTGAGACCAATGAGCTGCGGGGGACGGCAAGGACCATTGTGAATTAGTTACTAGATTTGGTAAAGCGCCGCGCACTATCCACTGACTTACACGTTACTGCCATGCATAGGACAAGGTAGCCCGCTCTGTAATCAGCACGAAGACCAAACTGATTATAATGCCATAAGATAATTGGCCGCCTAGGTTTGGTAAGCTCGTCACTTGGTGAGGGGGCTATTCTGACCTATAAACGGCAGTAACGTGCAAGTAAGTGGATAGTGAGCGGCGCTTTATCACATCTAGTAACTAATTCACGATGGTAGTTGCCTTCCCCCGTAGCTCAGTGGTCTCAACCACCGACTGGCAGAAGTCGAGTTGCGGGTTCCAGCCTTATCAGAGTCCAATGTAATGCACACTGCTGGCGATTCCCGAAAGGATGAGACGCACGTACAGTGCTTTTCCTGGCATGTGACAGCTGTCTGAGTAAGTCAAGATGTCACGAATTTCTACATATTCCATCCTTCTCCCCATACTACTGCTCTTTAATTACAGTAATTAGTTAAGTACTTGGCAGTAATTGACGCAAACCAGTAAACAACCGCTCATGAGATGGCTGGGAGAGAGTAAATCTTGGTTACTTCGACTGTTTATGTTCATTTGAAACGCCTAGGTTTCATCTCGAACCTCGACATATGAGTTACTCATTTTATTCCGGAACTAAATTGGTGCTGTCGTGTTTACGTCTGTGATTTACTTCTCTAACGTAAAAAATTGTTTCATTTTTGAAGCGCATCATCACGTGGGACGAGAAAGAGGTTGTGTAGAATAATGTTAAACGCAAGAGATCATGGAGTGAAATAGATGAACCGGCTCAAACCACATCGAAAGCCGATATACCTCAAGAAAAATGATGCTAAATGTTTCGTAGGATTTCAAAGGAATAGTTTTCTTTTGAGCTTCTACCGGACAACACAAGGATCAAGTGTGAAGTGTACTGTCATCAGCTGGACAAACTGAATGATTCACTTAAACAGAGAACCAGTCTGAAATAATAAATAGAAATGGTGTACTCCGCCACCAAGATAGTGTGAGACTTCATACAAGTTCGGTAACTCGCCAAAACGTCTATAGTTTGGACAGGATACAGTGCCACAATGTTACAACTCGGCACGTACTGAATCACGACACTTAGTAGAACGCAGTATTTGGCCCGTAGTGCACTAAAGTAGAACACTTCATTTTCAGCAATACACAGAATGTATTGTGTCGCCACAAAGACAACGCCTCGCATAACTTCAGACAGTCTAATCAATGGTTAGCTGATGTTAACTGACACACACAGACTATGATGGATCCAACCAATAGGAACAGTTTAATTGATGTCTAGCTTAGTGTTGGACTGACACACTGCGCAGATGCTACATTTCTCCTCCCTTTAGTTGGAACTACCCCAGCTGGCCTGGTATCGATCAACTGGTCGGCGTACTCAGCCTGAGCGGAGACATTGCGGAGTCTCCGATTGATTGTTATCCTACTCGTCCTCCAACTCAGTGACTGGGCTTGTCGATGTCAGCTGGCGGAACCGTGACAGAGAGGGGACAGACATGGCCCTTGTGCCAAATGACTACCCCGCCGTCTGGTAGAGCCAGTTCCGTAGTTTGTCCCGCAACTTCGCGCAGATCTCCAGGCTGCCAGTTCGTTTCGTCGGACAATCCGATATAAACCGGTTCATTCTCACAGAGTTGTCGATCGAGCGCCCTCCGACCATACTGGGCCTTAGACTTATCTTGTTTAGCCTCAACACAGCCTCTAATCGGGAAACAGCAAGTATAACCATGTCCTCAACCTCCACCCGAACATTAGTTCACCGGGGCGCTTTCCAGTCGTTTCGTTCAGTGTGGAGCGATAACCAAAAAGGAATATGTCTAACCATGTTCGTAATGGAGCCGGGAGTGGTTTTCGAAGCCCGTCCTTGACCGTTTGGACCACGCTTTCAGCCAAGCCATTAGAAGCTGGGTGGTAAGGGGCCGACTTCACGTGACGTATGTCGTTATTTTTCAGAAACTCCTGAAATTCCTGACTGCTAAACACCTAGCTATTGTCTGTCACCAACGTGTGCGGTATACAGAAGGTTGTAAAGCACGTTCGCATGCATGCAATCGTAGTCTCTGACGTGGCTCATGTTAGCGGGAAAACTTCGATCCATTTCGAGTGAGCGCAGATCAAGAGCAGGAACACCTTCCCGTCCAGTGGGCCGGAGATGTTAGCATGTACGCGTTCCCATGGTTTACTGGGCCATGAGCTGTGGGGTACAGGAGGGGTGCTTCTTTGTGTGCTTTGGCAAGTGTTGCAGTATCGGTGTAACTCTTCAATGTCTGGGTCAATATTGGTTTACCACACATAGAATCGCGCAAGTCCTTTCATTCGTGTTATTCCCAGGTGAGTTTCGTGCAACTCTTGTAGAACATCTGGACGTCATCGGGGTGGTATGATCGTTCTGGATCCACAGTGTAGACATCCATCTTCAAGACTATGCTCGGAGCGTCGAGTAAAGTAAAGTAGCATTTGCGGCTCACATATAGCAGGCCGTCCCTGGGATCCTAAACGCTTGACCCTGGCCAGTAGTATGTCTCGTTCGGTTTCATGACGGATATGTGCGCTTAGCACCGGATTTCCTTCTAAATGCTGAAGCAAATTAACCAGTTCAGTGGGTTGCAGTACGCAATTGGGAAACTGACTTAATGTTAAGTGGCTCAGAGCGCCGGCGAGTCCATTCGCTTTCCCAGGGACATATGAGATTTTGTACTCGTAGGCCGGAAGCAGTAAGGCACAAAGTTGCATAGGAGGAAACGCCGTCTGGTTGATGCCCTTTTCCTCACCAAACAAACTTAAGAAAGGTTTGTGGTCTGCAAAAATTTAAAACATGTTTCCCCAAGGTATTTTTGTGATTTTTGACCCCAAAAATAACTGCTAAGGCTTCCTTGTCTATCTGGGCGCAATCCGTTTCCGCTGGTGCCAAGCTTCTTGATTCAAAATCTATGGGTCGTTCGACCATGTCATCCATTTTGTGAGATAGCACATCTCCGAGCCCTGTGGGTGATGCGTCGCACCGGAGAGTAATCGGCCTCTTTGGGTCAAAGTGTACCAGCAAATTGGCCTTAGTTAAAGCCAGTTTGACAGCAACGTAAGCAGTTTGTTGTTCTGGTGACCATAGCCATCGTGTATTCTTAAGCAGCAATGAATGCAAGGTTGCGAGGGTAGTTGCTAGGTTGGGGAAAATAACGACTGTAATGAGTCAACATCCCGAGAAATGACTGCAAATCCGGGAGTGTTACGCGGTGTCGGCGTAGCAAAATCGGTTGAATTTTCCCCCCTAATGGATGTAACCCATGTCTGTCCAAACGAAACCCCAGGTACTCAACATATCGGATAAAAAGACGTTTGGATGCTTTGAGCTTAAATGCGATCTCTTGGAGACGCTCCAAAACAGTAGTGAGTGCCGTCAGACGCTTGTAATCAGTACTGTCAGTTACCAAGATATCGCCCAAGTAAGCACACACACTCCAGGTATATCTTTCACTAAATTGTCTACAATCCTCTGAAAAATCGCCCGCACAGAGTTTATTCCGAACGGTAACCGGTTATAGTGAAACAACCTCAAGTATGCATTGATAGTAATAACTTCCTTAGCATATTCATGAAGCTCCACTTGATAATAAGCATGACTGAGAACAAGTTTGGAAATCTTTTGTCCACCCGACAAGGTTGCATAGATGTCATCTGTTCGTGGAATAGGATACTGTGTCCTGTAGTCATCGCTTGATTAGCTGTCAGTTTGTAGTCACCACAAATGCGAATCGAGCCATCTGGCTCTTGTACCAGAACGATCGGTGCAGCTCAGGATGAGTGGAGTACAGGGAGCTTATTGCGTCTTTTTGGAGGCGCATCAGCTCCGACTCTACCTTCGGACGGACCGCAAAAGGTAGGCTTCGTGCTTTGAAAACTTTTCGGTTGCGTACCTGGCATGATGTTGAAATGAGCATGGAAATCAAGTAGTTTCCCGGGCAGATTTACATCAAAAACATTAGCACACGCTTACAAAAGTGTGGGCAAATCGGGAATGCGGTCCACCTTATTGACCTTTCAAAGTATTTCAGGGATGTGTTTCAACCAATTTCTCCCAAACAGGTTCGGGGCGTCGGTGTTAACCACGATTAAGGGAGGAGTCAAAGTATCGATGCCATGAATTACCCTCACATCACGCACACACAATACGTCGAACGCTTCTCCCGTGTAAGAACGTAACCTAGACTGAGTTGGTGTCAGAACCAGATTATGGAATGTTCGTTTGTTGATCAGGGTGACTGATGCGTAGGTGTCGATTTCCAAGCGCATTGGCTGGCCCTCTATGTCCTACTCCACAGTGGTTAGACATATCCCCATGATATGAGATGAGGTAGTGTGTGATATGAAATACGTTATGGACTCGTCAGAGTTTTCCACAGAACGAACAGCATTATGTGCAGGGCGGGGTACCGATCGCTGGTAAACCGTCGAACAGCATATGCGTGCAAGGTGTCCAAATTTGCCGCATTTGTGACAAGTAGATTGCTTGTGTTTACAGTCAGCAGCATGTACAGGCCTTTCACTGAATGGATAGCAAGTAAAAGAACGTTTAATGGTTAGTTGAGGACGCGATTTAGCAGCTTGAACTGCGTCGGGAAGAGAAATGTTCCGATAGTGAACCAATTGTTGCACCAAGTTCTCGCGTTGTCCGACCAGCGCACATGCTGCCTTTCAAGTAAGTTTGTTCTCGTCTTCCGAAGGTAGACGTTCCCTGATTTCATCGTCCCGGATACCAATTAACAAACATTGGACGGTAATGGTCTCCTCAAACTTCGTGGGTGGAATTTCATTATAACGGCAGTCTGGAAGGGATTGTTGAATACGGCTGATGTATTCAGTAACACCTTGTTCCTCTCCCTGTCGTAGCTGGTAAAAACTCATGCGTGCCGTGAAGACATGCTGCCGTGACCTCCAAAAACAATCGGGTGCATTAAGACTGTCGGACGAAGATGTGTTTCCGTAAAAACGCAGTGCATCAAAATGCCTTTGACCTTCTGCACCAAGATGTTTTCTCAGGAATTTGACATATTGGTCTTCGGTAATACTAATGTGAGGAATTGATACTGAGAATAGTTCAAGGCAATCGCAGAATTTTCTCTTCCAGAGGACCAAAGCGCTAAAGTTGGCTTACAAGGTGCATTCTTCCAAAACGATTCAGGTGGAGTGAGTTGGCTGATATGAAAGGTAACCAAAATTGATCTCCGTCGACAGTGTTACCACTCAGTCCGTACTGAACAACGACACATAGTAGAACGCAGCATTTGGCCCGTGGCACACGAAAGTAGAACACGTCACTTTCAGCAGTACACAGAATGTATGGTGTCGCCATAAACATAATTTCAGACAGTATAATCAATAGTTAGCTGACATTAACGGACACACACTGACTCTGATGGATCCAACCAATAGGAACGGTTTTATCGATAACTAGCTTGGAGTTGGACTGACACACTGCGCATTTGCCACACACACTCATCATATTCTCCAAATCTAACACCTTATGATTATTATTTGTTCCCGTCTCTAAATACATTTTTAGACAGGAAAACCCTTACTTCAAATGAAGAGGTCAAAAATCACCTGGATTCGTCTATTGCTAGCGAAGAACAAACCCATTATGAGCGTGGACTCAAAATGCTGCCAGAACGATAGCAAAAGATAAGGACCAGAATAGACAATATATAGTTAAATAAAATATTCATTCGCTATAAGAAAATCTTTCTGCATTGTTATTAAAATAAACGAAATTTCCTTCCGAACAAACTGATGGTATCTTTACTGCACCTGATCAGGACGGATGAGCCGCATCTAACCTACCTTAATTAGGTTTACTTTACTCGATTACATTTCGCGATTAGTTCACGTGTTGTCCACTACACTGTTGCACTCATCGTGGTCTATGATACCCATGCTACCTTCTCAAGTGGTCTAGTGCGGTGACATACCGAGACGGTGAGCTACGGCATCTTCCGGTTCGTATTATCATTCGGCCGCGATTCACATCCCTGTGTAAGCTCAATGGTATTGCTCACCAGGCTATAATACCTAGATTCTGTTCCTTGAAATCGATTTGTAGATTACATGAGCCTAGCTTGACCAGTTGCCCAATACTAACTAGCGCGACACTTAGATAGCCAGTGCATTCATGTGCTCATTCATATTTTACGTGCGCGCGAAGTTTACGAGCGAACTGTGTTGTTGCTACGGCTTAATGCTAGGGCGGTAAATTGTTGAGTATGTTTCCAGTTCGATGGATAGGCATGAATCAAAAGTTAACAGCGCTTGGCCGCTTACAGTACGCATAAAGATTGATATTTGGAACACAATGCTCAACGATTGTCCCTCGTGTGACCAGGTTGAACTATTCATTCGAAGAGAAATTTCCCTAGAAATTCTGTGGCAAGTGAAAAATCCCGACAATCAAGCGAGTGGCGATTATCACGATGTCGCCAGTTTATTTTCCACTCCGCAGGTTAGTGAGGAGAGTGAGCATAGTTATATGTCCAGTTGTTCATCAGCCATAGTGAATTTACCGGGACTTATGAAAATGTAAGTACCAAGCGCATTGAAAGCGGAAGCGCAAAGACGCCTACAAGAAGTTGAATTGGACATGGCCAATCTTCTGGATAGACTATGAAATAGGTAATGCCAACGATAATGGTACGTCAGTGTCTTAGTATATTACATCGCTCATTATCGGACCCCATACAAGTTGAGTGTGGTGTGCCGCAAGGCTCAGTTCTAGGTCCACGTTTGCTTTTGGTGTTCATTAATGACCTTGCACAGGGAATCGCTTCAAACTTCCTAATGTTTGCCGACGATATCAAAATATGGCACAGGATGCAGGCAAACACCGACCAACATGTGCTTCACAGTGACCTAGATACGGTGTACCAATGGTCGATCCAAAACTTATTGCATTTCAACGTCAGTAAATGCAAGGTGCTTTCCATCCGACATCAGAACAGCTACTCATACCGACTCGGAACGAATATACTACAACAATCAACTCTCGAACGTGACTTGGGTGTCCTGGTCCAAGATGACTTGGGTTGCTCCTGGCAATCCGAAAAGGCCTCGAAGACTGGGAACCAACACGTTGGGCTGTTGAGGCGGGCGTTTGGACAAATAAACAGTTCCATATTTCAACAAATGCTCAGTGCGTATGCTCGCCCACCTGTCGAATATGCCATTCAAGCCTGGCATCCATGGCTGAAACACGACCTTAATGCACTGGAGCAGCCTCAACGCCCGGCATCTAAGAACGTAATTGGAATGCGCAATCTTTCCTACCAGGAGAGGCTGCGACGACTGTGATTGTTCAGTGGAAGCTATCGCAGACTACGAGGCGACCTGATTATGGCATACTAGATTCTGCGAGACCCACATCATGTGTGCCGCCCTTTACTGCAACTCAGCAGCAATACAAACCTGAGGGGCCACTCATTAAAACTCGCAGAACAATACTGTCGTCTGGAGTGCCGCAGAAATTTCTTTTCTATTCGTGTCTGTCACCCGTGGAATGCTCTCCTAGAATCGGTCGTCTCTGCACCGACACTAACAGTATTTAAAAGACGGTTGGACGATGCACTCATTCACTTACAATTTGTCACTTAACACTACGTATCCATCCTACTCCTGGAGTTTACCATGGAATTATTTGTTGTTAACTTTGGGTGCTGTGAATCTAAGAGGATCGCAGGACTGCAGCGAAGCAAACGATATGTCCTTAGTTTCATATTTAAAGTATTAACTATTTTACTATCCTTTTCATCATTATCGTTATTTTTTTGCTATCCCCACCAACTATCCAACGGGACTTGTAAAGCAGCGCTTCTTAACCCGCATAAATTCATTGTTCATTGAAAAGGAATCGGCGCATAGCAATAATCGTTTAATGAGCACTTAATGGCTACACTTGAGACGTACGATGCACATCGTTACCAGATAGCTTATGGTTATAGCAGAGAACACAGCGGTATGAAAAAGTGGTTGAGTACTTGGACGCCAGCCATGCTACGTCTACGACATTTGCAAAACAGTGTGAACACTGTTTGGAAAGTGGCATGTTTGACAGTGAGCAGTGGCACTTAGTTGGTGTAGTACTGCAGTAGTTGTCGCGACAACGAGGCCGTAAGCGGCGAATTAGTAATATTGCCACCTGTCAATGCTTAAGTTTGCACAAAAGTAGTTCTTTGAGGATGTGTATGTACTTCGGACAGCAGACGATCGGACCGGTCGGCAACACCGAGAGCCTGAAGTGAACACCCCCATCGCATTCGTACACTGTGCGATCTCCCCCATCAATTACGCAAACTAGACTGTACAGATAGGAGGAAAGACATAAGTGCACACTATTTTACTGTAGCGCTTGTCTATTTATCATTCTATCTCGTAACCGCACTGATGGTAGTTACGTCACTGTTCCTGTATCGGTTTCGTTCAAATACTGTTGCACAAGGTTTAAGGTTGTCAATTATGTTCACGTCTAAATGTTAAAGGAAACACCAACAGTTCGTATTGGGTACTCATGTGTACGAAAATGGCTGTTAGCCTGACCTCTAAACGAAACCCATGCACGTTTGTAGTACTATGGTTCGTGAGGTTTAATGTCACTATCCAGTTTGTGGCAGTTCATACCTAACTTTGGACAAACGCATGTGTATATGTTGTATTCGAACTACCATTGGACACGGATGACGCCAATCCATGTATATATGTATACCGAAAGAATTCGAGGAGGACACTTATACTGCCTTTGTACAGCCAATTTAGTGAAGGGAAACGGCACGAACTAATGTTTTTTTCAGGTGTTGGCAATCAAAGGCAGAGTTTATGGGTGCAAATTCCGTGGGTTGATCAAGAGGGCTGTTGCCCAGGTGTAGGAGGCGACACCGTTGCACTTGGATGATAAACGCGATATGTCCGCTGCGAAGCGATTTATTAATCCAGACCAATAAGGCGACGTATGTGGTGCGTTTGCCTGCGTGTTGAGTATTCTTGCATCTCAAGGGTTAGATGCTGATTGTGCTCCCTGGTGTGACTGCGTCAGATTTGAATGTTGACAAAGTGCCTATAAGTCTATTACCCACCACCTCGTTCATACTGGCTCCAGGAGATAGTTGGTCGTTGCTAGAGGGGACGGAGTGCACCGTCATCGTGGCGGTGTTAGACTCAAAGAGTGGTTCCATGCATCCTATGTGGCACGGGCAACAGCCCAGCCACTGTCTTGTGTACGTCTGGTGTGCATGATTTCCCAATTAGGCCGGAATGCTTCTGTTCTGCTTGTTGAAGAAGTGTGGGCCGGCTCCGTTGATGAAATCTGGCTTCCATCCACATGCCTCCCGGTCTTATTCTTTCGGGTTTACACCGTATATGAGGTGGGTGGGTGGTGCAGTGCAAGTCACCCATGGTCCGTCTGTAGGCGCAGGGGTCCTGTGGCTGTCCCAATGGAGGCCGCAGCGACAAGAACATCCGGACACAGATACTATAGATGGTGACACATGACAACCGTTATGGTGTCCGTTACTGGTATTACTAAAAAATCCTTCTGGTACAGAAGTCAATGATAGGCCTTATACCCACGAAAGACATCTTCGCAGCCCTTTGCACTATTATCGCAAATGAGAAAACAGCTAAAATAACTGCATAAATGACCAAGTATCAAATGTAAATTGTGGACGATAAGAAAGAGTGTAAACAACTGGGGCTCATATGGATTATTTTCGCTGAATCAACTGGGAAGCCTGACATGTACCGTAAGATAGAACTAAGGTAATTTGCAGTAGGAGAAAACGGAAGTCTAAATTTAGCGTGTAGAGAAAGCGGACGGCGTTTTCGGTACGTCAGCATGTAGTGGCTCACATCTGGTGGGAACACCGCGTGAGTAGTGAGCGTGTTCGACGCCATGTTTACGGCACAGAAAAAGGAACTGAACCGCTCAGCACCGTCAAATCACGCACCAGGCTCCGATGGCTCGGCCACGTGTTGTGCATGACAGCCCACCGACTCCCGCGACGTGTGTTGTTTGCTCACCGGGGATGTGGGTGGAAGAAGATGAGGGGTGTCCAAGCGATGACTTGGTCGAGAGGAAGGAAAGCCCTTACTTCGAAGCTGGCCTTGGTTGGAGCGTCAGCGTCCTGGTTGGGGTCCGAAAGACGATGAACACGTTTGTCTGGATATACTTGCTGACATGGCCAGGAGCCAACTTCATTGGCGTTCGCGTTGTGAGTCTCTTTGTTCCTCCCCCTCCAACACTGATCTCATTTCGTAGCGTACTACAATTTTACATAATAATTTTTCCTTTTGCCTAGCAGCCGGCTGGTAGCTTACCGGAACGATGCCTATCCGTTACTGGTAGCTCAGCCGGCATGCAACTGTTTTACTTATTTTCCTTTTCCTTTATGTATTGCGGCACAGTAGCTGATGTGTTTCCCACGTCTACCTAACGTGTATAATGATGATGATGATGAGTGAATCGAAAGAATGATTTAGAGAGTGGAAGTAAACTCGACACAGGCGTCTAGATTCTTAAGGACAATGAAATCAAAGAGGTCTTTGCTAGACAGTCCACTGCATCTAGAAATAAGTTCTGTGGACTGTACGAGTAGTATGCATGCATTGTTAGGTAATCCATGGAAAAGTAAACGGGTACACCAGGAGAGGATGCAAGTGGGCTCAAATTAATAAAAATTACATTACGGGATACTGATGCGTTTTATATCTGAGGGCGTAAAATTCAAACCTTATAACCTAAAAAAGGTTTCAGGTACCTATAGACTAACATAAGTTTTGGGAAAAAGGTTCCACAGATATTTGACAGTTGACGATCCGCGTATGATTTGGTCACTCACCACCAAGGCAGTAGTGGCATCCAAAAACTGCCCGCAGCTTATCAGCATGCAACATTTAGAAGCGTCCAGTAGGCGGATGGAAGTTTTCGCTGTATACAGTAAGTTGATGGAGAACATCGTTCCTTGTATAAAAGCGATCTGAGTACAGCGAAGAAGAATGTTCCGTTGCGTCGAGTAAAGTGACCGCGATTCGTAGGGTGGTCATTATTCACGCTACAAACATTTGTCTGAATGCCATTCCCAAGCAAGTTACGGAACAGGACCGATCTGTCAACGCTCCCAAAGGCATCCGAATAGTTAAGAAACAGATGGCGCAGCGTACTGCCTTTTCCATCCAATGCAGATGTCGCAGAATGGTCAGAGGGGGTGACACAGGATCTAGTGTGGCACAAGTAGGTTAATGAGCAGACTGCTAGATACCGCCCTCATGAATGTGTTTAAAAATCTAAAGAACCAGTACTTTATCGAAGGACTGCAAAATCGCACCAAGGCATGGTGCTAGTCTACATTGTTTCTGTTTTATACAAACGATCTTTCTCAGCTTCGTAAATTGCCGTGTGCTCTGTTTGCGGATGAACTGAAGATGTCTAGTGATAAGTGCCGCAAAACTCGATCCTTCAGGGACAAATGGTTTAATCGATAAAACAAGCTCAGCGAAAATGACAGCATAGCAAGCGTGTAGAAACCTCGATGTAAACAACTCCGTCATTTCCATAACTAACGAAGCTTCAGCATTCATGACATTCTTCCTTTGAATCAGTTAAACAAACCCACTCCAGCGTACCCAAATAAGAACTAATTAGTGCGCAGGCGAAATATGCGTTGGCGTCTAAGCAACTGCTCTGTTCGCTTGCGGCAAGCCAGCCTCCTACGTTGCTATGAAAATCCGTATCGTTCTTGTGTTTACAGAATAGCGCCACAATAATCACTTCCGACGACGGCGGCCTACTTCAGAAAGACATCGACCGCATTTCCGTGTGATTTGCAGAGGTCCGCTTTCCGGTCAACCCCATCCAAATCGGTATTCCTTAGACTGAGGAAGGGTGGTTACGGCCAAACCTACACTCTGTTCAATCAACGGTTTTCTGACATTGGTAATTATTTTGCAAAAGCTTCGTCACCAGTCGAGGTGATACAACCAGTGCGTAACGGAGTGAAGTGCATCGCAACACTACATTGCGTTACGCACTAACGCCAATTAGTACTCGCCAGTGTAAGTCGTCGTTGTTGGTACGACCTAAATAGGTAAAATATGACTACCGGATAGGAGAACAAACTTCATTGCGTTACTGCGTACACGGTGTCCAAAATCAGAGAAAATCCCACTCTGGTTACGCGTATCGTTGGAAGTTTCAGAAAAAGTTTTGCAACCATTGAAAGGGATACATCCGCGAGCACTGGTAAGCACAAATGGGTTCTGGTATACTTGCACCTCAGTGATCAGGTGATTTGAGTTTGATACAGGTGATGATAGCCCAATAGTCAATGATCGTGTTCGTCTATTGTTAGAAGCAACCCGAACTAGACACCAATGGAACTTAGTACATAACCGACCACCGTCTCCCCATAACAAAGTTCTGGCGGAGAAGGATAACCGAACCCCCTACTAATTTTGTAAAAATGATCCGGCTGGGTTCATCTGACCTCCAACTATTGACCTATCTGATGCGAACGTC
Source organism: Dicrocoelium dendriticum (assembly GCA_944474145.2). Lineage (NCBI taxonomy): Eukaryota > Metazoa > Platyhelminthes > Trematoda > Plagiorchiida > Dicrocoeliidae > Dicrocoelium > Dicrocoelium dendriticum. The sequence continues at coordinate 15,326,491 of OX104068.1, read as the reverse complement.
TGCCTGTAGTGTAACTAGCAACATGACACAGAGAATAACCCGAAAATTAACGTTGAGGTACGGACGGATGGCTGAGTTGCATCGTTGCAAAAAAATCTCTGATGTCCTGTCATTTCGGGTATGCTGACTCGGTGGAAAGACGTTCAGATACCAAAAGCTCGGTTGGAGGAGCCGATAAAATCCGAGGCACTTAGTAGAAAGCGCGTTAAGAAGACCGCCTAATAATATGTTGGTCAGACCTGTGACAACGTTTTGATTATCTTAGGATGCGAGAATCACACGTATTGGTGACGAGAAAGTAATAGAGACCGCCTGTTCCTCATATAAGTGTCAATCGGAAGGGAGAATGCCAAATAGACCTGAACGGGAGGAAAAACAACCGTTGAATCAGAAGTGCAACCACTTTGTTCGAGTGTGAATTAGACCAAGCGGCATTTTAGAAATGAGTGTCAAAAATACACAGAGATTGTCATGAAGCAGGTCGAAAACGTCGCAGGAAATGGATGGGAAACCAAGATGGACGAGAATGAGGGACCTTGATGATTTCGTCGTTGGACGAAACGGTTTGTGAAGGATCATCTTCGTACACGAAGCGAATTTCGTGATCACTAGGAAGCTGGTTGCTGATCAGAGCTCGCAAGCGATTAGTCTCTTCTCGGACTTTGTCGTAACAATTCACTAAAATTGGGAGTAAAGAAAAGACATTTTTTAAAGATACATGGCTTGACATTATGGCGAATCATATGAAAAGGAAACCGGTGACGGTCGAGTGGCAGCGAAGCGTAGGTACAGTGTGCCGACATACTGCTAACGACTTTTCTTACATGGGAAGATGAACATGTAAACAAAATACGGCCCACCTTGTAGCTGCCTACAAAAGCTGGAATGGAACGATATGGAGGAAATGTTTTTGAAAAGCAAAGCGATAGTTTCCTCTGAAGTAACGGGGATCCCTAGGAAGAAAACTGCCGTCCTAAGATGACTGGCGATTGAGTGAAAAAAGGCATCACTGTAGACTTGTGCTGCTCTCCGAGCAACGGTAACGTGTAGGGTAGTGGAAGATCAGGAGGGCCAGTCATATGCCTTAGCGGGTAAACACCATCATTAAGGACCCACGGGATTAAGTCACTCACCTAGATGGACTCGATAAAAAACGCGCTGCTGAAAATGCCAAATAGGGCGAAACAATTACTCAGAACCTCTAATTTTGTCATCAGACACAGCATTTAGAACTCCGTGGCTGCTATTTTTAAGTCCCCGTCGTTACGAATGCGGTAATCATAAAGGAAGCAGTCTGATCTCCATGGCCTTTAAGTTACTTGCGTCTGTTGTCCTTCATACGCTGACTGGTACTCGTGGAAACCAGATAGGAGAGGAGCAAGCTGGGTTTCGTCGCAGTCACGACTGCATTGACCACATCTTCACATTACGTCAGTTGCTGGAGCACCGTCACATATATTGGCGACCCATCGTAGTCCTGTTCCTGGACATCAAAGGGGCTTTCGATTTGGTTGGTCGATGTGCCCTTTGGGAGTGTCTACTCAGGATCCGTGTGACCGAGAAATGTGTAAACATTATCAAAGCGCTATATGCGCGTAGCTCGGACAGAGTGAGAGCTTACGGCAAGCTGTCGCCGCTCTTCAATATCTCCAGCAGTGTGAGACAAGATTACCCGCTGTCACCATTCCTCTGTAACTTGGCCACTGACAATGTTATGCAAATGGCGTTCGCAGGGCAACACCTGCAAGATGTGAAGCTACTTCCTCGTGAGCGACTTCTTGACTTGTAGTATGCGAACGACATCGCACTAATCTGTGACAGGTAGTAAACATGCCAAGCATCACTGGATGGATTAGTACTGGCTATCAATCGTTTCGGATTATGCTTTGCATCATCGAAATGCAAGATCTTTCTCCAAGAGTTGCATGGACCCACTCCTGCACTGACCCTTGGCGGTGATAATTTAGATGTCGTCAAGAAATTCAAGTATCTAGGCAGCTATATCAGCGCCAGTGGAACGGAAGATGAGATCACGAACCGCATAGCAAAAAATCGAGGCGCTTTTGCTAGTCTCCGCCATCTGTGGCGTCGGGGTGACATTACTCTAGCTCTGAAGGGCAGAGTTGACAATGCAATGGTCCGTACAACCCACGTGTACGGTCGCAAAACTTGGTCCATCAAGTCGACAGACATAGATAGGTTAGCTACGTTCGAGGATCGCTTCCTTCGCAGCTTAGCTCATGTCCGGCGAGAGCACAGCGTAAGCAGTGAGCGTGTTCGGCGTCACGTATTTGGTGCAGGAAGAGCAAGTGAAGGGCTCAGTACCGTTTTATCACGCACCAGGCTCCGATGGCTGGGCCACGTGCTGCGCATGCCTGCCGCGAGGTGCGTTGTTTACGCTCCGCGGGAGTGGATGGACGAAAAGGATGGGAGGCCAAGCGACGACCTGGTTAAGAGGAATGAAGTCCTTCAGTTCTAAGTTGGCGTCGGTTGGTGTTTCCTGACTGCCTGGCTGAAGACCGAATGACGATGAACACGTTTGGCTAGATACACTAGCAGACATGGTGAAGAGTCGACCACAGTGGCGTTTATGTTGTAAGTCTGTTTGACCCTACCCTTCCCTTTAGCTTTCCCCTCCAACAACCACCAAAAATGTGATATTAGCATTATGTTACTTCTTTAAAACTTTTAAGTCTACATTGCCTAATGTAACTTTTTGCATTGCAGCACATTAGCTGAGTTGTCATTCTCACCCTCCGCTAACGTATATTGATGATGATGATTGACTCTGTCTGAATGAATTGCGGCGAACAAGTTCAATTCGGACCATGATTCGCTTTGAAGTGAACTTGGGTCGATTCGGTAACTGGGAGTACATTTGAAACAGATGAATATTGGGTGTTCCGCATATGCCACGTCTCGAACTTATTCGATCTCATCAGCTAGGGACAGTAGAAACTGGATTCTAACTCTCACTTATAAACAGCACACAACCCAAACTGTTCATAACACCCAAAGTTTGTTTGCAGCAGCCGCTTAGGAAGTTGTCGCATGGAGGGGGCACTATCCTCTCCACCGCTAAGAAGTAACGTGGCAATCAGTGGACAGTGAGACGCGTTATATCACATCTAGTAACTTAGCTATGCCGATCATCCCCGTCCTCCATGGCTCAGCAGTCTTGGACATGGGTTCGTAAAAGTTGGGTAACAGTGGTTCTAACCCCACAAGGGATGAAATGACTGCGTAGTGGTTTTCCGGATGTGTGATGGCCACATGACATGGGCTAGTTCAGATGAATTCCAACGATAATTCGGAGGAGAAGCATAGGGTATCACCAGTATACTGTACCGACGCTTTGACACCACGTGACGCCAACACAGTCACGCGTAGGCTGGGTATACTGCGAGGCAGAGTGCAGTTACGCGGACTCGAATCGATGACCTCCAGATTACAAGACAGGCTAGTAATCCTCTTAGCCACCGGCCAACTACTAGACGTCTCGTGATTGTCTGGCTGAATAGATCCGTTAAAACTATACTTGAAAGCTGTGAGCCCCTCTCGACGATGTCCACCTCCAATGGTGTCGAACAACCTCCTTGTGGTGCCAGCTGGGTGGTTCGGATTGACTTCGTTCCAATAAACAGTTCGGCGGCAGTATTCTAGGAAGTGGTGAGTTTTTGCCTGGCAACCGATCTCCCAATACAAAGTCATAAATGTCTGTTTAATAACACTGCGACGTGGTGGTTGTGACTGGACACCAACCAAAGTCACTGCCTTTTGCTTATCCGGACAATCGTATTCAATCTACAGTCTTCAGATATTTCTTGACACTGACGACGCGATCAAACACAGTCAAAAGTGCAGCAATACTTTTATGGACCTAAGCAACACAGTTACATACACATGCACGTACATACCTACATATGTTCATGGATCCACAGATTTGACAATGCAACTATACTTTCGTACACTGCTCGATCACTCATTGTACTCTCACCATGATCATGCCTGTGCAGGCGTGCCTCGCGTAAACGAGAATAAACAATTTATTTATTTAACGGACGGCTTCGTTCATGCTTAAACTTTGCTGACAACTTATGGCAGGAATCAAGAATGAGATCGAGTGTCTTCGAAGTAAACTGCAGGCCGGAATCGGGTTGCGCGTTATATCAAGTGTACAGAAAATGAAAACCAAAGCTTAATACAAAAAGCTCTGATAGGTGATGTTACATGCTGCCTGCTCGCAACTGATTTCGTGTTCGTTCGAATTTGTCAGGTAAAGATAACAGAAGAGTTTCCGGCAAAGTCCCATTGATGGAGCTGGCTCAGCGTCAGCTAGGGGTAAACCGTGCTGCACCACTTGGTACAACGCGTGTGTATTAAGGAGGTGGTGCCTGCTGAGCTGAAGGATGCCGTTGTGGTACCACTGCAAAAGGGTAAAGGTAGCAAGCAATGTTTCACAAATTAGCCTGGCATCAACTTGCTGAGTTGTGTGGGCAAGGTGATTGCCCGAATCATGCTCAACCGCCTCGTCAGTCAGGTTGTGGAACCGAACGTGGCGGAAGAGCAATGTGGATTCCGTTCGGGTCGCAGCACTTTAGGTATGGTGTTTGCAGGAGAAGTGTAGAGAACGACACCAGCCATTGTACTCGCTTTTTGTTGATTTTACCAAGGCATTTGATACGGTGAAACGCGAAGCATTGTGGCTGGTGTTCGGTTTATTGAATACTGTAATTTTATTTTAATTTCTGCACAATGGTATGTAAGCGAGGGTGCAGCTGAGTGGACAGATCTCGAATGACTTTGCAGTTGTCTCTGGTGTGAGGTAAGGCTGTGTCTTAACTCCTGCCTTGTTTAATATTTATCTCCATGCAACGATGTCTTGTGCTTTTGATGCCGCTTGTACTTACGGTGTTCGTGTGGAGCACCGTATTGATATTGGGTTGCTGAACATCGTCGTTTCGGTGCAATAACTCTAGTCTGTGAGATAACTATCCGTATGTTGTTGTTTGCTGACGACTGTGTATTGTTTGCACACAGTGCGGATGAGTTGCAGCACATGACTGGGGCTCTGACTTCGACAGTGGTCCAATTCGGGCTCACCATCAGCACACACAACTGTCTCTCTTTCAGCCTTCACCGGAGGTGCAATCTGCGATGGTGCCGCGAATCAGCATTGATGATGAAATATTGGAAAAAACATCGCATTTCTGCTACCTTGGTAGTGTGATGTCGATTGACCAGTAGAAACACAGAGAGCTGGGTATCCACAGCTCGAAGACAGCGCCGCCATTCGGGAATCATCATCAACAGCAGTACATCAGCCATTTGAACTTGATGCTTCGCTGCCATACAACCATGAGGACCTAGGAAATAAAGAATGAGAAGAGGGAGAGAAAAGGGGACTTAGCTGAAAACCTTAATGTCCTAAGCAAACATTCAGGGTCAAGGCGCCTACACCTTGTGTTAACAATATACCCTCACAAACAGCTGACTATCGTGCAAAGATAAGGCGGCATCGGCGAGACAGCTTCCTTGCGGCTTTCACTGCCACGCGTCATAATCAGCCAGTATCCAGCAGATAACTCAGCACCAAATCCACTTTAAACAGGCAATCCGATTAGGAGACGGCAGCAGACGCGCCACTGGTGTCGGTTGCGAGCCATGTCCTGTAAAGTCTCGAGCCAAGCACAAGCCGAGTCACGTGGACTCCAGCCAGGGAGGCGAGACGGACCAACGGCACCCAGTTTGATCATCAGTGACTTCATTTCCCGCTGCCAAGTCAACTCCTGTCCAGCGCGAGCCTTGCGCCACCCTACACCAGGCAGACTAAACAAGGCCCTCCTAGGTAAGCGGTGACCAGGCATACGTAGCACGTGCCCGAGCCAACGCAACTTATTCAGTTCTATCTGTTGTTCTAGGAAGCTAGCATGATTATCACCACCTAGTACTCGCCTACGCACATCATCGTTGCGGATACGCTGGTGCCATCCGACACCAGCAATGCTTCGCAAACAACGATGATCAAAGACTTGAAGGCGCCTCAGATCTTCAGACCGAAGGGGCCAAGTCTCACTACCATACAGCAGAACGTCCCTCACGGTTGCCTTGTATATACAGCCTTTCAGACGGAGGGAAACTCCCTTCTGTCGCCAAAGATGACGCAGGTTCAAGAAGGTAGCTCTGGCTTTTGCAATGTGTGAGCTGACGTCAGTTTCTATGCGCCCATCATTGCTGATGCAGCTGCCAAGATAAGTGAAATGATCAACCATCTCGAGTTCCTCGTTCCAAGTGTCAAGGGATAATCAAGTGACTGGTGGTCCTGCAGCAACACTTTGCACTTTGAAGGTGCGAAGTGCATACCAAATAATGGGACCACTCTGGATAGGCTATTCAGGGTTGATTGTGCCGCCTCAACATTGTCGAAAAGCAAGACGATATCGTCCGCATAATCATGACCAACTAACCTTTCACCAGGCAGCACTTCAACACCTACATCGTGAGATTCCGCAAGGGAACACTCCATGATAGAATCCACTACGAAATTGAACAAAAATGGGGAAATCGGACAACCCTGACGAACGCCACTTGTGGTCGGAAAGCTATCCGATAGGCCACCGTAGACCCTGACGCGGCCTGTAGTGTTCGAGTATAGAGCACGAAGGATGTTCACATATTTCGTGGGAACACCTTTCCGCGCAAGTATTTCGAACAGAATCGATCGATCGGCTGAATAGAACGCACTCTTGAAATCGAGAAACACAGCTATTGTCGGTCTGCGGTATGCGTAGCGCTGCTCTAGCACCTGTCGCAAAGTGAATACATGGTCTATATAGCCACGTCCTAATCCGAGATTCCCGTTCTGCAGTGAGGCGACGAACGATAATCGAGGCCAGTAATTTTGTCACAACTAGCGTTAGACTAATACCCCTGGGGTTAGAACAGATTACGTGACTGCCCTTCTTGTATATTGCCACTATAATCGATTCGCTCAGATTAGCCGGGACACTTCCAGATACATTCGAATAGGTCAGTGCTTTGCAGAGGACCTCACTTCCATCCTTAAATAGTGCAGGTGGGAGAGAATCCGGGCCAGCGGCACGAAAACGATTAAGGGCTGTGATCGCGTTTCGGACCTCGGCCTCTGACGGAGGCTCTAAACTAACCGTCCATGGCTCGTCCTGCATCACCTGAGTAGGAAGAGGTCCGGGAGCAGGGGGCCAGCTGAACTGATCTTGAAAGTGTTCCACCCAACGAGTCATACGGCGCTCCTTATTGTGTATCAGCGCACCCGCGCTGTCTCTGATTGTCTCACTGACGCCTGGTTTTCTGGGACCAGTGGTGCGGTTCAGCTGGAAGAGCTTGTGGTAATTGCCTAGTGCTCCTGTCTTCTCCATTTCTTAAGCCCGACTGGTTCACCAGGCTTCCTTGTCAGCACGTAGGCTCTGCTTTAGTTCACGCCTAATAGCCCGTATGGTCACATTGTGTTCAGAACCAGCCGGGAGGTTTCTTCTAGATTCCAACAGGTTCACCAACCTCTCGGATATCCAGTAACTGGTGCGGTGATGATGGATAGCGCCACAAGCAGATGCTCCTGCGTCGTGCATGGCGGCCGAGATCCTATTCCACTGAAGCTCAGTGTCATTAGGACAAGACTGCGGAAGTTCAGTATGCAGTGCTTCTTGATAGGCTTGCTTGACCGAGGACTGAGACAATTTCTCAGTTGCCAATCGGAGGAGACGTTTGGTGCGCCTCCCGATAAAGTTCATGGAGAAACGGCAGCGTACCAAGGCATGATCAGAGTCGAAACAGGCATTCCAGTACGAACGGCAATGCAGGCTGAAACCACGCCAACTGTAACTTATGGCTATGTGGTCAATTTGGGTCAAGCGCTGGCCAGCTACAGGAGGACGCCAAGTGACACTTCGGCGCCCACTGTGTCTAAAAGCAGTGCTACTAAGAAACAACTGGTGCTCCGCACACAGTTGCAGCAGACGCTCACCGTTGTCAGTCTGTTCGGAGTTAAGCCCACAATTACCACCCAGCTGAGCTTATGAAGAGCTCAGACGCCCCACTTGTGCGTTCATATCCCCTGCAAGTATTATAATATCTGAACTAGTAGCACTGCGTAGTAGCGCGTTCAGTTCGTCATAGAATGTGTCCTTGACAACATCTGAACTGCAGTCGGTGGGAGCATAAACGGAAATCACAAACAAACAGCGTTTTGCACTACTTCGTGAATCAACCTTAGTTGATGTCGTCAAACGGGCTGCATATAGACGGCTGTTCACTGGAATCCACCGGAATCAACCAACGATGGCTCAGCCTTGGAGCTTAGAATGATACCTACACCAGCTTGACCCGTGAGTGCTGCATCGGCGTCTCCGGATGCGTGCAACCAATAACGAGAGGATAAGCCGGGTGCAGTCAATTCAATAACCCCATCAGTGTCATTGATCCTAGTTTCGGACACACAGTACACATCAATACCCAGTGTGTCCAAGGTGCGTGCGAGTGCAGCCTATTGACATATTTGTCTTAGAGTGCGAACGTTGGATGTCGCCATGGAAACGGGATAGCGTGGCCTTAAAAGGGACTTTTGCCGATAGGCGTCCGATAGGTGCGGTGGGATGGTGGCCGCAGATGGCTCTACTCCAGTGGCTCTTCGGTTGCTGTCAATTAAGCTGGGGATTATAGAAGGAAGGTTAGTAATGAGGGTCGGGATGGGAGTAAAGGATGGAAAAGAAAGAAGAGAGGCGTCAGCAGTATCATGTTTTCGCTTATCCGCCCTGCTGTATGCAGCAGATAGGGCGACCCTTGATAATCTGCGCGACGGCCGATGCAGGATGAAGTTTATGTTTGAAGAAAATGTCATGGTTGTATGTGGGCCGAGATACTGCCAAGGCGCCCAGACCTAGACAGGAGGACGATTAGGGTCCTCATCCAAAGCCTTTGGTTCAAAAGCATGTCCGCAAGGCAGCGGGGGTGGGGTGGCAATGACTTAGTTTTACAGAAATGGACGCCATCCCATTTCAAATCCTCAACCTGGAGGACCAGGAGACTGAGTTCGTCTGATTTCGCACCATTGACCAACCTGGTAGGAGTAGCTCTCAAGGTGCCCAAAGGCATCACCCAGTATAGCTCAATGGGTAAATGAGGTACGCAAACCGTCGCACCATGTTAAGGTCCAGTCTCGTTGCATTCGGGAAGCTAGAGTACCGAGTGTGGAACAACCATCAGATTACCGTTAGCACCAAGCTGATTGTGTACAAATCCACGGTGCTGCAAGCCCTTCTATACAGCAGCGAAAGGTGAATGATGTATTGGTGGGATGTGTGTTATCTCGAGTGGTTTCATCAACAGTATCTGTGACGGTTTCTGCGCATTGGTTAATGCGACCGAGTTGCGGACATGGAAGTGTTGCGCCGAAGTGGGATGTATGCAGTGGACTACATACTTTTGCTGAGATATCTTATGGCGTATGGATTCGACGCGGATACCGAACCAACTAGTATACGGTCAGCTGATGTTGGGAAGTGACAAGTAGGGAAAAAGAAGCTACGTTACCAGGACGAGCAAAGTGAGCCTCTCACCTTCTAATCTTGATTGCAGGTTGTGGGAATCGAAAGCGGTTGATCGGCATGCATGGAGTGATCTGAAGGCAGTTGCGGAGGTGCAGGAGAAAGACCTCATACATGCAGAGAAGCGGTAAGTGTAGAAGCGGCAGGCGCCGATGGTTTGTACTCCATCGACATCGAGCGCATGATGCTGTCGCGAGTGCCTGAGTCAGGCAGGCCTAGTGAGCCATGAGCGAGGCCATTCGGGACCAACACCGAAAAGACGACGGGTCCTGCAGAGAAGGTAGGCAGAACGGGCGCAGCGTTTGTAGGTACGCTGCGTTCGATTTACTAACCGCATGCTTGCATGCTGGGTCTCTTTATTGCAGGTGGTGGTCTTGCTAAATTGTCCTCTTAATGTCTGTCTGTACTAGCTTCTATTAATTTGCACACGTCATTCAAGTTAATTGTAGGTAACTTTGATAACACTTTAGCGTTTGCGACATTTTATTAAAATACATTTTCTGACGTCTTGAGCCTGTAACGGGTATTTTGGCAACCAAGTTATTTCGTACGCTCACTTACCGAAGAGCTATGTCGGCATATCTGTATGAATCATTCGATTTAATTTATTTGATATTGTTTTTTCAAGTGATTGGCTGTTGTTTGATATCCCCGGTGTGGCTACGCTTGATGTGCATGTTGACAAGATGGCTAACTGTACATTACCGACTATCTCGTCTATACTGGCTCCAGGAGACTGTTGGCCGTTGCTGAAGGGGAGGGGGTGCACGGTCCATGTAGCCGTGACAGGCTCAAAGAGTGGTTCCATGCACTCAGTGTGGAGCGGACTACGGTCCAGCCACCGCCTTGTGTGCGCGTGATTCCCAAATACAGCGTGCTTGGGGTTGCTTGTGAAGGAGTGTGAGCCGGCTCCGTTGATGAAACGTTGCTCCCATCCACATGCCTTCCGGCCTTATTCCTTCGGGTTTACACTGCATATGGGGTGTGGTTGGGGCTGTGGGAAGTGCAGCGCGAACCACCCATGGTGCCGCCGTAAGCGCAGGCATCCTGCGGCTGGATACAGGAACAGGCAAATCTGAAACCGGATGCCGCAAACGAATATATATATATATATATATATATATATATATATGAGATTGACTCGGTGAATTAGAGGTAGGCACCAGCAGTGTGCCGTGCCGACGCTTCGTGGCCACGCAACTATCACAACCAGTAACGCGAGGGATACTATGAGGGTAACGCGCCCATTCGGCAGGCTAGAATGCTCGACCTTCGGGTTGTAAGGCTGACGCCTTTTGGCCACAGGTCGGCGAATCAGGGATAGAGATTTCCGCAAACATTCCGTCGGTCCCAGATTAGAGTCACAATCCTGCCCCATCTCAACGTGGTGAATGCAAACGAAGCACGAAATCGATTGTGAAGTGCCGTGCTGCGAACGAGCGGACAGAAGTTGACAAGTAGCTGTTTCAGACTGTCTCCGTGGCCGAACTGGCAGAAATACATTTCTATGTCCATCGCGATTTATTTACACACAAGGAGTGCTTCAGATAAATTGTCAACAATTCAGGGGACTTATGGCTGGGTTTTGAACACCCATCGTGTGTTTAGAGCGCGACGCGCAGTTCCAATAGAAACCACGGTTTACGTCGAAGTATCCCCTGGTCATACCAAACAGCCCGACTGCATCTAAAGTAGGGAGCTTTCTGTGCTGCTATTTATCAACGCTGCGCTCCATGACGAAGTTAGTTATTTCTTGGTGTCATCAACTACAGATAGCCAAAGCTGACAGCCACTGGACTCAGACAGCAACGCATGACATGGCTGCCAAGGATATGTTATTGGGCAATGAACACGCAATTCGGACTATGAGCTACTTGGAAGTAAACGTCGACCATTCCGATCACTTTTGTCATCAACATTCGGATGTCACACAGCCAGCGTTGTTTGTCATCAGGCTGGGGTAGTATCTAAAGTTGTCAGCCGGCACGTGGCCTTGTAGTCTGGGATCGTGGGTTCGAGCATGCGTAGATGACCGGGCGAACGTCGCAGTATCCTTAGCTAAGGCGCCAATGTTGATGGCTGCGCAGCAGCGAAGAGTCGGTACTACGTACCAGCGTACTACTGACGCCTCCACTCAGGCTCGAACCACTGACACTTGGGCTGCAAGCAAACTATGAACCTCTAAAACGGCATGCAAAGCTGAACTCACTGACAAAGTTCGATGAACTACTTATGGTTAAGAAATAGTGCTACAGTGATAAGCAAGAGCATCAATAGAGAAAGACAGGGAAGAGAAAAACGCCCAATTCACACATACCGCACAGAAAACCCATGGGGTTTAAATGTCCACAAGCGGTGCAGGAGACCAAATCAGTACGAGGGCGGTATTTATCCATAGTGACTAGAAGGAATGAGGTGGATTCGAGCAATAGCAAAAAGCGTACAAGATAAAAATTTTCGTATTCTTCTCTTTTCAAGGGTACGTCTTTTTTTCGGACAGGCCAGATACCATCCAGTGAGTAACGTAGAGGAGGGATTGTTAAAAACAGGAGTGAACTGGCCACTGCCAATGTAAAGTGCTGGCGATAGGTCTGAATTTAGTAAAGCTGAGTCAAACGGAATCACGAAGTACCATTGGGAGAACGCATTGAGCGTAGCACATGCAAAAGGAAACGGACGCTCCCGATCAGTGTCCGAATACGTTCGATCATTGATAATGCTAAAAGGACAGAAGAGTATGGAATTCAGGCAGATAGCATGGAACAGTGCGGTGGAGGAAATGGGTCAAATTCAAACGCGATTCACTACAGCAACACATTTAAATCTCCACCGCGTGTCACAAGTAACTGTGACAAACACCTCGACTTCAAAGGTGCATTCGATGTTGTGGATAAACGTGCACTTTGGGACTATCTAGTCAGGAAAGGTGTACCTGAGAAATACGTAAATATTATTCGAGGATCATACGCGCGTAGCTCAGGCAGAGTGAGTGGTTACTGTCAGTTGTCGCTCTTCAATATCTCCAGCGGTATGAAGCAACGATGCCCGCTGTCACCTTTCCTCTTGAACTTCGCAAGTGACGAAGTCATGGAAATCACGTTCACAGGACACGACTTCGGTGTTGATCTGCTCCAATGAGACTTCACTTGCAGTATGACTTGGAGTATGCTGACGATATTGCCCTTATCCCTGACAGCTCTAAAATGTGCCAAGTGGCACTGGCTGTCTGTCACTTCGGGCTTCGCTTTGCACGCTCGAAGTGTAAAGCGTTCCTCCAAGATTGGACTGGACCGCCTCCTACGCTGACGCTTGGTGGGGATCAGCTAAAAGTCGTTCAAAAATGCAACTACCTCGGAAGTTGCGTCAGCGCCCGTGGGATTGAAGATGGGATCAAGAACCGCAAGCAAAAGCTCGAGGCGCTTTTGCTAACCTTCGCCACTTATGGCGCCGGCGCGACATCACTCTCTCCCTGAAGGGTAGAGTGTACACTGCAGCGGTACGTTTGACCCTATTGTACGGTTGTGAAACCTGACCCCTTAGACAAGCCGACATAAAGAGGCTAGTTACGTTCCACTACCGGTGCCTTCGCAATTTGGCTCACATCTGGTGGGAACACCGAGTTAGCAACGAGCATGTTCGACGCCTCGTTTACGGTACAGGAAAAGAAATGAACCACCCAGCACCGTTATTTCACGCATCAGGCTCCGATGGCTCGGCCACGTGTTACGTATGACAACCCATCGACTCCCGCGACATGCGTTGTTTGCGCGCCGGGGGTGTGGATGGAAGCAGATGAGGTGTGGCTAAGCGATGACTTGGTCGAGAGGAATGAAAGCCCTCACCTTAAAGCTGGCCTCGGTTGGAGCGTCTCAGCTTCCTGGATGGGGTCCAAAAGACGATGGACACGTTTGGCTGGATATACTTGTTGACATGGCTAGGAGCCGACCCCATTGGCGTTCGTGCTGTGAGTTTCTTTGCCTCACCTCATCCCTCTTAGCCTCCCCCTTCAACCATGGTCCCACTAATTAGCCTTATATAATTTTGCATAGTAAATTTTTTTGCGGTATAGTAGTCGGCTGGTAGCTTAATGGAACAATGCCCATCTGGTACCGGTAGCTCAGTTGGCCTGTATCTGTTGCATCTTGGCACAGTAGCTGTAGTGTTTTACAACCCTAACTAACATGTATGATAATGAGGATGATAAACACACAGTCAGACATCGGATACACATGTGAAAAGGCTCTGAACGTCCGATTCGCCGTTTTTGAGCCCGCTAGCGGAGGGCATTCCGATTGATCGATTGGAGTTCAGAGTACGCGGGGCACCCCACTCAAGGCAGTGACTGAAACTATCTGACCAAAAAGATGAAATTAGCCACAGTGATCGGCATGACATGGTGTGGCTCATTCTTCCCTGCTATGCACGTTTGCAGGATGCAGCAGGTAATGATGGATCGGTAGAAACAACCCTTTAGACCGAGCTGGCAACTACCTGGAAACTAAGGTGGATAAGTAGTGAATACTGTAAACAGCAGAAAAGCAATCATCACACCCGTTATCTGCGGATGAGAATCACCCTAGCTATTGTGTCGAGATACTATTTCAGCAGATGGCAGTTAAAGAGAAAGCTATAAAGCAAATCAAAAATAATATGCCGTTATATATTAAGCAATAACAAAGGGGACATTAAATGGGAGGCTTATAGGCTTCCGTATCTCAACCCAGTAGTGTAGTGGCTATAACTGAGGTCAACTTCGAAGTGAGCAAGTTCGTTCCACTTGAACAGATCATCGGTTGACCTCACATCTTCCTATTCTTCAATCCAGATTCCCGTCGTGCAAACGACTCACGTCGTGCGAATCGGTGTAGGGGCACGCGAAACAGGGGACCCAGTCACAAAAGCCTGGTACAAAAAAAAACAACAGCAAACATTCAGGATCAAAACGCCTACATCTTGTGTTAACAACATACTGCCACAAACAGCTGACTATCGTGCAAAGATAAGACGGCATCGGTGACACAGCTTCCTTGTGGCTATCACTGCCCCGCGTCATAAGCAGCCATTACCCCGCAGATAATTCAGCACCAAACACACTTTAAACAGGCAGTCCGATTAGGAGATGTCAGCAAACGCGCCACTGGTGTCGGCTGCGAGCCACGTCCTGTAACGAGTCAAGCACAAGGATGGTCACGTGCACTGCAGCCCGGAAGGCGAAAAGGACCGAAGGCACCCAGTTTGGTCGTCAGTGACTTCACACATGCTGCCAAGCCAACTTTTGTCCACCTTGAGCTTTGCGCCACACTATATCTGGCAGACTAAACAAAAGCCGCCTAGGTAAGCGGTGACCAAACATATGTAGTACGCGCCGAAGCCAACGCACCTGAGCTACCAGTCTTCAATTCTATAGCCAATGCAACTTATACAATTCTATCAGTTGTTCTAAGGAACTAACTTGGTTATCACTGTCTGGTACTCGCCTACGCACATTATCGTTAAGGACACGCTGGTGCCAGTCGATAGCAGCAATGCTCTGCAGGCAACGAGGATCAAAGACTTGCAAGCGCCTCAGATCTTCAGACCAAAGGGGTCAAGTCTCACTCCCAGAAAGCAGGACGAATCTCACTGTGGCCCTGTAAACAAGGCCTTCCAGACGAAAGAAAACGCCCTCTGTCGCCAAAGATGCCACAGAGTCAATAAAGCAGACCTTGCTTTGGCAATGCGTGAACTGAGTTCAGTTGCTATGCGCCCATCGTTGCTGATGCAGCTGCTAAGAGTCATCAAGTGGCCGGCGGTCCTGCAGCAACACTGCACTTTGAAGATGCGAAACACATCAAATAATAGTACCACTTTAGTGAGATAATTCCGGATTGATTGTGTCGCCCCAACATCGTTAAATGGCAAGACGATATCGTCTGCACAACCAAGATCAACTAACGTTTCACCAGGCAGCGCCTCAACCTCAGCATCGTGGAATTCTGGAAGGGAACACTCCATGATGGAGTCCGCGACGGAATTGAACAAATATAAGGAAATCGGACAACACTGACAAGCGACACTCGATGTCGGAGAGCTATCCGACATGTTACCGTAGACCCTGACGCGGCCTGTTTATTCGGGTATAGAGCATGTAACATATTCACATATTTCGTGGGAACACCATTCAGCGCAAGTATTTCGAACAGAATGCATCGATCTACTGAGTCGAATGCAGTCGTGAAATGGAGGAACACAGCTATTGTCGGTTTGCGGTATGCGTGGCGCCGCTCTAGCATCTGCAGAAGAGTGAATCATCATCAGCATTATACACGCCAGCTGCAGGTAGAAAACACCTCAGCTATTGTGCCGCAATACAAAAGACAAGAAAAGGAAAACAAACAGTGGCAGCACGCCGGCTGAGTTCCCACTAACGGATGGACATAGTTTCGGAGAGCTAACAGCTGGCTATCGTGCCGTAAAAAGAGAGTTATATTATGCCTAACGAGTGAGGTCGTGACTGGAGGGGGACGCTAAGCAGGAGAAGGGGTGGACAAAGGAACTCACAACACAAACGCAGTCCGGAAGTCGAGACGAACCGAAGGCACCCAGTTTGGTCGTCAGTGACTTCACACATATTGCCAAGCCAACTTTTGTCCACCTTGAGCTTTGTGCCACCCTATATCTGGCAGACTAAACAAAGACCGCCTAGGTAAGCGGTGACTAAGCATACGCAGAGTGAATATATGGTCTATACAGCTATATCCTGGGGGAAACCAGTCTGCGCTTCCCTAATCCGGGATTCCCGTTCCACAGTAAGGCGACGAACAAGAACCGAGGCCAGTACTTAGGTCACAACTGGCGTTAAGCGGTTAGCACAGTCTGTGCGAGTACGTTTCTTGTACATTGTCAGTATAATCGATTCCCTCCAGTTAGCCGGGACGGTTTCCTCCTTCCACACATGTTCGAACAGGGTGGTCAGTGCTTTACAGAGGACCTCACCTCCATCCTTAAATAGTGCAGGTGGGAGAGAATACGGACTAGCAGCATGAAAACGATTGAGAGCTGTGATCGCGTTTCGGACCCGTCTCCGGTGGAGGCTCTAAACAAACCGTCCATGGTTCGTCCTGCATCACCAGAGCAAGAACAGGTCCGGGAGCAAGGAGCCAGCTGAACCGAGCTTAAAAGTGCTCCACTAAACGAGCCATGGTTGGCAGCATCCGGTTCCGGATTTGCCTGTCACTGTGGCCAGCAACAGGACGCCTGCGCCTACAGAGGGACCATGGGTGGTTTGCGCTGCACCACCCACAGCTCCAACCACACACCCCATATCCAGTGTAAACCCGAAGGAATAAGACCGGGAGGCATGTGGATGGGAGCCACGTTTCATCAACGGAGCCGGCCCACACTCCTACACAGCCAAACACAAGCACGATGTAGTTGGGGAATCAAGCGCACACAAGGCGATGGCTGGACCGTAGTCCGCTCCACAATGAGTGCATGGAACCACTTTTTGATCCTAACACGGCCACAAGAACCGTGCACCCCGTCCCCTCCAGCAACGACCAACTGTTTCCTGGAGCCAGTACGAAGGAGTTAGTGGGTAATAGACAAGTAGGCACTTTGTCAACATGCACATCAAGCGCAGCCACATCGGGGATATCAAGCAACAGCGAAACGACAAGATGAAATAAAATAAATCGGATAATGCATACAGATACGGTGGCATAACTCTTCACTAAATGAGCGTATAAAAATGATTACGAACGAATCCGCGATAAGTTCAAGAGGTCAGAAAACATATTTTAAGAAAATGCCACAAACGCGAAAATGTTATCGAAATTAACTACAATTGGCTTAAGCAACGTGCGCAAGTTTATAGAAGATAGTACAGGTAGACAATAAGATGAGAAAATCATTAGGACAAAATTGAAAACCCACCACCTGAAATAAATAGACTTAGCATGCAAGCACACGGTTAGTAAATCGAATGCAGCGTACCTACAAACGCTGCGCCGGTTCTGCCTACGTTCTCTGCAGGACCCGTCGTCGCTTCGGTGGTGGTCCCGAGTGGCCTTGCTCATGGCTCACTAGGCCTGCCTGACTCAGGCACTCGCGACCGCATGTGCCACAGCACCATGCGCTCGATGTCGATGGAGTACAACCCATCGGTGCTTGCCGCTTTTCCTCTGCATGCATGAGGTCTTTCTCCCGCACTTCGGCAACTGCCTTCGTGATCAGATCGCGCCATGCCCGCTGATCAACCGCCTTCGATTCCCATGACCTGTAATCAAGATTAGAACGTGAAAGGGTAACTCTGATCATGTCATGATAACGTGACTTTGGCTTCCCCACATGCCGCTTCCTAATACTCAGCTGACCATATAAGAGTTGTTTCGATATCCGCGTCGAATTCATACGGCTCACACGACCGAGCCACCTCAGGTTTCTCAGCAAAAGTATGCAGTCCACTGTATACATTCCACTTCGGCACAACACTTCCGGGTCTGCAACTCTGCCGCCCCATCCGTTGCGCATAATAAGCCGCAAACAGTGCTGATGGAACCGCTCGAGATATCGCACATCCCGACGGTACATCGTCCACATTTCACTGCCATATAGAAGAACGGACAGCACCATGAATTTGTACACCACCAACTTCGTGCCAATGCTAAGCTGATGGTTGTTCAACACTCGGTACTCTAGCTTCCCGAATGCTGCCGCTGCCTTCGATACGAGCACACTGTATAGTTGCTGATCAATCGAAACCACACTCCCAGGCTAGCAGAAGCTGGAGGTGGTTTCTAGTACGACAGCACCAATGCTGATTCGCGGCACCATTGCACTTCCGGTGAAGGCTGAAACAGACAGACAGTTTTGCTTGTATTGATGGTGAGCCCGAATTTGGCTGTTGTCGAAGCCAGACCACTATTCATGCGCTGCAACTCATCCGCGCTGTGTGCGAACAGCGTACAGTCGTCAGTGAACAGCAACATACAGATAGTTGTCTCACAGACTAGGGTTCTCGCACAGACACGACGAATGTTCAGCAACCCACCATCAATACGGTGCTCCACACGAACACCGTAAGCACAAGCGATATCAAAAGCACAAGACATCATGGCAGGAAGATAAATATTACGCAGGGCAGGAGCTAAGACGCAGCGTTTTTTCACACTAGTGACAACTGCAAAGTCATCCAAGGTCTCTCCAACCATCTGCACCCTCGCCCGCATACCACTGTGCAGACATTCAATTAAACTTACAAACTTACGCGGACAACCAAACTTACCCAACACCAGCCACAATGACTCGCTGTTCACCATATCAAATGCCTTGGTGAAATCAACAAAAAGCGAGTACAATGGCTGGTGTCGTTCTCTGCACTTCTCCTGCAACTGACGAGCCGCAAACACCATATCTATAGTGCTGCGACCCGAACGGAATCCACATTGCTCTTCCGCCACGTTCGGTTCCACAACCTGACTGACGAGGCGATTGAGCAGATTCGGGCAATCACCTTGCCCACACAACTCAGCAAGTTGATGCCACGATAATTCGTGCAACATTGCTTGCTACCTTTACCCTTGTACAGTGGTAGCACAACGGCATCCTTCAGCTCAGCAGGCACCACCTCCTCAATACACACGGGTCCGCCGTGTTCCAATACTTCATGCGGGATCTCGGCACACTTGCCGTTTCGCAGCTGAGCAAGTGCCCTCTGCGTCTCATCCAGTGTCGGCGTGTCAGCCGGACTCGCCTTCACATCGTGCCGGTTGAGGTCGTTCAGTGTAGGCCAGTCGATCTCTGAACGGTTGTTCAAGAGACAGTCAAAGTGTTTGCGCCAAGTCTGTATTATGTCTGCAGTCAGTTTGCAGGCAGCGCCTGAACTACCATGGATTAGCGTCCTCAGGGACTCTAACCTCGGTCCATTCATCGCCTTCAAGGAGTCAAAGGATTCCTTGTGTTGGCGGCGTTCGGCGTAGCATTCCAGCTGCTTCGCCTTCTCCGTCCACCATGCATTTTTAATGCGACGGAGCTCACGGGTCAGTCACCGTTGAAGTTTTCGAAACTTGCTATTTTCCCCCAAGTCAATGGGGTCTGCCATACGTGCAGTAAATGCTGCACTCTCCTCAGACACCAACGCGTCAATCGTCACATTGCTGTCATTAAACCAATCAGGCCACTTACAGTTTGCGCGCCCGATGGTCTCCTCGGCAGCAGCTGGCATCTGGTCGCGAATGTGGTGCCACAGGTCACCCACTGTGGATATTCAGTCCACATTACACAGGCGTGCAGCCTTCTCCAGCTCAATAAGTTTCTTAACAGTATCGAGGGAGAGAATGTTAAATTCACGTCGATTCACGGCGGGAATGTAACACATGGATTTACGAAAATATATAAGTAGTTTGGTCTGTACTATTTTGTGATCAGTGCCACACTCAGCTCCACGCAGTACTCGTATCATGCGCACTTCACGCATATCACGCTGACGTACGACGACGTAGTCGAGCAGGTGAGCGTGACCACTCCGTGGGTGCGTCCAAGTTGCCATATCCCTCGCTCTCAGTGCAAGCCAAGTGTTCATGATGGGCAGGCCAAGTAGTACATGCTGAGAGCAGCCCGTCACCGCTCGCATTCGCTGAAGCAATGCCATGCGAACCGATAACATCTGTCCACACCGATGCATCACGCCCAACGCGCGCGTTGAAATCACCCAGCAGAAATAGTCGGTCGCTCCTCGGCACAGACCGTATCACGGAGGATAGCTCAGTGTAGAACTGATCACGCATGTCATCAGGATAACACATAATCGGACCGTACGTGCTTATAAAAGTGGCAAACTTACCTCTTCCGAGTTGTAGGCGAACAGTCATCAGTCGCACGCTGATGCCTGTTGGTTCACCTACCAGCTGGCCATGGAGGCGGTCGGATATTGCAAATGCGACCCCATGATCACGTGGTGCTGAGGCGGCGTTGCCCACCCAGTCGAATGTGTAGTCAGCACCTGCTTCATGCAACTTACCTTGCTCAGCGATCCGAGTTTCATTGAGCGCCGCAATATCGATGTGGCAGCGCGGCAGTTCCATCGCGACGGGTGCAGCTCGTCGCTCGGGGCGCTCACTCGAGTTCCGTCCAGTAGTGTGCGCACATTTCAGCACCCGATGCTGAGCGCTTTGCGCGCAGACATACGATTGCATTGGTGGGCAATCGCACGCGAGGTGGCGAATGTGCTTCGGAGGTTTGCTTGAGGGACTCCGCCTGGAGCCTTTGGCACAATAGCCTGACCCACAAAGCAGTGGGGAGCAGATCCAGCTCGGTAATGTGATTGCAGAGACAGATTGGGATCTGCTTGACGGCCGTCGCACGCAGCCTTGGAGGTATTGGAACGATTCATATATGTTTTGTGACCGTAGTAGGATACACATGCGACCACAGCTAGACGCAGGTGAATTTTGGCGGGTTTGTACCAGTTTGACCAGGGGCTGCCTGGCTTGAGGCGGGCAGTAACAAACCATTGAATACACGGAGGTGCCCTCCCACCGTCAGAGACAATGCGTGACCCTCATGCGCTATGTTAATCGAGCTGTGAGCTTGTAACCCGTAGACCTATTGTCTTCCATGGCTAGGTTTCACGGGAAGAGGGCCATCGACCACTTTTAAGCTTCGAAGAGGATGGACTAAGCTAAAGGCAGGGCGCCCACACCTGACAGGAGAACGATTCGGGTACTCAGCCAAAGCCCTCGATTAAATGTTCACCCGAAAGGCAGCGGGTCTAGCACATGGTCAGTTCACTGACTCATGCGGATTGGCGTCCTGGATCTTAGCAGGGAGAAGGGCGTAATCTAACTCCCACCCAGCGGTCGCCACGAGGAGGCGTCCAGGACATGAGCCAATGGCACAACAGTAGCAGCAGTGGGTAGACCATCTGTCAGGATCAAGCCATCACCAGCCTTAGCGCACCATAGGCTCTCCCGCTCTTCGGACACACAACACACGTCAATACACAGTGTGTCCAACATGCGTGTGAGTGCAGCCAGTTGACCTATTTGTCTTAAAGTACGAACGTTGAACGCCGAAAGGGAAACTGGACAGCGTGGCCTTATAAAGGACCGTTGGGGATAGGCGTCCAGTGGGTGTTGCGAAAAGGTGGCTGCAGATGGTCCTAATCCAGTGGCAATTCGGTTGCTGTCAATTAATCTGTGAATTATGGAAGGTTCGTAATGAGGGTCG
The DNA here is from genome assembly GCA_944474145.2 of Dicrocoelium dendriticum. NCBI lineage: Eukaryota > Metazoa > Platyhelminthes > Trematoda > Plagiorchiida > Dicrocoeliidae > Dicrocoelium > Dicrocoelium dendriticum. The sequence goes on along the minus strand of OX104068.1, from coordinate 15,304,703 downwards.
GGGTAGGAGTAAGAGAAACAGGTGGAAAAGAAAGAAGGGAGGCGCTAACAGTACCTTAGTAAATGAAATAATGGTGCGGCGTGAATCCCGTCTCCCAAGGCGATAAACAAGAGGTCGGACAAGCTCACTGCTCATGCGGTGTCCCCACTAGACATGAGCTAGACTTGGAATGCACCAGCCACCACCAACATGAACATTGGGTCTCTTCACAGTCTCTGGAACTTATCGACGCTCACCGGCACATTCCGACTGGGAGCGAACACAATGAAACACGCAAAGAGCTCCGGGCAAAACTCCGTCCTAGCCTGAAGAGAGACCGCGAATCCTGGTGGTCTCGTTGTGCAACAGAGATGGAAATGGCCGCTGCCCTTGGTAACCATCGTGAGTTATTCCGTCATACGGGAAACGGGCAGCAGGAGATCTGGTTCTAGTGAAACTATACGTGACGAGAGTGGACAGCCTATCCACAACTTAACAAAACGCCTAGAACGTTGGGCTGAGTACTTTGAAAGGCAATTTAATCGGTCGGAATTGTCAGATTTCTCGCCGACCAGTGATCGCCCCGCTCCGTGGGCTTTTCCTTTGGATCCACCCTCTCGCTCAGAAGTCGAACATGAGATCGGACTGTTGAAGTTGAACACAGCCGCGGGACCTGATGACCATCCTCCAACCCTCTTCAAATTCGGGGGACCTGCTCTTGTGGATGATTTACACGAGTTACTAGTCAGACTGTGGGAACGGGAAACTGTCCCAACCGATTGGAGCCGCTCCATCATAGTCCCAATTTTCAAAAGAGGCTCACGATCGGAATACGGCAGCCATAGAGGAGTCAGTCTGATCTCCATCGCCTCCAAATTGCTTGCCTCTGTCATCCTTCACAGACTGACTGGCACTCGTGAAAGCCAGATTCGCGAAGAGCAAGCTGGATTTCGTCGAGGTCGTAGCTGCATTGACCACATCTTCACTTTGCGTCAGCTGTTGCAGCACCGTCACATGTATTGGCGACCCACCGTTGTCATGTTCCTCGATATCAAAGGTGCATTCGACTCAGTGGATAGACATGCACTTTGGGACTGTTTACTCAGGAAAGGTGTACCTGAGAAATATGCGAACATTATCCGAGCATTATATGCGCGTAGCTCGGGCAGAGTGAGGGCTTATGTCAAGTTGTCGTCGCCCTTTAATATCTCCAGCGGTGTGAGACAACGATGCCCGCTGTCACCTTTCCTCCTCAACTTTGTTGTTGACGAAGTCATGGAAATCGCGTTTACAGGACACGACTTAGAAGGTGTGGAGCTACTCCCAGGAGAACGACTTCTTGATTTAGAGTATGCTGATGATATTGCCCTCATCTGTGACAGCTCACAAACGTGCCAAGCGGCACTGAACAGGTTAGCACTAGCTGTCCGTCACTTCGGGCTTTGCTTCGCACCCTCGAAGTGCAAAGCGTTTCTCCAAGATTGGTCTGGATCGCCTCCTACGCTGACCCTTGGTGAGGATCAGCTAGAAGTCGTTCAAAAATTCAACTACATCGGAAGTTGTATCAGCGCCCGTGGGATTGAAGATGAAATCAAGAATCGTATAGCAAAAGCTCGGGGCGCTTTTGCTAACCTTCGCCACTTATGGCGCCGGCGCGACATCACTCTCGCCCTGAAGGGCAAAGTGTACAATGCAGCAGTATGTTCGACCCTACTGTACGGTCGTGAAACCTGGCCGCTTAAAGCAGCGGACCTGAAGAGGCTAGTTACGTTCGACCACCGGTGCCTTCGTAATTTAGCTCACATCTAGTGGGAACACCGCGTGAGCAACGAGCGTGTTCGACGCCTTGTTTATGGCACAGGAAAGGGAAATGAACCGCTCAGCACCGTTATTTCACGCATCAGGCTCCGATGGCTCGGCCACGTGTTACGCATGCAATCCCACCGACTCACGCGACGTGTATTGTTTGCGCGCCGGGGATGTGGATGGAAGAAGAGGAGGGGTGGCCAAGCGATGACTTGGTCCAGAGGAATGAAGGCCCTCACTTCTGAGCTGGCCTCGGTTGGAGCGTCTCGGCTCCCTGGTTGGAGTCCAAAGGACGATGAACACGTTTGGTTGGACACACTTGCTGATATGGCTAGGAGCCGACCTCAGTGGCGTTCGTGCTGTGAGTTTCTTTGTCCCACCCCATCCCTCTTAGCCTCCCCCTCCAAACACGATCTCATTATTTAGCCTTATATAATCTTGCATAATTTTTTTTTCTTTTTGGGTGCACAACAGCCGGCTGGTAGCTTACCGGAACGATGCCCATCCGTTACCGGTAGCTCAGCCAGCTTGCAACGGTTGCATTTCTTATTTTCTCCTTTTTTCTATGTATTGCGGCACAGTAACTGAGGTGTTCCCCACCTCTAGGTAACGTGTATGATGATGATGATGGAATGCATCAGTGATCGAAGGTAACAAGCCCCTTTACGTCTGTCGATCTGATGTACGGACGACTGCATTATAGACGCTATCATTCACACAGACGAAACAAGTGGCGAAGATTGGGAACAGTATCACGAGCTTTCGATTCACAGGCGCTGATGCAGCTGCCTAAGTAGCTGAATTTCCGGAATACTTCTGGCTGATCCCTACTAAAGGTTAGGCAGGAGTAGTTCTTGTCAATCCTGGGGAAAACTACATTTGAAAAGTGCAAAAGCCTTCCCAAAACGGCTGAGAACTAGGTCTATTCTGTTCAATAATATTTGTGAGCGGTCACTGAGGTCGGATATCTAGGAACAGCTTCACAACTTCTGGGTCGTGTCAGGTGAACACAGTGTCAGCTTAGTCAAAAGCAGTTAAGGAGGAAAAATGACAGCGGGAATCTATGCCTTACGCCAGTGGAGACAATGAAGTGCTGCAACAGCCTGCCATAAGCCCCCTATCATACAGAAGTACATGCGTAAGGCAATGTTACAAAATTGGTGTTTATTAGGCACATACTTCCGGTCAAACGACCCAAAAGCGCACAACAGTACAGTGAATCAAAGGCACTTCTGAAGTCCATGGACAGGACTAAGACGGGTTGGCAATATAAGTAACAGTGATGCAACAACCAATGCAAGATGAAGATGCGGTCAATGCAACCCCATCTTCGACGAAACCCGGCTTACTTTGTACGAATCTGGCTTTCACCGGTGCCAGTCAATCTGCAAAAAGCGACACACGCAAGTAACCTGGGGACGATGGAGAACAGACTTATCCTTTTATGAATGTCGCATTCTAAACGTAAGTCCATTTGAATACCGGGACAATAACGGAGCAGCACCAGTCCGTTTGGATAGTTTGCAGCTGCTTTCGTCATCATTATCAACAGACGTTAGCCGAGGGCGAGAAAAACACCTGTTATTATGCTGCGACACAAAAGTATAAGACGTTAAACATCACGGAATATAAAACCAAAACGAAATACCATAATATGCACGAAGTGTAAGAGGATGGTTAGAATGGAAGCGAAGCGGGAGGGGAGGGACAAGGAAACTCGCAATCAACCAGCCCCACAGTCTCACTAATGAATCCTGTAACACGTCCATAAGAGCAGGTCCCCGAATTTGAAGACGGCCAGAGAAAGGTCATCTGGTCCAGCGATGTTATGCAAATACATCAAACTGTTCTCAGGTTCTACTTCTGCTAGAGAGGGTGGATTCAAAGGGACGGCCAAGCGAGCAACGCGAACACTTCCTGGCAACGAATCCAGTAGACCAGGCCGAGTAAATTGCTTTGCAATACTCCAATAGTTTTGATAGGCTGTGAATAGGTCGTCTAACTTTGTTGAACATAATCTCGCGAACACCAAGTCTCCTGCTGCCCATTTCCAGTATCAAACGGAATAACTTCCAAGTGTTACCAAGAGTAACGGTCACTTGCACCTCCGACGCATGACGAGGCTAACATGTCTCGCGGTTACTTTTCGAGCTAAAACGCGCCTCGTCGTCTTCGTTCCAAGCAGGAATGAGTTGGCTAGCATCTAAACGTTTCACAGACTGTGTAGTAAACCCATTTGGGGGTTGATAATCTGATTTTTACCACATAAAGACACAGTAGCTGCAAATAAGGTCTGGTGAACATGCGGCCAGTGACCTACAACTGAGTTCAGTGAGAGCGCATGCAGCCCGGATGATGGTCTACTTTGTTACGCACTCAGAACATTTGACTTTACCAGCTCGCGGAGGTCTATCCACTGGCATCGCGGTCGCGGACGTCCGCCGAACCGCACCATGCACATACAAGTGCATGGCCGGAGTTCACGCTTGTGCTTCGAATCGAGTGGCAGCTTTGGACACAGCTTGTGTGGCGGTAACTGATCGCGATGTGATTGTTTTGCTTCCATGGCTGGTCCGAGGCCGAAGGGCGCCATATCACCCTCCGACAGGTGTAGCAGAAGTTAATGCTCAAGAGAGAGACTGCCATATTCACAGATATGTGACAACCCTTCCTCGGTATCAGTACAGGAGCCTACACCGTGTTAAATGCTCAGATGCAGTTATTATTGGACAATCTTCACTCATTCATTCATTATACACGTTAGCTGCCGGTAGAAAACACCTCAGCTATTGTGCCACAATACAAAAGACAAGAAAAGTAAAACAAACAGTGGCACGCCGGTTGAGCCCCCCAGTAACGGATGGACATCGCTCCGGAGAGTTAACAACTGGCTATCATGCCGTAGAAAGAGTTATATATATATATATATATATATATATATATATATATATATATATATATATATATATATATAACTCTTTCTACGGCATGATAGCCAGTTGTTAACTCTCCGGAGCGATGTCCATCCGTTACTGGGGGGCTCAACCGGCGTGCCACTGTTTGTTTTACTTTTCTTGTCTTTTGTATTGTGGCACAATAGCTGAGGTGTTTTCTACCGGCAGCTAACGTGTATAATGAATGAATGAAATATATATATATATATATATATATATATATATATATATGCATGCCTGACGAGGGAGATCGTGATTGGAGGGGGATGCTAAGCAGGAGGGGGATGGACAAAGGAACTCAAAACACAAACGCCATTGTGGTCGGCTCCAAGCCATATCAGCAAGTGTGTCCAACCAAACGTGTTCACCGTCCTTAGGACCCCAGCCAGGCAGTCGAGATGCACCAACCGACGCCAACTTCGAAGTGAGGGTTCTCATCTCTCTCGACCAAATCATCACTTGGCCTCCCCTCCTCCTCTTCCAACCGCACCTACAACGCGCAAACAATGCACGTCGCGGAAGTCGGTGTGCTGGCATGCGCAACACGTGGCCCAACCATCGGAGCCTAGTGTCTGATATAATGGTGCTGAGCGGTTCACTCGCTCTTCCTGCACCAAATACGCGACGCCGAACACGCTGAGTGCTCACGCGGTGCTCCCACCAGGCATGAGCTAAGCTGCGAAGGCAGCGATGGTCGAATATGACGAGCCCCTTTACGTCTGTCGACCTGATGGGCCAGGTCTCACAGCCATATAGGAGTTGAACGGACGGCTGTGTTATAAACTCTGCCCTTCAGAGCGAGAGTAATGTCGCGTCTGCGCCACACGTGGCGGAGATTAGCAAAAGCAACTCGAGCTTTTGCTATACGGTTCGTAACCTCATCTTCAATCCCATGGGTGTTAATATAGCTGCCCAGGTATTTGAATTCCTGAACGACCTCTAGCAGATCACCACCAAGCGTTAGCGCAGGGTTGGGTCCCTGCCAATCTTAGAGAAGTACTTTGCATTTCGATGGAGCAAAGTATAGCCCAAAACGATTGACAGCCAGTGCTAATCGGTTCAGTGCTGTTTGGCATGTTTGGGAGCTGTCACAGATTAGGGCAATATCGTCCGCATACTCCAAGTCAAGAAGTCGCTCACCAGGAAGTAGCTCCACACCTTCTAGATCGTGTCCAGCGAACGCTGTTTCCATGACTTCATCAATAGCGAAGTTAAAGAGGAAAGGTGACAGAAGGCATCCTTGTCTCACACCGCTGGTGATACTGAAGGGTGGTGATAGTTTGACATAAACCCTCACCCTGCCCGAACTATGCGCGTACAGCGCTTTGATAATGTTTACATATTTATCAGGCACACCTTTCCTCAACAGACAGTCCCAAAGGGCACATCGATCGACTGAGTCGAAGGCACCTTTAATGTCAAGAAACACGACAACGGTGGGTCGCCAATAAACATGGCGGTGCTCCAACACTTGACGCAAGGTGAAGATGTGGCCGATGCAGCCCTGACCTCGACGAAATCCGACTTGCTCGTCACGAATCTGGAGAATGACAGAAGTAAGCAATGTAGAGGCAATCGAAATCAGACTGATCCCTCTATGATTGCCGCATTCCAAACGGGAGCCTCCCTTGAAAATTGGGACAATGACGGAGCGGTTGCAGTCTGTCGGGACAGTATCCTGCTCCCAAAGTTTCACTAGCAACTCGTGTAAATCATCTATTAGAGCAGGTCCACCGAATTTGAAGAGGGCTGGGGGAATTCCACCTGCTCCTGCGGCCTTATGCAATTTCAACAGCCTGATCTCACGTTCGACTTCTGCGCATGAAGGTGGATCCAAGGAGACGGCCAGAGAGAAGGGCGCCCAATGTCCGAAAAAGAAACCGATAACTCAGGTTGGTTAAATTGCTTAGCAAAGTGTTCAGCCCAACGCTCCAAGCGTTTTGACAGGCTGTGGATCGGCTGCCCACTCTCGTCGCGTACGGTCTCGCTAACACCAGGTCTCCTGCTGCCAGTTTCTCGTATCAGACGGAATAACTTACGATGATTTCCAACGGTAGCAGCTGTTTTCATCTCAGGGGCACGATGAGACCACCAGGTTTCGCGGTCTTTCTTCAGGCTAGCACGTAGTTTTGCCCTGAGATTTTTGCGAGCCTCATTGTATTCGCTTCCAGCCGGAATACGTCGGCGAGCATCCATAAGTTCCAGAGACTGTGTTTGGACAATCTTCGACCTTGAGCGTTCAGACTACCAGCCATTAATGCAGTGTAGGTATCTTTTTCTGACGGAGCTCGTTCAGTTAGTGGTAAAAATTATTTTTACCGGGCCAGTGCTACAATTTGTGGGGGCGTAGGTAGCAATGACAAACAGGCACTCATTGACCTCATGCGATTTCGAAGCTCCGAATGAGTCAGCCTGCCGGATGGCACACATGCGACTACTGATTGGAATCCAATCGACCAGAGTAGCTTCACGCTAGGGCTCAGGACAATAGCCACGCCAGCTTGATCGGTATTCGTGGCTGCATCATCTCCGAATACCGTTCGTGCCACATTAAAATCGAGTCAGCACAGAGCTCGAGTTTTGCAGCCGGGTTTCAGATAAGCAGCAGATTTCAATCGCGAAGGTCTGTTTGGGCAAATGTTGTTTGTTGACCGATCTGTAACAAAAATCCCGCATTGAGGTATGTTAGTCTAAGCGAGGATCGAAGGCACAAAATGAAAACGTATGCACTGAGGCTGTCCGCTTGGTTGGAAATGGTATGGACTGAAAAGACGCTCTGCAACGGCGTGAGCCTCAACTAGAAGATAAACAACAATCGAAGCCAGACGAGGGACGGTTAAGAATTGGAGGATGGAAGTGAAGTTGAAACGGGACGATGAGGATGGAGAAAGCTCGAGTGAGAATAAGAAGACAGAAAACCCTCAGCAGCAGCATACTCACCCCTATGCCCGAACAATGCAGCAGATATGGTGATTATGATTGTCTTCTCCGACGGCTAGAGCATCAAAGAAGTGTCTGGAGAGAGCCACTGTATTGTGTTGCGTGGGCATGATACTGTCGGGTCGTCCTGGACTAGACAAAATAACGATTATGGCTCTCAACCAAAGCCTCGCATTGAAAAACCTAACCGTAAGACAGCAGGAGGTTGGCAGTGAGCGATCCTTAAATGGTCCAACTCACCTTCGAAAAACCATACTCTGATCCTGCAACGACTCAATCTGCAGTCCACTATAGACTATTCAAATTGTTTTCCACCCTTCTGAGACCTTTGCATTGGTACGAGTTCTTCCTGGCTATTGATGCACAAGTGGCTGCTGATGAACTCTATCAGAATATCAGGTCAGGTGTCAGTCGGTGGGGTGGTCTGCGCGCCTGGTTTGTAGCCATAAGGTTCCCGGTTCGAATCCGAGTATGAGTCGACGTCCTCGCGGTATACACAGCCCGCGCGCGAATAGTGGTGGTCGCGCGGCAGCGAAACGCTGTTAGGGCGTACAGCTGACACATTATTTTCCTATTATCAGGTCAGGTCAAGACCAAAGGACGACACAGGCTTCCAACTAACGAGTGTTCTGCTTCTTGTACCGGTAAACGAACCAGAGCCCCCGGGTAATTCGAGGTTTGATTGCCTCTCCTTGCGTCGGCAAGAAAAAACGAAGAAAGAACGAGAATAAGTCTTGCATTTCGATGGATAAATAAAAAATATCACTGCACGAAGTCTTGCTACTAAATTTCGACAAGCTATGGAAAAAGATGTGGTTAACACTTATCTAGATCGCTTCTAAGGGCTACATCATCACCATCAGTATCAATACACATTAGCTGGGGTGAAAAACACACCATAGCTGTGCCGCGATACAAAAAAGATAAGATCTAAAACAATGTAGACGTAAAAGGCTCAAAAAAGTAACGTAAAGTTAATATCACATGATAGTTATTGGGGGGGGGAAGCCAAAAGGGAGGGATAAAGAGACTCACAACAAAAACGCCACTGAGGTCGACTCTTCGCCACGTCAGCTAGTGCATCCAACCAAACGTAATTATCACTGTTTATTAGAGTCCAATGGAATGGCAGAGAGCAGAAATGAGATCCAGTGTCAGTTCCATCGCTTCCGTTCAAGGCAGAGATATCGCGGATTCTTGTGATACGTCGTTCCACAGGGGACCATCAAAATCGCAGCGGAAACAACACGATTCCGCTTAGTCAACAGATAGAAGGTTAGCAGTCGTTTAAAATTTTCCTTCGCTGTGCGCTGACGACTGGCTCAGGTAAATTGCTCCAGTGCATCACCACACGGGTGGACAAAGTAACATCAAGATGGACTCGGAGCCTCCCTGGCTTAAACAGTTTCCAGGGGTGACCCCGTGTCGAACTATCAGCTCTGAGTTGAAAGAACTCCTTCAACTCAGTTTCCATCATCGCCTGCAGAATGCGTTTGGTGTATATCAAATCACCCAGATGACGACGATAACCCAGGGAAAACATGTTAATCGTTCGAAGTTGTTGGGCGTAGGAAAATTTCGGATCACAGAGATGGATTTCGACCCACGCCGTTGGACCCTCTCTATGAGAAGACGCACGGTCTTTGTAAGAGGATAAACTGCAAGTGAACTGTGTTCGAGGATAGGGCGCACATGGGAAGGGAAGAAGAGTCTGAAGACCACAGGAGTTATACGGAAAAAAGATCGCCTTATGGCAGAGAACATCCCATTAGTAGCCGCTGCCTTCCTCAATGTGTCCTGGGTTGTGCGCAAATCAGGAGACACAAATACACCAATGTCATTTTAATAAGCAGTGTTAATGAGCAAGAAGCCACCAATGTGATAAACACCAAATGGGTACGGAACACTTATCATAACTGATGAGCAATTGCCATTTCAATGCTCAGTTGTGCAGCCGGTCTATTGTCGCTTGCAATCGGTCGGTAAATTCAAGTTCGAACATATCTAGTCATAACTTTGTCGTCAGCATATAGCAAGCAGTCCGTTCGGAGCTCTGATGGAAGGTCGTTGACGAAGACTTTAGACAACTTGTAATGAACACGGATTATTCCAGGAATGAAGGAAGAAGACAAAAGCCGATAAGGAGGCTTTACTCGATTAATAATTCGGACGTATGAGCTATAAAAACAGAAACATGTATTAGAACGGTAAATATGCCAAAGCATGGAATACGGCAATCAAAAACACATAACATTCTCCTTCGCTAGGAAATCGTTGCTGAGTAGTTGATGACGTTTGTAAAGATGAGTTTGGCGCAGAGCGGTCCGTGTTATGAAGGGAAATTGGATAAGAATAACATGCGGGATGCGAATGAAAGAGTTGTCCAAAAAAGCGACGTATAATAAATGAAGAGCCGGATCAAGCTTCACGATTTCTTAGATTGTACGGTCGGGTTCGTTGTTGTTGTTGTAGCAGAGTAGTCTCTCTTCTAGTGGTAGTATCATCAGGAGATGGGTCGGGAGTTGCTGGCAGAGTAGCAGTAGGAACCATAGCATCCGGTGCATTTAGCACGTGGGGCGTCAGAGGGACATCGCTGTCATCGGGAATCCTGCCAGCAGCAGGAGCCAAGTGTCGAGTAGAAACCGTCTCCTCTCTGCCATCGGGAAGTCGGACAAAAGCATAATCTGGGTTGCAATCAAGTAGCTCAACTTCTTCAACCAATGGTTCATACTTCGATTGACGTGAAGCACGCTTCATGAGTACCCGACCAGGCTCGGATAGCCACGTAGGAAGGGATGTGCCAGTAGTTGACTTTCGGTTGAATCGAAATAAGCGCTCGTGTGGAGTTTCGTTGGTGGCTGTGCACAGCAACGATCGGATAGAGTGAAGAGCATCTAAGAGGACCGACTCCCACTGTCCGATATCCAGGTTTTTGAAGATAGTGAAAGCGTAATAGCGCGCCATAAAGTTCCATTGAGACGCTCAACCTGCCCATTGCCTTGCGGATTATAAGCGGTAGTCCTACTGGTGGATATTTTTATCGTGCAGAAACTTTCTTACTTCTTCGGACACAAAGGAAGGACCGCGGTCGGAGTGTATATAAGATGGCATTCCGAACAAAGCAAACAGCTGAGTGAGGCATCCGATCACTGTTGCAGAAGTCATATCAGAGCAGGCAAACGCGAAGGGAAACCGAGAGTATTCGTCAATAACAGTCAGGAGATACTTGTTTCTTGACGTAGATGGAAGTGGTCCTTTGAAATCAATGCTTAACCGTTCAAACGGTTGTGTAGCTTTAACGAGTCGACCAACAGGGGGTCTATAGAACCTAGGTTTGATTTCGGCGCAAGCTTTGCATTGTGAGGTCATCGTCCTGACATCGTCCAAGGAAAATGGAAGGTTACGAGAACGGATAAAATGCATCATACGAGAAACACCAGGGTGGCACATTGACTTGTGTAGTTCGTTAAGTTCCGTACCACTCAGAGACGCTGAACAATGAATTCTGGAGAGCGTGTCGGCTGCTTTATTTCCGCTTCCCGGTCTATACATTATATCGAACCGATACTTGATAGTTCCAAACGCCAACGTTGGATTTTATCATTCTTAATTTTTCCTTTGTTATTGTCACCGTACATGAATGTCACTGATCGCTGGTCAGTTACTATCGTAAATGGATTGCCAAGGAGGAAATGACGCCATTTTCGCACTGCTTCGACTATAGCGCAGGCCTCTTTTTCTACGGCGGAGTGGTGTTTTTCGCTGTGAGATAGCGTTCGGGAGAAGAATGCTACTGGTCTGCCATTTTGATTCAAGGTAGCGGCGATTGCGATGTCAGATGCATCTGTTTCGACTACCAATGGTACACCGGGTGTGATAGTCACAACTGTAGATCGTTCTAATTCTTTTTTGAGTTGTTCGAAACAGTTCATTACCGGTTCAGGCAGCGGGAAAGTTTCATTGTGAATCAATGGATAGATTTTATCTGAAAATTTTGGAATCCATTTCGAATAATATGCAAACATTCCTACTAGGCGCTGTTGTGACTTGGAATCATGCGGTGGCATCAACTCGGCCAAAGGTCGTAGTCGCTCCGGGTCAAGTTTGATAATGCCCTTGGATATTTCGTAACCGAGCAAGGTGATTTTATTTGCAGCAAAAATGCTTTTTGTGTCGTTAAAAGTGATACCGCAATTTTGGCTACCGTCAGGAAGTGTTTAAGATTTGCGTCATGTTCTCTTGCTTCTACCGCACACCGTAACGTTGTCAACATATGCAAAGGTATCTGCAACTCCTTCCCGTTTCAGAAAACTGTCGATGGCTCGTTGAAAGCAGGCGACGCCGTTGGTAACACCGAAGGAATACGGCAAAACTCGTAAAGTTTTCCACCAGCTTCAAAGGCAGTGTATTTACGTTCTCCCTCGTTGATTGGTATTTGATGGTAAGCACTTTTCAAATCTAGAGTACTATACACATCGAAACGAGCGATTTTATCGATGAGGTCATCGATCCTTGGAAGCGGGTAGGCATCAAGATAGGTAAATCGATTGATAGTTTGGCTATAATCCACAACCATACGCTTCTTATGTCCGCTCGTAGTTACTACGCTTGCGCTCGCCACGGCGACCTCGAAGGTTGGATAATGCCATCTGCCAGAAGTCTTTTAATTTCAGATTGAATGAAAGTTTCATCGGATTCGCTATGGCGTCTAGATTTTGTGACAATCGGCTGGCAATTTGGAGCAAGGTGCTCAAACAGGGGGAACGGTTCCACACGGGCCGCCATTAGGCCACAAATAGTAAAGGAGGTCTGGATCCATGAAACGATATCTCAATTTTACGGTGATATTTGAGGAAGTTGTGACCAAGTAATACGTCAGAGCAAAGGTTAGATAAACGGATAGTTTCACATTGGAATAACAGGTGTCTTTGTGTCGAATGGAGCAAATAATATGTCCTTGGGTGAAACTAGAATGAGTAGTGGAGGCCATAACGATGTGCTCCCGAGAGGTTTCGATATGAAATTTGTTAAGTTTTACAACTGAAGCGGAATGTAGCTTTCAGAGCTCCCAGTATCGACAAGAGCTTGCAGCGGTATGTCATTCACAAAGATGTTAGTAACGGCACTGCAAAGGCTGCCGGGCGCGGCAGCAGACGTCATAGTAGATAAACCGACATAGAAACGTTCGAGCCGTGATTTGTGCTTGGCCTGGATTTGCAAACGCTCTGGAAATGGCCTTTCTTTGAACACTTTTTACATGTCGCATCTCTGGCGGGACATCTTGGTCTAGGATGTCTGGCGTAGCCGCAAAAGAAACACGTTGACTGGGAGGACGCAGCGACAGGTTCTTCTTGAGAAGATAGCTGCGGCTCAGATGGGATTTCGGTTTTCATCGTGGAGTTACAAGTCGTCAGCTGAAAGGAAGCAGCTTGTTTTTGGGCCAAGTCAAGCGATCTAGCCATCTCGAAAGCGGACTGAAGATCGAGTGATTTTTGTTCCAGTAATCTCTGCCTGATGAGGTTAGATTGTAGACCGCTGATAAAAGCACCTCTGATAGCTTGATTCTTGTGTTCGTCAGCAGTGACTGGTAGAAAATTACAGTCACTAGCAGCGGAATTTAACTTCTGAATGAATTGGTCTAACGATTCACCGTTCTCTTGCCTGGCAGTGGCTAGGATGTGACGTGCAAAAATTTCGTTTTTGGGTTTTATGAAGATATCGTGTAGCGTTTTGACGGCATCCTCATAAGAAGAGCACTGAAAAACACCTCGAACAGGGCAGATGAGATATAATTCATTAACGTTTTGAGCTTGTCCGGCTTCATGGACTCGATCGATGCTAAAAAATTGTTGAAAGTGTAGATCCAATGGGCCCAGCGTTTGCCGGCGTCAGAAGATTGAGGATCCACATCAAAGCGATCTGGGCGTAAGATTCGATCCATGAGATTGCCGTATTAATCGAGTAAATTGTAATGAACACGGATTATTCCAGGAATGAAGGAAGAAGACAAAAGCCGATAAGGAGGCTTTACTCGATTAATAATTCGACGTATGAGCTATAAAACAGAAACATGTATTAGAACGGTAAATATGCCAAAGCATGGAATACGGCAAAATCAAAAACACATAACACAACTCATGACTGAGCCTTGCGGAATTGCACTGGTCATGAGAACCGGTTCGGAGTGAGTTTCATTCCCTTCACTCGCATACTACGGCCATTCAAAGAAAACGGCGATCCAAGAGAGAGTCATCCCAGAAACGCCAATTCCCCGAAGTTTAAGAAGCCGTTCGTGCCGGAGTTTATCAAATGATTTCATGAATTCGACAAAGACGACATCCAGGCCATTGCCGGCATCCATCGATTAAGCCCATTTCTCTCTGGCCCCAAGCAGGTTGGAGGCACATGAGGGTGCACCCCGGAATCCATGCTGCGCGGTAGAGATTCCATTTACATTATCAAGGTGGCGACTCAAGGTCCATTCGAGAATTCTCTCCATGAATTTATACACCATGGATGTTAAACAAATCGGCCGATAGTTCCCACGGTCCTGACGATTTCCACCTTTGTATATGGGCTTAACTAAACCAAATTCCCAAGCAAGCGGGAGACGTCCTGAATTGATAGATTGCTGAAAAACTTTGCAAAGTGGTGCGGCGATGTACTTAGCCAGTTTTGAGAAACGGAGGGTGAAGCTTATCAGGACCCGGTGAGGGTACGGATTTAAATCGAGGAGCAATTTCGCGAAAGAATCGGTGCTGACTTCAAGATGCGCCAGTGAAGAAAGGCGCAGGGACAGGGTTAGAGTAACGGTTCTTCAATCGAGAAGACGGAGGAATATTACTGAGCTGAGCCTTTTGTCATCTGCATGAAACATAATGCCATTGTCGGGAGAAAAGAGGGCAGGTATTCAATTGCTAGCTTTGATATTAAGCTTCAGATAGGAAAAAAGTAGCATGGGAGCGGTTAAGGATTCCTCGGTTAAGCGATGTTCATACTGCTGTCGTTTCTCGCGCTGCCTTAATGTGCAGATGTTCCTAACCACTTTATAACTGGAGTAATCCGACATTGATTGTGTAGTTTTGAACTTATCCCACAATTTACGTCGTCGATTCATGAGGGACCTTAATTCACGATCAATCCAAAGTGGGCCGTTAGAGAAACGTTTAGTTCCACTGACCAGGACAACCTGCATAATGAGTGACATGAGTATAAAAAAAACTCCAGGCATTATTAGGGTCTAAGCGCTGTGGTATACCTCAATCTATAGCGCTAGCAGTAGTTTTCAAACGATTTGCATTGACTCGCCAGAAATTCCAACGGAACACCCTTGAGTCACATATGGTAAGACGTTACATCCAGCTCATATCCTGGTGGGCTCTGTAACATGCTGAAATATAGGAGATGCAAGGATGGTTTCGAGGAAAACAACGTCAAAAGAAGCCGGAGAAAGATCGCATTGAAGTAAGCCTAATCGATACCAGCGGCGTTAAGGTCTACCAGAATCAGACAATACCTGTCACCGCCATGCTTCTTGAGAGTTCCGCAAGCTGACTCCTGAACCAGAAGGGGCTCTGTAAATAACATCAGCTAGGCATGCATCCATCATGGATCCAGCACCAAAGAAGTTAAGATCCGCTATCATTGTCACAGACTGCTTCCATTAGATCACCTCTGAGATCTTTCCAGTATAGGATCACACCACGGTCAGACCTCGTTCCGGAACGACCGGCCAGAGATAGATGATACCCAGTAATACGCACCTCAGAGCCAAGGATATCAGATAATAACCAAGTGTCTGTGAAAGCCAGTAGGTCCGTGCGACTATCAGAATTAAGGTGCTGATTCTCAGCAAGTTCGTTACGTAGACTACGTACATTTGCAAATATCATCTGTAATCAATTCTTCAATTTAATCGCCTGGGGACGACAAAGCTGGTCTTCAGCGAATTCCCGGTGTTTTTGGAACCACCTGGAAATCCATAATGTGGAGGTTACTTTCACCATTTGATCGGCGTGTCCGTAGCTCATCCGTAGCTACTTCATTTAGATCCGGTCACCAGTGGAGAGGTCTTGTAGTAGGTAGGACTTATCACCCTTAAAACGCGGGGTCAGTCTCAGAACGCGGCGACATACAACTTTGTTTAGGCAAAAGACCTTGAGGGGACGAGCCTTAGAGGCGTCACCAGGCTTCCTACCGAGACGATACTTACTCCCACCCCGTTTTCATCAACAAGGAGAGACTACGTCTAAGGAAGTCTTGGTCATGTCGCATCCTACCAGCCGGAGTCCTTGTTGGACTCAGGAGCGTCTGCAGTGGAAATGACAGACAAAAAGGGTTTAACTACATAAAAAGAACTCCCAGTCTATAAAGTAAGGATGCTGGACCTGGCGCCCTGACGGACGCCACTGCTCATAAGGACGGGGGCTGAATACGTACCTTGACCTTAACTCACATAACTCGGTCTGAAAGGAAATCAGAGATCCACGAGAGAACCCTCCCAGAGACACCGATTCCTTGAAGTTTGAACAAAAGCCGCTAATGAGGAACTTTGTCAAACGATTTGCTGAAATCAATGTAGATAAGGTCCATAGATTTGCCCGTAGCCAGTGAGTTCGCCCATTTCTCTCTGGCAACTGACAAATTGGTGGTACACGAGGGTGACTTAAGAAAGCCATGCTGAGCAGTAGAAAGCACACTTCGGTCGTCGAAGTAAAGGCTGAGAGCTCTCTTGAGAATCAGTACCATAATTTTACACATTTACACTGATGTTAGGCAAAAGGGATGATAGTATTCTGGGTTTTGGCAATTCCCATCTCTACATATGGTCTTGAAAATGCCCAGCTTCCAAGCTAATGGAGGACGTCCGGATTCAATAGAGCGACGGAACACATGACAAGCTGGGGCTGCAATGTACTTAGCCACGGTTTTGAGAAACAGAGGGTGCAGACAATCAGGACCAGGCGAGATGTTCGGATCTAACTGGAGAAGGAATTGAGTAACAGTTTCCGTACTGATCTCAAGATGATCCAGCAAAGATGAGCACGAAAGTGCGACGTCAGAAAACGGAGTTTCATTTGTATAAACGGATGAATACTGTTGAGCTAAGAGATTCGCTTTCGCAGCATCCTCATGAAGTAAGGCAGAGTGTTTACTGGAATCCAGAGATTGAATGCCATTACCATCTTTGGTGCCCCTTTTCAATAATGAGAACATTTTGGGGGAGCACCTGGACTGCACAGCCAATTGAAACCCGTAGTTTTGGCGATTCACCCGCTTCTACAGGATACAAAGGTTCCTAAGCGTTTTGTATTCCAAGCAGTCGGTCGTTGATTGTGTACACTTGAATCGGTCCCATAATTAGCGTCTTGTTCACCAGAGACCTCAACTGTTTGTCGGTCCAAAGAGGACCTCTTGCTGGACCTCTTTTTTTAGAAATAGGAACAACTTGGTTGATTAGCGACATCTTTTTAAAGTAAAAGTGAGTCCAAACATCGTCAACACTCAAAAGATGAGGAATGGTCCAGTCCATGTTAGAAGCAGCTTACTGCAGACATTACGGATCGGCTCGCCAGAAATAACGCCGGAAATCACCTTGGTCATGAGTGGAAAATCGACATGTCAAGTTAAGTGCACTATTCATTTTATCGGACCTTCAGCGGACGGATCTCTCAGAACATAAAACGATTCTCCTTTAAGACTTGAAGTGCGTCGGAGGATGCACCTGCATTCATCTTTATTTTGGCATACGATTTTGAGAGGACGAGACTTTGTAGAATCCTCCTGTTTCCTGCCAATGCGAAAGGCAGAAACAACATTTATTCCTGGTTCACCCTCATCAAACAATAGTGAAACTATCCTTTTTAGAAACGCTTCAACATCTAGGAGCCTTTCAGCTGTCGTAGCTTTAGAAAACTCCGGCGCATTTACAACTATAAGGCAGCGGTCACGAGAGGAGCGACAGGAGTCTCTATATGTCTACTGCTTATGAGAAATCGATTCGTCCTTAAGCAAATTCTCCAACTGAGTAACCATCAAGAACTTTTTAAATCTTCAATTGCGAAGAGGGCTTGGATTTTACACTAGATTTTACTTTTGGTTTCGCTTCGCGCATGTCTGTTGCGGCTGCCTGACGGCGCCACGAGTTCTTGCATCACAGATGCATAGGTCCTGACGGGAAGCTCGGCATGCTGTGTAGCAACATCTACTGAGGGAGACGTGGTATGACTTTGCATACCGATAGGAGTTACGAATCCAGAACAGGGGGAAGGAGGACCCGCAGGTAAAACTGAGTCCGGGGAAGCAAGCAACGCAGTGTGAGAGTGGGACGTGGACTAAGCGCTGGTAAACCGGCAAGCAGACGTCTGTCGCTGATTGTTACTCTGCAGGAGTCACAAAAAAAAGCGATAGCTTGAGACGTTGTCCGTTGTAGATATCCATATATGCCCGGACAGATATCATAGCAATAAGCGTGAATCCAACCATCACACAAAGAGCACTGTACGACCTTCGATCGGTGAGTGACACCCTTACTTCAAGAAACACATTTAGAAGCCATGGGGAAATGATAAACGACGTAAACTAGTGGTAGCACGAAATAATACTCCTCAAGCGAGAGCTCTGCTGTACAGGACGACGCTATCCGCAGTGGTTCACTGTGTCATTGTATGGCAGAGAGCAGAAGGAGATTCCTTTATCAGCTCCGTCGCTTTCCAGTCATTGCGGACATTGCTGGGGTCATAGTAAAAATAGGGTTCCACAATCAACCTTAAAGCTATGTTGTGAAGCAATATCCGGGCACAGTTATCAGGTAGGAATTCAACATTTGCTTGAAACTTTCCTCGGAGTGCGCATCAACGACGAGCTCCGGAAGGCGATTCCAGTCACTAACCACGCGCGTGGATAGAGATAGGTCTGATCGCACATGGAGTCTCCTCGATTTGTACAGTTTCCATCTGTGAGAAGAAAAAGAAAGATGTCAGCTTATACGCCGTAATGGCGCTTCGCTGCCGCGCGACCACCACCAGTCGTGCGCGGGCTGAGTATACCGCGAGGACGCCCACCCCTACGCGGAGTCGAACCGGTGACCTTATGGTTGCAAAGCAAACGTGCCGACCACTCGGCCACCGGCCGACTACGTGTCGAACTGTCAATGTTCAGATGAAAGAACTGCTGTAACTCACTTCCTAGCTCTCCTCTTAGGATACGTCGAGTGTAGATCAAATCGCCGCGACGACGGCGGCAATCCAGAGAGGAAAGGTTTAATCGCTGGAGACGGCACCGCAGCTCTGGCACACATTTAGATCCACGGCGTTGGACCTTCTCAATCATATCGCATTCGGTCTTCGTGAGAGGCTGGGCAGCTGGCAAGCCGTACTCGAGAATCGGGCGCACATGTGAGGCAAACAGGAGTCTGAAGAGTTCTGGAGTAAGACGGGAGAATGCTCTTCGTAAGGCATGAAAAATTTTGTAAGCAGCGGCGACTCTTTCCCAGGTGTCCTCAGTTATTTTGAGGTAAGGAGACACAACTACTCCGAGGTCCCTTTCCTGAGCGACATTTCTAAGCAGGAAAAATCCAATATGGTGCACCCCGAATGGTTCACGAGCACCAATCGGGACTACGGAACATTTATCCCAGTTGATAGGTAACTGACATTTTATCGACCAGTTGTGGAGCCAGTTGAGTGTTTATTGGAGCCTGTCTGCATCCTCAAGACTGGATACCTCAATCCAAAGTTTCAAGTCATCTGCAGAAATCAAACATTCCGTCTGCAGGTCGGACGGGAGGTCGTTAATAAAGATAATGAAGAGGACAGGGCCAAGGACAGAACCCTGTGGGACACCACTGGTTATAGCAAAAGGATCAGAAAGCGTATCATTCAACCTTACCTGGGCAGAGCGACTGTACAGGAAATCGGAGATCCAGAAGAGAAAATTTACATCAACCCGGATTCCGCTGAGTTTGAAAAGAAGCCGCTCATGCGGAACCTTGTCAAAGGCCTTGCTAAAATCAACAAACACAACATCCAATCGTTTGCCAACAACTAATGATCTCACCTATTTCTCCCTTGCCACAATCAAGTTTGTGATGCATGAGGGAGCGCTTCGAAATCCATTCTGGGCAGAATAGATGAAATCTAACTTTTCGAGATGGAGGCATAGGGCGTGTGCTATTGTCCGTTCCATAATTTTAAGGACTACGGATGTCAAACAAATAGGACGATAATTCGCTGGATCTTGTCGGTTTCCTCCTTTATAAATAGGCTTGATGATGCCTGATTCCCAGGCAATCGGAAGACGTCCGGTATTAAAAGGCAGACGGAATATCTAACAGATAGGTGCGGTGATGTGCTCGGCTACAGTTTTAAGGAACAATAGATGCAGGCCATCAAGGCCAGGCGAAGAATACGGGTTTAAATTAAGAAACAGTTGCAGTACAAAATCAGCGTTAATATCCAAGTGCTTTAGCAAAGAAGAAAGAAATGACAAGAAGCTGTCAGGAGACGTTTCTGTTGAATACGCAGAGGAATATTACTTAACTAAAAGATTGGCTTTTTGTGTCTTCGTGAACTAAAGTAGCATGCTCACGGGAACACAAGGCAGGGATGCCACTGCAGGCTCTGGTACTTCGCTTGATGTACGAGAAAAGCACTTTGGATGCGGTCCTGGAAAGAGTATTTAAAGACAGTTCGTATAGTTGACGTTTCTCCCGTTTCTGAAAAGTACAAAGATTCCTGTTTGTTTTATAGCGAGAATAATCGAGGTCTGATCGTGTTAGCTTAAAACGGTTCCATAGTTAACGACCTATCTAAGGTGGGCCTTTAGAAAACGGTCTTCTCTTGGAGACGGACGATCTGCTCGATCAGCGACATCAGAATGGAGTACAAAAGATTCCACATATCATCAACACTGAGATGCCCAGGGATACTCCAATCCACAACGCTTGCAGCCGTTTTCAAACGAAGTGCATCTACACGCCAGAAATTATGACGGTCGGCACATTGGCTGTGGACAGCGAGGCGACGAGTCCATTGAAAAGAAACAGCACAGTGATCACTTCGGCCAATGGGTTCGATAACAGCTAAGTTTGTGATGTCTGATTGCGCTGAGGAAAGCACAAGGTCTAGGATGCGCCGTGTCTGATCTGGGCAAATACGAGTTGGCGTCATGACATGTTGAAAAAGGTTGCAATCCAGCACGGTTTCGAGTAAGGCGGCATCGAAGTGGTCGAATGGGCGATCACAAAGAAGGAAATTCCAATCGATATCTGGTGTATTGATATCCCCCACGACAAGGCAGTCCTTGCCTCGACCGTGCGCCCTGATCGAGTCCAACAAACTAGTCCCGGAGCCTGATGGCGTCCTGTAGACGACACCAATCAAGAGAGATCTATATCCGTCATGCACACGGCACCAGAGGGCTTCAAAATTGTTATCATGGTCACTAATAGCTTCTACCACATGCGCTTTGAGCTCCGCCTTCCAATAAAGCATTACGCCACTACCAGACCTTCCACCGTGGCGATCGGACCTGGTGAGGTGATATCCAGGAATAGACACTTCTGAGTCTGTGATTTCTGAGAATAATCACGTTTCAGTGAAGGCCATCAGGTCTGGATGAGTCTCTGAGGCAAGCAAATGAATCTCATCTAGCTTATTCCTTAGACTTCGCACATTAGCGGATAACACGCGCAGTCCGTTCTTATAGTTTACTGTCCGGGGTGAGAATGGGCCTCCAAAGGGTTTTCGGAGTCCTCTGGACTACTCGAAAATGCACAATATGGATGTCTGTTTCACCTCTTCCCCGTCTAGCACGTAGTTCTTCTACAGCCTTTTTCATTTTGACTCGATCCTCCGGAGAGAGATCACGAAGTACGTAGAATCACTCACCTTTGAGACGCGAGGTCCTTCGCAGGATGCGTCGGCATTCCTCCTCATCCCGGCAAACGATTTTAAGGAGGGCGAGTCCTCGAGGTATCTTGTTATTTTTTACCAAGGCAGATATAATATTGATCCCCTGTTCGCCTTCATCAAACAGCAACGGGATCAACCGCTCAAGCAGAGTTTGGTCATCTAGTATTCTTTCCGCAGGAGTTGCTTTTTCCGATTCCACTGCGTTCATGATGATGAGACAACGGTCGCGAGATGGCTGAGTGCGCTCAGGAACTTGTGGTTTGATAAGGGAAGGATTTTCCTTGACCACTTTCTTCAGATCGGATAGTCTGTCGAGAACTAGCTTCATTTGAGACTGAGATGATAGCTTAGGTTTGGGTTTCTCGACTGGCTTAGGCCTAGTCTTGGCGCCACTTGTAGTTGGGCTTTTGCAAATAGGAACGGAGACTGCGCTTTCCCTCACAACCGCCGCATAAGATCTTGTTGTAAGCTCAATGGGCAGGACCTGTGTAAATGGATCCGAATGAGTAGTGGATGTGGTTCGGCTTCGCTTACCCATGGGGGTGATCCAACCGGAGGTAGATGGTGAGCACTGTGGAACATATGAATCGCGAATAGCATCAGGCTTCGTCGGAGAAGAATCAAGGCTCAACACAGATAGTCCGGCGAGAAGACGCCTGCTATTCAGTGAAGCAGGGCAGTTGTCGAAAAAGAAGTTAATGGCTGGCGAGGTGAATCTCCGCAAGAGCACATATTGATCAGGACAGATGCCGCAGCAGGCAATGTGCATCCACCCATTGTAATATTCCATCGGTCCGGCGTTCCAAGATCTTCCGTGTCCAAGTAGTGCGGCAAGCTGTAATGCAAAATAAATACCTCGCAGACGGCTGTACCCTCGAGCCGTCTAGTAAGAGGCCGATGTAAAAGTGGCAGCTAAGGAAGCATGGAAGAGGGAAGGTAAAGTGCCGGAGTTGGATAGACAGGTAAGGATAACAGGAAGCGAAAACCGATCGACCTCTTACTTGTTAAAGTGTTACCGTGACGTCGGCGGACCGGCTACATTATCCCCCCTCTTAGCAGGCACTGTCCTCAGCGCCCATAATGGCCTATACCGGCATCAATTTATGTACCAGCAATAAGCATTGAACGCGGTATATTAAGCTCGGGAGATTCAACGACAAGCAGCGCGATAGAAGAGAGTTAGCTACTGTCTCGGGCTACAATCTAACTTCGTGGGCTGCTGTCGGGAACTAGCAAGTTCACCAAATATGTAGTATTCCTACGGTCCGGCGTTCCAAGATCGTCCGTGTCCAAGTAGTGCGACAAGCTGTAATGCAAAATAAATACCTCGTAGACTGCTGGACCCTCAAGCCGCCTAGTAAGAGGCCGATGTAAAGGTGGCAGCTAAGGAAGCATGGAAGAGGGAAGGTAAAGTGCCGGAGTGGAATAAAAAGGTAAGGATAACAGGAAGCGAAAACCGATCGACCTCTTACCTGTTAGCGTGTTACCGTGACGCCCGCGGAGCGGCTACACCATCACATTCGGAGCACTGTACTGCTTTGGAACGAGTAGTGACACCTTTCCTACAGGACAAGCATTTGGACGCCATGGAAGATGAAGTCCAAATATGCACTAAATGATTCTCCAAAAACGATCTTGATTCTCTTTTCTTCGCTCAGAAGATCCGCCAATTGCGATCAATGATCTTTTGACAGTGTGATTGTGGTACACAAGGTTGTATGTTGACAAATGAAATGTTGATTATAAATCAATATACTAAACGGTTTAAATGCGTTACGGTGGTTAATCATTTTCCCGCTTCTAGCGAAAGCAGCCATGGTGGATGACTCTTGTGCATTCCTATGTATCTTCAAGGGTCCATATCTGGACTTTTCATCGATCAATGAGGATCTGAAACGTTTTCATATTGAAACGGCGACATAGTCCGTTCGTCATAGCGTTAAAACTGCGCAAGCTTACCAAAGGGAGACTAGTCAGGTGCTACCGGAAGGGTGCCAATACCGATATATTCAAGTTATGTGCGTGCATAGCAAGCGCACGAAAGTTGCTGGAAAGCGGTAAGTGATGTGTATACGCCAGGTGAAGCTATTGTAACAGATACCTGTGTTACCATTGTCCTGCTCGGTTCTTAGCGGCTTTTAAGGGGAAGGTTACGAGTTTGGAAACGCCTGTCTTCGCCATTCGCACAGTTTACACGTGGAAAAGCCTTCACTGGATGCCAAAATCGGCGGCTAACAGCGGATCAGGAAGGCATGGTGCTTAACCTCAGGAGGACGTTTCCTCGGAGGCAGGAGATGCGTGCATTTGTGCGGCTTCAATACAACATTCGTTCAACAAGTGGCGATTTGTGTGATATACGGCGGCGTCCTATTAACGCTTGTGTCACGGAAGTGGAGGAGGTCACTCAGCTGTTGCGAAAAATGGTCAGGGTAAAATTATGCAGGATGGAACTGAGATTTGGTGCCTGTTTTTCGTCCTCACGCGTATGCTGGAATTGGTCGGCCAATACGGGGAAGTAATTTTGGCGGACTCCACATAGCAGCTTAATTACGGCGGTTACATCCTATGGCATTGTATGTTTGTAGACGTTGGCAGTCTTGGTATGCGCTCTTTTTATGCACTTTTGCCCAATAAGACGGAAGCTACTAACCAATAGGCAGTGAGAAGTATGCTAGAGTTGGCCCCCGGGGTTGCCCGTGCTCGAGTTGGTCATGGTCAAGTGAGCGGCGCAGGTGAATGCGTTTCGCAAGGCGTATCCTACTGGCAACATAGTTTTCTGCCGGGTACATATTATGCGCGACATGCAGCAGCGTTGTTCTCACCTTCCCTTCTGTAACGCGGAGGATAAAAGGGCTCTGTACAACATGCTGCGATCGTTATTGTATACGCACGATTGCGCGCATTATCATCGGCCCTTCCACAGCCCAAATAACATGCGCCGCCGTCCAAGTGAACCCAGCCACTGTCTTTTTCCCCACGTACTGGCCCCACTTGAGCGTTCATCAATGATACATGTGCAACACTGCAAGGAATGCGAACAACATGCTCATCCATTAAGAACGTGGTACGTTCAACTTATGCAGTTATTTTCAACGATGAACAAGCCGCTGTAGCCGTATATTCTTCGTAAACCTTGTTTCCCTATTTCACTCTGCCTTTGGAATGTTTACCTCGTTGCGCCCTCATTCCGTCCTGTAATAATACTTGATGAACCATTTTTCAGTTTTCTCGCTTGGTGGGTGATGAGCGTTCGCAACGCTCCCCACTTAGACGAAAATATTTGCATATGGTTTGAGTGTCCCTCTGACCACCAGATACAATCGTACACCACCTTCCAAACGCACGGCGTATATCAATGCAACGTAGTCATATAACATACAGACAAAAGAGAACTCCAAGGATTGAGACGGAACGTCTATTACGCCACACGTAGGCTCTGTAAGAAAGAATCAACATGGCACAGTAAGGAGTGAAAGAAACGTTACAGTTAACTGTTCTCCTCAAGTTCTCATTCTTCCTCAGCAATTGCGCAGGAATAAGGATCTGAAGGGCAGAGGGAAACGGTGCCGTCAACGCAACGATTCAACTGCGACCACGTGCCAAACCAGTTTCGCTCGTTCGTTACACCGCACCCCTTCTGTGTAAGCAACTTTCCCGTTACCACGCCAAAGCCCCGTGAGCTGGTACTTCAACTTCGGTGGCTACTTCTATTGGTGGCTCCTTGTGGTGCTCCTCAACCGAATGCTCAGACTGGATTTGGAGAGGTTTAAGCCAATTAAAATGTATGACCATGTGCTGCCCGACGACGTTATTTGGGTCCCTAATCACACAAGCCAGACAAGATATTATTCGGTCTGCCACGTAGGGGCCTGCTTACTTACGGTGCAGCTTCGCTGGTATTCCTGATACTGGTGCTGATGCAAAGTTAAAAAGGGGGCCTGCATTTAACAGGACACTGACGAGCTGGTTGTCGTAGTATTCCTTTCGTTTCCATTGAGTGTTCTTCAAGCGAATGCGTGCCGTTTCGTGTGTGCGTCGAACGAAGCCAAGAAGCTTACTGACGTATTCTGCAGCCGACGGGTACACTTGGTGTGATATCGCTAATCGGCCATCCGAGGACAGTCGAACTTCTCCACCCGTCCACCTAAACGACAGCTTTCGCCAGGTAGAAGAGTGGGCCCTACTGCGATAGGCCAATAAGCATTTAGGCAACAACGTGTCCCACTCATAGATGTTCTGGTCCACGAACACCTTCAAGAGTGACTACAAAGACCGCTCCGTGCGTTCAACCTCTCCGTTCCCTTGTTGTGGGTAAGATGTTGTTTGCGTTTTATCGATACCGAGTGCTCTGCACATCTCCTGGACCAGGGAGCTCTCAAAACCTGCTCCCCTATCGAATTGCCGTTGCCCAGGCGCTCCCGTTGGCCAACCCAGTGGTTAGTTATCGCTGTTGCCCCAGCGAGAGTATCAGACTGCGCGGTTGGCACAGCTTCACATCATTTGGTGAAGTAGTTTACCATGACTAGGATGTACCGATTCCCTCTCAGCGTTTCCGGTAGCGGGTAACCCGCTGTCATGGATTGTAATGGTGTCCTTTGAGCAATACTCGGACTTTTGAACGTCATGCATCCTTCGCAAATTTGGCAGAAGTTGACAACGCCTCTTCGTTGTCGCGGCCACCAAAATCGCCGGCGTGCCGCCGATTCGAGTTTATTGATCCCAGCGTGTCCCAGCTCTTAGTGCAGTTCAGACTGCACTTCCGTAACTAACGCCTGGGAAACTATGATCCTTCTCAGGTAAGTTGGGCCGAAATCGAAGACCAACACACCCTCTTCGATGGCGAGCTTATCTTACATCGCCCAAAAGCACCGAGCTTCGTAACTTTTCCCTTCCATTTTTTTCGGAACTGGTTTGTCCCTTTCCGAGCGCCGCTCGTGATAGATAAGGGATATGTCTGGGTTCGATGCCTGTGCTTCTTGCCAACGACCATACTCGGCTTTTTGTAGGTTGCCTAGCGCTGCGTGCTGCGTAATGCAGGAAGGACCATTTCTGTGACCTCGCGAAGAAATCGTCGATAGCGCGTCCGCGTTACCGTGTTGTTTCCAAGGTCGATGGTGACATCCGAACTTATACTCCTGTAGCTGCTCTTGCCATCGAGCAATCTGCCTTTCAGGGTCCCTGAATTTCTGCAACCACCTGAGTGATTGGTGATCAATCCGTACCATGAATTTTCTTCCTAACAGGTAGTGCCGATTTGGTTTTATGAAAAACACCAACGCGAACATTTCTTTCCTTGTCGTACAGTAATTTCGTTCTCTTGACGTCAGGCTTCTGCTACTGTATGAAACCACTCTCTCTATGCCATCCCGCGCTTTTGGTGACAAAACCGCTCTAATGGCCTGATCGCTGGCATCCGTGTCCAAAATAAACTCCCCAGAGTGTGGAGACAAGTCGGGGAAGACTAACATCAGGGCGGTACACAGAGATTCACGCAATCGGTCGGAGCCCGTCTGACATTCGACAGTCCAATCGAAACTGCGACCATTCTGCAACAGCGCGTATAAAGGGGCTGCGACTTCCGAGAACCCTTTGATGAATCGACGGCAGTACGACGCCAGCCCAAAGAAACTGGGTAACTTCTCGACATTAGTGGGGATTGGCCACGACTTCACCTGATCTGTCTTGCGAGGATCTGTTCGGATACCTGCCCTAGAGATTGTAGCGCCCAAAAAGATAACTGCTATCTTTCATGTACAATTTAATCGTTGACCGATTGTACATTATTCCTTCTTGTTTTAATCTTCCTTACAATCGGCTCGACACTCGATCGCTTTGTAAGTTTCTGCACTCACGTGTTCGCTCTTGCCTCGCTTCATCCGTCCGCCTCTCCTTGTAACCCATCGAATACAGTCCGCTGTGTCCGACTCCAACTGCCTTCTGATATCCGCACTTAATTTCGCGATCCGTCTCGGACTAGTACTAAC
>OX104068.1:15196359-15276631 GCA_944474145.2 Dicrocoelium dendriticum | reverse complement strand
ATTGTATACTATCTACAAATGCTTCTATGAATCTTCAAGACAGTAACAAAACACAAAGGAGCTCGCTATCCACAGTTGTGGGAAAAGGGTTAAGGGTTAGTTCAGTAACTTTACTTCAGTAAAATGTTTACACATCATATCCTATGTAGTACTACTATACGATATATATTAATTTATGCTACCTATCCATACCATTATAAGGGCAATTCATTCACGCCGCAAAATGGGTGTACCAATTGGCAACACAGAAATTCAAATTTAACCGCGTTAGTGCAAACAGAGGTTCCCACTATAACATGCTATCACAAGGATGTACAGCATAATGCATATGGGTGCAATGAAACAAAACACGTCAGTGCCAAATTATTTATTAGATGTTGAAAATGATTGAGCATTTCAATGTAGTTGTACTGTTGTAATAACTACTAAATATATTATATATGCAGTACACTGTAGTTCAGTCTGTATGTTTTAGTTTCCTCATAGAGAATGGCGGCACAAGGACAGAACTAATATGAATTCCTCTGGTCACAGGGAAGCCCGTTACATGCGAGTATAGTTAGATTTATTTTACGTTATATTAGAACCCCAGCTTCTGAAGCCTTTAGTGGGCATAGGGATTCTTATGGTGAAATGGTTAATTGCTACGTGCTGTATATAGGAGCGTCTGATTCCTCCACAAGTTAAGTGCTCGATGGGAGTGACCTTCCTCCCTGAGTCATCAAGTTGATCTAGGCGTCGTCCACTGTTCCACACGACACTCTAGAGAAATTGGAGGAATGCTGCTAGTAAACGTTTCCGTATGTTGCGTTTTATCCATCGTTCTTTCGCGATGATAACCGCCAATAGGTTTTTGAAGCTCTTATTAGCGTTTGTGCGACGCCACCTAGAATATTGCGTCCAGGACTGTCCACCATGCCTTGTCCGGGACGTAATGGCACTAGAAGGGCTGTTGCGAGTCGGTACTAGGTAGGTCAAGGGGTTACGGGGAGAACCGCACCCAGAAATCCTACTTAGTTTGAAGATGCATTCAATGCACAAGCGAAGGATTAGTGGGGAGTTAAGCGCAACTTACCGGATTTTGACTGGGAAGGTTGGTTATGATTTTTCTTGGCTTTTTAGTCCTGCTGGGTTATCCGGCCTCCGCGGGCCTTGTATGAAGCTAGCTAAACCGCCGTCCGATCGAGCTAGAGCGTTGCCACGGTTATCGCGTCGTGTCATAGAGCGCTGGAACTTACTTCCATTAAACGTTGTCGAGGAGGTTACGGTTAAGGGGTTTGAGCGTCAAGTATGCGCACTTGGATGGCAACACAAAACCTTTCATTTTTCTTGCCTACTTTCTGTCTTCATGCTGTGTTTCTATTTGCTGTATATTCCCTCGCCCGAGGTATTATTTCTTCTTTTAACGGCTTCCCCTTACTTCACCTCCGATATTTCTTCTCTTGCTTACTTCACGTTACTGGCATAGCAGGGATAGTTACTGTAAAGAACGTTGGCGTTAATTGGGTGGACCAGCGTAATATTTAAGTTGTTTCGTTTTACACCCATCAAGAAGTCGGAGCATCCCTATCCACTGTTGGATCGACGACCAGCTCAAGAAGGAACCTTTACGCGAATCCTCATATTGTTCACGTCCCACCTGAACTTAAATCGACAACCACACTAATGGTTCCATACCCGTGCAGGTCCATAAATGAAAAGTCAAAAGGATTTATAAGATATAATGTCACCTGGATAAAATGGATACTTCGGTGATTTGATATACGGAGCGATACCAACCTGTACAAAGTAATTGCTAGAAGTTGTATAAAGATCTGTAGACTTGTATTAAAGAGGAAAGGTTTCTGTAGCTAATTTGCGTCAGCTTACAATATTTTGCCTTGTTACAATAATTCAGGAAGCTCCGCCCATTTTATGCCCGCCATGTATCTGCACCAGCTGGCAGAAGGTCGCTGGATAATAATCAAATATAATACGTAGGCAAGTATGTGCTACATGTCGTTAATTTGTAAAAGAATTATTTGTGTCTAGAGATAGGTAAATATGAAAGTTAATATGTTTAAAGATGGCTACTGATTAACAGATGAGACAAGTAAAGTCTGTATTTTACAAGAAAACAACGTATTCTTAAGCGGCAAATGCTTTCGTTTACTTGGAACTAAGACGGAGTTAAGATATTTTATAAGCTGACTAGTAGTTATGGACTATAATACATACAGGTTGTTTCGGTAAAGAATCGTTGTTGTACAGACATATTAAGTGCAAGCCTTATTTCAGCTTTACTTGCGAAAAATGCCACTCAATAACACCTACAAACCAACAACATGTTATTTACCGGAAGACTTAGAAGTTGCCTTAGACCTAGTTGAAATGGCTACCACAATGAACAAACCTTCCCAAAAGACAATTCTAAATGAGACTTCAGGAAAGTGGATACTTCAAACCCAGAAAAGCTGGTGCCGGTCTGCAGCCTCTATCTCCTGTTGCTGAAGAGTGAATAATTGCCGGCAGCTTGGGCTCCTCAGAAAATAGTGATATTCCTGTGGTACACATAGGCTTATTTACCGTAAATATATTTTACCTAGAACCCACTGAATGGTCCAAGCCATACAAAAACAACATTCCTGGAAAAAACTGCTTGCTCGTGTAAGCAGAGTGACGAAGATGGGTGCGTTCACGTAGAAAACCTGATCTTTTCCTAAAGCAAGATCTGAAGGACTTTCCAAGGGGTCGAAAATCGATACTACTAAATTTATGAATGGATAATAGAAAACTATGACCTACTTGACAAGCCACTTGTGCTATGCGATTCCCACGCCTCGGGGTTAGCTTCAGATCCTAGCATTGCAAAGCTGTCCTTGCCGGTGTCATCACGCAACGCATAAATTAAACCAGCATGCACAGGTAAAACCGATTAGTGTCCTTTTTTGCACTAAAGTCACGGAACGTTATCACAAATTTATCATCTATAAATTCTTATTGCTCCACTAATCCTGCACTATAGATGATCCTGCAGTATCACGCTTCGCAGCTAAAAAATTTGGATGGATGGAGGACAGTTTTGAATCCTCCTTTGTACCTTTTGTTTAACGTGCAACACCTATGAAGGTGTTAATCGTGCTTACATGTGATGGCCATAATATCCACCTCAATTACAAAACGGTAACGGCAGCCAAAGAACCCAACATGACAATAATGTTTTTGCCAAGATAAAGAAGCCCGCACTTCAATTATTAGGTGTTGATGTCTTTAGACATTTAAAGTTGACCTAAATATCTATTCTAAATAGGTTGTTTCTATAAAGCAGATGAGAACAATCAGCAAGGAACTTGTTTCGTTTCTAGGTAAAGACGGTTTTAGCGTGTGCGTGTTTAACGTCTTGTTGCGTGTTTGTAGCATGGTCCTTGACACACGAACGGAAAATGAGCCGCGTAGCACCACTATTTTATGCACCAGGTTCTGCTGGCACGGTCACTCATTACATACGCTAGCCCATAGACTCGCGCGACGTGCGTTATTTGTGCCCCGTGTTTGGGAATGGAAGAAAAGGACTGGTGGCCAGGCCTTATCATGGTTGTGAGGAATGGAGCCCCTCACTTCGAAGCTGGCCTCCCTTGCAGCGGCTCGGCTCCCTGTTTGTTGTCGGAAACACGATGAACAGATTTGACTGGATACGCTTGCTGACCTGGCTAGTTGCCAACCACAACAATGTTCGTGTAGTGGATTTTCTTGTCTCCCCTATCCTTCTTAGCCACCCACTCCAAGCAAGATTTTCATTCTTATCATGATATATTTTCCGTATAATTTATTTTGTGCTGCGTATTTGCCGGCTAGTAGCTCTACGGTACCATGCCCAAAGGTTACTGGTAGCTTAGCTGATCTGAATCTGTTGCCATTATTGCTTTGCCGGTTTACGTGTTGCGGCACGGTAGCTCAGACGTTTGCTCACTAGCTAACCTGCTGAATATTGAGGACCAGTTGCCGAAGTAAAAGCTTATCAGGGGATTCAGGCTGGGTTCTATCTTGTGGGTAAGGAAGCCAATTAGCCCAGAATTGTAACTTGGGGATAAAACTCAGACCATGATTTTAGTCACAACAGCAGTGACGGGTACCCTTGAGAGCAAAACATCTGGCAACTAACTAGAAATAAACCATTACTAATTTTAATGTACCTAACGATGCTTAACCAAACACCACTGATTCGTCGTAACCTGCTTAAATACTGATGGACCAGTACCGTTGAAGTTCTTACAGCAAATCATAGTAACGACTATTTCCCCGGGTATGCGCCCGTAAACATGGAAGCCATGGACAACGCTACAAGAAAAATTACAAGATTGCTGGCAATGCCTGGAGAACTAGTGAAAACAGAAGTGGGACAATTAAGCTTGCATAACGCGGAACCAGAAGGAGAACTTGCTAAACTAAAGGCAAGTTCAAACAATGCAATTTCAGGTGTTTGACGACCCTACGAATTGGCGGATGTCACTCGCTACTGCAATAAAGTTGCTGTCCACCGCTTAACGCTGGCAACGATCGCAACCTCCGAAGTTTGCGAGCACAACGACATATGAACAAAACGTTAACTATTCGTACAGTAGTGTTTGGTAAACATTCTGCAGTGTACTAATGCCTAAAGCAACATGAGCGATCCCTGGAATCATTCAGAACCACCCTCACCCAGGTTTCCTGTGACAGGATTTACCGCGCTTTGGTGCCCCTTTTTTCTGCGACACAAATGAAGATGTCCATAAATTTTAGAAGCTCCCTAAGCCAAATTTATGTACAACTGCTCGAGCCATGTAGTGCACCAACACTTACCTGGCTAATATGTTGTACATAAGCTTACAGGGTTTCGGTGCCTGTTAACCAGTTCAGTTTGCCTGTACTATTATTTATCGTTTCAGCAGGTAGATACATAGTTATCTATTTAATTAGTCAACAGAGGTGTATGCCAGGGAATGGGCAAAAACGATCAAATATGAAGCCACACGCAGTATCCTCAATAAGGAATGGGTTTTAGTTAAGTTTAAAGGTAAAGGACTGTGCAAAAGCTGTTGGGATGGTTTCTGCAATACCAGCCAAAGAAATGCATGCGGTGAAATATTGGTCTAAATCACTGGTTGGATCCTACTAAGGTTTTTAGTACAATATGACATTAAGTGGTTTCGGTTAAAGCTATCATAAAAACTTGTAACAAGCTATTTATAATAGCCGTGAATGATAAAACGTTAACCCTTAAAATGCATTTATTGAAATGTTTGGACCACTGGCAACATCGAAAATAACGGTTGTAGCATGACGACACGTTTGGAAGTAATAAGGTCTTCAAAATACTAGCCTGCAAACATTTAGGTCAATATCGTGATTTGGTATACAACCGGTTGACATCGGCTTCACTACTTTACTATAAGCTCATGTTTTTACCGGTGGAATTAGTTATATCCACTGCACACCGAGGTACACCAAGTTTACCTGACCATAGTGTAAACTAGGTGTATCATGAGAAAAATGGATATGAGGTACATCTCAACAGTTAAATGACAAATATCAATCCATTGACCTGCTTATGTTTAGACATAAGCCTAATGTAACCCATATGAATCAAAGGCAAGGTATGTTAACTTGCTCACTGTTAGCGCATGTTTATAGCTGCCTAATGTCTAACTATTTTACTCCGTAAAATTTAATAAATGTACCTTTAGCCTATAAATAAATAAATAAATATTTTATTCTCGACTATGCGAGACACGCCCATGGAGGCATGATCAGATATTTACAACTGTACAAACATTTTATGTCAACTGTAACAGTGAGAGTAGAAAATCGTTCATATGTCCATGACTGGAACAGTACAATAAATAAATAAATAAATATTTTATTCTCAGTTTCATAGACACACCAACTCAGGCATGATCAAGGTTTGAAAACAGATGTGTATCACGTAGGTACATCAGGTTCAATCGTGTGTATTTGAAACGGTGTCAGGAAGAGTTGATGTGTGAGTCTAGTCGACTTGCCAGTATGTAGTTTTGGGCAATGACTTGTTTCAGTGGCGAGTCACATCCGCCACATCGCAGTGTTGTTAAACAGACGTTTGTGGCTTTTTATAGGGAGAACGCTTGCCGGACGAATACCCACCACGTCCTGCAACACTGCCGTAAAGCATTTTGAACATGAGTGTTGAACTGGCAAAGAGGCTGGACGACTGGTTTTACCCTCGGTTTTTCGCAGAGTAATGGCTTCTAATTCCCTCTGTTAGTTAGACAGGCAAGTTGAACGGGGTCACCATGATTTTTGAGGTCGGTGGAGGAGAAGGACATCGCGATTATTCTTCTTGTTGTATGTCCAGATGAGCAAAAGTTCAACTTTTCCGCTGTCCAGATTTTTCAGATGTATAATGTTTGGGAGTATGAGGATATGTCCAGTTCTCCATACTGGACAAGGGTTATGGTGATTGTAATTCGGTCCTTTCGGAGTTCTATCATGCTCCATGTAAGTCCTCGTGGCTTGTTACGTCCGTCTTTGGCCAAAACTGTTCTTCAGTCCAATCCCAGATCTCCAAGAAGTCCCGGACCTCAGAGAAAAGGGTGAGTGAAGTACAACCGAGAGAACACCGCAAGAACAGGCAGGGAGTTGAATATTGTTAATGTCCTGTGTTACTACATTTGGGCTTGAGACAAAAGCATGTACACTGTACAACAATAATTATGCTGAAAATGTCTTTTGAATATCCTGTATAATCGTTAGCCGTATGGGTGGATTGCTGACGCCTGCGTAGAGACAAGAGCGTTTTACCAGTAAGTAAAGTACGAAGTGTCTGTTTAGTATGAGCCAATATTTGCGTGGGGAGAGAGCAGAGAGAGTTAGAATATTGGTAGTGATTGTCAGGTGCATGAACAGCAAGTAGTTAGCGTACTCCGAGAGGGTTGGGCATAATAAGCGAAAATAAATGGGTTGCAGCGAGAGAGTCCTAAAGATCAATTGGTGGCAGGGCAGCGGGAGGATTGGATGCAGCTATTCTAAAGGAATAAAGGTTATTGAGATACGGAGTGGCTCCTAACAAGCACTGGATCATCGCATATGCATGGGGCCAATGGCCACTAGCTACTTCTGAACAGAGATGCCGAATTTATGACGACCGACAGATGGTGGCGCTCGGAGAGACTCAGTGGCCAGTTGTAGCCATTCCAATCAGACACTTGGTCAATAGTGTATGCCTACAGGGACGCTGAGTGTATCAACAGGCCAGTGGGGGTAAGTGCTAGGAGAGAAAAGAGTGACCAGCAATAAAGTTCGGATTAAGCCTTCAGTTACTAGTGGATCCTACGGTGGCACATAATAGGTCAACAAACCATCTGAGCTGTGACGCAAACAAACCAAGAGAATGAACATTGTAGGTAAGGAGCGACACCAACGGAGCTCCGGATATCGGCAAAGTGTAATTAAAGCTATGGCGACTAGGTGCCGCTAAGCAGAGATAGTGGATCTAGAAAAGAATGTATCAGTGGCTGGTGTAGCCATATCATTAAGACGTTTAGATCACTAATGAATACCTACAGTTTTGATGAAGAAATCAACATGCGAGCCAAGCATAGAAAGACAGGCGGCAGAAAAATGAAGGCTGGAGAGTCAGGGAGTGGCTCCTTACAAGATACATGGAGTCAACAATGACCAGCTGCTGTCAAGAGTTGATGCGAGCCGGACGAACGACACATAACGGCGCGGTAAGAGAGAACGGTGACCAGCAATAAAGTTCGGATTAAGCCTTTAGTTACTAGTGGATCCTACGGTGGCACATAATAGGTCAACAAACCATCTGAGCTGTGACGCAAACAATCCAAGAGAATAAACCTTGTAAGCAAGGATCGACTCCTACCGAGCTCCGGATATCCGCAGAGTTAAATGGAAGCTATGGCGACTAGCTGTTGCTAAGCCTAGGTGGTGGCGCTAGCAGAGAATGTATCAGTGGCTGGTGTAGCCATGTCATTAAGAAGTTTGACCACTTTGGGATACCTAGGGTTTCAATGAGGAAGGCAACATGCGAGCGAAGCTTAGAGAGAAACGGCAGAAGAAAATGAAGGCTGGAGAGTCAAGGACTGGTTCCTTGCAAGCTACAGGTAGCCAACAATGACTAGCTATTGCCAGGAGGAGTGGACGCGAGTAAGATGGACGACGGCTTTTCAAAACATGCTATCGGAGGCAAGATAAACTAAATGCCACTGCGCAAATGTTTCGTGGAAATTATATAGTAACAATCAAATATTACTTAGTCGTTCATGGTTGAAACGGTACAAGTAGGACTAAAGTAAGTTTGAAGCGATCCCAATGGTTGTGAGGTTGGGCACCCTGGTATGGGCAAAACCAGTCTGTATTAAATAACCATAACGAGAACCCACGAATAGCTCAAAGAATACAAATAACCACTTAGTAAAGTTCAATAATAAAAAGATTCGCGGTGCCTTGCTGATACGGTTAGTGCATGGTGGTGAAGCGTAGAGATCAGCGGTGAATGCGTAGAAAGAGACGCGTCTACGAAGTTTGTAGATAGGAAATCGTCGGCCTTATCCTTGATGGTGTAAGCTGGTGCTAGTCAACCTGCCAGTATAAATTAACGGGCTGTGACTTTGTTCGTTGGCCAGCCATCTCAGTCACGTCGCAGTGTGGTTAAATGGACATTTGTGACCGTTTATATGGGGACCGCTTTCCATGCAAAACCCAGCACGTCTTAGAACACAGCCATTGATCCACTTCAACGACCATTCCTAACTAGTATTGCTTGCTATCGATTGCTTATTGGTACTGATAATCGCAGCAAAGATGCACCCATAATTTCTGCTGGCGGAAGCGTGCTGCAGGCGTCTGCGTTTGCCAGGAACCGTAACAAATACGTGGTATCTGCTGGCCGTTCACCAGTAGACCAAAACCAAAGCGTGCGTATTTAGAATTCTTGCCACCCGCAAATTCACCGATCCCAGGTTATTATGTGTTTGGTTGTTGTTACCCAGCATTTTCTTTTACAGCGTGTATGTTGGTCGTAGTAGAACAGGGGAGCTGTAATGAAAAGCAGACACCATGTGGGTTGCCGGTGGCTCATATCATAACCATCAAATAAGAGGCCACACTGAACCAAGCGTGAAGGTAACGGGAAACGGAAGATGCATTGGCCGTCTAGGATTTCTTACTTTACGGGGCACTGAAACGTCACGCTCGGATTTGCTTCAGCGTCTCCCAGTTGCCTAAGGCTGTTCTTAGCACATACAGTGGCCCTAGTTGATTTTCACCGGCTGTTGTGAGAAACAACAGAGCAGTGAAGTCTGCTTAGTTCCAAACTGCCCGCGACAAACATTGCAGTCACTGGAAGTAAAAGATAACTTTAAAGGCAGCGAACCAATCTCAAGAACAGACGTTGGTATCAGGCAGGATGGCCGAGTTGGTAATATGAGTCTGCTTGACGACTGGCTGTAGTGCGAAAACAGTAATGAGTGCTTTGGACTAGGTTGAAGAGGTTGCGCAACGAGCAGTTTTGTCACATAAATGTTGATGATCACATATGCAACGATACGTTTACAATGACTGCTGTCGGGTGCTGGCAGGGTCAAAAACTATGCAGTGTGCGGTCGGTCGTGAATGTTAAACATATTCCTGTCCAGTGTGCACGTTGGTTTTGATAGATCTTAAAAGCGTAAATAGCAGGCAAACACATTCTTGGCGCCTGGATACTCATATCACAACCACCTAGTAAAATGTCGCACTAAACCAAACGTGTAGTTAAAACGAAGAGTAAAAAGCGCCAGCTGTCTACGCCAAGTACAACAATCCCCTTACGTTGGGATCACCGCAAGGTCAAACTCCGACCTGCTAAATAAGTGTGGTCTGGACAGGGACGTTTAGGTAGGAGTCTTGCCTATTAGTGGGCAAGGTAAGTTACTTGTTAACTGCTTTATTGTTTTATAAGTGAATGACGTTATCACGATGCCATTTGTTTTTGAGATAGACTACACCCGACTTTCATGTTATCTGGTGCCAACGTAGAGGTCATCGGCGCGGCAATTTATGCAGGAAGGTTTCTTCGTTTGCTACGAAAGAAATATTGCATACTTGGGGACATAGAGACAAATGTAAAGAGATTGAATTATTGGCCATTGAACTGAGTATGGGTAGTTCACTTTGTTCAGTTGATGGTTGAACTGTTCACTGTGGTTGATAATTTGGTTGCAACTTGCCATCGCGACAATAGTTAGTAGCAAACGTTCTTCCTATAAAATGCTATAAATGTCCGCTTAACAACACGGCAAGGTGGCAGATGTGACTCGCCACAAAATAGTCACAGTTAAACATTTCACACTGACGCAGTCCTCAGCCTTCTACATCCAACCTGTGCCACTGATTTTACTATGAAGGTTGCTTTGATGGAGCACAGATCATCCTGACTTCGTAATGATCATTGGTTGCACCACAACCGTTTGGGCTCCTGTGCTCATGGAAAACTACATGGCGAAATTACCCCCAAATTGTATCTTAAAGCAACAGCTGTGACTGATTTTTGCACGTCCCAGTGCCATCATGTTACTTGGTTTGACTATTACTTGACATTATGCTTACTCGTAAAGACTACATCTTTCCTTTTGTTACTTTCAGTAAAACGAAATGTTTTAACATTCCAAAGAAGCTATGCTTTTTTACATATTTGAGCCCGCCTTTACAGGTGTGACTCGCTTTACAGAGAATACACCGTTTATTTATTTCTTTAACGACAAACTGTAAAGTCAACGGTGAGTCTTTATTTCCGGTAACGGCTTCCCAGACAACCCAAAAGCACCCCTCTGTGTCTCTTGCTTCCTTGACGGTTTACCTGTACAGGTAGTTTCTATTCCTTTGTGCAACCGTACCATCCAATTGGTGTACCTGCTTTTACTTTATTGTTTCCGACTCTGATAATTTTGGAATTTGTTTGTAAGCTGTTTGAATAACGCAGAGCAATTTTAAAAGTGCTTCCGAAGCAACCATTTGCTCGCGGTATGTAACGGAATTTTGTCTGGGTCAAATCTTTAAAAGTGCATACCCAGTGTGTTACTATTTTTATGTAGTCCTCGACGGCCACCGTTCTTAGTCCATTCGAATAACGCTGCCGTCCACGTCGTACTGCTTTACGAAACCGTTTCTTTTCACATTTAAGTTTAAGTTGCCCTTCGGTTAGGGTTTGAAAAGTGCGGTCGTGTATTCCCAAGTCTTCCGGTTAGGCTGGTAGCTCTGTGTAGTGAAGTGAGATTTTTAATGACAGTTACTGACTCGCCGTGATGCCTACCTTATGACGTTTGTATTCGGTGGCTCCCAGAGTCCTCTACTAATTTTGGGCTCCTGACAAGCAGCTTCGGTACAAGCAGCTGTATCGATTGCTATTAACTTAAGGCTGAGTGCCGCTTACTAAAATATAAGTACCTAAACAAATAAATAAATACATTTATATTCTGAGGGTTGCAAGAGGCACGCCAGCAAGGCATGCACATGATATCTACAAGCAAATCTGTGTCGATCAAATTGCGAACAATTTTAGTCTTGACCTTGGAAGTGAGCAGCTGAGTGCGTTCCAAGAAATGATATAAGGTTGTGTTAACTGTTTGACTTCACGCTTGATTCAGGGTTGAAAACGATTGTTTATACCAATGCAAAATGGTTAATAACCACGTAATGTGATGCCAGAATTTGTTTCATGTAAATGTGGCTCTTGCCTGATGCCGATCTATTGCTCTGTTAATCGCAGTCACCTGCTACGCAGTTTCTATTCTCTGGCGTATGATGCGTTCTCCTATGGATGCAATGAGTTTCCATCCTGTCCAGTTGAGGGATGCGTTCATTATGAGGGTGAGTATCAAATTTCATAAATTTTGGACCATCCAGTTGTTGAAGAGTTGATCACTTCCAGCGGCATTAGCTGTGTGAAACTTAGAAAGAGACGCAACCGTTCACTGCCTTTGTCAAGTTCTTTGGACAGAAGGCGCACTGTTCTAAAGCGTCTGGATAGCTCACTTTTTCTCTATAAATACACAATGAGGGATTATGAAAATTTGTCAAGCGTAGAAAACCGGACATGCTGGTAACCTGCTGCTAATCTGCTTGGTTATGATGCTCAATCGGACTTGATGTAAACTTCGGAGCCACTTAGAGGATTAAAAGAATACTAAACTCTAAATTTCTAATTGTTTATTTGGCTCAGTATCTACTGAAAATGGTACGCTGAGGCCTTATAACCGTGGGTTAATTCTAAGCTCTCCTGAATTCCCATGCAGATACTAGATTTCTAGCATTCTCGCGCAAACTAATAGCTTATTTGCGTATATTTGCTATGTATGCCTGCAAACTGTACGTTTCGGCTATCTACGACGTCCCTGGTTGTTACAGGGTATTAAGGGCTAGTTAGAGCATTTCTGGATAGCCATGTGCAAAAAAATGTGCGGCTACCTTTCAATCAGCCATACTCCTGTCCTCCTTATGATGAAAGGACGTCACTTAAACTTCAAAGCTGTAGACTTGTTGATGATGCGGTCTGCTCAGCATTCTGCAACAGTGATTTTTAAGCTCACGATCCGGCGTCGTACTTCAGGCTGACGTTCCGAAGCTCCTTCTTATTTCGCTTGACCGCAGTTAATTAGCTATAGTCAGCTGTCATGACAAAGCACTACAATTGATCGGCTTCCGCTTGTTTCTCTTGTCCACACTAGCTGCACATGGCATAAACAACGTTCGCTGTCGTTGCTGGCTTCTTACCTCGCAAACAGCAACACATTTGCTCAGGTGCAAATTGAGATACGCACGTTTAACCCAGTCAAGGTTTACGGGATACAAGCAGTGACCTAACAACTTCACTACTCCTATTATATGTAGATGACAGATTTGACATCAGTATATTTAGTACACACTTACTATTTGCCGCTGGTGTAAGTATGCATCACAGTGGGTTAGGGAAAATGTTGTAAATTCGCTCGGGGGGTCGTTTTCCGGTAAAGTTTGGCGACTTGACTCATCAGCTGTGCTTGCAGCAACAACCTTAGTACTGTAGCCTTCCGCGTTGTTGTATTGTACTGAAATAAACTTCAGTGGCGGTGCCTATGTCCGGCGTTTTGCTATGTTTGTACTTACCGTAGCTATTTTGATGCAGAGCATCTTCTCAACCACCTATGCATAACGTTAACACATCTGAGACAGGGCAGTTACAGTGCTAGCAAGTGAGAGTTTTACACCGCTCACAGAAGCAACAGGAGCCTAACCTGCTGCTAAACAGCCTGCAATCGCTTTGTTTGCTTTTTCCACGTTTCTCATTAAACTAGCTTGTTATTTTCAAAGGAAACCTATTTTGGCCATATTATTGCAATTTACACATGCGCATTAAGAGATCGCGGCTCGGTTAGCGGCGCTTATCGGGGTAGATAAACGTGTGGCGATTACTGCTGTCCATGTAACTGAATTATTTGCTCAGGCATCAAGTCAGCCCGCCGTGACCGAGGGTTGACTCAATTTATCTCTTTTGCGGCCGCGCGCAGAGGGCATGCATCAGCGGTGGAAACATAAGCAAAGAAATCTAGGACCGCTTCATACGACGTTGCACTCAGGGTGTTAGCAAGCTTACCTAACTGTCTCAGATGCAAGGTTTAGGGGGTATAAGAGCAAAATCTCTCGTACCTGTCATGGCGCCGCCCGCAGGGTTAGTTACAACGTCGTTTGAAATTTCTCAGTCTCAGCTGCTGAACAAGAACAACCTAATTCTTGGAAAGCTATACAGGGTGGTGATTTTATAGTCAGCATTTAACGAAGCGAGAGCTGAGAGTGGTAACGGAAGTAACTGAATGAGCCACATAATTTGGGCCTAAAGGATGGAAAGCACTGAGCAGCGCTTATCAAACTGGTTCAAAAGAGCCCACGGACGAGAATATATGTGCAGAACTGGAATACCCACAGCAAGTGAATGCGGAGCCGAGATAACAGGTAACCACATGGTTGTTAATGCCTTGCAAACTTTTCAAGTGGAAGGTATTATTCACCATCGTTAAATGTCACGTAGTGTCCTACAGGTGAAACATTACACCAGGTTCTTTAACTATCTACAGTAATCCACCGTCTCACAGCTATACCACCCGCGCATTAGGGATAAACAGTTCTTTTGCTCTCAACTTCACTGTGCACCCAGCACACAACGCAAACCGGCGGAGCCTAGGGCCTTTGTTAACAGCAATCACTTTTGAAGAGCCAGTTAACGCCACGAACAAACTACAAGCACGTCCATTATTAGATTACGCCACAACCATAAATCGCAATTCCAGTTTAAGTGTTCGAATGATATAACCGCAAGTGCAAACGCAATTAATGACATCCGGGGAAATGCCCCAACAAAAGCAGATAATATTGGAAACAATCTTAGACTACACGTTGTGTGATTGGATTGCAAAGCGCAATCTCAGATTGGCCGGCGGTTCATAGTTACCTAACTCATGCTCACTGCGCTCACTATGGCAGTAGTAGAAACAGATATAAATTGGGTAACGCCCGCTTGAAAACACTGCACAACCACGACGCGTTTGGGTGTCATTTCATCCCAGCGGAAGATAGCAACCCTGAAAACCGCAAAGCTT
The DNA here is from genome assembly GCA_944474145.2 of Dicrocoelium dendriticum. Classification (NCBI taxonomy): domain Eukaryota; kingdom Metazoa; phylum Platyhelminthes; class Trematoda; order Plagiorchiida; family Dicrocoeliidae; genus Dicrocoelium; species Dicrocoelium dendriticum. Next base: position 15,262,004 of record OX104068.1, on the reverse strand, counting down.
GGAACAGTCGCCGTAACATCAATCCTTTGGCTACCGGGTCAATGCGGAAAACTCTTGGCACAACGCAGGATGATTAATAGAAGAGACAAATTGTAGCCTGCTATTTGTGTGATTAGATTGTGACGCACAGTAAAGATTGCGGGAATCTCCATCTGCCCCTACTGCGGTTCCAGCGCTGGCAGTGACCCTCGTTCACTTCAATGTTCTGCGCGGTCCACGTTGTGGTCGCGCATTGCAATCCAACCACATAACGTGTAGTCCAAAAGTAACCTCCGATTAGTTATTCACCGTTGTGACAAGGGTTGACCGCCGCGACACGGTTTCCAAAAAGCCTGATAGTTTCGACAACCGTACCAATGGTCCCGGGTTCTTTTCCTGCTATCTCCGCCGGATAAAATGAAATGAGGTTGCAACTCTTGTGGCTGCGCAGCGCATTTGGGGGACAACACCCAGTTTCCGTCGGCTGTGACTAAGTTCCAATTGACTGTTGTGAACAAAGTTTAATTTAAGTTGAAGCGTTGTCCACATTGAGGTTGCTCGTTGCAGCCCAAAAACATAAGGTGCAGTTAAACGTTGATCCATCTATTAATCATACAAGGTTGTACCTATGAGTTGTTTGCAATGACCCGGTAGCCAAAAGATTTGATGTTTCGGCAACCATTCCGTTGGTCTTTCTTTCTTTGCTTGCTACCGTCACCGGTTGTGAGGAGTTGACATTGAAAGGCGCCGTGGTTTTGCAGCTTTGTCGGGCGGGTCACACCCAATTTCTATCTGCTTCGGTTACAGTCCCAATGATGGGAGGGACCAAGGTTCACTACAATGTGAAGCGCGGTGCACATTGAGGTTGCGCGTAACAACCAAGTAACACAACGTGCAGTCCAAACTTGACCTTCTTTTTAGTCCTACACCTTTGCGCCATGGCTTGCCCGCCGTGACCTGGCAGCCAAACCGGTAGAGGTAAGGGCTGCTATTATAACGGTGGCCGTTTTTTGCCTTCAACCTTTACCTGATGTGGCGACTAGGCGTCGGAACGCGACGTGGTAGCACAGTGTTTACTGGCGGGCAACCGTTAATTTTTGGCTGCTTTGACTGCGGTCCCAGTTATTTCAAGGACCAAGGATCACTTTAACGTGAAGCGCGGTCCACAGTGATTGCACATAGCACGCCATTCGCACAACTTGTGATCCAAAAATGACCTTTTATTTATTCATTCACCTTTGTGCCGTAGAGTGCTCGCCGTTCCCCGGTAGCCAATGACGTTGATGTTTTGGCTACTATGCTAATGGGCGCGGGTCTTTTGCTTGCTGGATACCTGCTGAGATGACATACCATCGAAACTTTTCGGGGTTGTGCAGTAGCGTTAGGCTGGCAACACCCAATTTCTATCTCCTAAGACTACGGTCTGCTTGCTTGCAGTGCTTAAGGTTCACTTCCAGATGATGCGTGGGCCACATTGAGATTGCGAGCCGCAATCCAGCCACACAAGCTGTAGTCCAAACTTGTCCCTCCCATTAGTTATTCACCTTGGTTCCAAGGGTTGCCCGCCGTGACCCGGCAGCCACATCGGTAGAGGTTACGGCCACTATTGAAATGGTAGCCGGTTCCTTGTCTGCAACCTGCACCCGATGAAATGAGCCGACATCGGAGCTCGTTTATTTGGTGCAGTGTTTTCGAGCGGGCAACACAAAATTCCAAATGGCATATAGCTATTTATATATTAGTATAGTTCTTTTATGTTGCTGCCATGAGGCGCTGCCAAATGCCAGTTATGCTGAACACCTTTGATAACATTACCCAGAAACGTCTATCACTAATCCTGTATTGCACCAGCAAAAACCGACAACTTACCGCGCCAGAAACGAACAACCGTCGTAGTGAAAACAGCAAGAATAAAGCTGCCTGACAAATATTTCTAATCCTGTGCTCCGTATTATGGAATAGGCTTCCAATATTGATTCGTGCATTTTTTCAGGTCTAGTAGACAGTTGTTCCAATACCTGCAGCAAACAAATTATGCACACGCCGAGTACGTTATTGCTAACATCGTATTAACCTGCTTTGCGTACCTCAAAGAAGCATAGAAAGGTAAGAAACGGGTTAATTCTATCAAACCTAGTTATTATGATTGGATTTTTCAGTTAACTATTGAACTGGGCGCAAAAGTGGTCCGCCCAACTTGCCTGTGTTATAGAAGCTAAATGCCTTTTGGTCGCAACGGAGACGACAGCATTGCTTACTGCTACTAATGGCCCCTGGTTTCGCCAAGCTACAGCAAGCCAACGGGCAGTGAACGGTACTCGGTTATTCGTTGTTTTGACAAAAAGTTAATATGGGAAGATTTAATCTTCTAAGGTAGGCTGCTCTGCATCCCAAGGTCAACACCTCGGCACATTCGGTGTTTGGGTAAGGCACAAAGGCACACGTTTGCGCAACACCGCTTACTAGACTCCTACCGTTGCAAGTTTTCCTTGCTTGTGATTTCTTGAAACATAATTGTGCTCCCATATAAGGCACGTAGCCTAGGTTAACCAAGGTGGCTTCCCCAACTAAATATAAAAAAAATATAAAAATAGTTTATTCTCGATAAAATAGCGGCGCGCCTTATCAGGTATGGTCAAAGTTTTACAGCTAATATTTCGCAGTAGGCACATTATGTTGCATGCATAACTGGGGAAACTACGTATGAGGAAAATATCAAGGTTACAGTGGCAAGTGTTTGCGTCCATGTGGGTGTAGCGTAGTGTGGAAACTGGTAGGCTGTGACATTATTATGATTAGTAATTGTATAAAGTATGGTAGGTTGACCAGTAACATACTGAAGTTGTGTGTCTATGTATATGTACCTGCATGTGTTAGCGGGCATGGTAAGTAAAATTTTGTAGTGAGACTGAATTTGTGGGCTTGTTTGCTGCATTTGCCCTCGCTTGAAGAGAGCAATGGAACTCCTTATAATTGGATAACGTTTGTGAGGTGGGGATCATCCCTATGTGAACGCGGCAGTGATTTTATTTTGTGGGGAGTCACACACGCTACGTCGCAGTATTATTAAACGAAACTTTGTGGCTTTTTTTAGAAAGAATGCTTGCCCGCTGAAAACACACCACGTCCGGAAACACTGACGCCGGTCTATTGAATAGCAAATTGTAAGTGGCTGGGCTTTTTGTTGAGCATTTATTTACTCGGTTATTCTCAGTCAAGTTGCGTCCCAACGAAATAGGGCTCTGTTCTGTCTTGACTGAAAGGTTCGGCCCAACTGGTAAGTCATGAATTGAATATTCTTTTGAATGTGATGTGTTGCTCGTCTGTAGCAACGCGGCAAGTCTCCAAGGGATATCTAAAGGACTAGCTTGAAACACTGAAGGGTGGGATATTGTCCCGAAAACAACTCGGAGGTCCTCTTGAAGTAAATTTTAACATGAGTTGGATGTGCGGATATCCACGGCTAAATGAACAGACAACGCGGGATGAGGAGCTTCCGATGCAGGTTTCCAGTATCAAAAAATGGCCGAAACCAATTGTTCTGATCTAGCGTGGGCAGGAGAATGTGCCATCTGAAGTCAACAGGAGAACACCAGATAAGAAGTATGTAAAAGTGATGTTGTGTAACGGATTAACCTTAATTGTTCAGGCCTCAAGAAAATTGTATCCTTGCGAGGTAACGGTTAATTTGCCCGGCAGGTAAGTTATAAAAGCGGCAGATTCGTTTTCACTCATGGCCTCGTATTTTAGTAATGGCGCAGCTCTAGACGATTCCTTGGGTTCTCAACGCCGTAATCGTGACAATCTGGGAAAAACAATGCACCCAACAAAGGCAGCCACAAAGACAAACGGAAGACATATATCCGGAACGCAGTCAATAATTTTCAACAATGGCTGAGCTATTGTACTCGTATATCATGCGGTTGTTCCTTAACTAGCTCTTTTACACGTGTATCATAAGTAACGAAATACAACGACAGACGAACAGTGCACCAAACAGTAGATAATGAAAGACTAATGCAAATTAGTAAGGAAGCTGGGACAAAGGGCGTTTGAGGGGTCCTAAAGCGCATATGCCAAATCTGGGCGACACCATAGGACGAGATGTGAGGGGTATAGAAAAAAGCTCGCTCAGCGGAAGCTACAGAGACGCGTTGACTTTGTCCTAAATTGGTAGGAATCTAAGAAATCAGGGAAGACAAGCACATGAATGTTAAGATCAACTAAAGATGGAATGCAACAGAAAGCACGGGAAAGGAAGAATGACGTCGGTAAACAGGGCTCTAGTGAGAAGAAGTGGAAAAGCCAACAGCATGATTCAGGTGATGAAGATATACGTAAAGCTTAAAGAAAGCACCAGTAATTAACAATTTACAAGTAGCAATATGGTTAAAGATGAAGCGGAGTTAAATAAAAGTAATGCACACCACGTGCAACAACCCCATTTTAACCACGACCAAGCAGCTGTTTCTCAAACTATCAATCCTGAACCTATTGAACTCTGCACTTATTAATAACAAAGACTAACTACCAACAAACAATAAATGATATACCTGTGGCTAACTTTTATCTGAAACTATTCAGATGCCCTGGACAGCCGTGCACAATTCCAGCGTTCACAGCGTTCGCTGAAACTAGTAGAGGTGTATCGGATAAACAGACTCTAAGGCCGATCGAAGCATTTATTCCTACCAGAAGGAAAGCTTTTTTGTGGTGCTTTGCGGCCAACTTCTAATTAAGATAGTCTTCCACATGCTTGGGAAAGCATCAACATGATAATATTCCGCACTGTCATAGATGGCAGCTGGCTGCAAAACTACTCAAGCAACTATCTCATGTTTATATCAAAATATATCCGTCCAACCGCTTCATAAGTCAACGCCGTACCTAGCTATTGTTAGTGGACGTCGTATCTTGCAAAGCAAACGCTGCACCTTGAAATTTTTCTGAGATGCATGACAGCGAATGATATGAAACTATATTGTAGTTTGCTTGTAGACCATGAGGCTCGGAAGCCATTTCCCTCGAGCCAGTAGCATACACTTGTAACTGGCGGTCCAAGCCGCTGATGATCATGGGTTAGAATCCTGATATATCTCATGGATGCGCAATACCGATGATCCCCAACAGGCTTAAACTGCAGTCTAGTGGTTTCCGGGTATACAGACGGTCATTTGCTTTGGAAGCTGGCAGCAACATTCTCTAGTTATTTATCAAAATCCCCTGCTAATGAGCAAACTTTTTGATACCAGGCAGTGTTGTTGCAAGGCAAACCCTTCCCGGCACCCAAAACATTAGCAAATAGCAACCCTATGTTAAATTAACTGACTGAGTTCCAACAATTTTTACAGATGAGCCAATAGGTAGCATTGAACGTTAAGCATCGCCTATGAAGGTAAAAGATATTGCTCCTCTTTTCTGGCTCAAACTTATAACCGATAGGTCCATTAAGACGAAAATAAATGTTTTACGCTCCTTAGTTGTCCTTACTGCTTCTGAAGCAACGTTGAAACGGGAACCTTGTTTGCACCAGTCAGTGGTACTGCTTTATACTTCTTTCATAGTTATTAATCACCCACGCTAGCCAGTCTGTATAACAGAGCTTAAAGAAATGCCATTTTCCTGAATCAAAATAACGAAAAATAGACTGAAGTCATCGGCACCACTAAATCAAAGGAGACCATATGAGTAACAGCCAATAGCATGGGGAACGACGTAACTTGTGGACAACTGTATGCAATAATAATAACAATATTAATATAGGTATATTTATGGACCGTGGTTAGGTGCGCCGCTGGCGGGGTTCAGATAATATTGCACACAAATCTAGTGCAGTTGCTTGGATAGAACTTTGAGGGTAAATGCTGCTTGTAAGCGATCATCACAACAACTAGTAGAGCTAAACTTTATAATGGCTTTCGCAGCACTTGACAGATTTACAAAGCCAATATTCCGGTCACCGTAGTGAATGCACAGGTTTCCTTACTAACTGTTGAAGTGGTTTGCCGCTCCGAACACGCCGTGCTTATCGTGATTTCCCGCACACTTCTAGCGAACTTTGTGTGCCGTAACTTAATAGAGCGCATGTGGAGCGCCGCAGTACTTTTCACATATGTTTTATGAAGCAGGATCCATCTCTCGACGAAGTTTACGCCTAATTCCGTGGACAGTTATACCGAATTTAATGGCTTCGTTTATTGTTGGGCTCATATTAAACACAAGAGGGTGACGGTCATAAAAAGACGAAGAAAAGGTTAAAGCATAAACCTATTCTAAATTAGAATAAGCTAAAAAGAATGCACACTTAACTGGAAAAGTAAATATTAACGTAAGATACAAACAAAACCATTTGGACTCAAAATTTGACCTCACCCAACTCATTGGAGCCTTTGTTGTTATTTCTAGAACAACTTTGTTATTGAAAGACATATGTCTTTCTAAAGTGTGGGACTACTGTGCCCCAAGTTTTGGGGCACACTACTGGGTGTCTCCATGCGCTGTGCTAGTTTACTTTCTCCTAATTCGCAAGTCGGAGGTAAGTGGCAGCTTTGCAAAATAAGGCTAGGTAGTCACAGTACCTATGGGGCTTACAATTTTCTGATGCGAGCTGCTCCCGAATGCCGAGTAACATCAACAAATAGTAGTATGCGTTGGGATTAGAAAGTTCTTCGCATAAGTGGGAGCCTGTTCTCCACCAAACTATGCGCAGGAATCATGTTAAGCGTTGGAGAAAAGAAAAAGCCAAATTTCACAGACGGCCAAGGCAAGATATAGTGGTGATCATAAATGCCTGGACGACCAGCTAACCCTTGTGACAGGGTCGCTGTGACCTGTGGTTAGCTTAGTACAAGGGTAATGAAATTGGCAATAGCGGATGTCACACTGGCATAAAGAGCAGCAGAGTAATACCTGGGTTTTTTATGCTGCCGGTCCACCACTGTGTCTAACAGTGGATGAATAAGGTATAACTCAGGTAGACGCCAAAGAACATGAGGTGAAAAGAGGATAAAATAGAACGCAGCATGCCCATTTTTAAAAGCTATGGATCTAGCAGTGACCACGTTATCAAGCATTGGGAGTAGTAAGTAAATGAAGTAGAGCTGGTATAATGGGAAAGCGAGGGACATAATTATGGGGTAAGGCAATCCGAAGCTTGAACATAAACTTATATTTGATAGTAACTCCACGTAGCTCAGTTTGATTGAGGTCGAACCTGTCCCCATGCATCGATTTGTTAAGGGATCACTTATCAATCGAAGGCGTTTGAGGTTCATTCTGCGAAGAGCGGATGGACATTTTATGTCATAACTTCTGTGCATATCTGCACGATCACTTATTTGCTCAATTGTCTTCTTTAAATAAATAAATAGGTTCCGTTTTCATCCTTGAAAAGGTAAGGTACGCCTTTACATGCATGGTCATGTTAACCTAATAACGCGTGATCAAGCATGTACAAATATCCCATACGTTTGCAATAACAGTGTATGTTTGTGTAGGGGTGTAAATACGTACGTAAATGTGTGCGCATGTAACTGTATTTTATTGATTATAATTGCATTGCTTCCTTCTTAAACGTCGGCTATTGCCGGTGATTCGGTAGTATAGGGTTGACACTAGTGAGTTGAAAAGGACTACCTGGATATCCACGGGACAGTGACATTAATTTGTGGCGAGTCACGACCGCCGAGTCACGTTGTTGTCACGCAGCAATTTGTGGCAGTTTATGGGCGAATGCTTGCCAGCGGAAACCCACCAATTCCTGGAACACTGCCGCCGAATTATTTGCCAGACCAGTTGAACACACACCACCCAGTTGTCTCCACTTGAAGTTTGTTTAGGCAGCCAGAATGTTAGGACACATGTTGGGTTGGAAGGACTATCATGCATGTTTCGAATGGACCACCGCTGCTCATTTCACGTCGCCTATGCCTGAATACCGTGGTGCAAAGAAGACATGAGTCATTACCACTCTCTGATTTTCTTTTTATTGCAGTTGAACCAAATGGTTCGCTAGAAAATAACAATGGTAGTTCTTACACTTCAGCTTGGGAACGTTTGCCCATCTGTCGGCCATACAAGGATTGGGGTACTGATTTGTGCATTTATAGCAAACAACAGTGCCGTTTCGGTGCTAACGAACGCAAATACTCTGTTAGACAATGGAAAACGAAGGAAGCCGCAAAGCTTAGTCGAGACCAAAGTCTTCTCCGTCCCAAGTGAAACTTGTTCTCGATGAAGTGAATTAGCTGTAGAACATAGGTAAGGCGATTCCTTTGCAAACGGAAGCCGCAACCCCATGACGTGAAGTCAGTTACAGCACGGCAAAGGTGGCCGACAATCGTAAACGTCACTGCTAATAATAAGGAATCATCTGTAGAAATGTTATATGCAAACTACACTTTGCTAAGTGGGTTTCCCTTAGTTTTGAGGTTATCGAACAGGCTTGCAACTTCTATTTTGCCTTTTGTCCTTGCAGGGGAAGGAAGATGTTACAAAATTTCGTCTAATCTAGGTGAATTTTAAGGGTAAAAGGAATGCAGTCGTAGCCTTAAACTAACCTGATATCTGAAAGGCAAATCACTCTGCTTTGAGAGAAACCTCTTAAGGCGATCGAAGGGAATAGAAACATATCATTGAAGAGGTACGAAACCCAACCAGCGGACGGTGTTAACAACCCTCATTTATGGGTTTCTGGTTGGTGAAAAGAATATCTAAGCCTCAGCGGCGGGTTCTCTTTGCCTCATTAATGCACTGAGAACCAGTAGTGGGCAGAGCGTGACACATATTAATGAGCGTACTTTGGGAAACAACGTTACTGAGGTTCCACTCCTGACTAGGTCAACAGGCTGACTTGTGGATTTTGCCAAAACCTGAATATTGTTGGATAGTTCAGACCCGTAAGCAAGTATTGCAGGATATAGGCTTTTTCAAACTGAGCTCCTAGAAGGGAGGTCTGGAGTAGGTGTGGTTTCTTAAACTTTACGCAGCGAAAGCTATATGCGGTTTAGACTGAGGAACCTATGCACTTTGGTTTACAGTTCCCGATGGGTATCCGCCGCTCGAAGTCGGCGTTAGGCACAGCTTTTCTTTGGGATCAAACTCTAAGTTTCTGGATTCCATGAAGATACATCGTAAAAGCAATGAAGCTCTGATGCTGTGGGAATTCAATGCTATGTCTGTAGCCTGGGACCCGCTTCATTAAGTGCCCACCTTAAATTGCAGTTGCGCTTTTATTTTAGACAGTCCTGGAATGTAGCCCAACCCAACGATTTGCAGAATCAATCCGTCTTTTGGGATAATAGCCACACCTCCTTGACCTATTGCTTACACCTGAACCATTAGTTAGCTTAGCCGCAGCTAGCTTTCATCCACTCGACAAAAGTTAGCACCGTTTTACGTAAATTTTGTAAACTCAACTACTGGCTTGCAAGGTCCAGGTATTGCTGGTGAGCTAACTTGCCGTGCGTAAAACCGGCTTCATGCTTTATGGGGTAGTATAGCTCTCAGCATTTTCATCACGATTCTGCTTATTTGCCTACGTTTAGCAAAATGATGTTGCTTATTCTTCAAGTTAGCGTAACTGCCACAACATACCCTTTTCCCAACAGGCTCCAAATGTTTCATCGGGGTGTCCTGTCGCTTATGCTAAAACGACGAAAATGTTGTGTTCAGCTTAAGTTTTTTCAGGCACTTCAAGCTTGCTCACATTAAAAAGAGGTAAGCCAATCTTATATTCCAAGAAAAGATGTGAAGCAAAGCATCAATAGCAAAATATAGCAGAACAACCCGCGACTAATTCGAAAAACAATTTACCTGCTTAAAGCAAATCCCCAAAACTGTCAACAGTATACCGGCCCCACGTTCAAGCCAAAATGATGTACCATAGTTGATAGTGCGCGTTCTAACTGATTAAGAAGAGTATGAGCTAAAACTTTTGGAAAGGTGCATGCCACCTGTTACTCCACCGAGTTGTAGTACACAGCAAAAATATGAAGCACAACAACGCAGCGTCGGTGCCGCGGTCCTTCCGAGAACCACAGAAGTGACGAACTAACAGTGCTCGATCCTCTTTCCTGGCCAATCAACTGCATACACAGAAAGTTCCGACACGGCAGTGATAATAAAAGATAGGATGTTGTGTGGAGTAACTTTTGTGGCTTGAACGGTTAGGGCATATGTTTACTGTGTTTTGTAAATCAAACTGTGCGTAACTCAGGAATGGCGGTTTGTTCTAACTATTCATCTCGGCTTCTTTCCTACTGTAATAACACGGTGTCTTAAGATGACATGGAGGACTTTTGACGTTTGGCCCTACAATGTTTTACTTTCCATTAGCCGATGGCCCCGTTGAATATTGATGACTTCCCAGTCAGCACTGCTTTAGAGCACGTCGAAAGCAGCAGACACCGTAATAGAACTATTTCGCGACTTGGATCCAAATTCTTTGCCAGACTCTGAGTAGTTCCACCTTATATCGCTGAATGCGTTGGTAGTTGTTTGCCTCTTTGTCAACTATTTCGTACCTCACTTGAAGTAGTTGTCGGCCAAGTAACTGAAAAGTAGCTCGCGGGACGTTAATCTACAAAGGAGGGGATGGTCAAATTCAGCAAACTACCGGCCAATTTCATTATCTCGTGCACCTGTTAGATCCTGAAAATATATTCATAAGGGCCTTGTATTTTAACCTTAAGCAATGGGACACCATCTCTTATGCACAGCGCAGCTTCCGATGGACATGCTGCTGCATCGGCGACACGTTTGCTGCCCGAGATAAGTGTGTAAAGTCGATAAATTACGGCTAGCGCCGTTATAACCTGTTTGTTGATTTCATCTAAGGGTTTGATGGGGTAAAATACAAAGACTCCCGATCAAGCACCTGCGGATTAGAGTGGTTGGCAATGGTCCCTCGTTGGTTGCTGAGTTCCAGCTTTCATGATTATTGGACCTCCACAGAGCTCCGTTATTCCTCCCGTAATGTTCAAAAGCTTCAACAGCCATCACCTGGATGTGCTTCAAGTTGCTGGTTTATTGACCGGATAACAACAAAGTTGATCAGACGTATCCGGCCCTTAATATACTGCTAGCGTGCAAATTGACGCCCCATCTGCTAGCTGATTGGTCTGCTTATTAAAAATTGCATACGCAAACTGTTAAAGGCTGTTTACGCGATCCCTGCTCCGAAATTTTAGATGTCTTCCTGCTAAAGAATGTGGTTTGGGCAAAGGAGCTGGATGCAATTATAAAAAGATAAATATTTTATTCTTGCATTCATCGAGGTACGCCAACTCATACATGCTTAAAATCTAAAGCAGTTACTCTGCGCAACAATTACGTTACAATGCACGTTATTAGCTGTAGCCAAAAACTTTTCAAGATGCAGAAACGGAAGAAGTACTCATAAAGAATGAAAACCGCAGTGTCTTGGCGCTGTAAGGATTCATGTGTGTGTAGAGTAAACAGGTAAAACACAGTAGATAAAGTGATGACAGTATGCGAGGATGAGGGTAGCTTTTTTGAAAGTCAATAAAATAGGGAAAAAATATCCCTAGACACTATGCCAGAACGGAATTGTGAGCAGCGACTTTACTCACTGGCGAGTCACATCCGCTACGTCCTAGTATTGAGAAACGGACTTTGTGGCCTTTATTTGGTGAAAGCCTACCAGGCAAAATTCCACTACGTCCTAGAACGCTGACGTCGATTGAGTTGAACGGTCGTGTACATCTGGCAAAGCCACTTCTCAGTTATCTGTTCACTGTTATTCACAGTCCAAGGAGCCCTCGGTTTGCTGATCAGGTAGCTCGTTCAGAGCCCGCCACAGAGGTGGTGGCCAATCGAGCAATGTAAATATTGGTGCGTTTAATCTAAACGTCCAGAGTATCTTGGGTCTCACTTTCCCTGAGTTTGTACACTTGCTGGAGTGTGAGGAACCCTCATCTAGCCATCCTCACTGGACGGCAGTCGTTGTGTTGGGTACAATTTGTTGGTTTTGATATAAGGCCGTGGTCCAGATGAGTTCTTTTTGGTTATTTCGTCCCATCTCAGACATATGCATCTTCTTGGTCAATTCCGCGTATCAAGAAAGTTCTTGACCTCGGAGAAGTGAGAGAGAGCAGAACAGCCGAGAGCGGACCGGAAAGGACAACCATGGAACCAATCGGTGTGAAACTTCTACCTTTAAACATTTAGACCTGGGACACAACGATGTGCAAGGCGCAAAATATATCATGCTTAAAATGCTTCTTTATTTTGCACCGAAATCGTGGCCTCATGGTTAAATTACTGTGATGTGCGTGAAGAACTAGAGCACGGTTCAGATAAGCGGTCAACGTCGTTTAGGTTAAAGGTTTGAGAATAATTGTGGAAAGTAAGAAGAAAGTTAAAAGGTGTGTGTCGAGCGAATGGTGAATAAACAACAGAAAGTCAACCTATGAACCCGCAATTGTAGAACAAATTAGCGCATCAACGCTTTGACAGCTTAGGTGATGCATTGGAAGGTGGAAGGCCACGGTTTCAAAAGCAAGCTGTGCGGACGCATGGAACAGTGAAATTAAGAGCCGGATTAGCTACTTAGCAGAAGCCGCCCTACAATAACTGAATAAGAAAACCTCGACTACCGAGTAGCCAGTTAAGTTGCTTTGGGTTATAGTGAGGGAATAATGGCCTTATTTGGAGCAAGGATTAGAATAATGAACTAGTAATACTAGCAAACCAGCAGTGGTGGAATGCACCAGCTCGTCGAAGGTAAACCACGGAGAGTGGAATGTTACTATGTCAAAAGAAAGCCATTTAGACGCAGAGAACAGTAGGAATAAGTGTAGGATTAACTACGTAGCAAAAGCCGATCATCGTTAAGTGATTAGGTGAACGTGGACTACCGAGCGGTCAGTTAATTTGTAGAGGGTAACTGTGCAGCAATCAAGGCAGTAACAGAAAAGAAACTTGTGTTGTAGAACATGCAATACTATGTACCAAAATTGTAAAATACAGTTGTGCCTCGGCGCTTTTCAAGATTATGTGAACCAATTAGACGTGTGATTCTACGGTACTAAAAAAAGCCGGATGGAATGAGAGAGCGGTGTGGATGAGCGGAGGAACTGCCTAGCAGAACTTGTTATTTATTGAGAGGTTAAGAAACCATGGACTGCCGGGCAGACAGTAAAATGCAGAAGAGTAATGGTGAAGGAACACAAGCAGTAGCTGATGCGAGGCTTAGGTTGTAGAACAGGCAATATTAGAAACCAACAATTACTGCATAGGAAGGGCATCGGTGCATCAGTGGCTTAGGTTAACAACTCAAAGGGTGATTTCACAGTGAATTATGGAATCCAGATGGGGGCAGAATCATGAGGGTAAGAGCCAGCTAGACTACTTACAGAAGCCTCTATTTATTGTGATTAGGGAAAAGTGTACTGCCGTGCAGCCAGTAACTTTGGGGTGAGTCATAGCAAATGGAGACAGGCACAAGCTGAGACAAGGTTTAGGTTGTAGAACAAGCAAACCTAGGACACAGCAAGAGTAAAATAGGGTGACACAATGACTCTTAAGTAAATCAGCTAATATGGGATTCTACGATGGCAGAAGGAAGCCATATGAACGCAGAGATCGATACCAGCCGGATCATCTACAAAGCAGCAGCTTCTCTTTATTGAAATATTAAGGAAAGGTGGACCGCCGGACAGTGAGTCAGTTTGCGGTGAGTCATAGTGAATGGCTAAAGGCCGTAGCTGAAACGCGGTTTAGGTTGTAGAACAAGCTTTAACGTGAGCCAATAATTGTACTTATGGTGGCGCCAAGCTACGTTAGTATGTTAGGTAAACCACCTGAATGTAGGATTCTACAATATCAACGGACGCTTGGTAGACAAAGAGAGCAAAGAGGATAAGTGCCGGAGTAACTATATAGCTTGAGACGCTCGTCATTGGACGCTTAGGGGAACATGGACGGCCGAGCAGTCAGTTAATTGGAGGAGGACTATAGTGCAGAAGGAGAGACAGTAGTTGAAGCGAAACTCTCAAACCAGCAGTTGTGGAATAAAATTGTGAAGCGTCGCTTTTAAAGATTATGTGAACCGCTCGAAGGTAGAACGCTACAGTGTCTAAATGAAGCCACATTGCAACCCAGCAGTGTGGAGGGAAGAGCCGGAAGCACTACATTGCAGAGGCCTTCATTTATTAAGAGTTTATGGAAACACGGACTGCCGTGAAATCAGTTAAGTGGAGGAGGTTTAACGTGAAAGCAGTCAGACCAGAGCGGAAGAGAAGACCGGGTTGTATAACAAGCAACACTACGTACCAAATATTGTAAACTATGGCAGCGCTTTACTAGTTTAAGTGAACCACTCGAATGTGGAATGCTACGGTGTCAAAAGCAAGCCAGCTGGACGCAAAGAACGGTGGGGATAACAGGCAGGTCAGTTAAATAGCAGAAGCCACTAGTTATTGAAACAGTGCGAAAACATGGACTGCCGAACAGTCAGTTAAGTGTAGGAGAGTAAGTTTGAGGGAATACAGGCCGTAGCTGAATCGAGGCTTGATTTGTAAAAAGGCAATATTATAAAATAACAAGTCTGGTTTTGGAAGAGTAGCAGTGATTTAGTATAATTGGTGCGCCACCAAAATGTGGGACACTACGGTGTCAGAATGAAGCCTAGTTGTCGCAGAGAACGAGGAATATAAGAGCCAGAAAAACTACATAGCAGTTGTTTTCTTTGTTGAGGGTGTAAGGAAACTTGGATTGCCCGGCGGCCATTTAGGTGGAGGAGTTTTATAAAAAATGGAGACAGACCTTAGCTGAAGCGAGGTTTCCGTTGTAGAACAAGCAAAACTAGGAATTAAAATCTCAACTATGGTGGTGACTCAGCGCTTCAATGGACTAGGTATACACCCGAGGGTGGAATGAAAAGTTAACCATAACAAGGCATTTGGACCCAAAGTACAGTGGGTGTAAGTGCAATATTAACTACATAGCAGAAGCACCTCTTGAACAAGAGATTAAGGAAACTGGCTTTCGAGCAGCCTGTTAAATAGGGATTAATAGGAAAGGAGGACAGACCGTAGCTGAAGCGAAGCTTGGGCTGTAGACGATGCAATAATCTGCAGCAATATTTGTAAAATAGTGTGGCCCATCGGCGCTTCAGTAGATTTTTGTAGCCACGCAGATGTGGGATCCTACATTGTCAAAGGCGGCCAAATGGCAGCAGAGAGCAATGCGGATAACAGCGGTATTAACTCACAGCAAAAGCTGCTTGTTATTGAGAGATTATGGAAACGTGGACTGCCGGGCAGTCAGTTAGGTTGAGGAGAGTTGTAGTGGAGTCAGGACGTAGCTGAAGCCAGGACTGGGTTATAGAACAAGCAATACTGTGAACTACTAACTGTAACTTAACAGTGGCGCGTCATTGCTTCAGCCGATTACGTGAATCCCTCGAGGGTGGAATGCTACGGTGTCAAAAGGGAGCCAGATTGAAGCAAAGCAAGGTGAAGGAAGAGCCGGATTAACTGCTTAGCAGATGCTCTTCGTCGGTGAGGGATTAACGGTGCGTGAGCTGTCGATCAGTCAGTTAAGTGGACGAGGGTATGGTGCTAGCGGGCAGGCCGTAGCAGAAACCAGGCTTGAGTAGCTAGTCAAGCCATAGTTTGGTGCGTCGTATGTGCAATAGGTTAGTGCACCTGTGCTTAATTAGAATAGGTGAAGCACTCGAATGTGGAATATAACAGTGTCAGAAGGAAGCCATACGGATGCGGAGGTGTGTCTTATAGCGCATGGATCTTGTGCTGTATTTCCAATGCTAAACTAGGCGGTTAATCAGATGCAATGGGTAAAGCACACCAGTTAAGCTAAGCAAACAGTTTGTTGTAAAGGAGAATGGCTAGCTAATGATACAGATAGGCTACAAGGTGAAAGCTAGCCAAAGAGTAGGTAGTTTGCGTCTAGTGCGTGGACGGAGCGCCGTTCGTAGTCAAGTCGCGCGCGCCAAAGCTGTTTAATCTGTCCGTGTTTTAAACAATTGTGAACAACGTTCTACCAGGCAAACCGCCTACTTTCTTATTACATAAGCAAGGGATAATTATATAAAATTTAGGATAATTTACGCAATCATACGGGGGAATATCCAGGGCAATACACAACCCGCAACTAGAAGGGAAACCTACGAGGGTCTTCTGCTCTGCGTGGGTATTGTCCGCCGAGGGCCAGGCTTTTGTGAGTTCAGATAAGGAAACCGTATGCAGCTGCTGGGGGAAGACCCTACGGTCGAAACCTAGCGGGCTCAATACCTTGAACCTCTAATGGCGCCATAAAGAAAAATTGAGGTAAAGTTCGTAATGTAGTACGCAAGCACGGAAGAACTCCAAGGGCTTAGAACGAAGTTCTATTACACAACACGTAGCCTCTACAAAAGGTAATAAACATGAGGTAAATTGGAACAAGGGAAGTTACAGTTAACCAATGTCGTATTCTTGTTCTCCTCCGGTAATGGAGCAGGAAAGGCGCTCTGAAAGGCAAACGGGAGAGAGTGCCGTTATAATAAGCGTCCAATGTTCGCAAGTTCGTGAAGGTCGAATTTTCGCTACAGGCCCGTCAACTCTTCCGGTTCATACTTGGAAGACAAACGGAAACAAGCGCAGTGACATTGGTGACGAGAGTAAAAGTAAGGATGACACTTATCGGATGAGATACGCGTAAAGGTAAACGCAACCATTTTTATGTGTGTTTAAAAGGCCTTCTTCTACTTTGGTTTTCAAAACGGTTTGCGTTCGTTTGCGGTTTCCAAAAATGTTTGTCGTTATTTTTAACTTTAAACAGCTTTTGTCGGACTTTTGTTTCTCGTAGGTTGTTTTCCAAATGGAGAAAGGAAAGCGAGGAAAGTAAAGTAAGTTGAACCGTGATCCTATAAGCGCGCCGGCCACTGAATGCGCCTACCTGACCTAGTCGAATTGTGCAAAGCAAAGGAAGGCGTAGGCTTAGAAGTCCTAACGGATCGTGTAGCAGTCTGGAGATTCCCCGGTTTGCTTGTGTAAAATTCTAACCAAAATTCTTTAATTGTACACTTAGGCAACCGGTGTGGCTTGTTGAACTGATTGCTGAGTTCGAATGCTCTACTTGCTCATCGCCATTTTTGCTTGGCGCTCGCTTCGGTTGCAACGCGCGACTGCTCTGTGTGCTGTGCTTGATCCGTTCCCCTAGCTAGAGCGTCCACGGTGTCGTTCATTTATAGCTAGCTAACAGGGAATCTTTTGCTTAACCAATAAAAGTTTCCCTGCAACTCGATCCGTCTTCTCGAATCGCTCTCTGGGCTCCCGGAATAGGCAACCCTCTAAATTGGTGACCCCGAATCCGGATCAACCTCAGCGCCGGATATTTGGAACTTTTCTCTGGTGAGCTCGTTCCATTTATTTTTCATATTTTCCGGTTTATTTTTGCATACGGTAGCCTATTTTTTGCATCCTTTTTTGAGCCATGCAATCTGTAGACCATAAGGTAGAGTCTCTACTTAGCGTTGTATCTCTCTCAGTTCCGCCTTTTTGGGACATGGATCCTATTTTGTGGTTCGCTCATCTGGAGGCTGAGTTTTATAACCACAGAATCACTTCCGACTACGCGAAGTATTGCAAGCTCCTGTCCTATCTCCCCAAGGAGATATCAATGCAGGTTCGTGACGTCATCATTTCTCAGACCGAAAACCGCTATGAGGCTCTCAAGGAGGCCACGATTAAGCGTGTTATGCCCTCTGAGAAAGTTCGCTTGCAGCAACTTTTCAGGGATCTGCAACTGGGCGACAAACTGCCCTCAACCCTGCTACGAGAGATGCAGCAACTCCTTGGTTCTTCAACCATGGATGAGACTTTACTTCGCGAACTATGGCTACAGCGGCTACCGGAAAACACACAAGCGATTCTCGCTACAGTGAGCTCCGTTCCGCTCACTCAACTAGCAGATTTAGCAGATCGAGTTATTGAACGATCGCAGCCACAAGTCGACGCCAGCAAGATGAATGCCGTCGCGTCCCAGGGCACTTCTATCACTGGCTTACAGTCAACTATAGAAGCCCTGCAAACACAAGTGGCGACACTTAGTCGCCAGGTACAACAGCTTACTATGACCCGTCGTCGCCCTAGCCGCTCAAAATCGCCCTGCAAACGTTCTCAGTCTAGCAACAGGCAAGCTAGCTGTTGGTACCATCAGCGTTTTGGTACCGCAGCTCGTAAATGTGTTAAGCCTTGCAACTTCGACGAAAAGCAGGGAAAACTTCGCGGCCGGTCCGTAACGGCGACGGACGCGACTGGCCAACGCCAAAGTCGCCTCATCCGCGTTAGGGATTTAACTTCCGGCACCGAGTTTCTAGTCGATACTGGTGCCGAAGTTAGCGTTATACCCCGTAGCTCAGATGAGGTCGTCTCACCATCGCCGACCAAGCTGCGTGCCGCCAATGGCACACCAATCGCAACTTTCGGCGAAAAGCTGCTAACGCTCAATTTAGGCCTCCGGCGAACTTTTCGCTGGCCTTTCATAATCGCTGCTGTGCCTTTCGCCATCATAGGCATCGACTTTCTTCAACGCTTCGATCTCATCGTCGACGCTAAAAGGAAGAAGCTTATCGACTCCAGGACACAGCTCAGTATTATCGGGACCAGCGCCAACGTGGCTGCTATCACTCCCATTCGTGTCCTACCTCAAGCTTCACAGCCTTTTCTAGAGCTTTTCAGCAAGCACCCTAAACTCGTTCGCGTCCTGAACGACTTGCCTCCTGTGACGTCGAACGTCATGCATTACATTTGCACTAAGGGCCCACCTGTTTCGGCCCGCCCTCGCCGATTAGCCCCGGACAAGCTCAAAGCTGCGAAGGCGGAATTCGAGCAAATGCTCGAACTGGGAATCATCCGCCCGTCTAAAAGTCCATGGGCATCACCATTACACATGGTGCCGAAGAAGTCCGGTGACTGGCGCCCCTGTGGTGACTACAGGGCACTTAACAAACTTACCGTCCCGGATAAATACCCTATCCCGCACATGCACGACTTGACCTCAGCTCTAGCTGGCAAGTCTATCTTCAGCAAAGTCGACTTAGTCCGTGCGTACCACCAGATACCTGTGGCGCCAGATGACATTGCTAAAACAGCAGTCATCACGCCATTTGGCTTATTCGAGTACCTCAGAATGCCTTTCGGCCTCAGCAACGCTGCTCAAACTTTTCAGCGTTTCATTCATGAGGTAACGCGAGGACTCGAAGGCGTTTATCCTTATCTAGATGACATACTCATCGCCAGCTCTTCTGACGAGGAGCATCTTCGTCACCTCGACGCTCTCTTCCAGCGCTTAACGCAGCATGGGGTTACCGTCAACCCCGATAAATGCGAGCTTGGCCAAAGCTCCATCGACTTTCTTGGCCACCGCATATCTGCCTCTGGTATCGAAGCCCTGCCAGACAAAATCCAGGCACTGAAGGACTATCCTGCTCCCAGTTCCTTCAAGCAGTTACGCCGATTCCTTGGTCTGGTCAACTATTACAGACGCTTTATACCTAACTGCGCGAGCATTGTTCAACCAATGACTGACTTGCTGCGCGGTAAACAACGCTCTTTTCATTTTGCAGACGACGCTAAATTGTCTTTCGAGAAGCTTAAAGACGCTATCTCCAACATAGCGCTTCTCGCCCATCCAGACACATCTGCGCCACTCTCCCTGACGACTGACGCATCCGACACTGCCGTCGGTGCAGTTCTTCAGCAACTCATCGACCATCGATGGATACCCCTAGGTTTCTTCTCAAAGCGCTTCCAACCTGCCGAATCGCGATACAGCACCTTCGGTAGGGAACTGTTAGCTATCTACCTAGGTATCCGACATTTCCGTCACTACCTCGAAGGTCGACATTTCACCGTCTTCACCGACCACAAGCCATTGATCTACGCAATCAATGGCGCAACAGACAAGTACTCGCCGCGGGAAACTAGACACCTAGACTACGTTTCTCAGTTTACGACAGACGTACGTCATGTCTCAGGTGCTCTCAATCCCGTCGCGGATGCGCTTTCACGCATTCAGCAGATCAGCTTATCGCCTGGCACCAACATTGATCTAGACGCTATGGCTGCTGCCCAACAAGCTGATCCCGACATCGACAAGCTACGACGCAATACCTCGTTAAAACTACGTGAAGTCCCACTAGCTTCATCTGAGGGGACCATACTTTGTGACGTGTCACAAACTTCTCCCCGACCCGTAGTTCCTACCTCAATGCGTCGACTAGTTTTCAATGCTTTACACAACCTGTCTCATCCCGGCATACGTGCTTCGCAGAAGCTCGTAACGGAACGCTTCATATGGCCCAACGTCAATCGCGATGTCCGCCTTTGGGCACGCGCATGCTTAGAGTGTCAGCGCGCCAAGGTCTACAGACACACCAAAAGCCCACTTGGCGTCTTTCCCGCTCCTGACGCTCGTTTTGCACACGTCCATGTCGATCTGGTCGGACCTTTGCCTCCATGCAAAGGCTACGTGTACCTACTCACCTGTGTCGACCGATTCACTCGTTGGCCAGAGGCGATTCCGTTAGTCAACTGCTCATCTGAGACAGTTGCGCAAGCTTTCTTAGAACGCTGGGTAGCTCAATTCGGTTGCCCAAGCGTAGTCATCACTGACAGAGGATCACACTTTGACGGATCCTTCAGCAAATTGCTCAACGTTCTTGGTTGCCAACATAACCGAACCACCGCATACCATCCCGCAGCTAATGGGATGGTAGAAAGGTTCCACCGGCAACTCAAAGCCTCACTCTGTGCCCAATCTAGCACATCCTGGCACGAAGCACTTCCGCTCGTTCTCTTAGGCATAAGAAACACGATTAAAGCGGACTTGCACGCCACTCCATCGTCGCTAGTCTTTGGATGCGCACAACGCTTACCTGGTGAACTCGTCTCACCAAAAGCGCCAACAACTTTCGACTATGGCGACTACGCAGCTCGCCTATCTCATCACATGCGACAGCTTCAGCCTGTGCAACCCAGAGCACAGAGCTTGCGTACAAACGTGGACGAACGGTTAACTACTTGCACGCACGTGTTCGTTCGCACTGACAGCGTACGCCGACCACTTCAGCCTCCTTACTCTGGTCCGTACCGTGTCGTACGTAGAAGCGACAAAACGTTTACCATTGACTACAATGGTAAGACTGAGACGGTCAACGTCGATCGACTCAAGCCAGCATACCTTGACAAGTCTGACTCGCCGGTGCAACAAGCACCTTCACAGCCCGTGCCATCACAGCCGGCACCGCAAACGCAGACGAGTCAGCCCGCTCCAGCAGAACCGACGAACACAACCGACAGCACTCCTACCCGCCCTACTCTCAATCGACGCGGTAGGAAACTCAAGCCTCCAGTTCGTTTTTCAGACTTTGTCAGTACTTACTATTTTACGTAGAACGTGCCTTAGAAATTTTCTGCTCTTACTAAACGTTTTTGAAAATCCACAAAAAAAGACCAAAACGTTTTGAAACTACCAAAAAAGAGCAAAACTTTTTGAAAACCCAAAAACAGCTTTGCACGTTTTTCGCTTAACACTCTTTTGTGTATTGCTATGCATTTATGCTGCTTTTTCATTTTGCTTTCCATATACACCGCCGGTTGGTTGCACCTCGGTTTCACATTTCGCTGGATCCCCGCGCGTCAACTGCAAGTGGAACGAACTTCCTGTTCAACCGCCTACGTGAACTTCACTAACTGTCCCCCCCACAAACAGTTTTTTTTACCGTTTCGACACCGTAGGGAGGACACGGGTGGGAGCCCGCTAGGGTCCGATTGCATGGTTCTCCCCCAGCAGCTGCATCGGGTTTCACAACCTGGTCTCGCAGAAGGCTGGCCCGCGACGGACAGTCCTCACGTAGATCGAAGGACTGCTTACACAGTCCCTTCTGGGAGAGGGCTATGTAGCAGTCTGGAGATTCCCCGGTTTGCTTGTGTAAAATTCTAACCAAAATTCTTTAATTGTACACTTAGGCAACCGGTGTGGCTTGTTGAACTGATTGCTGAGTTCGAATGCTCTACTTGCTCATCGCCATTTTTGCTTGGCGCTCGCTTCGGTTGCAACGCGCGACTGCTCTGTGTGCTGTGCTTGATCCGTTCCCCTAGCTAGAGCGTCCACGGTGTCGTTCATTTATAGCTAGCTAACAGGGAATCTTTTGCTGAACCAATAAAAGTTTCCCTGCAACTCGATCCGTCTTCTGGAATCGCTCTCTGGGCTCCCGGAATAGGCAACCCTCTAAAATCGCAAAGTTTTAGGAACTGCTGAAAACATGTCGGTTGTTTCCATGGGAAGCGGTGGAGCTGAAGTAGTAAGCTTGAATGGAGGGTGCTGCTTAAGCTCAGGGATGTTGGAAGCTGGCGGGACTTCTAGCATAGGTTGGGTTGGTACGTCAGAAGACAAGCAATGGTCTTCATATAGCTCAGCTTCCAAGTAGTCAGCCTTGAGACGGTCACCCCTAACGGCTTCTTGTTTATCTTAACGGCCGAGGATAAAGACGCGGTCCATGCGCTGCAGAAGGTTGGAAAGTCCATGTGGTTGCTCCGGTGGTCTGCGGAGACCATCAAGGTGGATAAAAACGAACGAACAATGCTGCAAGTTTTATGGAGCAAAATATTTACGTCGTTGTTCTTTAACGTCGGGAAGCTTGTAGTGGCACAAACTCATGACTAGCAGACGAGCCTAATTCGCATTGTAACGGGGAATTCTGGTACTATCGGAAAAGCCATCGCCAGATAAGCGCAGTGGTAGTCCGTATGCTTAAGCGACGCTAGACCTACGCAGGTAAGTATGTAGAGCTATTGGGATCCTATGGGGGACCATAAAGAGCACTTCCGTCCAACACAGCTCATTGGTGGCGCTAAGTGAGGCTTTAAGCTGTCGGTGGAAACTTTCCACCATGCGGTTCACTTGCAGATGCTTAGCCGTCGTGCGCATGCTTCAGCATCTAATGCGTTGAAGAAAATCGTTACCGGTAGAAGATTCGAATCGCGGATCGCGGTCTGTCGTCACTGTGGTAGAACAGCCGCGCAAAGCAACCCAGCTATTGACGAAAGCGTGCCTTCCAGGTTCTGCGGCTACCTGAGGGACAGAAAGGGCTTCGGGCCGACAGGTGCGACGATTGATCATGAGCAACATGTGGGCCACTCGTTTGGACGTGGCCAGTGTTCCCACTGTGTCGAGATGTACATGGACAAATCGCGCCAAACCGGACGGAAGGCGCCTAGGCGGAGCGGACGCGTGCCACTGAACCTTGGTTTGCTGACATGTGAGACAGCTGCCGGCCCAGCGCGTAACGTTGCGTTGCATCCCCTGCCAAACGTACCCCGCGGAGGCAAGCTTAGCGGTAGCTTTAATGCCTGGGTGGGCAATATTGTGTAATGTGGCAAACAAAATACGATGAAACGTTTCTGGAATAACGGACTGAGGTCGTCCGGTACCATCAGCGAAGGGTGACTGGTGTGGGGTATCTTCAAAGAAGAACAACGGGTTCCAAAAATCTTTTGATGGCTTGATTGCGCGGCGGCCATATTAGACAAATCGAGTGGCTGCCCGAGAGGGCCGATTGCGGATACGTTTGAAAGCACCAGCGACGACGGATTCTTGACCATATGTGTGTCGTATATCGGTCAATAATTGGGCAATGGATTGCAGCTGCCGAATCGCACGTGGTGAGTGTCGAACTGCTTGATTGCGGAAAGCGTAGATTAGCGGCTTGTGCCCGGTGAAGATTTTGCAGGTGTTAGTTTCAAGAAGGGGTCGGAAGTGTCAAACTGTCGAGTAAACGGTCGGCAGTTCGCGACTGGAAGTGCTGTACTTGAATTTAGCAGGTTGTAGGCGTCTAGCAGATCAAGCAAGAGGTTTCTAGCCTCCATCTGTTTATTGCTGTAGGATCCCGCCATTGGCGGTGTCCGATGCGTCAACAGTAACTGGGCGGAGCGTTCCGATCGAAACGATGAAGTAGGACGGCTTTGGCTGAGGTTTCTTCGCTGGCCCTCAATGCTTTGGCAGCAGCAGCAGCAGTCAGTTCCAACCACCCGCTTGTAAGCCTACGAAGTAATTCGGTTAGTGGACTTAACAAATTGGTACAGTGTGGAAGTAAACGTCGATAATAATTGAGCGTGCCGTTGAAACGGCGAATATTGGCTAAATTAGTCGGGACCGGAAACTCCTTGACAGCGCGGGCTCTATCGTCTACAGGCTGTACGCCATACTGCTCAATATGGTGGCCAAGAAATGCAATGGAAAGCGGCTGAAATACGCAGTTGTCAGCGGTGGCAATACTGTTAATGCGGCCAGCATAGCGAAAAGAACCTTGATGCCCTGCTTGTTGTCCTTTAGAAGCGCTTACAACAAGGATATCTTCCAGAAACGGATAGAGGAAACCTAGACTTCTAGTGACTTAATCGATAAACCGTTGAAAAGTCTTGGCTGCGTTGCGAAGATTGAAGGGCATGCACAAAACATTCAAAAACCCAAACGCTGTGCTTACGGCAGTCTTTGGTATGTTTCCGTCAGCAACTGGAATCTGGTGAGAAGCGCCAACTAGATTGTTTTTCGTGGACTCACTGGTGCCGCGCAAGCTAGCCGTGAGGTCCTAAATGTAACGAATAGGATAGCTGTCGGGAACAGTAATGTCTTTAATGGCGCAGTCATCACCAGCTGAACGCCAGGCCACCGACGTTTTGGGCACCACATGGAGCGGCGACGCCTCAGGCTTTGAGACGGGCGAAGGATGCCTGGTACAAGCATGTGCTCGAATTCTGTGTGAGGTATATTTAGCTTTCCATGGGCCATTCGCATGGCTTTGGCGAAACCAGGCCGACCTTTGGTTGGCATGTGCGGTTTTGCAGCATCAGTGGCGGATGGCAACGATGCCATTGCGCTGATGACTTGCGGGAACTTGGGATTAACCATCTGACTGATAGATGAGCTCGATTGGTTTGCGTACACAGGACCGATTGACAAGGTCGTTCAACGTAAACATAACAGTCAGAGTTGTTTCACGATCGACCAGGTGGCGTTGCTTTGCGTAAACAAGCAAGTCGCAGCTCTGCAGAATGTCAAGGCCAAGCATTGTCGTCTCGACCGTTACGCAATAATAAAGATCTAGTTAAAAATACGTCATACGGTTAAATGAAGCGTGCACGAGCGCTGGCTATACATGCTAATGGTGGTGCCTTCTGCTGCGCGCAGTGGTTTAGTCGCCTCTCCGAAAACATCATTAAAATCACACGGGGAAAACGCTGACTTCTGCGCCGGTGTCAACGAGATAGACGTCTCCCGTGCTGCAATCGGTACCGGACAGAATGCGACTCCCGCAGTCAGCTACTTCCGTCGCCCCAACCTGCTGGCCGGCCCGATTGCTTGCCTGTTGCGCCTGAAGAAACAGGGCCGGCGACACCATTTGGCGTGACGACCAAATCGCCCGTGGCACCAACACTATCTTGACCTAGGGGCACTTTCGAACGTGAACTAGGACTGGTGCGACCTCTGGAACGACTTCCGAGTAGGGATCCGGACTGCGGTAGGTGCTGTAGTTGATTGGTAAGCGTCACTACTTGTCCACTTAGTTCTGTTATCTTTGCTCTGGAAGAAGCCAGAACCTGAGATATCTGGGCATTGGATTCCCAAATACGGTCGGCAATGTCGGCGAGTTGAGAAAGAAATGCATCATTTAAATACAAAGGGTTACGTATAACACGTGGCAGGCGACGAAATCACCTAACTCCAATGAGGGTCACCAATAGAGGGAGGCTTAGCTGGAGCCTGCATCTTGTGCAGCAACTAAGCTGGCTTTCGATCACCTAGCTCGGTTTCGTTAAGAAGCTGAGTAAAGCGAGCTGGGTCTGCTATACCGACTCGACTTAAGACGACGGCCTTAAGCTCCTCGTAACTCTTCTAAATTCGGGAAGTTCCAACTTGTCGTCGAGTTCATTGACGACTTGCGGAGGATGCGCTGCAACAACACAGGGAACTTCGACACTGGCAGACCTAACGCCATACAACGAAAAAAGAGATTCTAGCTGATTAAACCAGGCCTCAGCATTAGTCTCTCGGACAGGCGGGATAGGGAAACGGTGCCCACTTAACTGGCCTTCCGCATCTCGGTAAAGGACTTTAGTAGTGCAAAATTACGGAGCTAGTAAAAGTGAAGCAAATAGGAGAAGGCAAAATTAGTAGGGTAGACAGAATAAGTTACCTGACCTTAAAACCATTAGTAGCAAACTCAACAAACATTTTCTATTTTGTGGTCACGCATTATATCGCGTGGCCTGTGCGCTGTGTATCCCGTACGAGACTAGACAGCCCATCAAAGGCAATGGGTAAAGCACACCAAAGTTAAGCTAAGAAAAAAGTTTATTGAACGGGAGAAAAGCTAGCTGATGCTAAAAGTAGGGTACCCGGTGTGAGCTAACTCGCGAGGATTTAGTTAAGCGTCCTGCGTGGACGAAGCGTCGTTCGCATTTGAGTCCCGCGCACCGAAGCTAGACAACTTGTTTGTTTCAAAGCAACGGAAACAACTTTCCAGTAGGCAAACCGCCTAATGCCCTAAACACATAAGAAATGTGTAATTTTGTTATATTTTAGAATAGTTTACACGAGGAAATCGCTGGGGCACTACAAGCCGGTCTTTAAGGAGATGACTTTAGGGTTTGCTAAGTGCCATATGGGTCAAATCACTGTCTCGTTGAGAGAGTCCGTGGGAATCAGCAATCTTATTTAGTTAGGCTATACCATCGGACGTGGTAGACGCTACTCTGAATAGATAGCCTCTGCGTCAACAGAGTATGTTGCTGCTTTTATGTCAATGCAGGCCGCAAGTCATAGAAAGTATTTGGGCGGACAGTAATAGAAAAGAGACAAATATAATGGACGCCTGCGTCCAGTCATATAGGTTGGCCAGCGAGACAGATAGTAAGTAAAGATGAAACACAGTAAAACTAGTCGTTTAGGATGTGTAAGGAGGAAAATTTGCAAGAATTGGAGAGGCTAATGGATATCAGCAGCAGACAGTGTTGTCCTTTTATCTACAATTTATTTGAAAGGTGTTGAACTAGTGGACGAAAAAAGCTTTGGAAGATGGGCGGAGATGTGAGAAGCGTTCATCATGTCGTGATGCGGAGCCAGTTGAACAAGAAATAGTGCATGATTATTAAGCTAGTACTCCAATGGGACGCGGTGTCAATACTGTGAAAGGATAGACAATGAGCCAGCAGGGCTTTCGAGTCAGTGAGAGTTAGAGATACCAGAAACAGTTGGAACGGATGGAAAGGGAGTCAGACAAATTTGACAGATACGAAATTTCAGTCATAAAGCTTAGTCAGAGGGACGGGTAATCAGAAATGGAGATAACGCATGTGTGTGGAGAAGCTGAGCGTTAAAAATGGACATTGGGGAGGGATACAGTACAAATGGCTTAAGGCACTGGCGCGTTGAAAAGTTTACGTGGACACCAGCAGCCGGAAGTTTGTAACGTCGGCGTGAGAGGCCGTTCGCTGAAGAGATGGATAGTGAGTCGGCAGAGCTCTCTGTTGCTTTCATTTCACAGAAAGCCACAAATCACAGAAAGAGTTCAGACGGAGAGCACTGGAAGACAGACAGGTCTAATAAACGCATGCGTCCAGTCATATAGTTTGACTAGATGAATAGGTAGTAAGAAATAAAAACATAAGTAAGGAAAAGCGAGTCGTTGATGAAATGTAATGAAGCATATTGGCAAGGTTTGGGGAGGCGATGAATAGTATCAGCAGTCGACCGTAATATTGCTTTTAACTACAATGTATGGGAAGGGTGCTAGATGGTGGAAGTAATAAAATGCTTGCAAGGTGGACAGAGACGTAAATAGCCCTCACCTAATCGTAATGCGGAGCCAATCGTACTAAAGCTCGCACATGATTATTAAACTAGTATTCCAATAAGACGTGGGGTTGGTACCGTGAAGGGATAGGCAAATAGCCAACAGAGCCATCAAATCATTGAAAGCCAAATGATATCGTGGACAGGTCAGACAAACGGGAAGGATGTAGGCATGCAGAACATAGTGCTCAGGAAGAGTAGAACAGGATATTGGGCATGCAGATCCTAGAACGGTTGCTTGACGGATCTCTGGAAGCAGTCAGAAAGCAGAAGACGGGTCAGCCGAGGCTTTTATAGGACCGGGTTGGAATGTTTATCCATCCAGTTGAAGAAAAAATGTATAAAGTGGACACGGAAATTAGACAGCTTCGAGAAGGAAAACTCTACTATTGATGAGAACTGTAAGTGCTGTGAACAGACTACTGGGTCCGCCACTCCTTGATCGGTAATGCCTTAGTTAGCAGAACACAGGAGACAATTGAGAGGAGAATAGAATGTCGCCTTATTAACATTGAACCGTAATATTTAGATCGGAATACTAACAGGGAGCGTCGGCAGAAATACGGACGTTAAAGGTGTAACGGCAGATGGAAATAAAAGTGAGTCAAGGCCGGCAATGCTCTTGACTTAAGGGGTACAGAGCGTTGTGCCATTAGAGCTTAGATCTCCGAAGGCTGGGAGCAGCCAGGAAGCAGGAGGCCATTCAGACGAGACCATATAAGTCAGCGCATTTACGCTATGCCCCCAAATTAAGGTAGGTAAACAAGTATGGAGTATCAGAAAGACGTATTCGAGATGAGGAAAGGTAAAGGATACCAGGCTCGGAGGACTGACGAATCCAAGGGAAGCCTATGTCCAGTCGTCGTCTGAGCCGGCAAGGCAAGCTTACAGAGATTTTAGTGTGGCAGTAAGTAAGGAGTGTAAAGACGCTATATAGCTTTGCAGAGCAACGCGTCATTCGGTTGGGCAGGAATCCGAGGGAACATGGGAATATATGCTAAGGAGACGCGCTCAAAGCGCCAGTGGCGTATTAGGTACACAGGTCAATGAAAGTAGGGCTGCAGTCGATACAACCACGGCAAAATAGGAAGCTAACTTACTTATAAGAGGATGCGGAAGTTGTCTTTCATTTCTTGTCAGCAGTCCAGAAAGGGTCCCAGTGATAATGAATAGGGCCGAACACATACAAGTGCAGGAAGGGGAGCTAGTTGCGAATAACAAGTGGGGAGCGGAGTCATGCGACTGCGACTTGAAAGCACATACGAATGGAAACATCCAGAGAATAGAACCAATAAATTGGAACGCTGTTGCTTTAATACTCAGCGCTTAAATATGCGATGGTCGAGTGGATACATGTCAATATTTCAGCAAGTCTTTGATGCCAGAACTCGTCTTCGGTAATGCAGCTGCCCAGAATTTCCGCCACTTCGGAGACACTTGGTCCGCCTTTTACGTCCGAGGAGAATTCCACTGCAGCTCCTGGCACGCGGACAAGTTTTGTTGGCCTGGTTCCTACGTGTACATATGTGTGGCGAAAGAAGTTTGAAATATATTGCGGCGTGTCTTAGTGGGAGAGAAATAGTGAGGCATTTTGCTTATGGGGTAACGTGTGTCACCCACCTGTTGCAAGGATCCGCATATGCTTGAGTCAGTTTTGAGAAGTGTAAATAAAGGAATAACGTTATAATCTCGGCATAGCACGCGGCAGGCCAACAAGGTATCATCAGAACACGAGATTGGCTTTAAGCATGTGCAACCAGAGAGGAGCTAGGTCCAAGAGTTTGCAGTGTTATTGACAGTTAAGCGTGGATGGCCTAGAAAACGCTTAATGAAAATCCGCTGGACTTTCTCTAGCCTCATCCTATCACTCGTACTTGTTATAGCTAACAATCGAGCAGTAGTCTAAAATCGCTTGGTCACATACTTTGTCAAGCGTGAGTCGAGACTGCCAGGATTATTGACTTCAGTATTTACCCAATACTAGAGCTGGCTTTGATAAAGCTATAGCTTGTTGGTCCGAAAAAGTTAGCGAGCTAACGTAATGCAAACTGAGGTCGCGCACGGTGTATCTGTTATATAGGGATGTACCTGAGAGTTAGGGTTTGTGTACTATATTGCAACTTTTAGAGCGAACATTGTACCGCTGGTAAGAATTCTAGCCTCCAAATATTACACCAATATTCGGAAACAGGAAAATAGTACTGAATGTTTGAGAGGCCATTTTGTATGAAGATTTAATCGAATAAAAATACAACCTTGATATCATCAGCAAGTGTATATAGTGCCGGATCTAGAAAACTGGAAGACGTCTTTAATGTACAACTGAAATAGCAACTATCGCTAGTCCTATTAACAACCTGCGGCGTGTTGTGGATGTTGGCCACTGCAGACAGAAGGCAGTGCCAAACGGATGACAATCTTAATAGGGAGGCCAGACAGGCAAACCCCTCTTTTCGTTACATTTTCGTCCATTACTTGAATATAGATTACCTCCTCGCACCCTGACACGTAGATTGAATGTGCTTTACTCAAGGCGTTTCAAAATTCTAGACACAAGTTTGGGTCGGTGCTAAGCTTTTACTCGTATCAACATTCTTGTGCAACAAATTAACGCGTATTCTCACCCCAATCTTGACTATGGGTATGTGATTTGCGTAGCCTAAGGAAGCTTTTGTGTAGGTTAAACAAGCCCAGCGCAGCTTGCACTACAGGACAACATTAGGGTTTATTTTAAGTTGTTGAGGCACCAAGTTCGCTCCGGTATCCAACTAAGTCGTGGTTAAATAGAACAACCTCCATGAATGCACGGTACTTGCCCAGGGGGAGAGGAACTGTGTACACAACGGCTGGAAGCATACAAACCAAATACTCCTGAATTCTACTATTTTGCTGCAGCTGTAACGTTTTGAAAACGCAGTTTAGCAACGACGGGCTTCATCCAGCCAGTGCACGGGTGGCGCTGGAGCTGATGCCGGTTGTATCTTCTATCTTTACAACCGAATGAACGCTATAAACTCTATCTACGGAGCGGAATAGAATTGGCGCATGCAAGTGCGGCATACCGAAGCAACTAATGTGAGCTGGCTCCAATATTTATGCTTTGACGCATCCGGTTTCCGGGCCAGACCAAACATGGTGCAGTAGACATGCCATCAGGCCACACCAAGCGTGCTCCGATTGAATCACTGTAGGTGTGAGTCTATCGCGCCTACTTTGCGTACAATGGAACCTGGATGCAAAGTTCTGGTGCTTGTCCATGGTGAAGTTGGGATCGGCACACGTCAATTGTTCGACCGAGGAGTAGTCACACTGTTTTGTTTTTATTTCGCCCAAATATGAAAATATTTCGGCACTTAAGAGGACACAATTATGCGGACTTTTCACTTTCCGGCTTCACGCTGAACTGACGGTTCAAGACCAAGCTGATTTAATGAATTTACGGATGCCTACAACCTTTCGGGTGTTCTTTCTCATGGAACAATTCCTAGTGTTAAATAGCGACCAGCGATCGTATCTCTGTAAGATTGTTCACTGAATGTTGGTGTACATCCCATAGAACCAACCGTGCTTCCATGGGCGTGCCTCGCATAGTCAAGAATAAAATATTTATTTATTTACTTATTTAAAACCTGCAGCTGCTTACGCTGCGGCAAATGGGTTACGTTTCGCTCGGAAGCTGTTCCATCCTTTTACTGCGATGGGTGACTAAACGGTGTCTGCTCTACTATCATTGCACTGAGGTGCTTAAAACTTTAAAGTTCCTTTCCCTGTTTGTCAACCGCTTTTGTACAACTTAGCGAGCCTAGTTGATTGGTGTCCGCCTCGCGGCTGGTCTACCACCACAAAGTACACGTTATATTCCTGCGAAACCAATGGTCCTTACAACGGAAATAATGCAAGCTTGGCTCTCACCTTTATTTTAGCCATGTCCAAATACGCCTAAGGGAAAACGGAGCCCATTCTCACCTGTTGCATTTCTGAAACTATTAGTGCCGTTTCAACATTTTAGCCCATGTAATTCAAAAACATGGTGCTGTAGTGAGCCATAACGCGATGTCTATGACAACGTCAAGTAGAACTGGGTGCAACTCACAACATATAAGTATACACTTCCTCAGACACAGCTTAACTTACCGAGTTCACAATTAAAGCCAGTCCTTGACAAGAAGAGCCTACTGTAAGGCACGGTCAAGGCACGCTCAAGCCCACAAAGAGCACCTGTTTCCGTGGGAAGCAGGTTTCATTCTATGATTGCACTTTGACCATCAGCAACTCTCTCCATCTAACAAAGAAACGCCAGTTAAGGGGATACTGAAAGTCCAGTTTTCTAAATCCAATGATTTCTTCGCTGTTTAACAAGGGGGACAGTGGATTAATGTAGTCTCTGCATTACGCCTTGGACAGCAGTAGGCCTAGTATAATCCTATGTTACAATAAAAAGGAACGTCGCCGTCACCTTGACCGTATCTGTCGTCTTAAGATAAATTCCATGCCTTGAGGGACCTTTGCCCGGACGGTCGTGTAAGGATAAAACTCGCTTTTGATGAACTGCGGACCAGCCGAGCCTATAGTGACGCAACCTTTCGTATCGTTTATTTTCGTATGTTTCTGTTGACGCTGAAAGCTTGATGACGGCCAGTCCTTTTCGCACCCGGAGTCTGGGGTCTAATTTTGGCTTGTACGTGGTTTTAACCAGTGTGCGATACCTGTGAAGCAAACTGGAGGTAAATGGTTTTTTCACTTAACAGTTTCATTATGACCCTTCGGCTTTTACTGAGACGTAACTATCCCTCACATACTTTAATCTTAACCACGGTCTCCAGGCTAAGTTTCTGCTGCTGCTTCTCCTGGTATTAGTTGGTGAGGAGGCGTATTTCCCTACAAGGAAATCCGAGTTGTGTGCGCATACCGTAGGAAAGTTTGTAAGTCAGTTGGCGCTTCGGAGATACTTTGGCGTCCGGTTCACGACCGACACAATTTGCTCGTTGTTTGTGTTGTCTGTAAACCCCTACTGGCGTCCCAATCTGGAGTGCGGAATTCGATACGAATGCATGGCGAGAACAATGACTGCTTAATAAAGTGGGTGCTATTTCATTTCGATCTCGCCACAGAACCCTTCGATACTACTCTATTCGACATAGACCTCGACGTACGCCTACCTTCAGATGTGGCGTCACTGCTCGGATAATGGCGTTGCCTACCCCTAAGGCAATGCGATAAATGCTGAGAGGCATTGTATACCGCCAACTTATGTCCACCTTAAAAATGGATCTGGCCTTAGCCACTGCCTGAAAAACCTACTTGCGCGATCTTACAGCCACTTTCACGTGGTTGGGGACATCAAGCTGCGCGGTTTGAAGGCACCGGTTACGCTCGGCGAGTAACACAAAGCGGAACCGCAGGAGTTACTTGCTGGTTCGTTGCTGTACCACCAAAGCAATTCCCCTACGCGTTCCAGGACGGGAAAGAAACCGGCCACCTTGGACCTGCTTATTACCAACGGAGAACTCAGAACGACGTGATAACAACATGCCCTCCCTTTGGCCACAGTAACCATGCGGCACTAGGGTGCAATTACATGTACAAGGCGGTGTATCCTAAAGCGGATATCTAGAAAACTTATGTCTTAAAATAAAATGTTGATCTCCCTGCCTCACTGTTTCGACAAGCTGGTCGCTCTTAGCCTAATGGTAAATTAAGTAGGCTGCGGAGATTTCGTCAACGGGTTTAAGTTGCTCGTAGCAAGCACATCTGAAACCAAATTCCACTGACCTAAAGTGGTGCACACTTTCGTAAGAGGCAAAATATGTAAGTGCACCGCATGCAGGAAATTGGTATGGCTCAATTACATAGCTTTTCCTCCCGAGCACAACTGGGAGGACTACACAACAAAAGAGACGGCCGTATCAAACGCCAACTTGAGGCTAAAGTAATGAGCCGACTTGACTTAGTCCAAAGTTGCTTCGCAGCCACGTAAACGAAATTTGCCGGGTTAAGCGCCGCATTCCTGCTCTGTACGCAGTAGCGGGTAAGCACAAACGGCATAAGATGGGACCAACGTTCTTGGACCACAAGGCCTGTAATCATCTACCATCCGGCCTACGCGGAACATTCTGTCAACAGATAGCAATCGCATATTGTTTACCTCCACAGACGTACTGAGGAAGCTGGTGTGGTATCGCGAGTTCAATTCCTCTGGTTCGGGCGACCGCCCGCCGAAGGCCTTGTATGTGGTCGCCAAGCGTTCATCGGTCTTGCTAGCAATGCACTTTCAGCGTTGCCTTAATGAGATGTGGTTTTTCGCTACGCCAACGCACATAAGTGATAGCCACGCTGTAGCAGCGAATTATAGCGCGTTGACAAAACTTCAGCTAATTTCGAAGGTTATGGCGTCCATTTTACCTGTGGCATGAATGTGGTACCTGAATTACAACAAGATCCTCGTTCCGCAGCGGCAAGGATTTCGTCTAACTCGGTCCTGTACTACTAAGCTGTTGATTGATGTCGCCTCACTTAACACTGTAACACGAATATGGTTAGGACCGTCTGACCGCACAATGATGAATAGCTGCTGCTTGTGGAAGTTTGGTGGTACCAATTGTACACAGCAACGGTGTAACCAAGCAAAGTTTTCAAGGATGAGAAGTGCAAAATGGTGGAAACTGTTCATGATTTTGTTTAGTATCATGAGATGTGCTGCAATATAAATCGTTACGCATAAGCATACCGGTGTATGCTGTTTGTTTCACGTTTACTGTGGTCATACTTGGCGGAACCTTGGCTCGCATATCTGGAGAGAACGGATTTGCGGGCCAAGATGAACCGGCACATCCAGGAGTATGATAGCAACTGCGATTAATCTGTAGATTAATACTTTGTGAATAGTATAAATAAACGTATGGCAGATGTGGATAGGGAGCGGTATCTTAAGCTTTTCTAGTGCTGTGGTTCACTAAAACAACTTTAGCAGGTACTCGACTTTTCCGAAAGCATAAATGCGTGTAAGTGAACCTGCTTTTGTCTACCTAATTAGGGAGGTTCGTTATTCGGCACATAATAAATGGCTTTACAAGGAAATATATGAATAGTAATTTACGTCGTTATTTGAAAATGGTTGTCATGCGTACTTCACATGGTCATAAGGGATTTTCTTTTTGTTTAACTCCTAGTAAGAAGCCTTAACGTGAGCAAGGAAATATGTGGGGCAGAACAGAGCTGGTGGTGAAAATAAAAGGCAAATAACGGCGTAACCGGATGTGGCACATATAGGCAAGTACCAAGCCCATAGAGGCATAGATATTTACTTGCGGGACTTGTTACGGAATATGTATTTGCGAAAGAGAAGTGACGGGAAAGCATAAATTGCATGTCAGGATGTCCGGGAA
Organism: Dicrocoelium dendriticum; assembly: GCA_944474145.2. Classification (NCBI taxonomy): domain Eukaryota; kingdom Metazoa; phylum Platyhelminthes; class Trematoda; order Plagiorchiida; family Dicrocoeliidae; genus Dicrocoelium; species Dicrocoelium dendriticum. Next base: position 15,226,758 of record OX104068.1, on the reverse strand, counting down.
ACGGTAGGTTAAGTGACCTAATGTGATTATAAAGTGAAAATGCATCTCGGTGACTGCAAAATATATGGTGCCTTAATCCACGCAACAGCAGCATTCAAGTTCATAGAGTGCCTAAATACATGTTGAAACATACTAATATTTATATATACCCCATGCCAAGGCTAATGTCGCTTTCATGCTGCTGCTTCACAGCAGTTGGGACAAACCAAGGTACACTTAAACTAGGTCTTTATAAGCTGGATATATTTCATCCACTTTAATTGGTTTGTTCTGCCAACCTGAATAATCTTCCATCAACTGGCGAGGCTGCTTAAGCTAAGTGTGGATACCTACGATAACTTTGTTGCGTTTGTAGCATTTTTAGCTAACTTGTGGTCATTTCTTACTTATCGCGGATTCGTTGTTAACCAACTTGCTTTATATGAGGATTTAACGAACAGTTACACCACCGTAACTGTATGCATTATTGCATTGGTTTTATTTCATCGCGTCGTTTCAAGTGAATGGCTGTTGCATGTTATCCCAGATGTGGCTGCGCTTGACGCACATGTTGACAAGGTGTCTACCTGTTTATTACCCATTACCTCTTTCCTACTGACTCCAGGAGACATTTGGTCGTTGCTGGAGGGGACGGAGTGCACGGTCGTTGTGGTCACGCTTGGCACTTAGGGTGGTTACCTGCACTCAATGTGGAGTGGACTGCGGTCTAGCCACCGCCTTGTGTGCTCTTGGTTTCCAAACACAGCGTGCTTTTGTTTGACTTGAACGCTCGTGGGCCGGCTCCGTTGAGAAAACGTGGCTCACATCCATACGTCTCCCGGCCTTGTTCCTTCGGGTTTACACTGGATATGGGGTGTGTGGTTGGAGCTGGTGGTGGTGCGGCGCAAGCCACCCCTGGTCTTGTAGCTGGCCATAGGGGCAAGCAACTCCGGAACCGGATGCCGCTGGCCACATATATATCAGAGAGCACAGTCACGGGTCACCAAACGAAGTCATCTCTGTTTCAGTAGGCTTCTACTTATGCGGTAAAGTGAGCATAGCTATAATACCCGTGCACTCACAGCAGGCTTCAACTCAGCTGTTTATAAACCTCCATGGGCTTGTAGGAGCGCTGGTTAGGTGGGACGTTCGGAGTTAAGCTCCCGTCGCCTTTGGGTGCCGTAAAGCAGTAAAAGCATGTATTTCCATGGTTGTAGTTTAATGCACCCACGAATAAGCAAGGAAGAGCATTAACCGAAGCTTGGGGATGTCAAAGCTGCTTCAGCCAGTCAGTTTCAAAGTTCCATGGTTGATTGTGTGTTAGGTGAAAGCTTTGAACATTGGTCGCTATGGCTTGTGGAAATGTCATCTGAACAGATGGTTTGCTACTGGTGAATTGTGTTGGTCTAAATGCGTGCTGGTCCTACATACCTCCCCACCAGTGCGCTAGCCGCACGAGGTTTAAGCGGCCAGGAATAAAACGCTTTGTGAATGGCCGGTAAACCTAACCTTCAGCTGTTACAGTGTCGCAAGACATGTCCGAGGCTGAGGCTTAGGATAAATGCAGGCCGTTTCTGTGTCTAAGTTACAGGGAAATGTTGGGATAAAATGAGGTAGGTAAGGATGGTAATGGTAATTTCATTGTTCTTAAGTGACGCAATCTTGTACTTTCTGTTGCTTGTACTAGGATTATCCTGCTACGTCCTGGCAGAAGCTGGAGAACAATTAACGAAAGAAAGCTGGCAGACGTCAGTGCTACCATGTGGTCAGTACAACAAGATACTAGCGGCAAGCTGCATGATACACTAAGCGGTATAGAAAATAAACTTCTGTACCTGGTTGTGTATGCCGCGTATTAGTCTCATTTAGCTTAGCTTTAGACGTTGGCGATATAGGGTTACTTTTAACCACTGCTGCGTAGGTAATGTGTTTTAAGACGCTGTTGATTGCTTTTTGCAAGGTCGTTCGATGTACACTTCTTTGCCTTGATCTACTGAGACTGCATCGGTTTTCCTTCCTGTTGATCAAATGGTGTTTTTCTGCTTTGGCGATCACCTCGAACGCTCCTTCGTACGGTGGCTGTAAGGGCCTGCGGACTGCAGCCGTTCGTAGCTAAACTAGTGAAAAAGCTGCCGGACCTTTTGGCATGTAACGCTTGTTAGTTTGTATACGTGTGGCAGTAAAACGCCGTTCGTGCATAGATGAACCTAGACGAAGAACGAAGTTTGGTGGATCTTCAGCATTGATGTCGATTAGTTGAACGAAGTCAAGCATGAAGCTTTAACATAGTACCGTGCGCCAGATCCGTGACAGAAGGACTTAAAGCAGCCTTAGGCGTCGCTTGAAGACGTAATACAACCCGCGGTAAAGTTTCCGTCCAGCGGGTAGTATCAGAACTGCCAGCAAAGCGGTTTTATGGTGGCGATGGAAACGTTCAATTAACCCCTTTCGCTGTTGGATGGTATGCGGTTGTTCTTATATGCTTGGTATCAACAGTGGCGGTTAACCCTCGAGCAGACGTCAACTGGAATTGCGCACCGCGATCGGTTATTATTACGGATGGGGCACCATAAGTTGCGGTCCAATAAGCAGCAAATTTGCCTGCTTCCGTCTATTCTGAAATGTCCGCGATAGTAGCTGCCACGGGCCAACGAGTACAACGATCAATATAAGTAATTAAGTGCTTATACCAACTTGACGGCGGCAGCCGACCAATGGTATCTATGAGAACTCGGCATTTATTACGGTTGATGGTTACTTACCACTTAAGCGACCCGTCGTACAGCAGCTCACGTGTCAGCTTAATTTGTCAGGATCTTTAAGTCTAGACACCTCTGAACATTGTTTGAGATAGGTGCATCTCAAGTAATTAGCAAAGCATTTGGTCAAGAGTTTCTAAGGTTCTGGAGCAAGGAACGAGCCCTATGAAATACTGCTGGCCCTAAGGAAAAGCAGAGCCAGAATCTCTTTAGCATTCACTAACATTGCAGCTCAAAAATAAAAACAGCGACCCAAGAAAGAACATTGCCAGCAACGCCAATGTTCCGGCGAATGGGAAAGAGCAAGTTCGACAAAACAAGATCAAACGATTGACTAATATCAACAAAAGCAACATCAAGCTTAATACCCGAATGCACTTTGTTTGCCTACTTCTTGCGGACAATAAGGTAATTAGGGGTACAAAGCCCTGCGCTTCGAAGACCATAGGAGTACTGATGTCCAGAGCATCTGGACGAAACTGAAAGGAGGTTTACAAATTATTTTAATGTATCGCAAAGGATGGAGGTTAAAAAACTCCGTCTGTAGTTCACAGCAGCCTTTCGGTTTGCTGCTTCGTTAGAAAGCTTCAGGATTTAAATTTTTCAAGCAAGTAAAGGCCGTCAGCATGGTGGCGGTGACGAAGCAACTGAGACCTACACACGGCTACTCCCTAAGCTGCCGTCTTCAGGCACAAGGGTATTATTTCAGCAAGGCCCGGTAAGGAGTTGAACTAGCTAATCGCACAGCCTCTACGTGGTGCCAGCTGGGTGGTTCGGGTTAATCCCGTTCCAGCAAATAGTTCAGATGCAGTGTTCCAGGGCTAGAGGGTATTCGCCTGGCAAGCTTTCTCCCTATAAAATGCCGTAAAGGTCTGTTTAGCAACAGTGCGATTTGGAGGATGTCGCTCGCCACTAAATAAAGTCAATCCCCCTCCGCCTTCCGGCGGATCTTTCACTTCAAAAATGTCAACCGTTTCGATTAGCTCCATTGAGCTTCTAATGCTATGGCCAACGCAACAAAAACACTAATTAATATCATTTTACAATTTCACTCTTAATTCCCACTCAGACATACACGTACATGTATACAGACACACAAACCCAGTAAGTTACTGGTCAGCGTGCCACAGTACTGAGCATAATAAAGTCAGCCTGCAAATGGCCACAATATGCAACATCCACATGGACGCAAACGCATTCCACTACACCCTTGATGTTTTCCACAAGGTTGCCTCTTCTTTTATTCATGAAACACAATGTGCCTATAGCGGAATATTGTCTGTAAAACCTTGAGTATGTCTGATTACGCGTGCCCCGTTGTTCTCGATAATAAACTATTTAGGAACCTATTTATTTACTTTGAGAAGTTTTCTCGGCAACGTGTTTAAGTTAGAGGTTGTGCTCTAGGGGATTGTGATGTGTTGGCATCCAGTCAGTGAATATCGAGGCCTAAGCCGCATACACTGAAGGATAGTGCGAAACAAGAAGACAGGCATGCGCTTGGTAGTCATATAGTAGGACCTACTTACCTTGTCACAACCCGCCCAAGTGCTTCTTTTTAAGTACATGAGAAAGCATTTTCCGGTCATCACAATAGTGCACAGCTAGATAACGCTGTTACTGCTCCGCTTCCTGTTGGTTTCAGCGTAAACAAATGGCTGAGTACTTTTTACTCAATAAAGTTAGACACAGGCCGTGAGAACCTAATCGGTTCCATAGCTTACGTCTTCTATGCAGTAGGTTTCAATCCAAGGAAGTACTAAGAAAAATAAATAATTAAACTATGGTGTTTGGCGGTCAGCTTCCAAATCAGCTAGCCGTCCTGATGTCTGGTAAAGCACTACACTGCCGTTTCTGCCTGTTGGGCAGCGTCAGAAGAGCGCATCCATCGAAACCGTCAGGATTCGAACAGGACCCAAGAATGATATGGACACTCGCTTAACGCATTAGACAAGGGAAAAATGGGACGCAAGTTGAGTGCGAGTAACCGAGCACAAGAAGCTCAACAACACTCATAGCCAGTTACGACTTGTCCTTCAACGAATCGGCGGTAGTGTTTCACGACGTGGTGGGTTTTCGCATGGCAAGCGTTCTCTTTATAGAAAGCCACAAATATCCGTTTAACAACACTGCAATCTGACGAGGGTGACTCGCCACCGAATAAGTTCACAGCCCCTAACTTCATGCGGGCAAGTCCACTAGCATAACCATCCTTGATACGTTTGGTACACCGGCACTTCTACCTCTGTATAAATTGTCCTCGCTTCCTTCTACGATTTCAAGCACATACTCTGGTCTGTGTCCATTCTATGACATCAATGTTGATCTGCGTTATGTTAGCAGGAAGGCAATGCATTGTCGCACTTCTCGATCTTGTTCTTCAATGATCTTATAGTCGATCATTCAGGATCCTTAAACTGTTATTAGCTGAGGTATGACGATGTTAGGTGGCAGCTTGATTATGTACCTACAAAAGGTCCCGGTCTCACGACAACCCGGTTATTAGTTCCGATTGCATCTTGTACATTTGCAAGCGGAAACATATGAACGCTAGCCTACGGCCGCGCTAATAATTGCCGTAAAATGTCTGTACAGTTGCATCTGCCCGACCATGCCTCAATGGGTGTGCCACGCATACCCAAGCAAAACATATTTATTTATTTATTTATGACCATCCGGGTCTTGCACTGTCAGTGAACGTCCTGTCTTTCGGAGCCAATCCTGTCCTCTGCAACGCTTACAGAATACATGGCAGTAGAGGCCAAGATGCAAAATATCGCAGTTTACTTGTAAAACATGACTATCCAAAGCTGTAGTACTTGGCCCAGTGGAATACGCCGCTACCTGGCGGTTCAAGCCGCTGGTTGCCTTTGGTTCGAATCATGTTAGATGCCCACTACCGACAATGCCAAACAGATTGAAACTGCAGTCCAGTGCTTTTCCGGGAATGTGGACGCTTATATGATTTGAGAGCTGGCTGCGAAGAACCTCGTTTAATCACAGCAAAATTCCGTAATCATGAGTACATCAAAATTCATTAATGTTTTATTTCCAAAAGTGCGGCGCATGCCAGCGAAAGCATAGTCATTATAATAGAAACAGGTATGGTTGCTAATGGTATAAATATATAGCTAGTTAGCAAGTAAAATACCAGTTTTGCCGGTATTACGAATACCAAGAAAAACTGCTGGAGTACCTTCAGTCCAATGTTGGTAAAGTGAATTAACTGTTCTGGCGGCTTTAAGCTGTCGATGGAAACGCTCAACATGGCCATTCGAAGCGAAATGATAAGCAATTTACCGAAGGTGGGTACAACCCAACAGAAGATTCAAGTCACGGAACCAGGCTAACTGAACTATGCTCCCCGAGCTGGAGTGATTGTGGGTAGCACACAAAAGAAGGAAACCCGGGAGTCAACAAATGCTCGGGTAACAGTTTTTGAATAGGTCTGACGTATAGGAGTGGCGTGCAGGCAACGATTAAACGGGCAACGCAAGTCGGATTGATAGTGAAGTTGTTCGATGGAGGAAGCGTTCCTACAATGCTTAGGCGGACACGTTTAAAACGCGCTTCATATATGGAGAAGGTTCCAGGGGATGATAGTGTGTCCGTGTACCTTGCTGCTCTGGCAGCAGCGACAGTGTTTCGCCCCTTGACGGATATCGGAGCGCATACTAGGCCTGATGTGACGAGCAGTAATTGACTTCACAGTGGACCGAATGCTAACATGCGGTAGACCATGAAATTGGTCAAAGACGGTTCGCCAGAAAGTCTAGGAACTAACCGTCTTGACTTACCGGCAGTGACATCGCAGTGAATCCTTGCAACTGAGAATAGCAAATGTGCTTGCAAGAAGTTCAACACAGTTTTCGAATGAAGCGGAGCGCGTTCAAGAGCGTTATTCTGGGCAACAGGCCTTTCCTCACGATCTATTGTCGGCCGGTGGCCGAGTGGTCTGCACGTTTGCTTTGCAACCATAAGGTCACCGGTTCGACTCCGCGTAGGAGTGGGCGTCCTCGCGGTATACTCAGCCCGCGCGCGACTGGTGGTGGTCGCGCGGCAGCGAAGCGCCGTTAAGGCGTATAAGCTGACACCTATTAGAGTAGATGGAAGTTGATGTATGTCTCCAGGTAAAAATGCATCAGAGTCAACATTAGTTGGATCGTCGAGGTAGCAAATACCGACAAAGAATCGTGAGGGTTGATCCAAGTATCGTGACTTTCTCGGAGAAAGGCGGTCAGAAGCGGCAAGAACAGCAAAGACCAAGGGCTTGTGGTCCATCAAGATTAAAAACGTCGTACTTCAAGGGCGTGAGGAAAGGGTTTTAATTCCAAATAGGTCGCGAGTTCTCGGCCAAAAGTGCCTTTATCTTGTTTGTGATGGCTGTAGCTCGCGCGAGAAGTGACAGCGTCTGAGCAACTGCCGATTATTTGTTGTAGTATAGCACCGACAGCGGATTGTGAGGCACCAGTCTTGAGAACGAGGGTAGCTTTTTCCTCGGTGTCCAAGTAGCTCAGGCAAGTTACCTGGCTCAACTTCGGTTTAATGGCAACCAACACAGTTTCGGTTTCTGGTGTAATGGTGAACTAACTTAGATTGCCTTCAAGTAACTCAGTCAACGATTAAAGAACAGCGGCACAATTAGCAATGAGTATTCCGTAATAATTCGGAGCAGCATTTTGACTGCTTGAGTCAATCAATAGTCCATGTTTGCCTGGGTTTTTACAGGGATCGACCTCATGCCTTTGCTATCAAATTTATGACCAAGGAACTCGACGCCAAATTGCCCAAATAGATTTTTGGTTTTGCATGAGTAGACGAATTTCTTGCAATAACCCTTGCGGCAGTGGTGGATTGGTCGGGCTAAATCGCAGTTAGGTTTCAAGTCGTACTGATCAGCTGTCGTCCCCCATGGCTCAGCGGCATAAGCCGCTGGCCAGTTGTCGTTAGCCCCTTGCAGTCATGAGTTCTATCCTTAGTAAGGGACTGATGGATGCGCACTACTGGCTTGCCCTAATAAGGCGAAATGAGCGCCTGGTGCTTTTCAGCATTGGTAGTTTAACTATGGCGGATGTGACTCGCCACTAAATAAAGTCACTGCCTCCCCTTTTCCGGAGGATCATTCACACATCAAGGACGTCATCTGATTCAAAGCGCTCCATTGATTCCCCTTTAATGGCGGACACAACGAACAAAAGTACACACAGTCACATCTACCTACTCATACAACATGTCCCCTTCCAAATATACAGTTAAACATAGTTTTACATCTCAACACACACATAAATTCCCATGCTATTGGTCAAAATGTACTAATGTGTGCTATTGCTGATCATACATGTTTGTAACACCATGATCAAGCCCTTGATGGTGGGCCACGCAGTGACAATAATAAACCATTTATTTATTTAGTTATGCTGCTTGGAATCTAATTGCGATGAACCAAATTGAATCAAATAGATGGTAATCAAGAATAATGGTTATCCCGTGATGGGCAATGCTTTCGACTACTAGTCGAATGTGAGCCAAGTGCTTCTCTGACGTAGCACCGGCTATTAAGACATCGTCGATGTAGACACAAACAAAGGCTAGTTCACGGAGGACCTGGTCTATGAGTCGAGGAAATGACTACGCCACATTGCGAAGGTCAAAAGGCGCACTAACGAACTCTAACAAACCGAAGGGCATAATACCGGCCGTTTTAGCAATGTCTTCAGGCGACTTTGGAACCTGATGGTACGCTTGCGTAGGGTCAAGCTAGGATGTTGCGGACAATCCTGATGTAAAATCATGAGCATGAGGAATAGGGTGTCTATCCAGGTTAGTCACGAGTTTGTGTGTCTGATACTCACGGCATGGACGCCAATCACCGAAACTTTTGGATAAAAGATAAGGCGGGAAAGCTTACCAACTTGGACAGGCAAAAGATATCGAGCTTGGTCACATGCACAAATTTACGTTTAGCCGCGTGGAGCTCGTCAGGTGAAAGACCTCTCTGTTTGGCCGACAGGGATGGATTAGTTGCGTTGATTTGATGAGTATCTCGTGGTTAGGCTCGGTAGCGTCGGTATTAGTACGGACATAAAAGACGGCAATTTCTGCAGCAGTGATGAATAAGGCTTACTCCATGGCATTATTACGCGAAATTTGACGGAAGGGGGTTGGGCGAGGTAGCAAGCGACAGTGCGCGAATGGCTGCCTTCCCATAGGTTTCGGGGACGTGGATCGACGAAGAGGCGAAATTTGCCAAGGTAGGTGATGCCAATTATGGGTTTTTAACGTCTGCGGTGGTAAGGATAAAGATACATTCGCGTCGTAGACCAAAACTTAGGTGTAACAGCTTCTGGTTTTATGTCGCGGACTTAGGCTAGATGGCCGCCTGTAAAGTAAGTCCGGCTCACTGCAGAACGTGTTTCTCCAAAATACTTAGTAAAAGGCTGTTTATTGCGCCCCCGTCGATCCAAAGTGAAGTTGTGTTGTTGGGTCAAATCCGTATAGCAGGCGACTGAGAAGTTGGCCAGCAACAACCATCGCGAGTACTGGCTGGCTTCGGCGTTCTCCGGTTGCGAAAGCGGTTCCTTTCCCCAAATTGCATCTAGGGCGGCAGTGACGCGCTGCTTTACCGACGCCACGGTGGAAGTAGAAGTACGACCGCTGACGTGAACGTGATGCGTTGCAGCGCGGGCCACAAGGAATTATGCGGTTCGTGGTAAGTAAACATCATAAAACAGACATGCAGGGTACTAGATGGGCGAGCCTATTGCTGATTGAACCAAACGTAGTGCAATGGGACGAGCTTGCTGTGGTGGACTCAGCCACGTGAATAAAAACATTCTTTTAGAATCATTCGTGCGTCCTGTCCGCAGCTTCTTCGAGTTTGTACAGAGTGATATCGTCGCTGGTTAATAAAACCGCTGTGATGGTTGCCGGAAGATGTTTTGTCCAAAAATGGCTGGGTATGAATTCGTCGAGTTGCGACGAACCGACTTGGAAACGCACGTGGTTAAATACCTGAGATGTGGTGCGATTACCAAGCTCGCCACCGGAAGGTAACTGCTGCAGTCGAGTCAAATCAGAAGCAGGGTTGCCTTTGAGGATAGCTGCTTTAAGTTCATCATATGGCGCTTCTGCCTGCATAGGAGCAGGGATAAACAAGTTCAGGTGCACTTGAGACAAGTAAGCGCGAGACGACTTATAAAACATGGAAGACTGTGAAATTAGCTTACGAGAGCAGAAAGTGGCTGCTGTTTAAATAAACCATACGGGTAGACTAGTAATGTCAAAGGTTGAAAACGAGAGTTCGACGCAAGGGTCAGTAGCGCGCAGGGGGTCCGATCAGACATGATCAAGGAAAATGACGTGTCCGCAAAAGCGTAAGCAAGGTCGCCAATTTAGGTAGTGGTTGAAAGCATGCTAGGAATGTTCCAGACTCTTAGTACTTGCAAACATTCGGAAAGAGTACACTCACAGTCTAATCGCGGTAGAGTTCGAATCGTGGATCGTGTGATACCTGTGGCACAAGTCGAGCACATTGGAAATAGTATTTGGATGGTAGTTCCGAGTCTAATATCCGATTCTAAAGCAAACGGTACTGCATTGTACACGCAGAAGCAGCAAAGCCAAAATCGTACAACGGAGCGGGCGCCCGGAAAAAGTAAATAGACATCGGTAATGCAAACCAATCGTACAGCATATGTCATGTTAAAATTGCTGACAGGAACAACAGAAGGCGAAAGATAGTTAACCATTGCACCTTTCTATATCGGCCAATTCACCGAAAACAAGCACAAATTCAGCACAACAGTAACACATTTACTTTAACATGAAAACTTACCTATACACCTATATATAAACCTGAAACATACCTCCAGTATTTATTTACTAAGTAGTGCCACGTGACAATTACTGATTATACACGATATCACGATGAGCGTACCTCTGTAGGCTTGTCCCGCACGGTTGAGAATAAAACATATTTACTTATTTATGATAAATCCTAATGTCAGCCGTGCCCTACAACTATCATAACCATTAGTTCTGCAAGGTTGACGCGAGTACCTGTAGCATAAATATTCTTCTCCGCTCAAAGTGCAATACGGATAGCGAACATCCATTGGCAGGCGAAACCTGCAGTAAGCTTGTTGCTACTGAGTAACAGATGTAATGCATGAAAGAAAACGCAAATCTAACTAAGTTTTATATTAACAATAGTGTCACGAGAGGTTCATGGTATTACAAGAACTGCCTCCTCTATTAGGCCGATAATCTAAACACAGAGTTGAATTTACATGCATTGTGCAAACAGTGCCGATATTACATGCCAACGGGGATCCTTCTGTGTTTTGAAATCGTGCAGACCGGTGGCGTACTGTGTGCAGCCAAGCCCGATTTGCTTTTGCGACAACTGCTGCAATTTCATCAGACTGTGTGAAACACTGCATTACCTGGCCTAGTTCCTCGTTGCGGCATACATAAGACACTTACCGTGTACCTTCGATTAGATTGTGGTTAATCGAAAACGGCACACTCCATGCGCTTGAGAAATTAACTTTAATCAAAACCGACGGCAACAATTTGTTAAGAGGAGGAGATAGCTCTAACTTTCATACTAAACAGCAGATGTTTTGCCTTTCACGGTGCAAACGGCATAGTCGGAAACCCGACACACATGCAAACCACCAGAACAAAAGCACAAGTGCCCGTCAAATGGCAGCGTACCTCCAGAATAAAGGCAAACAAAGGCACCGACATTCACACCAAGAAGGCGGGCGTACATTTTTAATGTTGTAAACACTATTGTATAGTCACGTATGCTCCCTATAACTAACAAGCACAAATTACGCGATTTCTGAAATCGATCCAATTGACACAATTGACGTAAAGCGGCACACACATTACGACCGGTTGCTTGCCCATTTGTGATTAGGTTTAAATTCCCTTGTGCCAGTTAGTACCTTCATTTAATGGAGTAAGTAATTATATATGTATATAATATATATATATATTTGGATGTATGATTTATCAATAGCTGTTTCGTAGGGTAAAATGGTATGTGATATATGAGTATTATACTGAGGCAAAGGTAGGGAAATAGTGAAGGCCAATAAGCAGGCGGAAAATCAATGGATGCAAAATTACGCAAAATGCGTGCAACATGTAAAGCAACAAAGTAATTTATAAATAAATAAATAAATATTTATTCTCGACTACGCGAGGCACGACCATGGGGACTTGGTCAGCTAGATGCAACTGTACAGACGTTTTGTAGCAATTGTAACAGCGACAGTAGAAAAGTGTTCATATGTTCATGCTTGGAAGCGTACAGTGGTGGAAATGTGAAACAATAATTGGGCTGTCGTGAGATACGGGCCCGTTTGTTAGGGCATATTTGGCCTGCCATACGATGCAGTAATACCTCAGCTAATAATAGATTAAGAGTCCTGGATGATCCATTAAAGGATAACCGAGGAGCACGATCGAGAGAGATACGCCAAGCTACTGAGTGAGTGCGCAAGTAACGCAAAACTCGAAAGTAATACCGTAGAAAGTAAAGAGACGACAGTATATGCGTGAAATCATAGAATGAAGGGATGTGAGTATATGCAGATGTAGAAGTTCGAGTTTAACGAAGCTATCTAAAATAGTGACGCTAGTTGACCTGCCAGTGTGAAGTTATGGGCTGTGACTTTAATCGGTGGCGCGTCACCTTCGCCACGTTGCAGGCTGGTTAAACGGACATTTGTGGCTTTTATAGGGAGAACGCTTGCCAGGCGAAAGCCCACCGAGACCTGAAACCCTGCCGCCGATCCAGTGAATGGCAAGTTGTAATTGGCTATGCTCCTTGTCGAACGTTTATTCGCTCGGATTTTCGCAGGCAAATTTGGTCCCATTTTTCCGTTGTCTGAAGCGTTAGGCGAGTGCCTATTGCGTCCCTGGGTCCTGTCCTGTTTTGAACGAATGGCTGTGCCAAACTGGTAGGTCATGAATTAAACATTTTTGAATGTGGTGTTGAGCAGCAGCAGAACCAAGTGCAGTATTCGAGGGATATAAATTGAGAGAGGTTAAGTTCCTGACAGATAGAATACGGTTTCGAACAACGGATAGGATATCCTCCCGCAGTAAGTTGGAAAACTGATTAAAAATGTGGGCAACCACGGCCAATTGAACTGTCAAAGCCGAGTGAAGACCTCAGGATGACCAATTGTTCTGGCCTTGCATCGGCATTAGAATGTGTTTTCCGATGTCAAAGGTAGTGCACTAGGCAAGAAGTATGTGAAAGAGATGGTATTACGCTAACTGAACCCGATTGTTCAAACCTCGGGAAAATTGTATCCTTGTAACAGGAGGAAGGATTTGTCCGGTTATTAAGTTGTGAAAGCGGATGATATCCTTCCACTCATATCCAGACAAGGGAACTTTGGGCCTTGTATTATATTATTGTCGCAAGGTTAGACAATTCCTTGAGTGTTCGACGCGGTCCCTGGGTAAATCTAGGAGAAAAGGCAACGAAATGACACATTGACAGAAGAAAGAAATGCAGCCGGAACGCAGTCGATCAATTTCAACAATGACTGAACTATTGTACCCGTATCGTGTGTACTTGTTATTTAAATATCGCGTTTACACCTGTATTATAAGTGATGCAATAAAACGTGAGGCGTCCGGATAACGGATCTGTAGAGAAGGAAAGATTGTTCCAACATAGGAATGAAGATGATGCAAGGAAAGGTTAAGGGGTCCACAAGTGCATATGTCCCATCGATGGGAACCAGAGAGAGCAGGAAGATAGGTGCGGATTATAGAAAAGAATTGCACTCCGAAGAAGCAAATGGGACGCGTTGTCTCAGTCCTCAATTAGTAGGAATGTAAGTAGTCCTGAAAGACGAACATATGTGAGTTAGCGTCAAATGAAGTAGGAATGCATAAAAAGCATTGGAAAAAGGAAAAGGGTTGGTTAAAATGGTTCTATGGAGGCGAAGTGGAAATGCCAGCATCGTTTTTCAGGTGATGGTAAATCGTCGCTAATGAAAAGAAAGATAAATAATGCCAGACATGGCAATTGAGGTACGAGTTACAGTGTTGCTACGAAATAGGTATAAAACATGACGAATTAAGCACGCAGGTTGAGGGGCACAGAGTTTTGGGACTACGAAGCCTAAATCATTCACCTCTCGGATGTCTGGAGGCCAACAGTAAGGAGAATGGTCATACGAAGCTAGGTTAGAGCTAGGACCGAAGAGTTATCCATCCAATTGAAAAAGGAATGCAAACCGAGATGGCAAAAGTAAAGAATAGAGTCTGGAAGGAAAAGAATCCATTGCGGAGCAGTGTAAAAGCCTACAAACATCGAGGTGTTGTGAATAGATCTACGGATCTACAGCTGATCCATCCGTGGGGCCTCAGTACTCGGAAAGAAGGAGACCAGTGAGGCGAGACTAGGATGCTTGCGCATAGAGAGAAAGCCGTTTTACTAATGGCGGGATGCTAGCAGACGGTGTCGACAGAAATAGACATTTTAAGGACGAAAGGGAAGTATAATAAAAAACATGAAGCATTACCAGCAATGCACTCGACGTGAGAGTTACACAGCGTGGTCTTGGCAGAGCATAGATTATTTTGATCGCAGAAGTCCGAGAGAGGGCAGGAAACAAGAGACTACTCAGACTAGACCGCATGGGCCAGCGAGGTGAGGCTAGGCAGGGAAATTAATTTGGGAATAACGGTAATATGTGTCATAAGAAAAGAAGAGTTATGAAACGAGAGCGGCAATATGAAAAGTCAGTTAGTAAGTCGAGCGAAGCTCTCAGACTGAGGGACAGATTGTTTTGCGACTGCAGAGGCTAGATCGTTTAGGTCGCGGATGTCTAGAAAAGTCAAAAAATAGAAGACTTGTCACGGGAGGCTAGGTTAGAGCCAAGCCGTTAGGGATAGCCGTCCAATTAAAAAAGGAATGCAGAGAGCGCGAAAAAAATTGTATGGGGTCTGGAAAGAAAAGGAGCCATTGCGGAGAATTGGAAATGCCTACAAAATGTCGAGGTGTTGTGAACCGACCGTTGGATACAACGATTATTCATCTGTTTGGACTCAGTAGCCGGAAAGCAGAAGACCATGGAGACGAGACTAGAATATCGGCTCATAGAGAAAGCCGTATTAGTAAGTTCTGAAAACTGACAGAGAGGATAGATAGAAATAGATATGTTAAGGAAGAAACGGGACCTGATAAAAAGGAGGAATCATGACCAGCAATGCTCTATAGGTAAGGGTAGCAGAGCAATGCGTCCGCAGAGACTAGATGCTTCAGATCTCGGCAGACCGAGAGGGTTCAGAAAGCAGCAGACAGTTCAGACACAACCGGCTGTGTCAGCAAGATGAAGCTAGGCCGACAACTTGAGGATGAAGCAGAAGTAAGGAGTGTCATTAGAAACAGTTTGGGACGAAAGTGGCTATATGAGAATGCAGTAAAAATGCCGAGCAAAGGTTTCAAGATAAGGGGAACAGGGTATTATGAATACAAAGCCTAGCTCCTTAACATCTCGGATGTCTGGACGTAAGCCGAAAGTAGGAGGCTGTTCAGACGGCGCTAGATTGGAGCCAGGCCCGGTGAGCTACCTGTCCAATTGTAGGAGGAATGCAAACATATAGTGCGGAAAGAAGAAGCGCTGCCGATGAGATGTTGTAAAGCCGAGGATGTTCTCGGGGTGATGTGAACTGCCCGTTGGGTCTGCTGATCCGTGATCATTGGGGTCACAGTAGTCGGAAGGTACGAGGTCATCGAGACGAGAATAGTACGTCGGCTCATAGAGAGAACATCGTATTATTGAGGTTTGAATACTTACAGGGAGCATGGGCTGAAATTGACATGTTACGGAAGAAAGAAGACACAATAGTATGGATGAATCGGGACCAGCAATGCTCTGGATGTGAGGGCTGCAGAGCCTTGCGTCAGCAGAGTCTACGTAAGTTAAATCTCGAAAGACCGAGCGAATTCAGAAAGAAGGAATCCGTTCAAACAAAACCAGCTAGGTCAGCAAGCTGAAGCTAGGCCGCAAAATTCGGGTGGGAATAAGTCTAATGAGTGCTATCAGAGAAGGATTGCGGAACGGCAGCCCATATACGAAAAGCTAGGTTGCATGCCGAGCAAAACTCTCAGGCTCAGCGACAGAGTGCTGGGACTGCACAGCCTAAATCGTTAACGCCTCGGAGGATTGGAAACAGTCAGAAAGCAGGAGGCTGGTCAGACGGGGCCAGAGCAAGACGGGGAACGAAGTTATATCCGTCCATTTGAAGTAGGAATGCAAAAGGAGCGAGCGCGGAAAGGAATAATTTGTGTCGGGAATGAAAAGGTTTCATTGAGGAAAAGTGGAAAATGCACATATTTTCATGTGATGTGAACAGACCGTTTGGTCAGCCGGTTCCTGATCATTATGGTCACAGTAGCCAAAAGATCTGTAACTCGAGACTATAATAGCGGTTCACGGAAAGCCGTATCATTAATGTCGGCGTGCTAACAGAGTGCGCCGGCAGAAAAGACATGTTAAGTATATAAGGGGCGTATACTAATAAGGATGAAGCACGACCAGCAATGCTCTTGAGGTGTGACTCATAGAGCGCTACGCCGGCAGAGCTTGTATCATTTAGGTCCGAGAAGTCCGAGAGAGGTCAGAAAGCAGGAGGCCGTTCAAACAAAACCGGATAAGTCAGCAAGGTGAAGCTAGGCCACCAAAGTAATGTGGGAATAAAAGTAATGTGCGTCATCAGAAAAGAAGCAGTTTGTGTTTAAACTGGCTACAGCAAAAGGTAGTTAGCAATTCGACTGAAGCTCTCAAGCTAAGGGGAAGAGAGGGTTGAGGCTGCAGAGCACAGAACATTAAAGTCTCGGTAGTCTGGATTTGACTGGTCAAACGCGGCTAGATTAAAGCCAGGCCCGGGGAGTTATCCGTCCAATTGGAAAGGGTATACAAACAGAGAGCGCGAAAAGGAAAGAATGGGGTCTGTAATGAAAAGAAGCTATTGAGGAGAAGAGAAAAATCCTGCAAATATCTTGAGGTGTCGTGAACAGGCCTTTGGGTCCGTCGAGATGGTAGCAGAAATAGACAGGTTATAGCTGGTATTGGCAATTTTAATGCAAGCTAGGCTGTTAAAATGGAATGAGCCTTACAGTGACTGAATGAATGTAATAAACGTTACAACGCACGTAATTGGCTGTGGTCAAAAGTAGTACAATTTTCAGAAACATTCAAAGCACTCATGAGGAGCAAAGTCATCAGTGGTGTGCCGATAAAATGGTTTCATGTGTGCGTAGGGTTAATAAAAATAAGCAGGGGAGTGGGGTTAGCGTACGAAGACCGAGAGTAACTGTTTGTATGTGTCAGTAAATTAGTGAAAAATGACTAGTCGATATTCCAAGTGTAACAGTGGGCATTGGCGTTATTCTGTGGCGAGTCAAATCCGCCACGCCACAGGGTTGCTAAACGGGCTTTTGTGGTTTTATATAGGGAGGACACTTGCAAGGCAAAAGCCCACTACCACGTGGAACACTGTCGTTGATGGCTTTAAGCGGTCATGTAAAACTAGCAAAGCTACTTATGGAGCATTTGTTCATTCAGTTATTCTCCGTCGAATGACTCCTCTGTTGAATAAACAAATAGCACAGTCAGGGTCTAAGCTGGACGTTGAGGTTAGTGGAGGAGAAATTTTGAGTTTGCAGGTAAGTAGAACTTTTAGTATATGGGGTCTCGCGATCTCTGATTAGGTATATGTCCTGGGGTGTGAATAATTCTTGTCCAGCTACCCTCACTGTACCTCGGTGGTGGAGATGTTGGGTGCAGAGGGTTGGTTTTGAAGTGAAGCCTTGGTTCAGGTAAGTCCTTGTGAGTTAGTTCGTCCCATCTCAGACGGAGGCAGTTCCTCAGTTTAGTCCCAGACCTATAAAATGTTCACGACCTCAGAGAAAAGGGAAAGTGAGGAACAGGCCGAAAGATGACAAAAAGGACAGTCTTGGTACTATGCATTGGGGAACTCTTAATTTAAGATATTTACTTGAGGCAAACTGGCGTACAATATGTAACAGATACTACGCTGAAAGTTTTTTTGCTTTCTTGATTATACAGCAGAAGGCACGGAGCCAAGGGTAAATTACTTTCCTGCACATGAGTATGAATAGCAGGGGTCCGGTAAAAAAATCCAAGAGGTATTAGCTTACAGAGTTAGAATTCAACCGGAACCCAGGAGGTGCCTATGTAATCACGATTGGTTGCAGTCGGAGACCAGGAGATACAGTGGCGATATGGCGATATTTATTTATACTCCAGAGGATGTGGATTAGCTAAGACCACATAAGAACTATTATGTACACGGGTATATGAGAATAGGAGGCTGAGCATAATAGAAGCCGGCTAGGAGTAAGTGGATATGCACGGGACTAGGTGTCGAAGGTAAGACGATCGACAGATGACGCTAACGGACTGGGTTTCAGTGGCAAAAATGCTAGTTGGGTTAATCATCCTAGTTACTAATGGGTAACTACCGTGTCACAGAGTCTGTCAACAAACCAGCAAAGGTATATGCGGCAAACAGCCTACAAGCATACAGTTGGCAAGCTAAGGATCGGCTACCAGCAAGCCTCGAATATGCACAGGGATGCGAGGAGCGCAAGCCAAATGGCGGTAGCTAGAGTTGTTAAACTTGATGCAACCGATATAACCAGTTTGGTGGACAGGCCACCAGTGGCCAACTGCAGCCAGTCGATTAAGAAATTTGGTCACATGTGGATACCAACAGTGTCATAGAATAAGTCATCAAACCAGCTGAGTTGTGATGCAAACGGTCCAAGAGAATAAAGTTTGGAGACAAGTGGTGACCCCAAGCAATCTCTGGATATGTGCAGAGATGCATGGAGCCTACGACGATTAGCTGCTGACAAGAAGTGTTGAGGAGAGTAAGACGACGACAGATAACGGCGCTGGGAGAGAGGGATCAATAGTCAGCAATGGCATTCGGATTAAGCCTTCAGTTACTGGTGGATCCTACGGTGGCACAGAATAGGTCACCAAACCAGCTGAGCCGTAATGCAAACCGTCTGAGAAAATAAACGTTGTAGGGAAGGAGAGACTCCTAGAGAGCGCCTTATAACCGCAGAGTTTCACAGAGCCTACGGCGACTAGTTGCTGCCAGACAGAGACACTGGCTCCAGGAAAGTTAGTGTCAGTGGCTGGTGTAGCCATTTTATTAAGACGTATGGTCACTAGTGGATACCAACGGTATCAATGAATAAATCAACAAGCGGGCGAAGGGTAGAGAGATAGACATTCCAAGCAAATAAAGATTGGCGAGTAAAGGAGTGGCTCCTTCCCAGCTACAGTGTTGCACAGAGGGGCATGGAGCCAACAACGACTAGCTGCTGCCAAGAAGTGTTGAGGAGAGTAAGGCGACGACAAATAACGGCGCTGGGAGAAAGGGATCGGTAGTCAGCAAGGGCATTCGGATTAAGCCTTCAGTTACTAGTTGATCCTACGGTGGCACAGAATAAGTCACCAAACCACCTGAGCTGTGATGCAAAAAGTGCTGGGTTCGTTAACCGTTGGGATGGTTTGGTTGTAAGTACATCAATGCAGCGTTCTAGATTTCGGTGGAGTTGGTATACTGCAGCACCGATATCAGTGGTTAGGAATATGCAGTCCCAATTCATTAAGCTTAAAGTATTGAAAAGCTGTTCCAGTCAACGTGTTGCATTGGTCTGGGCATGGGAGCTAGTTTGAGCGTAGTGAGCTTTAGGTTTGCTAGACTGAACAGCAGTTGTACCACTCTGTGGTCGCTACTTGGGATGCTATCCTGTACACTAGAGTACACACGGTGGAGGCCGCGTGTATGGTAGAGGTCTAGGATGTTGGACAGTCTAATAAGTTTCCTTATGTGTTGAACCCATCCAATTGCCATGCCCGTGTTCAGGAATGACGAGTATTGGGCAGGTACTGTCTGCCTGTGCCATTGGATGTTTTACAGGTTGAAATCTCCATCTACGATCATATGTTTGAATGGTAGTTACGGTACATTGCTAAAGAGCAAAAAGGTTCGTCTGTTCGTGTGTTAGTTGAACGTGGGGTTATAGACGCAGCCAATAAACAGCCTGAGACCAAGAGTGCCATCGTGTGACGGAATCCAGATGGAATTTTCGGGATTTCTAATATTAAGGATATCAAAGGCAGTAGCATCGCAGTATTCATGGACATTACTAAGGCAACTTCCACCACGGTGGGTAGCACGGCCATTGCCAAAGATTCGGTAGCTAGGAATGAGTAGGGGCGAATCGGGCGTTAGGGATGAATGCCAGGTTTCAGTAATAAAAACCACTTGTGGAGAGGAGGGAAATATAAGTGCACTATTTGATGCAATTTATGTCTAATGGCTCGCGCAATGATAAGGGGCGCGTGATAAATTCTTCGGTGGCTTTTAGCGTTATATGCACTTGAAGAGGCATTATGATTGTGGTTAAGGCAACTGGAGTGGCCGTATGAGAGCGTCAACTGCTCGGTTCCTTGTGTTGAGTTCGCTTCTGTGGACGAAAAGCTCGACGCGTAGAAGTTATGGGGGCGATGTACAGATTGTTCCGAAGAAGTATTCGCGAGTGTGTGTTCAAGGGGTGGTAGGAATTGGTACGGGTGGTGACTGGCCATCAACGTGCCGAGGGCGGGGTTGAGGTCTTCAGGGGCATTCGCCGAGGAGGATGCTGTTACCTCAGGACGGGCAACATCATCAATCAGCTTGCAGTGGTCCTTCATTGTACTAGTGTCTGCTGCACTGCGACGTAGCTGGAGGGCGCCCTTCGACTCAGGGAAAGACTTGCTGGCGTAAGGCAATAATCGATTGGGAAGCTAGTGTAGAGCAGCAGTACAGGAAGACGCAGCACGGTCGCATTGGTTACTAATGTGCTTGCATGGCGGGCGCACCGTGAAGGCACCCGACTCCGAAAAGGCGGCTGTGGCTTTGGAGTCGGCGAGGGCAACCTGAGTGGCCCGAGGTGGCCGCTTAGTGCCCGATGGCAGTGGTGTGATTTGGTGGTTGATGTGGCTTTCGGTGTGAAGCAGGGAGGGGTTAGCAACTTTTTTCAGACGCATATTGAGAATGGGTTTGCAGTTTACCAAATTGAAGTCGATGGAAGGCATCGACGAGTCGGAGTCCAGTAGTGCTGTGTTGCCTTGGATAGATTTAAGATGTGGAGGTTCCATTTGCCCAAAGTCATGCATATGTTGCTATTGAGGGGTGAGCGTAATTCCATCTCGTCCAAGGAAAAAGGAGCTGTATTTATTGGGTTCCAGCATAATTGTTCTAACATTAGTCTTGTTGGTTCGTCTATGTGCAAGGATCTATGGAGCAAACTCCAGGGCGGATAGTAAATGACAATTTGAAGTTAAGGTGAGGAACTCATACGTTGTGACACGCACGCAAGGTCGAGTGACTTTTGGGTTAGCGGAAACTTGTGTATATTGATCATGGCCGTTCAAGGTCACTCGTCGGTGTGGTGTAGTACACACGATAAATCTGTGCTGCGCTAGTAAGAAAACAGATCCACCGAACGTATTAAAAAATATGACTCCAAGTGCCGTCAAGAATTGTAGACTGTGTGGGCATGGAGAAAGCTATGGTTGTTGGATATGACTGGTAATTCTGAGCCGAATGAATAGAATTTGGTTGGTGTACGTTGAGCTGGGTACGGAAAAATACACTGCAGTGCAGAGCGCAGAGTGGTCTGGAAAGTTTTGCAGGTTTTGCAGGTACCGTCTGTTAACTAGCTGCACTTGTTATGATTATTGAAAGAGGACGTAACACTGGATTAAATGTTGTGTAATAGTTCGCGATCCGTTGAAGCTGTACGTAGTAATCAAGCAAGTATCCGAGCTAGGGGTTTACGTCGGTCTTCCGTGACGCGCACGTCTGTACAACAAGTATGGGCTAACGTGCATTCTGCTGCTTAACTGAATGCTTTAGCCTTTAGGGCTGATAAGTACATGGAGCTACAATCACCAACGATCGCAAATTTGTCGCCCCGTACAACTGGCGACTCACGCTTGAAAACCGCACGTTCCTTTCAATAACAACTGGCCTTAATCGCCATTGCCAAACACAGGAACAACTCCCCATCAATCTAAAGTTGTCCTCGGAGTACCAGTCGTTCCAGTGGCGTAAGCTGGTTCCACTGGAGATTCTGTAATAGGGCATGGAAATACCCAAATTTGTGTCGATTATTCAACTTGGGAAACGAAAACGCTAGTCCGTAATGGCGACAACGCAAGCTGGCTTACGCTAGTCAGGTCATCCGTTTTACCTGCGGGAGGTAAGATCTCGCATGTGCTTTATCGTATACACTGGTTTTCAAGTTAAAGTGGGCCGCCCACATTCGGAGGACCTGACGTATCGCTCCATATACAGCCTGCAGACAATAAACTGACCGCCCATCGGAAACTACGGGGAACGTTCTATCACAATGCACCTTGGCCTCTGTAGGATATTGCCTTGGATTTTCCTTGTAGCCAAGGTGCCCACCGCAACCCTAGGCCACGATATTTTCCAGCAACACGCCATTATCGCTGACCCCAAACACTACCAGCTCATGACGATATTACTTCAGGCTGGTTTCAAAAACCATTATATCTACGAGTCCGTAGCTTGTCCCACCTCAAGCCACTTCAATGTATTTGGATCCGGTACGAGAATTTACCAGCATAACAGAGTCTGGCTAACAACCTGGAGAGGTTAAAAATGAGATCGCACATAAGCCAAAGCCAACTGGTAGAACGGTTTTTCATCGCCCGCGGCCAGTAGGGCCTGATAAACTTATCGTGGCGCAGGCTGAATTCGAGCATATGTTACAAGTGGGCATAATACGACTATCCAGCAGTACGTGAGCAATCTCCTAACTTTGGTCCCGAGGCACAAAACTGGAGAGCGTAGACATTGTGGGGATAACCAGGGACTTCACGCCATCACCGTGTCCGACAGTTACTCGATTCCACCTTTCCAGCATTTCTCACCTGAGCTCTACTGAATGCAAATTTTCAGCAAGATAGATCCAGTGTGGACATACCCTCAAATTTCCATGCACCCCCACTATGTTCCTAAGACTGCCGTCATCGCTCTCTTTGGCTTAGTTGAGTTCTGGAGAACGCCAGTTGGCCTCAGAAACGCAGTTCAGAAGTTTCAGCGTTTTACTGATCAGGTCCTTCGAGAGCTCAATTACATTTTCGTCTATACTGACAACGGCTTGGTTGCAAGTACTAACCATGAGGAACCGTTGCTCTTTATGTGACAACTTTTCAAATGATTTGCGCATTATGGCGAGTAATCCATGACTCCGCGAGTCAACTTGGTGTTGATACTGTATATTTGCTTGCGCACCGTGTTACCAAAACCGGAAATACACCCCTACCCGATAGCGTGACGATCATCACTGAGTACCCAATCCCTGATTCCCACAAAAGGTTAAGCCGGTTTGTGAGCATGGTTAGCTTTTACAGACCATTCATGCTGCACTGTTCCCAGTTATCCCAGCCACTTACTGTGCTACTCAAATTGAATACTAAGTCATTCAGCTTTACGGAATTAACTAAACGGGCACGCAATGAGCTAAAATATCAGCTAGCGACTGCAACACTTCTAATGCATCTAGCCCCTAAAGAGCCGTTACAGTTAACGGTGGATGCCCTAGATACAGCGGAAGACGTTGTGCTACGACAATGACAGAGAGGTGAATTGTAGCCAATTGCCTTTTCCTCTAAGAAACTACAATCTGTCGAACGACGCTTTGGCAGGTTCAGCAAAGGACTTTAAGCTACTTAACTTAGTGTGCGCCTTTTCAGAGATAACTTGGACGGACTTAATTTTACGGTATTCACTGCTAAAAGTCGTTAAGGCATGCATTGCGTTCCGCTTCGGACCGACTTCCCCAAGAGAAATTAGTAACTTGTATTCCCTCACCCGTTACTTTAGACCCGGCATTTGTGTGGTGCGAACAACGTCCTAACAGACATCTCAACACGGGCGGCAATCAACACCTTATTCGCGCGTTCATCTGTTGATCAACAAGAATTAGCCACGGCACAACGTCAGAGAAAGCATTTTCATCATCAGCTGCAAAGAACCGACCTACAGTTAAAACCCAACCTGCTTCCTGAAAGTTCGGATGCTCTGATGTGTGGCGTATCGACCGGAAAGCTACAACCTGTAATTTCTTCACCCTGTCGGCGGATCATCTTTGATTCAGTATGATTTGTTACTTCCAGGTAACAGCGCAACGCCAAACTCATTTCTGATCACTTTGTGTGGCCGGCACTGAACAAAGACTTGTGAACAATGGTGAGAAACTGCCTCCCATGTCAACGTTCAAAAGTGCACCGCCATACACAGGCACCACTTGGCAATTTCAGCACTCCTGATGCTTGGTTCAGCCAAGTGCGCGTAGATGCCATTAGTCCCCTGCCGCCGTCAAGTTGGTATGAGCAATTAATTACTTATATCGATCGTTGTACTCGTTAGCCCGTGGCAGCAACTATCGCGAACATTTTCGAATAGACTGCAGCAAGCAACTTTGTGGCTTATTGGATCGCAACTTACGGTGCCCCATTCATAATAATAACCGATCGTGGTGCGCAATTCTAGTTGACGCTTGCTCGAGGGTTAACCGCCATTGTTGGTACCAAGCGAATAAGGACAACCGCATACCATCCGACAGCGTACGGGCTAATTGAACTTTTCCATCGCCACCACAAAAACGCTTTGCTGGCTGTTCGGCTACTACCCCTTGGACCGAAACTTTACCGCTGGTCGTATTACGTCTTCAAGCGACGCCTAAGGCTGCTTTAGGTCGTTCCGTCGCGGATCTGGAAACTGTAATACGTTAAAGCTTCCTGCTGAGTTCGTTCAACTAATCGATGTTAGTGCTCAAAATCCATCAAACTTCGTTCTTCGTCTAGGTTCAACTATGCGTGAACGGCATTTTACTACCACACGCACACGATCTAAAAAGTGTTACGTACTAAAAGGGCCGGCAGCTTTTTCACCAGTGTGGCTACGAAAGGATGCAGTCCGCAGGCCCTTACCGCCACCGTATAAAGGAGCGTTCGAGGTGATCGCCCGAGCAGAAAAACACCTTAAGATCAACAAGAAGGACAACCGATGCAGTCTCAGTAGACCGAGGCAAAGAAGTGTACATCGAACGACCTAGCAAAAAGCAATCAAAAACTCCTTAAAACACAGTACCTACGCAGCAGTCGTTAAAAGTAACCCTATATCGCCAACGTCTGAAGCTAAGCTAAATGAGACTAAATCGCGGCAAACACGACCAGGTACGAAAGTTCATTTTCACACCGCTTAGTGTATTATGTCGCTTGCCACCATTATCTTCTTGTGTTGACCACATGGCAGCACTGACTGCTGCCAGTTTTCTTTCGCTAATCGTTCTCCAGCTTCTGCCAAGACGTAGTAGGACAACCCTAGTAAAAACAACAGGAAGAACAAGATTGCGCCACTTAAGAAAAAGGAAATTACTATTACCATCCTTACCAACCTCATTTTGTCCCAAACATTTCCCTGTAACTTAGGCACAGAAACTCAGCCTGCATATATCCCAAGCCTCCGCCTCGGACGTTCCTTGCAACACTGTAACAGCTGAAGATCAGGTTTACCGGCTATTCCCACAGCGGTTTACTCCTGGCCGCTTAAACCTAGTACGGCTAGCGCACTGGTGGGGAGTTATTTAGGACCACCACGCATTTAGACCAACACAATTCACCAGTAGCATACTATCTGATCAGCTGACATTTCCACCGGCCATAGCGGCCAATGTTCATAGCTTCCACCTAACGCACCATCGAAAATAGAACTTTGAAACTGACTGGCTGAAGCAGCTTTACCATCCCCAAGCTTCGGTTAATGCTCTTCCTTGCTTATTCGAGGGTGCATTAAACTACAACCATGGAAATACGTGCTTTTACTGCTTTGTGGCATCCAAAGGCGACGGGAGTTTAACTCCAAACTCCCCACCCAACCAGCGCTCATACAAGTCCACGGATGTTTATAAGCAGCTAAGCTGAAGCTTGTGGTGAAGGTACCGGAGTTATAGCTATGCTCACTTTAACGCATAAGTAGAAGCCTACTGAAACAGTGATGACTCCGTTTGGTGAACCGTGACTGCTGTCACCCATATGTATATGTGGCCGGCGGCATCCGGTTTCGGATTTGCCTGTCACTATGACCAGTCACAAGGCCACGGGTGGCTTGCGCCGCACCACCCACAGCTCCAAGCACACACCCCATATCCGGCGTAAACCCGAAAGAACAAGGCCGGGAGGCATATGGATGTAAGCCACGTTTTCTCAACGGAGCCGGTCCACATGAGTTCAAGGCAAACACAAGCACGCTGTGTTTGGAAACCAAGCCCACACAAGGCGGTGGCTGGACCGCAGGCCACTCCACGTTGAGAGCCTGGAACCACTCGACGTGCCTAGCGAGAGCACAACGACCGTGCACTCCCTCCCCTCCAGCAACGACCACGTGTCTCCTGGAGCCAGTATGAACGAGGTAGTGGGTAATAGACAGGTAGGCGCCTTGTCAACCTGTGCAGCAAGCGCAAAAAGTGCAGCCACACCGGAGATAACAAGCAACAGCCATTCACTTGAAACGACAAGATGAAACAAAATCAATGCAATAAAGCGTACAGATACTGTGGCGTAACTGTTCGTTAAATTATCATATGAAGCAAGTTGGTTAGCAACGAAGCCGCGACAAGAAAGAAATGACCGCAAGTTTGCTAAAAATGCCACAACAGCAACAAAATTACCGTTGGTTTCCACAAATGGCGTAAGCAGCCTCGCCAGTTGATATAAGTTATTAAGGTTGGCAGAACAAACAAATAAATAAATAAATAAATATTTTATTCTCGACAAAGCGAGACACGCCTTTTGGGCATGATAAGCATATTGCATTATTGTACATGATAGCGGAATAAGCAGCACCAACTGTGGGAGTAGTAAAGTTGGAGACAGCAGTGTGGGCCCATAGAGCCTAAAGGTTGTATGTGGTCTATGTACACAGAATGCGAGAGGTAAAAATAGTGATCAGATCACTTATATGGTACGTTAATGAGGAACTAGTCCGATGAGGTCCCGTAAGCAATGTAAAGTGGATTAAATGTATCCAACTTCAAAAGACCTAGTTTAAGTGTAAGTTGGTTTATCCCAACGGCTGTGAAGTAGCAGCATGAATGCGACCTTGGCCTTAGCATGGTATATACATATATATTTCAACAATTAGTTAGGCACTCTAGGAACTTGAATGCTGCTGTTGGGTGGAAAAATTCGCCATATGTTTTGCAGTCACCGAGATGAGTTTGCACTTCAAATTCACATCAGGCCAATTAATCTACCGCTTCCCGGACATTCTGACATGCTGGGCGGAGCCTGGGATACTAGTCGGTTAGCGATGACACGTAAGACGTGTCAAATACGACAGTAAAGAAGTCGGAGGAGACTGAACCCAACGTGTATTGTGCAGGCTACAAGAATAGGAAGCGAATCAGACAGAGCGAGAAACGTGCAGCGAGGTACTCACCAAAACGGTTTGTGACAACGGACGTGCAGTCAGTAAAACACATGGACGTTTCGCAGGTTAAAACAACCATAACATCCAAGGTTACAAGATACTGAAAAAGCATGTTTTCTGTTGCACTACAAGGGTCTCCCCCTAGAAGGCTGAAGGATGGAAGCCTTCGATGGAGCTGTTAGCGGGGGGAACGGAAGGTGAGGGTGGATGCGAATGTTTGCTAATGTATGCGAATATGCATCTGTATTATATATATATATATGAAGTATATACTATATAAAAATATATAAGTATATAGTCGATATATATATACGAAAGAGTGTATACAAGACGTCAAATGAATATCGCAAGAAAACCAAGTGCGATATAGAGACCTATAATTCAACATACAATATTGCTGAGCTATGTGGATGCGCAGTGACCTGTGGTAAGTGCTACAAGCCTTTAAATTCACGCAAGTGGAAATGAGTTCGACATGGACAATCGTATGGAATGTGAGATGCGAAATCCGGTGATTTCTGAGCGGAAATAGGTTCAATGCAAAGAAAGCTTGGAGTTCAACGAGAGCAGTGTGTAATGGAGCAATGAATAATGGGGCGTCCTAACGGGTGACTTACTAAGCGCATGGTGTTATGGAAATGGAGGGGGAATGATGAATACAGCTGAAAACACAACCAGCCAGAACGCAACGTGATTTCAATCGTCAGTGGGAGTACTTAAACTGGAAAGAAATAGTCGGAATTAGTATAGACAGCATACTGATAGTATACGGCTAAACTTTAGTGCGTATTGCGATAGGGAGCGTAACGCACAATCGAAAACATGGATGTTTGATAGTGTGGGCGCAAGCTGTCGCTCCACATAATGCGGGTACTGTACTTGGCCTAGTGGCTTACATCAAATAAATGAACATATCTAAATGCATAATTTGGGAAGTGGTGGGTGACATGGTACTGAAGTAAGTCAAACTAGCTTGTGAAGGTGGTGTTTGGAATATAGAGGACAAGTTGGCGCGACGGGGAAAAAAACGCGCACAACCATGAGCAGAATATGTCTCTCGTGTAAAGTGGGGAGCGTTCGAAAGGCACTATCAACCCCCGAAGCGTAGAAAGACTGAAAAATGATGTTCAATCGAACAATGATCGTTACAGGTAGGAGGGGAATGAGGTCATGAAGGTGAGCCCTCAGCGCTGTGACGGAGCAGCTAAAGAAGCAGAATTTAACGTCGATAATGGAGGAGATGCAACAGCATGCCTGCAGGTTGAAAATTGCTTGCGAAAGCTTAACATGACCGGTTTTGTTTGTAGCAGGGCTGAGGTTATGTTGGCATGCTCGTCGCGGTATGCGAACACAGAGTCCAGGATATGAAATGGCCCCCAGTACGTGATCTGGAAGAGTACGGAGCCAACGCCACGGAAAACCTGTGAACCTTGTAAGTCCGCCGCAATGCGAATAGCTGGTAAGTTCGCATACTTCCAAGGGCTAGTGGGACGGACAAGACACTGATTCAGAGGCTTGTGGGCCCAGATAACGGGCCGTTGCTCCGTTCTCCAAGAATGGGTAGTGTGGTGTGGCAACTGGTAAGGTCGAGGGAAGACGACGGAGCAAGGTGTCTATGGTAGGATACGGTCCGAAGCACCGTACATATACAAGAAATCAAAAAGATAAAAGAATGAAGGACAAGGAATGTAACCTGCGGCGGCGAGTTAATGAGTAGTTTACCACACGCGCGCAGCGGTACTTGAGAGCCAGTGACTTTTGCGCAGAGAGAGCGTGACAAAGAAGTCGACGGCAGATATCAGAGGACTCTAAAATGGAGGTGGAGCATACCAAATATATGTATTACCGAAAATACGTAGTGTAGGCCAACATGCACAAAGGCGGCGGCGGTACGTGACAGCAGGCTGCTGTGCTAGTGAGAGGAAACAAGTGGCTGCGCGCGCGATGTCCAGTGTGGCTCCTGAAAAAGAGTGCGAGCCTTGAAAATCTATGTTACCTGGAAACGACATATCAATGGCGAAGGTTCACATGGTCGCGGCAGTACGTGACAGGAGGCTCTGTCGCAGGTTGATAGGAAACAACGGGCCTAGGTCGGCAGACTCGGGGGTCAATTGCTGAAAAATGGAGGTGAGCCCGGGGGGGGGGGGGAGGGGCTGAAATGCTCAATTATAACCTGGAACTACGAATCAATTGCAACATCACTATGAGCGGCGGGCAGGAATTTGGAGGAGGCTCAGTGACAGTGTGCACGAAGCAAGGCGCTCGGCGGCAGATATCCAGTGGCTCAAATAATGTAAGTGAGCCCATAACCAAATAAATGTGTTACCGTAAAATACGTATGGAAATGCAATCAACACATGGCGGCGTGCGGTACGTGAACAGCAGGCTTCTGTGCTAGTGAGAGGAAACAAGAGGGCTGCGCGGCGGGATCGGTCAGTGGCTCTGAAAGAAGGTGAGCCATTGAAAATCATATGATTACTCTGTAGACAACCAAATGCAATGCGAGGTCACATGGGCGCGGCAGTACGATGACAGGAGGCTCTTCTGTGCATTGGAGAAGGAAACCAACGGCAGGCGCAGGCAAGTCAATAGCTGCTAAAAAGGGAGGTTGAGCCCTGAAATTCAATGTTACCTGTAACGACGGATAAAAGCAACATCACATGGCGGCGGCAGGTATTTGGAGGAGGCTCATCATGACAGTGGCACGAAGCATGGCCAGAGGGGGCGGGGGGGGCGCGCGGCAAGATATCAGTGGCTCTAATAATATGGAGGTGAGCAAGACCCAATATAAGATAGCTCGGTGAAAATGACGTATGTATGCAACATCACGTGGCGGCGGCGGTACGTGACAGGCAGAGCTCTGTGCTAGTGAGGAGAAACAAGTGCGCGCGCGCGGCGGATGTCAAGGTGGCTCGTAAAAAGAGGTGTAGCATTGAAAATCTAAGTTACCTGTAACTAGCATAATTCAATGCGAGGTCACATGGCGCGGCAGTACTAGACAGGAGGCTCTGTAGCTGGTAGTGAGAGGAAACAACGGTCTGGGCGGCAGATTGTCAATTGCTGTAAAATA
>OX104068.1:15163444-15196259 GCA_944474145.2 Dicrocoelium dendriticum | reverse complement strand
GTAGACAACTTTTGCCGCTTGGATATGGACGAAACACGGCTCGGAAGTTAGAAATCAGCGTAAATGTAGGATGCACTGAGGTATGCTCGGGAAACTAGTATCACAAAGTAGAGCTTGTAAAAGCACGACGAATGAATATGGATCCAAAGGTGTGTGACAAAATGTCGCTGAACCACAGTTAAAAAACCACGAGTGCACAAGTGAGCGATTAGCACGCTACTTCTCTCAAGGTCAACCTTGATACCAGTGGACATGAATACAAGGGTACATCCAAAGCATTGTAACTAACACGACACGGAGTCGCAGTTGGAACATGCTTAAGCCGCGGAGGCGCTACATGCGCTCCAACGGCACGTCGTCCACCCGGATGGTGAAGCAACAGAACAACTTCCCGGAATACGTTACCAGTGCCCAGACAAGCATGTTTCAAGCAGCGGTTGGATAACTACATGCTGGAAACACCTGGATTCCTCTCTTCTTGCTGCAGCTACAATGTTTCTTCGGGAAACAAAGGGAAACAAGCACCGTCTTACCCAGCCACTGAATTAGAGGTATGGGAACCTTCTAAGGCTTTTCAAACCAGGTGGCGGTTGCTGCCGCAAACTTTCGCTCCTTATGGCCTTCTACCTTCCACACGCGGATTGGTAGCACGCTTCTCTCGCGGAAACACCGGGGCAACTAACTTCAATGGTTGCAAGGAAATGCTTTCTTTCAGTGGGTTAGCTCTCCGGCAAGCGGTCATGGAAGCACCCCATCAATACTAGTTGATGTGCTATCAGATGGACACTTCTTAAATATGTTAGCTGAGGCGTCCATATATAAAGGTGACCACTCAGTCATTAACGTCTCCTTAAATACTGGGAGGCACCCGCAGAGGCGTCTATTTTTAGGAATCCATTGTCGCCTCGACGTACGTCGGGTACTGCTCAGAGCACTGTAGCTGGACTGGGAGCAGGCCACGGTAGCGAAAGATGTAGTTTGCTACAGCGTTAGTTTGTTTCGTTGTTAGAAGAATTTGTCACGCGGCGCTCCAGGTGACATCAAGAAACATAGTGCCGCCGCAAAATTGATCGTGCGGTAAAGGACTGCGTTGATTTTGGTAATAAGTTTCAGCTATCAGGAGCATTTACGTTGGTTGCAATAAAAATGCTGCATTATAGCAACCAAGGTGAAACGGCATGCAAAGTAACACTCTGAAGCTGTGGTGGCTCAGACTTAAAAGCAGTAGCCAGAATGTATCACATGTATGCTCAGTTAACGTCTTCTTGTAGACCGGATGGGTACTTACTTGGCTGTTGACGCTGGACGCACCTCAGAGCATATAGCCAAGTGAAGGTGTTTCTGCGCGTTCTGCAAAACCGCATCGTAAGAACGATGGGCTTCCTGTATTCTCCCTTTCATTTTCCCAAGCATATGGTAGGATGCCGGATACTCGTTTTATTGCAACGATGGCCTTCGGGTGGTTACTTAGTTCAACCAAACATAAGTCGACTGGACCTGACAATGTGCATCCTGTCATTGTCAAACCATTGGCTACCATACCTTAATACACTCCCTTGATGATGTATAATATGTCCCTTCGTGTAGGCTACCACAGGACTAGAAGGAAGCGACTCTTGCATCCATGAACACATAAATTTATTCTCCGACAAGGCCATACATGTCTACATAGGCATACTCATGTGCCGCCGACCCCGGTTGGCTTAAAATTCTAACCGGCTTTACACACTTGTTTTGAAACCATTCGAAAATAAACTTGTGAGCACGTATTTGCTCACAACTTCTTTGGAACCGAGCAATATGAATTTGTTCCAAACAAATCATGCCTTACGAATTATTTGTGTCTCTTAAATGAAGCAACTAGCTTTCTTAAGGATGGAATCGTATCTGAATTCTGTTACCGCTATGTTAGTAAAATCTTCGACTCGGTTAACTGTCGATCCTTACTTGTGGAGCTAGAACGGCTTGGGTTGAAACCCCAAATCTCGACTGGGAGTGCGGAGTTTCTTTGCGGTAGAACCTCTTGCTTTGGGGTCGGAGAAGCTAGATCAAACATCCGCAGTGCTCACTGCGGTGTTTCTCAATGGTTTGCCCTAGGAACACTATTGTTTCATGGTTATCAGAGTTAGCTGCTCTGCTTCCATATCCCTTTTATTTTTACTCATCAAAAGACCGGCAGTGTGGTATCGAAGCATACTGCCGAATGACATTTTCCTTGTAGTGGTTTGGTCAGGAAACTGGGATCTCGCTTTAGATGCCAGCATGTGCCAGATGCTGACTTCACGAAATGAGGTTAGTGCAGTTCAAGTGTCTGTCGGGCTACGCGACATGTCGCTTGGGTATGAAGCACGAGACATGGGCATCAGCTTGGCGAAGAAATTTAAACATTTAGCGCAACGTAAGCATGCCCCCAATTAAACGCGGAATGAGCCATTCCGCATCAAAAGGCTTTATGCAGCAAAAGAGTGGAAGTTATGCTTCCCCTGTACCAAGCATCGGTAACAACACGTATAGGAGCGTGCATACCGGCTTGGGCACGGTACGTCCAGAAAGACGTCGCCTGTAAAGAAAAAGTACAAAGCTGGCGACTAGTATGCCTGCGGGCCAAGGTACCAAGCCATGCGTTATGAACAACGACGGACAATGATTTATCAAGGGTAAAATGTATGTCCTTGTCTAGTCCCTTAGAGTGGTTGGATCAAAGGTTAAAATGTGTAGAATCACCGTATGACTATCCATTTATTTGTAGCATCCACCGGGTGAAATGCTCCCCTGCGTAACGATAGTTTCAAGTGGGAATCGGATGTGCACACACAGGCTAGTGTAGAGAGCTGCTATAATTCAATGTGTGTGAAATAAAAAAGGAAACAAGACCGCTCACTCGCTTTTTCCTACGTTTGACCGACGTGGTATGTTAAGTCAGTTCAGTTACATCCAAGCTAATAACATGGACACTTATAAATAAAAAATAAGTAAATGGGCATAGTTCGAGACTGGCTAGATGCTGCGCCCCTAAGGGATCAGGTCAATAATTATTTTAATCCTATGCTCTTGCTTAGGAGTAGGAAAATGTGAGTATATGTTCCTTGTTGGCAAGTACGACCGCACTGACTTTGTTAGATGCACAACTGACGGGGTTGTACGCACCTACCTTGAAATTCTTCTGGCTCCTTCTGGCGTATTGAGCTCCCTGACTTTGTTTGTTGTGAAAGCTGCGTAGAGCCGTAGTTGTAAAAGCTGTTTTGGAAACCTCACTATAAAGTTTGGGACTGTTTCGGCCCGCCCAATAGCCACATATATTGGTGCGCACATGGAAAGAAATAAGCGGCAGAATTATAAAGAACATGTAAAGGTTAAAAATATCTTCTAGAATTTCAAATAAAAATGAAACGCCTTTTTACGTGACGTACTAAGGTGGTGTACTTTACTATAAAAACAACGTAATAAAAGATATAACCAAAAGTTCGCGCTGAATTTGCTCTGGCGCGAAATTTTTACCAGGTAAACCTCAGAACAAAGGAAGAACCTTTCCTAAAACTAGTATACTGCAAAATCTAGTACAAAATTAAGCTGCTTAATACAAGTGTCTACCACTGATTACGTGAAAAGTAAATACAATACAATACGTGCGATAGTTCACGAGTTATGAGCAATTGAATGCCGGTCTACGAATATCGCTATTACCTTTTCCCGTAAGGTGGCCTTTTGCTTTGCAAGCACGTATCAGCAAAGAAAAGAAAATGTAAAAAGTGACGAAGCGGTATTAGTTAGAAACAGGCATAACTATCTAGAAATGCTCTCCATAGCCCTAATGCCCCAAAATAACTAGGTACGACGTAGTTGGCTGCAAAACTAACTTTTTAGGCATCCTTGGCAAATAAAGGCAAATAAGCAATAATGTTTCCCGAAAACACTAGAAATCCAGTAATGATTGTTATATATGTAAAGACTTCAGGATAACTTATCAGTAACCCACATTCAGAAGGCCGCATTGTACCATTTTCAATGGATGGTTGGCGGCATCCGGTTTCGGATTTGTTTGTCACTGTGGCAAGCCACAGGACGCCTGCGCCTACAAATGGGACCATGGTTGGCTTGCGCTGCACCACCCACAGCTCCAAACACACCCCCCGTATCCAGTGTAAACCCGAAGTAATAAGACCAGGAGTCATGTGAATGGGAGCCACGTTTCATCAACGGAGCCGGCCCACACCCCTTCACAGGCAAACACAAGCACACTTTATTTGGGAATCAATCGCACACAAGGCGGTGGCTGGATCGGAATCCGCTCCACACTAACTGCAGGGAACCACACTTTGATCCTAACACGGCCACAAGGACCGTGCACCTCGTCCCCTTCAGCAACGACCAACTGTCTCCTAGGGCCAGTATGGACGAGGTAGTGTGTAGTAGACAGGTAGGCACCTTGTCAACATGCACATCAAGCGCAGTCACACCGGGGATATCGAGCAACAGCCAATAAATTGTGAGAAGGATAAAAAGAAAATAACTCGAGTAATGCATAAGGAAACGGTGACCTAAATCAAAAATTAATGAGCATATGAAATAAGTTGTTTACAAACGAATCCTAGATTAGTCCACGAGTTCAGAAGTCTATTTTATGGAATTGCCACGAACAGGAAACGTTATGGAAATCGACTACAATCGGCTAAACGAAGTGTGCAAGTTAACGGAAGAGAGTACAGGTAGACATTTATATGAGAAAGAAAAGCATTAGGGCAAAAGTGAAAACCCACCACTTAAACTAAATAACTGAGCATGCGCCCACGCTGTTAGTAAATCGAATGCAGCGTACCTACAAACGCTGCGCTGGTTCTACCTACGTTCTCTGCAGGACCCGTCGTCGCTTCAGTAGTGGCACCGAGTGGCCTCGCTCATGTCTCACTAGGCCTGCCTGACCCAGGCACTCGCGACCGCATGTTCTACAGTACCATGCGCTTGATGTCGATGGAGTAAAACCAATTGGTGCTAGCCGCTTCCGCATTTGCCGCTACTTTTCCGCATGCATGAGGGCTTTCTCCTGCACCTCGCCAACTGCCTTCGTGATCAGATCGCGCTATGCACGCCGATCAACCGCCTTCGATTCCCATGATCTGCAATCAAGATTAGAACGGGTAAGGCTCACTTTAATCATCTCCTGGTACCGTAACTTTGGTTTCCCCATAGGCCGCTTCCTAATCCTCAGCTGACCGTATAAGAGTTGTTCCGGTAACTGCGTTGAATCCATACGGCTCACATGACCGAGTCACCACAGGCGTCTCAGTAAAAGTATGCGGTCCACCGCATACATCTCACTTTGTCGCAGCACCTCTGTATCAGCAACTCTGTCGCCCCAACTGATGCACAACGTTGCAAATAGTGTTAGGCAAATGTATAACAGATAAAGTTAAGTACATGGGGCCAGAAGAGGATAAGTGGAGAGCAAAACGTCTGTTTCTTGGGCCTATAACCTTCAAGATGGTTTCTTTTTATACAAGGGGCATATAGATATTTATTTTGCGGTAAGCATACCGATTGTATTTGGAATAGGCGGAGTAAAGTAGCTAGTACTCAGGCTTAATGAAAACATATCAATTAAAGCCAATTAGCGACTGACATCTACGAAGGTACAGAGAGCTACATCTGAAGCTGGTACTTGGACGACGTTTTGGACAATTCTATTGCCAATCTTAGGTGTATCGACAGTAACGATAGATTACACCTTATAAAATGCTTAGGTCTGGTAAGATGCCTTTAATATACGTAACTCAAATGCATTAAGCCTAGTATATTTTACGCGGGCCCAGTTGTCTAAGAATTTTGAAAGTGCTAAAATGCAAAGCTGATGACTAGCAATGAAGGTGTAGATAGGATGTAAAGGTTGAAGTTTGCCTGCTCCGTTGGCTTCGTTATTGCCCTGCAATATCCTGCTTGAGGAATACCTGCGTGGTTGCGAACCTGCCAGTCAGTAGACTAAGCTACACAGTTTTTGAGCTTTTAAAACATTGACAAAGTGACCGGGAATAAAGAGAAGCCGGAGGGTTGTACATACCGGTTGGTCCATGCAGCCTTTGGACCAACATGGCACTGAGGGCACCGAGGCATTTCAGAACTAATCAGAAGTAGCTAAATAGCTTTTGTAAGCAGAATTCTCAACTTAACACCTGCAAGATGCGTGCGACTGAGCCGACTGAGACTTCCTCGTGTTGTGGTTGCAGTAATAGCTAAGAAGAAAATATAGGGTCCTTGATGTAGATAATGCATGTGGGTTAGGCTACCGGTTGTCCCTTAGAGAACGCTTTGGTGGTGGCGTCTACTCTTTCTATATTGAAGCCATAAGGCTGAATTGTTCGCAGGAACATTCAAGTAGGTCAAGAAGAAATGCTTGAAGACTAAAGTCGTCTTGTACGCGGATTTCTATACTTAAACCTAGAAAATGAGTGCGACGGATGCTGCTAAATTCTCATAGGTGTTAAGACAGTAATGACAATGAATGTGGATGAGTTGTGAGCTCAGGGTTCTTAGATGTCATGCACTGCATGTATCCGCCCCGCCACATTGCGAAGAGCGCCGTTAAGCTTACGGTTATGTTTGCGTTATTTCGTCCTTTAGGTGGAACGAACTATAGCGCATAATACAAGTTTGAGAGCATTTCATCACGGTGCTTTTTGTAAAACGTTAAGTTAAGGGCAATTATAGCGTGAGTCGGAAAGGCATTACAGACGCTGGACACACCGAGGAGGAAAACGTTCCGTCGACAAGCAAGTCGACTGTACTGCGTAGCCAGTTTGAGCTGACGACCTTTCATTTTGGTATTTCGACTCAGTTGCAAGGGATGGTGACATGGGTGAGTTGGGTTCATCAGTATTAAGTAAACCCTGATTACGTTTCCCGCTGACGCCGATATTCACCACTGTACACTCTCAGGGACCGCAGTCTGCGTTACTAGGAGAGATGAATCAATCCTTTAACAAGTTTGGTCGCTCTACGTTGTGGCGCTTCAAGTGCATCGACCTCGCTCTTGCGCCAGGGACGCCAGGCCTGGATGGTATATTCCACCTTTGGCCCGGCGTAGGCTTTCAGCATTTGCGGAGGGACCGTTGGCTCTAAACTGCCTGAAGCCCCCGGTAAATAATTACATAATTTAATAATAGTGTATTCTCGATTGCGTGGACGCAGGCGTTATCAGGCTTGACCAAATTGTTGCAAATAATTTTTCTGCAGGCACATCGAGTTGCATGCCGAAATGAGGGTGCATGTGCGGAAACATCAAAGGTTAAGTGGCAATTGTTTGCTTCCGTGTGGATGTAGCGTGGTGTGGAAATTTGTGGGCAGTGACTTTTGTTATGCCCGATAAATGTATAAATATGGCACGTTAACCAGTCACATACTGGATTAGTGTGTTTTTATATATGTAAGTGTATGTGTTGGTGGGCATTGTGAGCGAAGTTGTGAAGTGTGACTGATTTCGTGCGTTTGTTTGATGTTTTCGCCATCGTATGCATGCATCTATGGAACCCCTTGAAATGGACGACGTTTGTAAAGTGCTAAACCTCCAGAGTAGGAAGGGGCAGTGACTTTATTTAGTCGCGAGCGACCGCCGCCACGTCGCGGTGTTGTTCAACGGACGTTTCTTGCTGCTCACAGGAAGAAAGCTTGCTGGGCGAACGCCCACCACTTTCTGGAAGACTGCTGCTGGTCTGTGCGCTGGAACGGGATTAAACCGAACTACCTGCGGGCACCAAGTAGAGCTAGTTCGGCTATCCAGTCCAAGAGGTTTACTGGCTATTGTTGGTGCCTTCTCAGCCTGTCACGAGTCACCAAATTCGTCCTGCACGATCACCCAGAGGTCGTTTTCTTGGGAAGCACCTTGTACCTGTTGGTCCCCAAGTCAATGTTCTTAGATAAGCTGATAGCGTATGTGTACGAGGTTGCACTTAGTCATGTTGAATTGGAGCTTAGTTATGTATCAAAAGGGACAATGCAGGCTGAGAGGAGACGCAATAGTGCCGTTCAAAATTATGCAGGGTTCTGAACGGCTTGAACTAGCCCAGCCACAGCACTTGCGATGACATTAACTGAAGCCCAAGCATTAGAGAACCGAGTTGGGCATCATGTTGAGATCCATTGTGCCTTGTGTAATCAATAACTGGAATAATGCATTTTCATCCATTACTGAATGCGGCACAGCGGTGGCCGTTAAACGAGAGTAGGGTTCTATGAGTCTGTAGAGGGAAGCTTTACATTTAACTGAAAGAGCAATAAAGCATAACTCTCGTAACATAAATGTTTGCTGCCACTTCCTTTACTAAACAATTATATTTTGTTATTTTATAGTTTTTAACTTTAAACTTGTTCAGTATGCATTTGATCAAGGGAACGCGGTTGTGTATGTGAACGCAGATATTTGTTCCGTTAAAATGGATGAAGAATGGTCAAAGCCAAAGCTTCTGCTCAGGGCACGACTTACAACGTAAAATTCATGGGTGTATACGGCTACAAGGCAGGTACTCTTTATATATACTGCGCTCCCACAGCAAATAGTTAGAACTTATGACCAAAAACAGACATTTATCCCTTAAATACATAATTTCAAAACACGTTCATTCTAACGAAAGAAAGTGTTCTTGCTAAAACGAAGAAAAATGAACGCATTGAGTATTTTACATTATGAAGGTCAGTTAACGGTATTTTCATGCTAATAATCTATGGGCAAGCCTTGTTTATGTATGTGAATTGCACTGTTGTACACTGAATTAAATGTGGTCTAACTAGGTGTTAGTCTAAAGTGTATTCAGCATTTTTGTAACGTTGTTTGACCATTTCGCTGTAACTTCCTACTGCATGACAGCACAACTTTTGTGTTTCTTCATTCTTGCAGAATCCGAGAGTTAATCAGACGTCAAGGTACGTGGGGTTCTGGTTCATTTAACGGTGCAGGTAGTCTGAGGCAATTTGCTAGCCTGTATCATCTTTGGAATCTGACCTCACATAACGCGGGTCTTTCATTTTGTTCTCTTCAACTATGAAACTATGAACCTACGGTTTTGTTTGCCTGACTAGTTGCAAAACAAGCTGTTCAATAGGCGTTGGCTGATAGTTAAGCTAACTTACTAACTTAGGACCACCTCAAAGACGCAATTAGGTAGCTTCACCCATAGCAACCCCTCGTCGTCCCTGTCGACCGTCCGCGGATAACGACGTACTTTGTATGCATCTGTTCCATTGGTAATTCTGTTGAAGAAAAGCGATAGCATATCGTTTCTTTGGAGAGTTATTTGCTGCGTATTCGATACGTAACTTGGTCTCTTACCTCCACGCTGCGCCAAAAGGGACATTGCTCGCTCGAAGCCTTTAGGTGTTTGCACTATAATGGGCTGCTGCTTTTAGTCTGTGCTAACATCAATCTCGATAGATATGAAAGCCTTCAAGTTACCGCATTAAAGTTAATCGATTTTGCTCGTTGTCCTTGTTCTACTGTATTAAGTTGCAGACAGCCCTTGAAGGGACTAACTCGACTGAGTGCACGCTTCTCTGGGCTGCTGCACACTGCAAGGACTGCGCAAAGCTCACAAACTTCTCTATAGTTCCTCATTGTAGCTGGTCCAGCCACTCCCATGGGCCCTCAAACAGGAGTTCTACTGCCACTTCCTCTCAATCGATTACGATGGATAAACGTAGCACTGTAAGGAACGGTAGTAGTATGTATCTGTAGTTAGCAACAACCCAATACAGTAGTCTACGTCTATGAGTACCAACGTACAAAGGACGAAAGTAAAGAAAACCAAGGGAACTGAATAAAGCCTAAGCTGCTTACATCCTAAGCTGAAACTCGTGCTCGACCGTGTCAAACAACTGTAGAGAGCCATCAAGACCATTCAACAACCAAAACCTATGCATGCTAATGCACGTGGACGTCCTCCTGTCGACCTTTGCTTAGGTATATTTTATGCTCATAAGACCAATAAAGAAACCCCTCGAGATGATTTGGAATATTGGTAGCTCGGGAGGCTTGCTCAGTTGTTGTGGAGTTCTCCGAGCTGGGCAACTTGGTTGCAAACGTTTCGCCACCATTCGAGGTGGCATCTTCAGTGCGGAATTGATAGCAGTTAAGTAGCAGTAGCTGGTAGAAGCAAACCCAGTAATGGATTCAATAATGGCATTCACCTAGTTGCTGCGCTTAGACTTGGTAGAATGTTGGATGACCAGCATAGGTCTGTCGACTAAAAATTGTAGGTCAGCGTAAAAGCAAAGGTAGTAGCATACACAGACGGACTTTCTGAAGCAAAGGGGAAACTTTCTACCTTCCACGGTACGTTACTCCAGAAAACAGAGCTAGAATGAAGAAAGGTGTCGATAAGTCGCGTACTTACAGAGTTAATGGACTAGACAGGACAGGATGCAGGGATATAATAAGCTTTCGGTTAACCAGCGTCCCGTGTCCTATGTCACTAAGAGAGAAGAGCTCCAAGCACCTCG
Organism: Dicrocoelium dendriticum; assembly: GCA_944474145.2. Classification (NCBI taxonomy): domain Eukaryota; kingdom Metazoa; phylum Platyhelminthes; class Trematoda; order Plagiorchiida; family Dicrocoeliidae; genus Dicrocoelium; species Dicrocoelium dendriticum. Next base: position 15,185,780 of record OX104068.1, on the reverse strand, counting down.
ACGTGATAATAGATCATCTCGTTGACACTAAACGTGGAAGAAAAGAAAGCAAATGAAGGAAGGAAGGAAGAACCAAAAGGACTGCGTACATGTATTTGCATAGGCTACTTGCTTAGGGCTAGAGGCTGAAAGGAGGATCTACACGTATTCGGGGAACAGGTTTGACTACATTTCGTCCAGGCTTTGGTTGAAGTGCTCTACCGTTTACATTCCAATACTGTCGAAGAAGTGGGTTTCAACTAAGCACTACACGAGTTGAGAAGAATTTAGCCCTACTATCGAGCCCGGGTCTTTGTTGTTTCAACTTTGTACCATGGCCCCGCAAGTAGTCCGACGTAGCTGGTTCCAGGAGATTGGTTGGCTTGAGACCGCTGAGACCCTTCCTGATCTTAATGGTCTCTAGTAAGTCCTTTCGCAACCTACGTCTCCTCATTGAGTACAACCTTAAGTTGGCTAACCGAACCCCGCTGGCCTTCTATCTTTCGAATAGCCAGTCCTTGCACATTCTTAATACAGGTGACGTCCTTGTGCATAAGAGCGCTAATGTCTGAGCACTGCATTCTGAACGTGGTCTGACCACGGCTTTATATAAGAGGAGAAGGACTTCTGACCTAGTAAAACCTCAAGGCGCTCCTAAGTCGAAATATCTCCTGTCATCCTTTAGTAACAACCTGCTTACAGTGCGTCGAGGGCTTGAATTTATTCGTCAAGATGATGCCAAGCTCAATTGTTTCTATAAAACCCTGCAATCTCAGGGACCCAACAGAAACTTGCAGTACCATATTTTGGCCATTTTGCGTCAAGGTTTGGCTGTTGCTGACGCCTACGTTCAGATCCCGTTAGTGTGACCAATTAACAACTGCAACCAAATCGTTAGATATAGGAACCCAGTCTCCCTTGCAACCAAACATGAACTCATCAGCAAAATTATAGCAGCGCACCTCAAGTGAAGGGGCATAGATATTTATGAACATAAGAACCAGTAGCGGACCCAGTGCTGCAATCTGAGCGAATCTCATATGTGCAGTACTTGTGCTCAAACGATCCTTTCCAACCCTAACACGGAAAGTCCTACTGCAGAGGAATGCGGATAGCCAATGTAGTTGTGCACGTGGTCCAAACCAGGTCAAGCTTTCCAGCAGCAAGCGGTGGTTTAGCGATTTATAAGATTTACTGTAGTCAGGAAAAGTCTCTACCAGGTTCCCGTCATCACTACATGGGGTTATCTCGTCAAGCAACCCAGCAGGTTTATGAGGCATGACGTTTTGCTGACAAATCTATGTTGTTTCGCTCTGAGCAAGTTATAGGCGGTGAGTGGCTCATACATTCGACCTCCGATGAGCTTCCCAGACACTTTATTAGCATGTTAAGCAAACTAACGGGCCCACAATTATTCGGCAACTTGTTTGTACTAATTTACGTAGGGCCACTACTATCTTCAAACCAAGAGCGGGTTGCGCTGCTTCCTCAATCTGGCCGTTACCACCTGTCCTCACTGATTAGTTGAATTACCTGTGTCTGCCTAGAGCCCCACCTTCGTGTGGTTTATTTTTCCTATTGTGGTCACGCTTCTCCATATTATTACACAACTGTAAGCTCATTGCTTCATTATCTTTCCTTGGCTACCTTCGCTTCAGCTATAACAATTTTCCCTATAAATCCACGCACCTCCTTTAACTAGGTGTTCGACCGTCCATTCCACGTAAGAAATCAATTAAGAGCAAAGTCTGCTACATACTTATAATGCCCTTTCTTTCTCTATTCTCTATGTACTTTTGACTTACCTGTAACACCGTAGAGCACCACCTTCAAGTGGTTCACTTCATCATTTTTGACATCGCTGACCCAATTTTTACACCTACAGGTTCATAGCATCGCTGACACTCTCGTCTCTCTCTTCCCCTCTCTTTTCTCTCTCTTCTTTTCAGCTACAGCATTTGTGCCTATAAACCATCCCACATACCCCTAACCTACTACCTAACGGTCCATAACTTAATCTTTCCGCTAAGGACGGGCTGTGCTGCGCCAGGCACATGGCTTGTACGCCTTCCGTTGTCCCTGTCCACTTGACCTACATGTAACACCGTACAGCGAGTGGTTTATTTAGTCTAGCAGGTCGACGCTGCCCCATATTATTCTACTGCTATGGGTACTTAACATCCCTAGCTTTACTAGGCTATTTTCCCTTCAGCTACGGAAATTGTCTCTATAAAGCACTTCCTCTCCTCTTAACTGAATTCTCTCCCCACAACAGCAACATAATTACCTAATTAAGCCAGCCCTTACCCGCTCTGTGCTCTATGCCCATCCAAGCTACCTCTGATATCTTGGAGCTCCAAATTCGAGTAGTTCACTTGACCATCCTGGCATCGCTTTTACATTTTATTTCACAGCTGCAAGTTCATATCATCCCAAGCTCCCCTACCCCATCACCAATTCAACTAACGAAATGCTTTCTGTAAATCGACTCTCGTTATCTCAACTGAACTCTTGGCGGCGCATGTCCATTATTCTCTGAAGTAAGAGCTGATATCTTTAAATACCAAATCCCGAAACTTCCCTGTATGTTATCACTGTCCATCTGACTTACTTGTGACACCGCTGAACTCCATATTCGAGGGACTCGCAGTCGACTGTGGCGCCGTTGTGTGAGTTTATTTCACAGAGTCAGCTCCACTGCTCTGCTAGCAACTCCATGGTAAATGCTGCAGCTGTGGCATTTGAGCATGTCCCACAGTGCTCCAATGAGACAGTCGTTTTCGTCACAACTGTGTACTGTACTATCTTTCCTTTGATGCACCACACCAATATCCCGATACCTAGTTTCTGCACACGAGTCTTGCATACTGAGCTTTAATATTAGAAGGCACACACAAGCCGATGACACTACAGTTTAGCGATATACATGAAGGCGTGGTAAAATCTTTGGCCAGTTCACTTTACACAATATTTCACGTTCGAAGTCCTTCCTTTCTGTGACATTCTATAAACAAATACATAAATAAATAGTTTATTCTCAAATTCATAGACACACCAACTCAGGCATGATCAAGGTTTAAAAACAGTTATCACGACGATACATTAGGTTCAGTCGTGTGTAGTTGAAACGCTCAAGGTACTATAAGTGCAATGAAATGGTGCATGTAGACGGAGAGTATCATATTCTTGCGTGTGTCGGGAAGCGTTGAAATATGAGTCTAGTCGACTTGCACGTTTGTAGTTGTGGGCACGGACTTTATTCACTGGCGGGTCCCAGCCGCCACGTCTCAGTGTTGTTAGACAGACATTTGTGGATTTTTATAGGGAGAAAGCTTGCCGGGCGATAACCCACCACGTCCTTCAACACTGTTGTAAAGCATTTTGAGCATTAATGTATAACTAGCAAAGCCGTTTGACGACTGATTTCTTATTCGGTATTTGCAGGCAAATGGCTCCTAATTTCCTCTGTTATTTAGACAGGTAATTTGATCGGGGCCGCCATGATTGTTGAGGCCGGTTGAGGAGGGAAACGTCGCGAATAGTCGTCTTGTTGTGTGTCTAGGTGTTCAAGTTCAAATTTTCTGCTCTCCGTATTATTCAATGTATAATGTGTGGGAGTATGAAGATGAGTCTAATTCTCCGCACTGGACAAGGGTTGTGGTGAATGTGGTTGGGTCCGTTTGGAGCTCAACCATGCTCCGTTTAAGTCCTTATCGTTTGTTACGTCCGTCTTAAGCGAAAACTGTTCTTCAGTCCAGTCCCAGATCTCCAAGAAGTTTCGGACCTCAGAGAAAAGGGAAAGTGAGGGACAACCGAGAGAAGACCGCAAGAACAGGCATGGTGTTAAACATTTTAAACGTCTTATTTTACAACCTTTGAACTCGTCGCCCGTGATTCCTTCATCGAAATGTTGAATAAACTTATCGGGATCGTTGCACCTATATATACGATCTATGGACATATGCTGGCTGCTTGGACACTACCTCGTGCATTTTTGTCCCCATGAGGTGCATCATCTAATGTTTTGAATGATTGCGTTTAACGCATTTTCAACTTCAGAAACTGACCTCAAGCAAGCTTCACTTCACTGCAAGTGTTTGCCTTATTTGCGATGTCTTGGCGTTATGCACGGTTCACCTCGCCAGTAGCTAATTTCTCCTGGTATCAGAATCCTTATCTGTTTGGCGCCATTATGTAATGTATAGTTCACCAACCTCGCCAGTGAGGTATACCGATTTTATGCTTTTCAATTGTTTATTATCCGTGGTACATACTGCTGCGCTCAACAATACATGATTCCAAAGACCACAGTAAGCTCCACGATCGTAGAAAACAGCCTCTCACAAGGGCTTTATCTCCATGCAGGCACCCCACTTACCTGCGATGGTTTTCCTCCGTGGACCCGTCAGCTGCACTCACCTGGCCAGGGGGTTATTTGCTCGGGCAATTCTACTGCTTATGGTTTGCATTCCATGCTCACCTGCGCAACGCAACAACCCAATATACACTGCCCTACCTTCGACCAGTACCGCTGGCCCTAACCGTTAGCGTGTACCCTGACTAAGCTTTCCGCTGAGCCAACGAATAAGCGGATGTACCACGACTGCAAGTAGCCGTTCAGAAAACCAGTCATACAAACGCATTGCAAGTACCTCAATGCTATCTAAATTGTCACAAAGGGCAGTGTTTCAGAAGATGGTGGGTTTTGCCTGGGAAGCGGTCTTCTCATGAAAAGCCAAAACCGTCAGTTTACCAACACTGTGACGTCGCCTATGTGACTTGCCACCGAAATAACCTCGTAACTTACTGCTTCACACGGAGAATGGCCTCAATATCCGCTATTTGCCAGCACAAGGTGTTTGGCGAATATTCGTTCGGCCGCATGGGCCTACGGAATATTGGAGATTAATCTTTAGAACCATTCGGACACCCGCAGAGCATTTCCGTAACAGAAACACTTAGTGATCTTGCAGCGCTTCAGCGTCAAATTTCTCTTTGACACCAACGCTCCTGCCCTTCGTCTTCGTATCATTTCTACGCAAAAATCATATACAATTTTCCAGTCATATATTTTCCCAAAACCTAGCTCTGTCGGGTGATGTACACACGCTTGTAGTATTTCTGTGGCTTCATCAACCACTTAATCATGTCTGTGCTGGCGTGTCGCGTTTCTTCAAGAATATAAGTATTTATTTATTGTCATTTAACTGCCGCTTTTCATTAATGTGGGTAACGCGCCATTCGTGTATTGCTAATCCATGTATGGACCCGTTGTCCGTTTAGACGCATGAAATACGCCAACGCCGGATGGGATGTGTGAAACTGTAACCTGCTGCTAACCGGGGCCAAGTGTATACATATAAGATCAAAACGCACCAATGAGGCACGAAGACAAAGCAGCGAAAGCACCATAGTCACGTGACTGGACACGTGTAGTTACTGGGCTTGGCATGACGCATCGGTTGTGGATGTCCGCAACATCCCTTTGCATGATTATAACATGCAACGTTCTATAAATCTGTGAACGTCGTGGTCTTCGACCAGCTTTCGGCGGATCGATTTTATCCAGTTAAGTTATTTCCGTCGTCTCAATTTGTTCTGGTGCAACGGTTTCATCCTCGGGGTTGGCTACTGCGGATACAAGGAACCGAATAAAGTCGTTGTACCGCGTACGGTTGCTTCGGTTTCCGGCTGTATAACGGCGTTCGTTCATGAACTAGTCAGTACGGTTCTGAGCTTCCATATCGGCTGAGTTAGGAGTATCATATACATCTTTTGCTTCGGCATCAGCCTCCGGGCTTTCTCGCGTGCCTGTCCACCATGGTGCATCCGCGGTTTTTGGAAACGCCTGGTTTGACTGGGGTCTGAAAATAACACCCTGAACCGTGTACCTAAGCGAAGCTCATACTGCCCCGTGGTTGTTTGCCGTTGGATTCCTAGGCTGTGACCCGATAAGCGAACAGGAGCCGATCTAGTCTGATGCACAGATCTTCGTCTTTTCTTCAGTAGCCCGGCCGTCGCCGTGTGTACTGCTCCCTCTGCCAAACCATTGAACCCGAGATGATATGGTGTAGAAGTCTAATGGTGCATATCATTACTCCGTAGATATGGTTAGGAAGCTGCATTTGTAGCTTGTGTAGGGTTATCTGTAACTAAACCTTTTGGCATATCATATATAGACAGGCCAATGCGCACTTAATTAATGGTAGTCTTCGACGTAGTGTTCGGAACAATACGCACATCTAACCATGTTGCGTAGGCATACCCTAGAAGTAGTGGCGTTTTGTTTTCAATGGGACCGAAATAATCTGCGTGAACACGCTGCCGTGGACCATCATGTAGTTCCCAACGGTGAATCAGACCGGCCGGTTTGTCTTTCTGATTTTGTTGTCATATAGTACTGCGTTCAACGGAGCTTCGATATTTCGCTTGCTTGTCGGTCCCCAACAGTGGCCATTGGCAAAAGCATACATGCAGACGACGCCTGGATGAGCATTAGGTGATTCCCTCAATACAGCTGATCGGGGAGCATACGGCATAATGATACGGTATCCACGTTTGATACATCCTTCATGCAGCCTGAGCTCTAATCGGCAATTGAAATACGGACGTAGGGCTTCGGTGGATCAGGAATCCTAACAGCTTAACCTCAAACGTTTCAGAGTCAACAGGTTGTGACCTCTGGCTGTAGCTCTCCCAACCATGTCAGTGGACATTGGAGTGGTGTCTATGGGTTCAAATAACTGGACGAATTCGCAAGGCGCTGCACCTTGCTCGTACGTTACACTGCTTGTGGCAGTCTACTGAGGACATCGGCTACAGTATCATGAGAACCAGTCAGGTATGGAATTATACATTAAGCGGAAATGATGTGTGCCCAGCGAAACATACGCGGTGCATTAATTTATGCTATACTTTGTCCCTCGCTAAGAGACGAAATCAGTGCTTTATGGACTGTCAGTATGACTAACCGATTGCACCACAATGATTGATGGAATCTTTTAACTCTACATATCACTGCTCGTGCCTCTTTGTCCAACTGTGCGTACTATTTCTCAGCGGCCAGCAGTGTTCGGGATTCAAAAGCCATCAGTTGCATGGTTCCGTCGTGGATCTGCTGCGCTGCGCCGGCACCCGCTCCTTACGGCGAGGCGTCGCATTGTAAAACCAGAGGTTTGTTTGGGTCACATTGCACCAATACAGGTGAAGTAGCTTCTTCGCCTTCAAAATTGCTTTTTCCTCCTTCATTGTCCATGACCACTTGGCAGGCTTCTTAAACAAAGCATGAGGAGGAGCGATCTCGGAGGTCAGGTTTATTATGAAACGATGGTAGTGTGAAAGCCTTTGAAAAAACGAACGTAACTATGCTTGGTTATGTGGACTGGGTGCAACCGTGCTGGGCTCCAGTTTGTCCTATTTTGCCTCTAACCCATGTTTATCCAGTCCGTATTGAAGATAAGCAAAGCAGTCAACTGAGGATGTTCATTTGGAACGCTTAAAACGCTACCCGTTTTCGGACAATCTGTGTAGGACAGTAGCCAGTGCACAGACCGTCTAGTTCTGTGTTGGCCATGGTTAGTAAGTGATCAAGTATGTACAGGTATTCGCTACATCACTATGACGTTGTCCATTGTCCTTCGGAAAATCCCCGGGGAAGCCTTACTACCAACGGTGTTCTAGTGTATTCAAACAAAGCCAACTGGGTGCTAATCCTAGTAAGCGGGAGAAAATCGTCAGCCAAGTCCACCTGGGAATAAGCGTGACCTTAATCAAGTTTATTACACTTGACGCCACCAGCTAGGCATATTAGGGCGACATTTTTTATATCGTGTAACAGTTCCTGATAATGTAGCGATTCACTGTTAGTTTGAAAACATCACATATCAACACCTTGCGGGCTGGCTTAAGCAGGGGACTATCGGTGCTTTCCATTCGGTTTATTAAACCGGTACCACTGCACTTCTTTGCTACAGCCGTTTTTATGCTACCTTAACACTTGGCCGTAAATAATAACATAGTGATCTAGCCTAACAACATTTTGGCGCACCAGCATTCGCCATATGGATTTGACTTTAAAATCCTTGAGTTTCTCCAACTGCTGTTCGTTATATACTTCTGGGTATCACGTTAGGACACCGCCTAAGGTTTCCACCCCACGGAGTTGACCGCATTCAGCCCCTGCGATAACTGTTTCATCCAATTAGGTTGGTTGATGCAAGAGGAACAATAGAGGCATTAAGTTGTGCGCCCTCCTCTGGTGTTGTAACAGCACCTGACTTTTTTCCAGTTTTGAAAAATGTAGCACTCGATCCCAAGTTAGCTAATGGTGGAAGTGCACTCTGGTCAATAATTGTCACGGCTGTGCCGGTGTCTGCTCCAAATAAAACAGTCCGGCCCTTAACAAATCGCGTGATCATACACGGAGGGCTTTTTGAACAGTTCGCAAATGCATGGTTCATATAGTTTAAGCTTGTATCGCTTGATTCACCGTCGTCTTTGTTCAGCGATTTACTCGAAACTTGTGATGGTAGGGAACAGCATACCCAAACAAAATGGTCAAATTTACAGCACTTCCTACATTTCGTGCGGAGGTGAGGGCGCTGGTTGGGGAGGGTTGTTATTCCCCGCATAGGTAGCACATCAACTTAGCACCATATTCTCAGAGGAAAAAGTTGAGTTGCTTTGTTCGCAGTTTCTGCTGACTGGCCATGGTTAAAAATAGAAAATCAGTTTTCCGGATATTCCCACTGCCGAAAATGTTGCAAACGGTTTTCTTATTTAGTTTCTACTTCCTGGGATATTAGCTTTTCCCTTCATCCAGCATCTATACTTCAGCTAGCAGGCACTGAATTTTCATGACTTTTACAAAACGCATCCTAGTGCTCTTGTTGTAATTACCGTTTTGGGTGGCTTGGTGGTTGTGTGCGTTAACCTCGTTTACGCTTTTCCGCGCTGCTGCTGTAACTTTAAAAACTGATAGGGAGCAGAAGACGCGCTGTGCTGGAGTTCGCATCGTTCCTTAAACAACGTAATCAGTTGTGCGACTCCAGATTTAACCATTAAGTTCATGACAGCGAAATGTCTTTGTTCTTCGAAACCAAGGGCCTAGCGGCACAACATAAACCGGTACGGATCTGACTGTGTGATGGAAGCATCCAACAAGGGAAAAGAGTCAGCAGCAGTTGGAACAAAGTTTCCATTGCATTTATGTTCGTAATGAACCTTTTTATGCCGCCTTCAGCCAAAGGAATGAGACCCGCTAGTGTAGGCGTGTAGCCCGTCGCAATCTTGTTACGTACCAATCGTGTATGCTTAATCCTTATATGGACCCGTATTTCGTTTAGACCTACGAAAAACACTAGCGCAGGATAGGAGGTATGAAGCGGTACTCTGCTCCAAACCAGAGCCGTGATAACATATAGGACCAAACGAATCAAAAGCAACAGAAACCAGCCGGCCATTGCACTAACATAACGTGTTTGGGTGCGTGTGGTTAGTGGGTTTAGCATGACACATCGGTTGTGAATGTCCACAAGCTTGTGCCACACATCCTTCGCAAAGCGACATGCTGGAGCGTTCGAGGAATGTTAATTAGGGGATATCTGCAAATGGCTTTACAATGGCTAGATGCACATTATCAAGGCCAGGGGGTTTTTAGGGGTTTAAGCCTTTGAGAACAGAGCGGACCGCTGATGCAGTTAGCACGATTTCCCCCATTTTCCCCTAGCTTATGCCATGGGGCTGCGAGGGGATTGAATATCCATAGTCGGCTCCATGTACTGTCTGAAAAACACGCAGTAACCCTTGCGCCTTAGCTAGGTCTTCTGTAATCTGAAGACGACCTTTTGCGTTTAAGTCATCAAACGCTTCTTTCAACGGAAAATCGACTGCACATAGCTGTAGCAGCTTGTCGGATTCGTCTTTACCTTTCGCGGCGGCCTGAGCTAGTACGAACTTATGGCCTGTCTCTGTAACTTGGCAACCGAGTTAAGACATGTTTGTAGCCCTACCACCTTCGGAATCCGCCGGTCGCACTGAAGCTTTTCCCTGGAGCATCCCGTCGTTTCATCGCCCTGTTATTTCTTCGGCGCCACCAACAAGGCGTTCCTGAGTAGCGTACACTGTATAAGGAAGCAAACTTTCTAGCAACTGCGTAAGCCCACTTTTGATCGTATGCCACCATTGTACCATAGTTGCCTCTGCCTGTCCAGGAACCCAAGTAATGCTATTAGCTATGTCCCTCAAAAGCATGGGATGACGCTGGCTGAGATTGCGCGCCGTGCCGGGTTCCTCTGGTTGCTTCGGCAACGTAATGGAAGGAGGAAACACAAGGTGCTCATTCCTAACGAGCGGGGATTCCACAGTAATGCTTGACAACGGACCATGTCTCGTGACTACAAAGTCTATGGAGGTCAGCGCCTTCCCGTTGCTACGTCTAGTAAGAAAATTACCTTGTTGCACAAAGGTGTTCATGCACTCAGTGAATTAAGTCGCTTTCAAAGGAGTGTGAGTTAATAATCTCATGCTTCCAGTCAACCTGCGGTATTTTCAAGTCCCCACTCATTACAAGCTTGGGGATGAAGGGCAGCTCGTTTTAGCGACTACCTTATTTTCTTGTACGCTCCTTGCGTCAACGATGGGCTACTTTACACGCAACCAATAATTTGACCCTACCTTCCCGGGGTTGCACATAGTGTACGGAGTTTTGCAGTGCTAATAAAGGGAACGAGTAAGCAAAAGCACCACGTCTCCAGTTTGCTACACAGGACGAGCTTTCTGGTATCCAGCGAAGGCAATCTGGAGCCAATCATTTATTGCATCGTTCAAAGAAAGCCTGGTCTCGGTAATCGCAATTATAACAACACCACCGCACCTGAACGCGGGCTCCCGATTTACCACCTAAGCTGCAAGCATTTGTGTAGCATACCCTGTATGGTGCCTGCCACAGTTTCATCCTGCCCTCAAACGCCTTTCTAAAGTTCCTCACAAACGCAGAACACTAGGCGAGAACCCGTTTTTCCGCGCTCTTGAAACCGGATAAGCTGGGGACACAACAGGGATCTGTGGAGACTGTACACGGCTGAGTTGGTGTTTAGATCACCTCTGACTTTGTTGGTGACTCGGGTCTTAGATTGGTGGTCTTCTTCTAGCGCATAATGGCGACCTCATTAACGACAGGTGTCTCAGTTGCACTTGACTGGGAAGTCTAGGCTCCTAGCAACGTCAAAGGAGTGCGCTTCCCTATGCTCAATAACGGAATCACTCTTGGTTCCTGCAGAAAAGGGTTTGTTTCCCTGATTGATAAGCAGCAGTCATGCTCACTCGCTTAAATTCAACCTGAATTCCCTAATGCTGAGTCTTCGGAACCACGCTGCTCTTCAACATATTATTGGCGTCCTTCAAAGGAGGCACCACTGAGTAGCCTTCAGTAAGTCAAGGTCTGCAATAGTCACGTACCATCGAGAGCTTGAAACATCCACTTGGGGAGAATGAACCCCATGAGCTTCACATAGCACAGTATTGGCACCGGGGTAGTGGTTAGAACGTCGATTCACTTGTATCACATGGCTGCTTTTCGCGTTGTGCGACGGTGCTACTAAGATGCATTGGACGCGAGATGCGATAACGACTATTTGATAGCGCACATTTGTTTTACCAGGTGACAACCTTGCTAGGTTAATAAGAAATCTTGACATATTGAGTATTGCACTCTACTGGGATCGGTTTTGTAAGTCCCTACTTGTGCAAACCGCTTACTTTCTTTTATCAACCAACCCAAAGTAGTCTTTTGATGCAAACGAGCTGCGGTATGCCGACAATACGTAGTATATCGTGAACACGCCTCCTACCCAAATCAACCTAGTCTTAGCTCCTTCTATTCTTGGCTATTTCCGGCTGTAAATAAGCGCATTCATCTACCTTCGTATAGCAACTTCCGTATTACGTACATACAGCCCGGTGTGTGAGTGCATTTCACCAACTTTGCTCAGAACACTTCGATGACAGGCTGTTCCCAGGGCATTTTTATGTCATGCCGAACCTACTGAGCCCTTCCTCTTCCGGCGCCGGTTGCCTCTCCGTGATATGACGTGGCTGAAGCAGAAGTCCTCCACTCAGCAAAGCGCGCAATTCTCCGCCAAGCACCAATCAACTGAGAGTACGTGATTACAGCAATCGACTCCTCGTCCGACCATGTACGTTTAATATGCTGCCATAGTAAGCATCTGTCACACTATACATTTTTCTACTACGCCCTAGCACCTATGCACACCACAATAATAAGTGTCCATTAAATCCATGAACAACTCAGGAAAGTCAAAAATATGCGGGAAATACGAGGAATAGAGCTAGCTAAATGGGGTGAAACGCTACAACTGGGGTACCAAAATGCATATTATAAAAGAAAAACACAACAACGAGCCAAAGAAAACTGGTTAGCTAAGGACAGATAAATACTGAAGCGGGCTTACAGATAAGAGAATAGGTTTTGTTCCTGTTCTTGTTTTACTTCCTGTGTAAAGCTAAAAATAACTCAAATTTTGAAGTACAGATAGAGCCCCTGGATTATTTGCTGGTTCAGGAAACTGATCTCTCGTTAGACGAAAGCCTGTCTAGTTTGGACAAGGCACAGAATACAAATGCAACGACCAACCTCCATATTGTGAATATTCAGGAAGTCCAACGGGACCCCGAAAACTTGCTGAAAATAGATACTTGACATACCAAGCCTGGAAAATAATAGGATGGTCTGCGCGTAATATATAAATATATATGTATATATCATTTTATTCTCTTTCATGCGAGGGACGCCATTGAAGGCATGCTCAGCAATGGTACAAACTTGCTCAAGGAATGTGTAATGGTACAAGAATATTTCCTTATGTGGTGATCAATAAACTTAGGTATGTGGGTAGGTGCTTTGCTTGTGTTTTTAAATGTGTTACTGTTCTTTTGAACGAATTCGATCGCGTCGCACTTGTTTAACAAAATGTGACGGCTGTGGATTTGATAAGCTTGTCAGGGTAAGCGTGGGCGGTGACTTTATTTAACAACCGCCACGTCACTGAGTGGTTAAGCAGACAGTTGTAGCATATTGTAGGGAAAACGCTTGCTAGACAAAAACCCACCACGTCCTGGAACACGGCCGTCGAATTATTTTGCTGGAACGGGTTACACCTGGACCAACTACCTAACACAACGTGGAGGTTGTACGGCTAGTCAGCTTGAAACAAGCTAGATGGGATCCACCACTATACTTCAGAAGACCACTCGTATACCATGGCCTTCACAGGGACCTGCTTGTTTTTCGATATTCCAGACTCGGAGGGCAGCACGGGAAGTTAGCAACTGGCTTGAGCTGACGTACTAAATTTAGTTTTGGAGGCGTCGTCCTTCTATACCGGAATGCTGACCTCATAGTTCATGTCGTAGAAGTTGTCGAGGACCGTCATGCAAGACGTAACGATTTTTTGGTTGGGTTCATACTGGATGCAAATCGCTCGTCGACTTTGTAGGCAGAACGACCTAAGGTTCAGTTACTGCACATTGAATTTATAAAATTATACGCAGGAGGCATGGCTTGTTAGCTATTGGGCGACATGAAGACCTCAGCTGTTGTATGGGACCTTGCATAAGGTGCTCTACCTTATCCCTATTGTCGATATAGTTTTACTCGAATACCTCCTAGAGACATACGCGCTTCAGCACATATAGGTTTCCGCTTGAATCCCTCCGGTCCAGTCGTCGCATGTCCTCGGGCAACTCTTCAAGCCAGCAGCATCTGATATCCCTAGCCTCGACGTCTACAAACACTTAAACGCGACAATGGTATCTTCTCCTTTTTGCGGGATAGACGTCTCGCATTTACCAACACGACAGTGCATTACCGGAACTCCTGGCACACAGGCCTTTCACTATTATTATGGGTAGCGAGCGCAATTGACTGGAAAATTCCCCAAACCCCTAGAAATCAAGAATGCATTAAAACCCTTTGGTCGAAATTAATATTACTCATTGAGCATATTGTCTCTATTTCCGGAAGAAGCCCCGTTTACAAATATCCCTCCTGGTTGATTCAGTACTGAGGCTGCTGTTGAATTTACGGAGAAAGTTGTGGGTCAGCTTCAAAGTTAAATTGACTACTGCCGCTCATTCGGAGTACAAACAGGTTATGAACGTGCGCACTACTGAAACCGAAAAACGACATCAAGAAATGTTCTTTGTTAAACAATCCGTAACTGTCAAGAAAATACTGTTTCCCTCTTTATGCGGCAAGACTAGAGGCGGTAATGGCAGTACTGCCACATTGTCACCTTTGGCTGAACCTGTACTTCACAACGACGGCACTAAATTCGAACTATTTGTCCATTAGTTTCTGTCTACTTGCCAGTATCCTTGTTTCCTTGTAAACTTGTAGCTATATCCCTACCTATTTATCTTCCTTGGTCCACTGAAAGTCATTCATGGATATCATTGAGATCTTTTCTTGCTTAATATGTTAGCTCTTCTCAAGGCCCCACTGATTTGTGGCATCCTTTTCACAAAACCGCGGTTAAGTACCGCGGTATTCCCTTCTGTCAGACGTTTCGACCTCAGCTGCCGGACTGCCCCTGGTTGGAAAGTGGATGTTGAGAAGCCTAAATAAAAAGATAAATACGAGCAGGACCCTGTCAATTATATGCTAACTTGCCTGACCATAATCAGCTGTAAGTTGGTGTTAAGGCTAAATAAATAAATAAACCCTTTATTCTCGTGCAATGCGAGTCTAGCCTATGTAGGCAAGAGCATGTTAAAGGCACAACTAAATGTCGGGGAAGGTATAAAAGATGGGGCAAGTTAGCAGTGAACTTCGGAGCTGTGAGTTCATACATGTATGTCGGAATGCACGTGCCAATCTATTATACGAGTTTGCATATGTACCACTGCAAATTCGATGGATCGCGTGGATAGGGTGCGAAGGGTTGAGCGACGTCCGTGGTGGGTGTGGTTGCTTGGGAAATCATGGTGCCGTGACTGTCGTTAAAGGCCAGCCACATCCACCCGTCGTTTTGTTGTTAATCGGACATAAGTAGCTTTTTATAGGGAGGACGCTTGGCAGGCGAAAGCCCGCCACGTCCTAGAGCTCTGTCGCTAAACTGTTGGTACTCCAAGGAAGTCAAATTTTCCTTTTCGATTGAGAAGTCTGTAATTGCTGACAAGCCATATGGCAGTGATTGCATGTTTGACAGGCTGAACATAAGTTAGGTAATTGAGGATTGATCCAGGTAAATGATGTTAATCAAGGGTTTTGAAGGCTTTTTCAGGCAGGCCATGGCTGATTCAATCCTCCGGAGGAAGGCACCCAGATCTAATTGACCAGTGTTAGTAGACTAGGAGGAGATTGAGCAGGTTCGAGATCTGATATGATCCACTTTTGTCCTTTTAAGCTCATTCGGTCGCAAAACCACAGGCCAGGTGGGATCCTTGGCAAGTTTCTGTTGTGCTCTTCAGACCTCGTGGAAGAGGAGAGAAAAGAAAAAGGAAAAAGGAGCAGCAGAACACCAAGGGAACTCGTGACATGTGATGTGAATCCACAAGGCATACATTTTACAACGTGGTGAAAATGATAGAGGAGAAAGAACATATTTGGTATTTTGTGTTCGGCGACCATCTATAAAACCTATGCGAGCGAAGGTTGCCTAATAATTAGAAACAAGAATGAACGGATGAGGGAGGACAAAGTGAAGGTGGTGCAAGCGAAATTAAAAACGGAAAGCTAAAGTTACCGCGGGCAAATCTGCCGGAAACCAGGTTTTTAAACCTGAGTGGTCTAAGCGAGTTAGGGAAATAGCAAAGGCAGGTGAGGCATTGCGAGCCGAACGCATCGGGCAGACAACAAGCAAGCCAGGAGGGTAGAGGTTGGGATAAGTGGTTCAAGCACACAAGAGTGTAATAGCGTTGAAATGGCGTTAGGGGTAATAGTGAGAAGGGAAAACAATCCAAGCAGGGGAAGACAGAAGGATAAGTGGAGGTGCCAAACATGAGTTAGTATATACCAGTCGCCTAGCAGCCGTCAGAAGATAGGCGAGAGAGCCCAGCCGAAACTGGATAAGGTCGAAAGAAGAGAATATTCGGCCCAGCGGAAGTGGGGGAGACGCAACAGAGACAAGCAGATACTCATGGTACAACCTCTGAGACAAAGTATAGAAAAAGCTACATACAGCGGTAAGGGAGAAGAAAGGTGTAACTAATTAGGTGTTAGTGAGCTAATCCAACCGCATGCGTAGACTTATAAGATCAGGATGAGGCGGGAGCAAAAACAGAGGAACCAGACAGCTTAGCAAAAAATGAGGATGATAGGGGTTGGAAAGGCTGTGTGAAACACTTCATTCAACATCACTTGGAAGTGCTTGATGTAATCGCGCCTTCTCAACATGGGTTTAAAAGAGCACGCTCTTGCGTTTCTAACGTACTGTTTGCTCAGGAGCAATGAGCAAAATCGTTGGATGCAAACAAACGTCTATATGTCATTTATGGCTGCTTCGGCAGGACGTTTGAGTAAGCCCCCAGTGTAAGTACTTTCTTCAAGCTTTCGAATATTGGTGTCCGGGAAGGCGGTTTCTTAGATGGCTGCTTCCCTTAATAGCTTTGTAATGCAAGTAAATAGGAACGGAACCATCGCGTGTCCGTTCCGCGGATCAGCGGTGTACCTCAAATTGCAGTCCTCGGCACCAGCTATTCAAGATATTCATCAATGTCCTTCCGACTATGCTCCAAGACGGGTGTCCAATTAATACCGAAGATTTGAGACTCTGGATGCGGTCAACCGGCTGGCTGATGCTGTTAGGTTACACTTTTCACATACTAACTTGCACCACTGGTCCGAGGTCTAGTGGTTATCCATAAACCAGGATGTGCTACTCAGCTGGCGCTGCTTATCCGCTTGGCAACTACCACATCAGTGCCTCCCTCCTAACGACTGCCGTTTGACATAAGGATCGCGGCTTCATTGCTTTCTCCGACCTAAGAACAACCCGGGATATAAAAAACATGTCGCTGCATCTAACAGCAGGTTTGGGGCTATAAGAATACCATTCTCTCGATGGTTCCTAAGATCACCACAGTTCTGGTATTCGCTTCCGCCTTCCATCAATAAATAAATAAATAAATAAAGAAATTGTGTATTCTCGACTAAGCGAGGCACGCCTGCGCAGGCATGATCATGTTAAGAGTACAAAATGTGCAGTTAATGCACAATGGAACAATGGGATTGTTGCATATGTTTATTTATGAATGTATGTAAGTTTGCATGTAGGCGTGTTTAGCTTTGGTTATGGGATTGGTAAATGTCTCCTGTCATTTTGCTTGAATGTGTTTGAAGGTGTCGCCAGTGCTTGCTATCTGTGGACTTGAAGAGATTGTTCGGATAAGCAATCGGTGACTTTAGTTAGTGGCGAGTCACAACCGCCACGTCACAGTGTTGTTAAACGGACATATGTGGCATTTTATAGGGAGAACGCTTGCCAGGCGAAAACCCACCACGTCCTGGAACACTGCCGCCGAACTATTTGCTGAAAGGGGCTAAACCCGAATCACCCAGCTGGCACCACGAGGAGGTTGTTCGGCTAGCCAGCCTCTTACCTCTTACCACCTAGTTGCGCACTCAGCAAGTTCGTGTAAAACCTGCATGAGAAATTTCGGAGGCGAGGTTCCAAATATGCCCTAACTCATCGGAGGATCTCGTAAGACCTTCCACCCTAACTGCTGAATCCATTTTCTCTAGACTACCGGCACCGTCGTGAACATAACCTATGCCAGTTATTCTGAGGGGTCAAATGAGGTGCGACCTCCAACAAAACCTCCAGCTCCACAAACGTATTTCAGCAAAAAGGGACTTATGCGGTGGTATCGGACAGGAGGGTAACTCCGGTACGCAGGATGCCAGAGACTCCGATATAAAATGAAAAGACGGAGAAGGCTGCAAAACTGAGGTCTAATCCGAACTCTTCGTAGCCACAGTTAAACATCTTATCGATAACTTGAATCAATTGAAAAATATGCTTAAGGCAAATCCTTATCCGCAACCGCCGCATCAAAGTGAAAAAGCCAATTTCCCGTAAGGGAACAAAGTATGATCATCGTAAACGGACCTGAGTCTAATAAGGAATCCTCGATTGAAAGGATATGGGAGGACCAAACGATTCTGAGGCGGTGCCGGCGGAAAGGGCATAAACTTCGTTTTCGCTTTTCGCCTCGGCAGGAAGCAGGATGACACCGCAAAAATTCACCCCTAAAAGTGCTCTGTCAGGATGAAGAAGAATGCCGCCGCATCCTCCAGCGAACGTCATGTTTGAAAGAAACTTGCTATGTTTTGAGAGACCTCTCCCCAGAAGGTCGGTTTAAAATGAAGCGGGCCGTTGTTGAACTAGGAATCTGACGGGCAGCTTGTGAAAGCGACCTTCACATGGTGCAATTCCGTGTAGCATAAGGATCCCGCGGACTCGATGAAGACCAATCTTCGTTCCTCCGGTGCCCGTGAATCAGGATTGGCTTGCCTGTGGAACCGGCGAACGCGCGTAGCTTGAGAAACAAATTAGATGAGATTCTTCTCACGAACTCGGAGCAAGAGTCCGACCTGAGGGCTTTTATAAAGCCTAGGCTATCCTCGGATACTTCAGACTCCATATTTATTCCAGGGTACCCGCTAACCCGTGCGGATAGTTTAGGAGGGAGCTCCGGGGGCAGGGTTTTGTTTTACCGAAAGTCGGACCTTAAATTTCAACGTGGAAGCATGTTTGATCAAGCTGGATGGTCTGAAATTCCTTGTGTAAGGTTTCCCAATGGGTTCTGACCGCCCATATCGGCGTTATCTACAGATACCGCTTGGGGCCAGGATCCCATCTTCTAGACCTTGTGAGGATACACGACGGAGGCAAAGGTTGCAGGCTTATGGGTGGCTTCGAGGCTCCAGCAGTAGACTGGGATGCCCTTAATTGCAATTCATCTCCAGCATCATTTGCAACGCATTTATTAGAAACAGTCTTCCTATGTACTCTAACGCAACGCGTTTTAGCACCTACCCGTATTTTTCCAGGCTAGGTGCCACACGTCCTTGACCTTGTGCTTACACCTGACTCAGCAGGTGCCTCCGCTCTAGCCATGCTTCAACCTCTTGGAAAAATTGGGCACTGTGGTCTCCATTTTGTGGACACGACACTTAGCTCTCAAAATCCAGGAAGTGCAAAGACGAACTATCTGGCAAGCTGACCCCTTCTGCTTAAAATTGGCAGCCAGCCTCATGGACTGGAACGTCCCTCATCAGATAGATCTCGATGCTGCTTGGGAACATGTGCTCCAAGCTGAGGTTTATCATTGTTTGGGTTGTTCCAAGGGTCACAAAACAATCCTACTCCATATGACCCCCATGGATAGATCAGGAAAGCGAATCACTTCTGCTGAGAAAGCGAAAACTTGGGGGCCAGTTCAAATTTACACTGGGCTCAAGGTTACGCTCATTAAAAAGAGGTTAGAAATTTAGGCACTCGGGGAAAGCGCGGGAAGGGAAAGTTATATGAGCAGCATCTAGCCGAGCAATCTGCGGTTAATCCGAAAGAGTTTTCGCATACTTAAAATGACGCAGCAAAGCTCGCAACGGTATACCTGCATTGGATTCAAGCAAACATGCCACCGTGCTTCAGATGACATGGCGAAAGCTTGTCTGCTAGCTTCGCACTATTCCTCTGTATATACGACGGAGGCGCCGTTTGTATCTGAGGATACTCCCAGTCATCCCGCTCCTTTAGCGCGTTGAAATTACCGCTGACAGTGTACTGGAACTGTTTCTTGACTTTAACTCAAATGCCGCACCGGACCCCGTTGACTTACACCACGTTTCCTCAAGGAGGTGGCGGAGTTCATTGCAGCAACTACTAGTCAAAACTTTCGGAGTTCTGTTGAAGCCGTTCGTTTCCCAACTAAATGGAAAGAAAGGTTGTGAAACCGATGTACAAATGTGGGAATCGCCAAGACCTAGTGACCTATCGTCCGAGTTGCTTGTCATCAGTCCTCTGTAAAACCATGGAAAGGGTTTTGTAACAGGCCTTACATCTTCATTTTGGGCAATTGGATGCCAACTCACCTGCTCAGCCCGGTTTCGGAGTGCACGCTCTTGCATTACCAATCTGCTTGCTGCCCGAGAAAAGTAAGCGAGGTCAGTGGATGCTGGTCACTGCCTAGGTGTAGTGTTTGTGGCTTTTAGCAACTCGTTTGATAATGTTTCACCAAAAAGAATTCTTATCAAACTTCGTCAGATTGACATGGCTAGTAATTTGTTGGCCTGGATCGCTGGTTTACTTGATGACCGCAGTATGGGGGTGAAAGTTAACGCAGTTGACCCTAGTCCTATTCTTATGACCACAAGGCTCCGTTTTTGGTCCCGAACTATTCAAACTCTTTGGCAACGACCTCCCTGAGGCGCCCCAAATCAACTGCTGGATCTATGTAGATGAACTAAAACTGTGGTTGAAGTATCTAGGCAGGAAGATGCCGACAACTTACAACTGGCGCTCGATCTGCTGCAGGATCGTTCTGTACGTGCAAATGACTATCAATCCTGAGGAGTGCTATGTTCTCCGGTTTGGTGATTAAGAACTTTTCTGTGCTTACCACATTGGTGGTTTTCTGCTGAAGAGTATGCTTGGTGTAAAGGATTTGGGTGTACCTGTTTCTCCAGGCGTAGGAACAACCCAGGAGACTTTGCGGAATGTAGCTTCTGCCAACAGCATGCTCTGTGCCATACGAAGGTCGTAAGACAAATTGACGCCGAGAACTTCAGGCTCATGTTTTCCTCCCACGTTCGTCCAATACCAATACGGAATACCCGCCATCCACCCATTCGCAAAATTTGAACATAAGTAGATTGAGAAGGTTCAGTGGCGCGGATCCAAGTCTGTGTATATGCAACATGTTTTACGATATCCCCATTGACTCCAATGTATGATCTCATTTACTCTGGACTACTGCCGTTGTCGTGGTGAGCTGATTTATAAAAGACGCATTGTATGGGGCGATTTGTCGGAGGAGATGCAGCCGTCCTTCCAGCTCAACACAGATAGTTCAACATGGGTCACAACTTAAAACTTACAATCCGCGGAGGAACCATAACCGGTCCGACGTCACGTTATCCATACGAGTTGTGAATGAGTGGAACAACCTCCCTGAATGTGTGGTAAGTGACCAGACGGCGAAACGCTTTAAGGAACGATTGGACAAGTACATGATGTGCACGCATGGATTCCGGTGTTTTTGCTGCAGCTGTAACATTCCCTCACGAAGCACAGTTTAAAAACGACATGTCTCGTCCAGCCAATGAATGGGTGGTGGTGGAGCTGACATAGGTTCTCCCTTCTGATCTCTACAACGCTATGCATTCTATGCGCTATAGGCTCGTGGCCTCAGTTGAAAACTAGTCAAACCGAGGACGCAACAAGTTCGCCTGTAGGTTGTAGCGTTCCGAAAGATGTATGTTATTTTATGTACAGTAACATTACTGACGAATTGTAACTCAACCTTTTGTTTTAACATCCTTTAAATCTGGCTCTACACACGTCTGCTCTGTAAGCGTCCGCGCTAAGTGTTTACTCCTATGTCGCTTCAGCCGTCCACGTCCTTTTCAGCTCATCGTATCTAATCCACTGCTTCCGAACTCAATTCCTTCTGAGACCCGCGCTTGATTACCCGCATCGTCTAGGACTAGCATCGCCGTCTTTCAAAGCCACCTTACCTACTCAGGCAGCTGACGTTTAGAACAATTTACCAGTAAGTGTAGCAAGTACTACCAAAGAGAGATGTTTCAAGATGATTTTGAATTTCCACCTGCTTAGTATATAAGTATCGTGCCGGGTCTTCGTATAACCGTGTTCCACAATGTGAACAACTTTTCTCCTTAACCCCACTATCGGTCTATTTGGGAAGGGATGAAGCTGACAAGGGTTATTCCATCTGTTTTCTATAATCCACTGTATTAATGTAATCAATGTCGACCTTGCGGTTCATGTAAATTCCAAAACCCGTGGGGTAAATACACCCGTCGAGGAGATTCTTTTATGGATAGCAGCGTGATATTCCGTAACGCAGTGGAATCCACTGCTGCACTTCCTGCCGAACGTACATTAGACAACCTACAGTGGCTTAAGATGTGCGTACGAAGCTTCTTCCGCCTGGGTTTCCCGGTGTTACTGTCCGGAAACTGACTAGATTGGGTAACATCCCAGTTAACGCCCCAAACCCTCGACTGTGCTTACTTCGAGTAGTCCTATCCACCCCGGAGGAACGGAACGCGCTGTTGCGGTTTGCCTTCAAATTGAAGGGTACTAATGTT
>OX104068.1:14988884-15163345 GCA_944474145.2 Dicrocoelium dendriticum | reverse complement strand
GCAGCACTTGCCTAAACATTAGGAACCCTCTCAATCGATATCTGCTGCTCGTCGGAGACCCGCCTGCAAGACTCGTGCTCTATGTTCACTTTGCGATCCCCTTCGGATGACACCAGCAGCACTTTCTCATTGCGCCTATCCGGTGACGATGCAGCTTCGAGCATTGTCCCTGGGCTGAAGCTGCTCTGCTTGATTGTATCCCAATCAGTAGCCTAGGTGAGCAGTCCGAATGGCTGGCTCGTACATACCTTCGAAGCCGCACGGGACTAACTGGTGCCTATTCGTTATCGCTGCCTATGTACCCACAAACTCTAACGAAGATTCGGTAAATGACGTCTTCTTTTATCGCCAATTGAATGAGTTCCTTCGCCACAGTAGAAGCTCGGACACTGTTGTGCTGGCTGGGGATCTGAACGCTCAAGTTGGAAAATTATCCAATGATAAACTGCATCTGGGCGGCCAACGGTGTAGGCTCCCGTAATGATAACGGTTAATAGTTACTTCATTTGTGGGAAGTGGCTCACTTATTTCTTGCGAGCACTAGTTTCCGACACAGCACTCGCCGGAGGGTGATTTGGCACCCACCGGCCTCGAATCAGCTATGGACGCAAATCGATCATATTGCAATAAGTTACCGATGGAGAGACTGCGTCCAGAACTGTCGCTTGATTTGGTGCACATGTGTGGACACCGACCGTGCACTTGTATGTGCTGATCTGCGGATGCGTTTTGGCGGACGCCCAAGACGACGTTGTGAGCGCATTGACACCAGCCAACTGGCGAAGCCAGCTGTTCTGAATGCCTATCCAAGTACGCTGTCATGCGAGTTAAGTAAGCGCTTGCTGGAGATAGTTGAAGCTCACTGGTCTCATATTTATCAGACCTTACTAGAAGCAGGAAAATACTCATGTGATAAGTCTAGTCGCCAAGATGGACATTGGGTCTCTTCGCAGTCTCTGGAACTTATCGATGGTCGCGGTTTCCGGTTGTAAGCGAACACAATGAAACTCGCAAAAAGCGCCGGGCAAAGCTCCGCGCTAGCCTGGAGAGAGACCGCGAATCCTGGTGATCTCATCATGCTTCAGAGCTGGAAATGGCTGCTTCCCTTGAGAACCATCGTAAGTTATTCCATCTGATACGGGAAACGGGCATCAGGAGACCTGGTGTCAGTGAAATTATTCGTGACGAGAGTGTACAACCCATTCACAACTTGTCAAAACGCTTGGAGCGTTGGGCTGAGCACTTTGCATGGCATTTTGATCGGTCGGATTTGTTAGATTTCTCGCCGGCCACTGATCGCCTCGCTCCGTGAGCTGTCCCTTTGGAGTTGCCTTCTCACTCAGAAGTCGAACGTGAGATCGGACTGTTAAATTAAATAAGGCCGCAGGATCAGATAATCTTCCTCCAGCCCTCTTTAAATTCGGGGGACCTGCTCTTTTGGATGATTTATACGAGTTACTAATGAAACTGTGGGAGCAGGAAACTCTCCCAACCGACTAGAGCCACTCCGTCACAGTCTCAATTTTTAAGGGAGGTTCACGATCGGAATGCGGTAACCACAGAGGAATCAGTCTGGTCTCCGTCGTTTCCAAATTGCTTGCCTCTATCATCCTTCCCAGATTGACTGGCACTCGTGAAAGCCATACTCCTAAAGAGCAAGCTGGGTTTCCCCGAGGTCGTGGCTGCATTGACCACATCTTCACTTTGCGTCAGTTGTTGGAGCACCGTCACATATATTGGCGGCCCACCGTTGTCGTGTTCCTCGATATCAAAGGTGCATACCATTCGGTGGATAGACATGCACTTTGGGACTGTCTACTCAGGAAAGGTGTACCTGTGAAATATGTAAATTTTATCCAGGCATTATACGCGCGCTCAGGCAGAGTGAGGGCTGATGGCCAGCTGTCGTCGCGCTTCGATATCTCCAGCGATGTGAGTCAAGAATGCCCGCTGTCACCATTCTTCTTCAACTTCGCCATTGATGAAGTCATGGAAATGGCGTTTACAGGACACAACTTAGAAGGTGTGGATCTGCTCCCAGGAGAACGACTTCTTGACTTAGAATATGCTGATGATATTGCCCTGATCTGTGACAGCTCACAAACGTGCCATGCGGCGTGGGACAGATCAGCAATAGCTGTTTGTCACTTCGGGCTTTGCTTCGCACCATCGAAATGCAAAGCGTTCCTCCAAGATTGGTCTGGACCGCCCCCTACGCTGACCGTTGGTGGGGATCAGCTAGAAGTCGTTCAAAAATTCAGCTACCTGGGAAGTTGTATCAGCGCCCGTGGAATTGAAGATGAGATCACGAACCGTATAGCAAAAGCTCGAGGCACTCTTGTTAACCTTCGCCACTTATGGTGCAGGCGCGATATCACTCTCGCCCTGAAGGCTAGAGTGTATAATGCAGCGGTACGTTCTACCCTACTGTACGGTTGTGAAACCTGGCTTCTTAGATCAACGCACATGGAAAGGCTAGTCACCTTTTACCACCGGTGCCTTCGTAATTTAGCTCACATCTGATGGGAACATCGAGTAAGCAACGAGCGTGTTCGAGGCCTTGTTTACTGCACAGTAAAGGGAAAGAAACCGCTCAGCAGGGTTATTTCACGCACCAAGCTCTGATTGCTCGACCACGTGTTGTGCATACCAACCCACCGACTCCCGCGACGTGCGTTGTTTGCGCGTAGGGGGTGTGAATGGAAGAATAAGAGGGGTAACCAGGCGATGACTTTGTCGAGAGGAATGAACGCCTTCACTTGGAAGCCTCGGTTGGAGCGCATCGACTCCCTGGTTGGGGTCCGAAAGACGATGAACACGTTGGGCTGGATACACTTGGTGATATGGCTAGGAGCCGACCTCAGTGGCATTCGTGCTGTGAATTTCTTTGTCCCACCCCATCCCTCTTAGTCTCCTCCTCCAACAACGATCTCACTGTTTAGCCTTATATAATATCGCATAGTAATTTTTGTTTGCTGCATAGTAGCCGGCTGGTGGCTTTCCGGAACGATGCCCATCCGTTACCGGTAGCTCAGCTGGATTGCACCTGTTGCATTTCCCCTTTTTTCTTTTATCTATTGCGGCACAGTAGCCGAGGTGTTTCCCACCTCTAGCTAACATATGTAATAAATGATGAATGGTGCGTGGAATAACGGTCCTGAGCGGTTCCTTTCCTCTTCTTGAGCCATAAACAAGGCGTCGAACACGCTCATTGTTTACCCGATGTTCCGGCCAGACAAGAGCCAAACTGCGAAGGCACCAGTAGTCGAACATAACGAGACTATTTGTCTGGCGATCTAATGGGCCAAGTTTTACAACCGTACATCAAGATTGAACATACGGCTGCATTGTAATCCCTACCCTTCAGGGAGAGTGATGTCGCGCCAGCGCCATAGGTGAGTAAGTTTAGCAAAAGCGCCTAGAGCTTTTGCTATGCAGTTCGTGAACTCCTCTTCGAGTCCACAGGTACTGATATAACTTCCGTTGCATTTTTGAACGACTTCTAGCTGATCCCCACCAAGGGTCAGCGCAGGACGCGGTCCATTTTGATCTACAGTCTGATTCTTGACTCCTAATGTATCACGTTAAAAATTAGGTGTATCACTTGCAATGCCGTCAGCACATCCCTGTCATTTCTCCAAAGTGGACTCGCGTTCAAGCTCACTGAAAGGTCAAAACAGAGCATCTTATCGCTTGGTCAACTAGTTTACTGAGCTCTGAACTATTCCCATCCGCTGAACTGCAAAGTATAGTTTTATGTAGGATAGAGGGTGCGAGGCAACTTCATGCCTACGATTCTGTGTGGCTCGCATTATGATGTGTTTTACTTGAGTTTATATGACCTCTATCGATATTGAGCATCGTGTGGTCAGTTCCTAAAATCAGCCCGGGGAGCTCAATGGAATGCTTGGATCGTTAAACCAGTTGTTTCAGAGGGAAACTATCGTTCTTAGCCTTCCATGTCTTTGAAACAGTTGATTGCTCCTAGCATGGCTTGTGTCTTTGTCATCCATCGTCCCTTCTAGGAATTTTCTGTTGCAGTCAATCAAGTACTCAACAACAGCAGCACATCAGCCACTTGAACTGCTGTTGCCATAAAACCGCTATGACCTACAGAATAAAGTATAATACGCGGGAGAGAAGAGGGACTTACTGGAAAACCTTTATGCCGTAAGCAAACATTCAGGGTCAAGGCACCTACACTTTGTGTTAACAACCTACCATCACAAACAGCTGGCTATCGCGCAAAGATAAGGTGGCATCACCGAGACAGCTTCCTTGCAACTTTCACTGCCACGCGTCATACTCAACCATTACCCTGTAGATAACACAGCGCCAAACACACTTTACACAGGTAGTCCGACTAGGAGACAGCAGCTAGGCACTAATGATGTCTACTGCGAACCATGTCCTGTAAAGTCTCGAGTCAAGCACAAGGCGAGTCACGTGGACTCCAGCACGGAAGGCGAGACGGACCGACAGAACCCAATTTGGTCGTCAGTGACTTCATTTCACGCTGCCAAGTCAGCTTTTGTCTACCGCGACCATGGCGCCATCCTACATCTGGCAGATTAAACAAAGCCTGCCTAGGTAAGCGGTGACCAGGCATACGTAGCACGTGTCCGAGCCAACGCAACTCAATCAGTGCTATCTGTTGTTCTAAGGAAGTAGCTTTATTTTCACTGCCTAGTCCTCGCCTACGCACATCACACTGATGCCATCCGACACCAGCAATGCTCCGCAGACAACGATGATCAAATACTTGAAGGCGCCTCAGATCTTCAGACCGAAGGGACCGAGTCTCACTCTCATGGAGCAGGACGGCCCTCACTGTGGCCTTGTAAACACGGTCTTTCAGACGGAGGGAAACTCCCTTCTGTCGCCAAAGATGACGCAGGTTCAAGAACGCAGTTCTGGCTTTTGCATTGCGTGAATTGACCACTTTTATGCGCCCATCTTTGCTGATGCAGCTGACAGGGTAAGTGAATCGATCAACCATCTCGCGTTTCTCGTTGTCAACTGTCAAATGGTCATCTAGTTGCTGGTTGTCGTCCAGCAGAACTTTGCACTTTGAAGATGCGAAACGCATCCCAAATGACGGGATCACTTTAGAGAGGCTCTTCCGGGTTGATTGGTTCGCCGCAACATCGTCAAAAAGAAAGACGATATCGTCCGCATAATCAAGATCAACTAACCTTTCACAAGACAGGACGTCGACGCCTACACGTACATCGTGAGATTCCGCAAGCGAACACCCCATGATAGAATCCACGACGAAATTGAACAAAAATGGGGAAACCTGACAACCCTGACGAACGTTGCTTGTTGTCGGAAAGGCATCCGACAGGTCACTGCAGACCTTGACCCGGCCTGTAGTGTTCGAGTTTAGAGCACGTGTGATGTTCACATATTTCATGGGCACATCTTTCCGCGCAAGTATTTCGAACAGAATGGATCCATCTGCTGTATTGAACACATTTAAAGTCGAGGGATACAGTTATTGTCGGTCTGCGGTATGCGTGGCGCTGCTGTAGCATCTGCCGCAAAGTGAATATATGGTCTATACAGCCACGTCCTGGGCGAAAACCGGCCTGCTCTTTCCTAATCCGAGATTCCCGTTCTGCAGTAAGGCGACGAACGATAATCGAGGCCAATAATTTTGTCACAACTGCTGTTAGGCTAAGACCCCTGTGGTTAGCACAGTCTGTGCGACTGCCCTTCTTGTATATTGCCGCTATAATCGATTCACTCCAGTTAGCCGCGACATTCTTCCCTCCAGATATCTTCGATCAGGGAGGTCAATGCTTTGCAGAGGACCTCACCTTCATCCTTAAATAGTGCAGGTGGGAGGGAATCCGGGCCAGCGGCACGAAAACGATTGTGAGCTGTGATTGCGTTTCGGACGTCCATTGCTCATCCTGCGTCACCTGAGTAGGAAGAGATCCGGGAGCAGACGGTCATCTGAACTGATCTTGAAAGTGTTCCACCCAGCAAGGCAAATCTGCACTGTCTGATTGTCACACTGACTCCTGGTATCCTGGGACCAGTGGCGCGGATCAGTTGGAAGTGTTTGCGATGTTTCCCTGCTACTCCGGCCTCCTCCATTTATTGAGCCCTACTGGTCCACTAGGCTTTCTTGTCAGCGCGCAGGCTCCGCTTTAATTTGCGCCTACTAGTCCGTCTGGTAACGTTGTGCTTAGAGTCGTCGGCAGTTTTCTTCTGGATTCCAACAGGTTCACCGACCTCTCGGATATCCAGTGACCACTGCGGTGACGATTGACAGTGCCACAAGCAGATGCTCCTGTGTTGTGCATGGTGGTCGAGATACTATTCCACTGAAGCTTAGTGTCATTAGGATATGACAGTGAAAATTCGATACTCAGTGCGTCTTGATATGCTTGCCCGACCGAAGCCTGAGACAATTTCTCAGTTGCCGACGGGAGAGACGCTTGGTGCCCCTCCCGGTAAGTTTCATGCTAAAGCGTTAACGTACCAAGGCATGGTCAGAGTCGACGCAGATATTCCAGTGCGAGCAGCAATCCAGCATGGAACCACGCCACCTGTAACTTATGGCAATGTGATCAATTTGTGTCCATCGCTGGCCAGCTACAGGAGGACGCTAAGTGGCATTTCGGTGCCCACTGTCTAAAAGCGGTGATACTCAAACAACTGGTACTCCGCACACAGTTGCAGCAGACACTCGTCGTTGTCTGTGCGGTCGAAGTTAAGCCCATATTTGCCACCTAGCTGAGCGTCTGAGTAGCCCAGGCGACCTATTGTGCATTCATATTCTGTGCAAGTATTACAATATCTGAACTGGTAGCACTGCGTACTAGCGCCTTCAGGTCGTGATATAATTTGTCCTTGGTGGCATCAGAACTGCAGTCGTTGGGAGCATAAACAGAAATCACAAACAAGCAGCGTTTTGTTCTACTTCGTGAATCAGCCTTCGTTGATGTCGTCAAACTGGCTGCACCGGAATCCATTCAACCAACGATGGCTCAACCTTGGAGCTTAGAATAATTCCTGTCCCAGCTTGACCCGTACTGATTACTGGTTGGAAACTGCAAGTAGCGTTTGCTCTGTTCAGCTGCATCTGATGTCACTCGAGGACAAAGACCCGTTATGTTGTGTTGCGCTCAATATATTTTGCGTCGGCAAAGTGTTTGTCAAGGAACTTCTTAAATTCCGACACTGACTTTGCCTCAACTACGTGCTGCGGCAGGTCGTTCCATACATTCACCACTCTGCGTTCGAAACAGAGTTGGTGAGCGACCCGCTTCAAATCCGGTACGACAACCTTGTACCGGTGTCCTCGTGTGCTGCTTGGTGTGCGCAGATGAAGCAGCGGTCTCAACATGGGGTAATCTCCCAGATGTAATATCCGGTGCGTCATGAGGTCAACCCGCATTCGACGGTAAGCTAGGGTGTACAGCCCTAGTTTCTTACACCGGTCTTCGTACGGCACACCTCGTAAGTTGGGAATCAGCCTGGTGGCTACATGCTGCACTTGTTCAATATTTTCTACCTCGCCCGGGGTGATAGGATAATACGCGGAAGAGCCATACTCTAGCATTGGTCGTATTATTGAGACTAAGAGGCGAGTGGCAATCTCTTCGGACCAAGTGCTGAAGCTGCGCCTGAGCGCCCAAAGCATACGAAGGCTGTTTTGGTAAAGCCTATTCGTGTTGTCCATGGACTTTAGGTCGTAGCGTGAGAGTACACCGAGGTCGCGCACGAAAGGCGCGGGATGCAACGGTTGACCAGCCACCATGTAGGTTCGACTGTGCTCACATTTACCCAGCCTCGTGAATTGCGACTTGACCGGGTTGATCGGAAGGTTGACCTCTGCAGACCAGGTGGAGAGGCGGTCGAGGTCCTGCTGAAGCAGGTCACAATCATTGGGTGTGCGGATTAGTCTCCACACCTTCAAGTCATCTGCGAACAACGCACAAGGTGATTGGAGTAGCTGAGGCACATCGTTTACATGGATGAGAAACAAAATCGGCCCCAGTACAGTGCCTTGGGGCATGCCACTGCTCGATGGATACCAGTCGGTTAAATGGTTGTCCATCTGGACCCTCCACTTTCGATCAACAAGGAAATTCCTGATCCATTGGTGCAGCGAGCCACCAATACCGCACACTCTCAGCCTGTCGATGAGCACTGTATGATTTACCTTGTCAAAAGCCTTACTGAAGTCAATGTAAATGACGTGCTACATCAGCGTCTCCAGATGTGTGCAACCAATAGTGAGAGAGAAAGTCAGGCGCAGTTAATTCACCAACCCCATTAGGGTCATTGGTGCTAGTTTCGGACACACAACATAAGTCAATACTTAGTGTGTCCAAGGTGCGTGCGAATGCAGCTTGCTGACCTATTTGCCTTAGAGTGCGAACGTTGAACGCCGCCAGCGAAACGGGACAGCTTGGCCTTATAAGGGACGGTTGATGATAGGCGTCCGGTGGGTGTCGCGGGAAAGTGGCTGCAGATGGTTCTAATCCAATGCCAATTCGGTTGCTGTCAATTAATCTGGGAATTCTAGAAGCTTAGTAATAAGAGTGGGGATGGAAGTAAGAGAAACAGATGGAATTGGAAGAAGGAAGGCGCCAGCAGTAGCATGTTTTCGTTTATCCGCCCCGCTGTATGCAGCAGATAAGGCGATCCTTGATAATTTGTGCGACAGTCGATGCAGGATGTAGTTAGAGTTTGGAGAAATAGTCATGGTGAGGCTGAGATACTGCCAGGACACCCAGATCTAGACAGGAGGATGATTAGGGTCCTCAACCAGAGCTTTCGGCTGCGGGTGTGGCAGTGATTTAGTTTTACAGAAATGGACGCCATCCCGTTTCAAACCCCCAACCTGGAGGACCAGGATACTGAGTTTGTCTGACCTCTAACCATTGTCCAATCTGGTAGGAGTAACTCTCAAGGTGCCTGGAGGCATCACCCAGTATAGCTCAATGGGTCAAAGTGGTATGCAGACCGTCGCACTACCTTAAGGTCCAGTCTCGGTGCAAACAAGTAATGATTAGTATGATTGGCCAACCATTTAAACCGCTTGCGCACTCCAATTTAACTTGTAAAGGCCTCATAAATGTTTCCTAAATTTGATTTGCTCAATACCTTTGTCTGAGATGAATGCGTTCAATTTCCCATCTTTTCACTCCGTTCACCGCTGTCAATTAACGTTTTGCTTTTATTTTCGTTGTTATGTCGTGACAGTTCATTTTAATGTTGGCTTCTTCACGGACGGTGAGTGACGGCATCATACGAGTATGCTTGCTGTGATTATCTAAGTCAGTGCTATGCTACGAATGCGGTGAAATTCTTTCATCAATACGCTGTATGCGAACTGATGGCTGTGTGGTTGTTTTGTGTGGACAGTAGATCACCACTTTTGGCACTAGCCAGTGCAGCACAAACGTCTTTGCTGAAGATATACACCTAAAATAAATCCTTCCGTCGGAGCACCTTCGAAGATAATATCTTTTTCGCTGTTCGAGCTATCGGTTTTTAAATACATTACATGGGTTTTTGCGACTTTATTGTCCACTTGGACTTGTGTCCTCAGCGATCGTACTTTCGTTACATCTTGGTCTTTGGATTGCACGGTGAGATCAAACAGTAGAATCAGCTTTGACGGCCTCCTAGCTTCCTTCGTAAAGACGTGTAGCAATAAATGCGCGTGACATATCGCCTTTAGTCCCCTAGTGTTGCTTCCAAAGTCTATCTCTAACAGTGCCTGTTTACCTGGATCTGAACAGATTGTCGTTGGTGTATCTGTTGTGCGCAATTTTGACGCCTTCAAATACCAGTGGCTGTGTCTTGTGGCCTCACCACTAATACAAGTGATACAAATGTGCTTCTCTACTAGAACTCGATGCTGGTTGCCCCAGACTCATTGTGGCCTTTGTTTCGTATGTATGTTTTGTGGACACAGCGTATCATCTCATCTGCAGTTCATGGTCGTCGACCTATGTGCCTTACTATATCAA
Source organism: Dicrocoelium dendriticum (assembly GCA_944474145.2). NCBI lineage: Eukaryota > Metazoa > Platyhelminthes > Trematoda > Plagiorchiida > Dicrocoeliidae > Dicrocoelium > Dicrocoelium dendriticum. The sequence goes on along the minus strand of OX104068.1, from coordinate 15,153,347 downwards.
TGCAGTTCGGGTTAGCAGCCTCAAGGTATTATGCCGAAATACCCGGTAGGGATTCCATCCTTTAATTTACGGCCTGATTTTGCTTCTTTGTGCTTAACACGAGTGGAGGAGCAGTGCAAAGGAAAAGATTTTTTGAGTACCTTTTCTCTTCTTAAACAACCCTATACTTCTCAATAAAGGGAGTGGAGTTCCACTGAGTTTGCACTCGACACTAAGTGCAGTTGTTGAGGTTTCGTACTTGCATAGGTAGTCCAACTTCGCAGTTTTTCAGATTCCAGTTTGTGTTGAATGACGTGACTTAAGAAATCAACCGTAAGCTTTTCACATTGAATGGAAATTATGAAGCGAAGTTTGCTCTCCATAAGAAAGGGTTACTGTTTAATCCTTGTCTTCTCATTTGGAAACGTTTACCCACTTTTAGGCATGTCATTTCACCAGTTCCTCGTGTGCTTTGAGCCATGGTCGCAATATTAGGGGTATACATGACCATCCGGTGTTTTGCTCACAAACGGATGCAACAAATATTGGATTAGTTACCTTTGCGACCTTAACGCATGGCTAATGGATTTGCCATTCTCGTTTACTGTACTGATCATCTGCATTTATACGCAAGTGCACGAATGCCTGCGTGGTGCTGCGCAACATGTTTGGCCTTTGGTCACAAATGATGATTTCTCCTTCAACAAATCTATTGATGCTCTGGCCGTCGCACTGGATAATAAACGGCACCCTACCTGCTTCATCAAACAGGGTGGATAGGGGTTTGAATGCTAATGCTCCAGCCTTCTCGTCTTCTTATTTCCCCTCTTGCGCTTTTTCATCCTTATCGTCCCGTTCCAACTTCACTTTTATCCCCCTGTTTTCAATCCCCCAATTTTTGGCCCTCCCCCATCTTTCTCCAGTAATCGTTCGTCTTCCAATTCCGACTCACACGCAATTGCAAGGCGTCGCTCCTGTCCTGTCGGTAAGTTCAAGTCCAGCCAGACGGACAGCGTCAGTTCGTCTGCTTCTATTTGGAGCCCTCGGTCATCCCTAAGACTAACATGCCTCAATGTGCGCACTTCGTTGCAAATTGGGCAACAGGCAGCACTTGCCCGGACACTGAAGACCCTATCAATAGTTGTCTGCTGCTTGTCAGAAACGCCTGTAAGATGCGAGTTCTATGATTACCCTGCGATACCCAGTGTGCGACACTGGCGATATTTTTTTCATTGCGTTTGTTCGGTGATGAAGCGACTTGAAATGCCGGTCAAGCCGGTGTGGGCATTGTTCCTAGCCCTAGGGCTTTATCCGCTTTGATCGTTTGGATCTCAATGAACAGCCGGATATACGCTGTCAGAATGGCTGGCTCGTTCAAAGCACCGAGGTTGCATGGGGACAAACGGTGCTTATTTGTCATTGCGGTCTATGCGCCCACAAATTGTAGCGCTGATGCGGTGAAAGACGACTTCTATCACCAATTAAACGCGCTGCTCCGCCACAGGAAATATACGGATACTGTGGTACTGACTGCTGATTTGAACGCCCAATTCGGAATACTATCCATTGATGAGCTTCATCTGGGCGGTCAACACGGTGTATGCTCCCGTAATGATAACGGTGACCGATTGCTGCACATGTGTGAAGATACTAGCTTTTCTTGCGAGCACTAACTTCCGACACAGCAGCCACCTGTGGGTGGCATGGCGCCTACCAGGCTCGCAGCAGCCATGGACGCAAATCGATCAGTTACCGCTGGGGAGGATGCGTTCAAAACTGTCGCTCGATTTGCAGCAAGAGCGTGGACTCTGACCACGCACTTTTTTACGCCGACCTCCGGGTGCGTTTCGGTGGACGTCCGCAAAGGCGCTGTAAACGCATGGATATTTGCCAACTGGCGAAGCCATATGTTCTGAATGCGTACCAAAATACGCTGGCATCTGAGCTGAGTAAACGCCCATTGAACACAGTTGGCGTCGGTTGGTGTATCCCGACTGCCTGGCTGGAGTCCTAAGGACGGTGAACACGTTTGGTTGGACACACTTGCTGATATGGCTAGGAGCCGCCCCCATGGCGTTTGCGTTGTGAGTTCCTTTGTCCATCCCCCCTCCCTTTAGGTTCCCCCTCCTATCCCGATCTCATGCAAAACGCATACTATGATTCTAAACATCATCTTTTTTAGTGTAATTTGTGGTGTATTTTTTATTCTCTTATCTTTTTGTATTGCGGCACATTAGCTGAGGTGTTACCGTCAGCTAACCTGTACTGATGATGACTAGCAGCAGGCATGTCTTCATATGGCAAATCAAATTGCCAACCTGAACATTGGCTCTCTACACACTCTCTGGAACTAATGGATACTCGCCGACGTGTTCCGGCTGGAAGCGAATGCATTGAGACTCGCAAAACTGTTAGAGGGAAACTACGTGCTAGCCTGAAGAGAAACGGCGAAGCCCGGTGGTCTCATCGCGCCTCGGAGATGGAAACAGCCGCTGTCCCAGGTAACCATCGGATGTTATTCCGTTTGATACGAGAAACGGACAGCAGGAGATCTGGTGTTTGTGACACCATATGCGGCAACAGTGGACAGCCGTCCTACAGCTTGTCAAAGCGCTTGCAGCGTTGGGTCGAACACTTCTACAAACAATTTAATCAGCCATAGTTGCCACTTTTCCATCGATCAATGAGTGCCCCACTCCCTTGGCCGTTTCCTTGGATGCGCCCTCGCTCGCAAAAATCGAACTTGAGATCGGACGGCTGGAATGGAGCAAGGCTGCTGGAGCAGATGGACTTCACCCAGCCCTCTTCAAATTCGGGGGACCTGCAGTTTTGGACGATTTACTATGAGCGCAGGAGACTGTCTCGACAGACTGGAGGCGCTCCGTAATAGTTACTTTTTTCAAGGAAGGCTCCCGGTCCGAACGCGGCAGCCATAAAGAAATCGCCCTGATCTCCATTGCCTCTACGTTGCTCGCGTCTGTCATCCTCTCTAAACTGACTGGCACTCATGGAAGCAGGATGCGCGAGGAGCGAGCCCGGTTTCGTCGAAATTGAGACTGCATTGACCACACCTTCACATTACTTCATTTGTTGGAACATCACCATGTTTATTGGCGACCCACCGTGGTTTTGTTCCTAGACATCAAGTTAGCCTTTGATTCGGTTGATCGATCTGCCCTTTGGGACTGTCTACTTGGGAAAGGTGTGCCCGAGAAATATGTAAACATTATCCGAGCGCTATACGCGCCTAGCTCGGGTAGAATGAGTGTTTACAGCAAGCTGTCGCTGTCATTCAGTATCTCCAGCGGTGAGACAAGTCTGCTCGTTGTCACCTTTCCTCTTTAACTTCGCCATCGGCGAAGTCATGGAAACGGCGTTCGCCGGGCACGACTCAGGTGTGAAGCTGCTCCCTGGTGAAAGACTTCTCGACTTGGGGTATGCCGACGACATTGCACTCATCTGTGACAACTCCCGAATGTGCCAAGCTGCACTGGATAAGTTAGTTCTGGGTGCAAGTCGTCTCGGGCTATGTTTTGCACCATCGAAATGCAAATTTCTCCAAGATTGGTAGGGACCCACTCCTGCACTGACTCTTGGCGGTGATAATTTAGAAGTCGTCGAGAAATTCAAATATCTGGGTTGCTATATCAGCGTCAGTGGAACGGAATATGAGATCACGAACCGTATAGCAAAAGCTCGAGGCGCTTCTGCTAATCTCTACTTACTGTGGCGCCGGCGTGACATTACTTGCGCTCGGAATGGCAGAGTTTACAATGCAGCCGTCTGTACAACCGTCCTGTACGGTTGCGAAACGGCCTATCAAGTCGACAGACAAAATCTGCCTTCGCAACTGGACTTATGCCTAGTGGGAACACCGCGTGAGAAATGAGCGCGCTCGGCGTCTCGTATTTGGCGCAGGAATAGCGAGTGAACCGCCCAGCACCGTTATATCACTCACCGGACTCCGATGGCTGGGCTACTTGTTGCGCATGCCAGCCCACCGGCTCCCGGGACGTGCGTTGTTTGCGCGGCAGGGATGTGCGTGGAGGAAGAGCAGGGGAGACCAAGCGACGACTTGGTTAAGAGAAATGAAGTCCCTCACTTCCGAGTTAGCGTCGGTTGATGTTTCCCGACTGCTTGGCTGGGGACCGAAGGATGATGAACACGCTTGGCTGGATACACTAGCTGATATGGCGAAGAGTCGATCTCAGTGGCGTTTGTGTTGTGAGCCTCTTTTTTCTCCCCTTCCCCTTAGTTTCCCACCCAACAATCATCAGAAATGTGATATTATCATTGTTACTTTTTTATAGCTTTTAAGTCTAAATTGCTTAATGTCTTAGTTTTTGTATTGCGGCACATTAGCTAAGGTGTATTTTTCACCCTCGGCTAACGTATGTTGATGATAATGAGTATGCTAATGATGAGGTTGACCGTGCTGAAGGTGACGACCTCGTTTCTCAATACACCCATGAGCAAGGCGCCTGTGCTAAACCAGAATTTAAATCTCCCATGAAGCCAGTTTTTTCAGTTCAACATTGTCTGCTATTGAACGGCTATGTTCGGTGTCCTGTGGCTGTCCTATGGGAGCCACAGTGACAGACAAATTTGGAACCGGATACTACCAACTATGTTCCGCTACATCAACTTACACCTAAACTAGATATTTTTAATATTGGTGAAATGTATTCCACTTTATTTGATTTGCTCATTCTTATGTTCTGCCTCATTTTTCGTGCTTATTTTCTTTCAAATTCCATGTTGGTTGTTTAATGTCTTCGGCGTCTGCTCTTGATGTGAATTTTGACAAGGTGCCTATCTGTCTAGCACCCTCCACCTCGATTACTGGCTCAAGGAGACTGAATCGTTGCTGGGAAGTGGGGCCGGGTGCACGGCTCTGTGGTCCCATCCAAAGTGGAGCGGACTACGGCCCAGCCACCGCCTTGTGTATATCTGGTACGCATGATTTCTTACTTCGGCATGAATGCTTCCGCTATGCTTGTTGAAGGAGCGTGAGCCGGCTCTCTTAATGAAACGTGGTTCCCATCCACATTCCTCCCGGTTTTATTCCTTCGAATTTAAACCAAATATGGGGTGTGTGGATGTAGTTGTGAATGGTACGGCGGAAGTCACACATGGTCCTACTGTAGTCACAGGTGTCTTTTGGCTGTCCCCATGGAGACCACAGTGACAGGCAATTCCGGAACCGGATGTTGCCAACCATATGCTCTCAAAAATAGTCGGTGAATTAATTGTATTCAAGCAATACTATTTGCAACCGGTGGACCTGGCTTATGTTTGGAGAAGATGACTTTTACCCTATGGGTCCGTCGGATTCTGAGAATGGTTTTGCGGGAGTCCTCTCTGTGAAGATGAGTTCTCATCCAACATTCTAAGAAGGAACGAATTCGTTCGTTACTTTTATTTAAACTTTTCGTCTTAGTATGTCACATTACTTGAGTGACGGCGGCGCACCGCCATGCCTGATTTCTGACTACGATATAGTGCATTTCATTCACCACTTTCACCCATTTTATCTACATGCGGAGGACTAGACTGGCCTTCAGATTTACAACTGTGCGAATCGCCACCAGTTAAGGTGACATCTACTAAGACTACCATGGCTAATCATTTAGGAATAATGGGTAACGTTTCGTATTTTTGAAAAGGCTCATCATAGCCAGTCTGTCCCAACTGGACGGAATGGCCGTCTATCGCTCTTCCGGATGTGTGGTGGCCATCTAGTTGGATCTGGCTGTGACTGGCAACGAAATTTCCCTAATACTCCCCAAATGTTTGTGCCTATCTGTTAGCCACCCATATAAGCGATGCACTATATTTTAAATATATGGGTGCATTTTTTAAATCCCCTCGTATCTCATTTTGCATTTTTAGCGTAAAGGAACCGACAGCGGGAGATGTGGATCGCCATCCAGAAAAGCGCCTCAAGGCCGCTTATTTAGCTTTTGAAGAGAAGCTGCTTCCTTTGCTTCGGCAGGAATTTCCGGGTCTTCGGACATCCCAGTTGAAGCAGATTGCTTTCAAACGATTTCAGACAGCCCCCGAGAATCCAAAGAACCAACAACATGCCGTCTACAACGCGAGTTAATGACTCCAACTTAATTCATTAAGTAGCATCTCTTCCTACCAAATACCGCATCAGGTTCCGCGTGTGGTAAACCTCATTACACTTTTTATCGTGCTTACAAACAGCCTGAGTTGTACGAAGATGTGCAAAACTCATTTGGTGCTCGATGCTGTCGCAGAATTTGTCTTGATGCAATGTTACCCTGTACTTTATCAATCCAGATACCATTCCGTCTCGCTTCTTACCTGCAGTTATGCCAAAGGTAGCAATACTCACTTTTGGACGTGGGATCACCAGATGCTTTAATAAATACGACGCATCTGCTGAGGGTCCTCTCTGAGTTGTTGTTAGATCCTCCTCTTGTGCGATTACGATTAATCTGGTCTTGTTCTCTTAAAAATTCAAATACCAATCAAAAGCCAACAGCTTAACGCAGAAATGTGTTAGATTAGCGGTCACCGAAGTGACTATAAGTAGTGCGAAAACCAGCGAATATTTATTGGTCAACTCAGAAATGTCAGCTACTAGCAAAGGTTAGGTCAGATGCACAAAGTAGTAGTGTATAAACCGATTCGACCAATGGGGGAGGATAGGCCACACGTTACGTGATGGCTTCAGCTGTACACGACTGGCTCAGATCGTTTTCTCATTGCAATACTATGTCCTGGGAAATATTACTTTTTCTTTAACGGTTTTATCGACAACTCGCCTTCTCAGGATTACGCATCGGTTTCTTTGCGCCGTTGCTCAGTCGATTATCAGACCACGTGCAACCACCACTGTGCGGATCATGTGGCTCACTTGGACATCAAATTTGTGTGACATTGTCGACTACATCTCACTGGGACGGTCTAAAAAAGCGTTCAGTTTGCTTGTCTTTTCCGACATTAACAGCAGTACTCCGGGGCTTTTTGTTGATACCTCGTGGCTATACTGCCGCAGTGGTCCCAGTAAGGAAAAATTATACTTAGAGGGTGACCAGGCAAACGTCAAGAATCAGGACGCCTACACCTTGCCGACAACACAAAGCCACGAATAGTTGGCTATCGTTCGAAGGTAACGCGATATCAGGGAGACAACTTTTTTTGCGGCTTTCACTGCCCCGAGTTATAAACAGCCGTCACGTTGTTATTCAGCATCGCACGCAATTTAAACTAGCAATTCGACGAGGAAACAACAATGAACATGCCACTGCTGTCTGCTGCGAGTTACAATCCTATAGAGCGTCAATCCAAGCTAAATATGGATCATGTGTACACCAGCCTGCAAATTAAGGAGTACCATCAACATCACTAATTTACATGTTGTCTAGAGGTGTGAAACTCCCCAGCTATTGTGCCACAACGCAGTGCGTCAATAAAGGTGTGGTTGGAGGAGGAAGCTAAGCGGGAAAAATAAAGAAATTCCTAACACCAGCGAGGTTGGCTCTTCGCCAGGTCAACAGATGTCTCCAGTCAAATGTGTCCGTCGTTTACTCGGACCCTAACGTGGCAGTTGGGAGGCACCAACTGAGGCCAAGTTGAGAGTGAGAGCCTTCATTCCTGTTGGCCCTCATCGAGTGGCCTCTCGTCCTTTTTGCACGCTCACATCCCAATCGCGCAAACAACGCATTTCACGGGAGTCGGTCTGCTAGCATACGTAAAAGTGGCCCAACCATCCGGTGGTGTAATACCGATGCTGAATTTGTCACTCGCTATTCCTGTGTTGTGAACAAGTCGGTGAACGCACTCATTGCTCACGTGGTGCTCGAACCAAATATGGGTTAAGCTACAGAGGCACCGGCGGTCGAACCTAGGTGGACTCATTAAGTCCGTCGATCTGATGGATCAGTGGGAAGGACCAACAGCGGATTCACTCGTTGTTTCTTTCAAGCTTTACGCCACCCAAGATCAGGCAAACAAAACAAGGCTCTCCTCGACAAATGTTGGGCGAGTGTATGTAACTGCGATCAAGCCAACGTGTCTGTGTATTGTCCTAACGAACTAATATGGTCGCTGCCTCAGGGTACTCGTCTGTACCTTCTAGCTATAGAACACACCGGTGTCAGATAGCAGCAGTGCTTCGCAGGCAACAATGGTCGAAAATCGAGAGCTGTGTTATGGTTCTGTTAACACGACTTTAAGGAGCAAGGGAAATTCCCTTCTGGCACCGGTAGTGACACATGCTCATAAGGCCAGTTCATGCATCTGCAATTCTTGCGTGCCAGCTCTGGCAATCGTACACCCGTCGGTATTCATGCAGCTGCATGATGGGTGAAGGATCAAGAAGTTGGCAATTGACCAATATTTTTGCTCTCCTGACTTCTGTGCAAATGTTTTTCCATATAGGGTTGAATCAAATCCACCTAAACTCGGTGACAAGTCACAAAACAATACGAATTTTTGACATTCCGCATGTATTATACTACTTACAACGCCGCTGGGATCTTAGGTCCAAATCCGACTGAATAGTGTACTACTTCTTGAATCACTCTAAACTACGACCAAATGATTGACGGTCATGACTCAGAAGTCTTTTAACGACCTATTGGGCTACTTCCTGCAGACCGTCGACCACGTGTCAGATTAACACTTCATTCTCTTAGCTGCGCTCGCTCTGGGAAGCAGTGTACTTGTAAATGTTGGTTCCACCAGACGATGCAAAATATACTTCACCGTACTCAGGCCTATGTGCAGCATGGAGCTTGGCAAAATCCTTCAACTTCTCCACCAAGGGGGCGGGCAAAAATCTCACCAGGCTTGAGTCCTTTTAAGCTGCAGCGTCATCGGAAGTGAACGTTTGGTGTAACAGGCACCTAACCTGCAGGAGGGGAAAGATTCAGCTTTCCGGTTAGTAGAAACTGATATCGTCGCTTTGTTTGACTACTCTCCGACCGATGAGGTGGCCGACTGCATACAAGCCCAGATAGTGTGGCATCCTACCTGAAATCTGAAGATGAGCATTTCGACGATAAGACAACTCATGCACTTCGTGTTCACTACATGAGGGCATAGTTCCAGTATCACCATCAGTTTCGTGGCCTGCATCCTATTGTGTGCTGTCAATGGAATGATGTTTTGCTGAAAAGGCTTCAAGGCGGCAGTTCCTGCACCGCGATGTGCCCAGTGGTCTTCTGCAATCGACCCAACAACAAACCCTATCATTCCCCCAATTCAGGGGCGCCATGACCTTATGTGATATGAAACCACAAAATATTGAGTTGGCTTGACCTTTTTGTGACCGACTGGCCTGCGGCATTTCCGGCAAACCAATGTGCCCGCATACCTTCCCGATTAGGTTGTCACCTAGCAGCTGAACCAGAAGAGACTAAATGATACACCGACAACCTAGGCAACTGAGTACAATTCTGATGTCATATTCATCGGTTGGATCAGGTTCACTCTGTTGTAGTAATAGTATGAGGAGTGGGAATGTCAGTTGCCCCCCCCCCCGCCCAAGACAGCTCTGATCGGAGCAGGAACATCTCCAACCGATTGACAGCGGCACTACCCAGCATTAGTTATGTGTGATATTTAATATTCGAACGACGTGACTATGTCGATCCCTAGTCATCCGACTGACGAAACCGGTTGCTCTCGCACAATGGAGAACCGATGCCTGTGAAGTGTCGCTAATATCTGGTTGGAGCACAGATTGGTCAGTACTGAAGTCCGGCGTTTGGCATATAGCTGCAGACACCTTGGTATAGCAACGTTTTACAAAAATCTCCTACTCATTAGTAGTGATTGAATCTGTTGTAATAGAACCGCCTACACCGGCCCCTACTTCGCATATTAGCAGTTTCCGTGCAAATTCTTCATCAACACCGCACCTATTATTGTGATCTACTGCGGTGATCTGCCGATTACGCCGAAAAAATGGGAAGAAGCAGATCGAAAGATGGGGTCCGTATGGCCCATATTACCTCCCTGTATGACGGTGGGAGCTTTGAGATGGACCGCATCGGTAACTAAATACCCCTTGGGGATATAGCTCAAGCGGGGAACCAGATGTGGTCGTTTATTGGTTTCATTGTTTTCCATTTAGATGTTTTAATTTTCCGTCTACTCTGAAAACAGAAGTCCAGAGACGTCAACAAGGAACACTCCTTTGCGAGCAGACAAACGAGGTATATAGGGTACGATCTCATTCGATCATAAATTCCTACACAATGGCCTTGAAACTGTAAATGTAGCAAACTCATTAGTTGAACCAAGGTCACGGCCATGAGAGAAGCGAATCACCTTCGAGCCAGATAGCTGGACGATGCATCCAACTGATCTCGTTAGAGTGTGCGTCTCCTAAAAATTATGATGCTTTATCTCTATCATCTAGTTTTATTTGGAGATGCAGACTAACACAGACGGGAACTACCGCATTTTGACGCTTTCGAAATACTGCGTGATAGTACTACGAAACGGCTTGTAATTGACGAAGAGCTGTTGATCATGAAGAATGGTCTAGCACTTTGCGCATGAAAGCAATTGAGGCGGTCAGTTAGACTGCCGTGGTCCTGATTATCCTACTTGTTTTTGTTCATGAACGGGGTTTCTCGTACGTATTGCGTCCGCGACTCGCGAGAGCAATGGAAATGTAAACATACGTAGACATGCACTTTGGGACTGTCTACTCAGGAAAGGTGTACCTGAGAAATATGTGAATATTATCCGAGCATTATATGCGCGTAGCTCGGGCAGAGTGAGGGCTTACGGCAAGTTGTCGTCGCCCTTTAATATCTCAGCGGCGTGAGACAAGGATGCCCGCTGTCACCTTTCCTCTTCAACTTTGCTGTTGACGAAGTCATGGAAATCGCGTTCACAGGACACGACTTAGAAGGTGTGAATCTGTTCCCGGGAGAACGACTTCTTGAATTAGAGTATGCTGATGATATTGCCCTAATCTGTGATAGCTCCCAGACGTTCCACGTGGCACTGTACACATTAGCACTAGCTGTCCGTCACTTCGGGCTTTGCTTCGCACCCTCGAAGTGCAAAGCGTTCCTCCAACATTGGCGTGAACCGCTTCCTTCGCTGACCGTTGGTGGGGATCAGCTAGAAGTTGTTCAAAAATTCAACCACCTGGGAAGTTGTATCGGCGCCCTTGGGATTGAGGAAGAGATCACAAACCGTATAGCAGAAGCTCGGGGTGCTTTTGCTAACCTTCGCAACTTATGGCGGCGGCGTGACATTACTCTCGCCCTGAAGGGTCGAGTGTACAATGCAGCAGTACGTTCGACCCTACCGTACGGTTGTGAAACCTGGCCCCTTAAAGCAACGGACCTGAAGATGCGAGTTACGTTCGACCACCGGTGCGTTCGCAATTTAGCTCACATCTGGTGGGAACACCGCGTGAGCAACGAGCGTGTTCGACGCCTTGTTTACGGCACAGGAAAAAGAACTGAACCGCTCAGCACCGTTATTTCACGCACCAAGTTCCGATGGCTGGGCCACGTGTTACGCATGCCAGCCCACCGACTCCCGCGACATGCGTTGTTTGCGTGCCTGGGGTGTGGATGGAAGAAGAGGAGGAGTGGCCAAGCGATGACTTGGTCGAGAGGAATGAAGGCCCTCAGTTGGAGCGTCTCGGCTCCCTGGTTGGGGTCAGAAAGATTGAACACGTTTGGTTGGACACACTTGCTGACATGGCTAGGAGCCGACCTTAGTGGCGTTCGTGCTGTGAGTTTCTTTGTCCCACCCCATCCCTCTCAGCCTCCCCCTTCAACCAGGATCTCATTATTTAGCCTTATATAATTTTGCATAGTAATTTTTTTTATACACAGTAGCCGGCAGGTAGCTTACCGGAATGTTGCCCATCCGTTACCGGTAGCTCAGCCGGCTTGCACCACTTGCTTTTTTCTCCTTTTTTTCTATATATTGCGGCACAGTAGCTGAGGTGTTCCCCACCTCTGGCTAACGTGTATGATGATGATAACATGCTGCGCATTTATCTTCCTTCTGCGTTAATGACATGAACCATAATTGATCAACTTAACAAGTCTCTCACATACCAGTTGTTGTATCAAGAAAGCCGTAGGGAAGGTAAAATGTATCTCGCAAAATTAACCATGTACATCTGAGTCAATCCCTTGTTAAACGGAGAGTCAAGCGACAGACGCACACAACCAATAGTAATGAGTCAGCAAGCCAACCAATGAGCTTGAACCAATCGATCTTGCTCACATGGTTGCCACACCAGTCTCCGTGACCAGTTGACTCTGGTTTCTCTTTGAAGAAGCATGTCGCTCAAGATAGCTTGTAGAAAGTACCGCACCGCGACATATAAGAAACTGGCTGTCAGTTTGATGCATAGCTAGAAACTCTTGGCGGATGTTCAACCAGGTGCTGGTGCTTATCCACCAAATCCGCGACGATCGCTTAGGTGGATTGGAAGTCTCACGCACCGCCGTATGCTTGTAGTAAACGAATACAGCTGAGCGACTATGGGGTGTCCAGATTCTCGAAACCCCCCTCTCTGATTGCAATAATCAGCTCTTAGCCGCACGACTGCGAGGCGCCCGTTCAGACAATCGTATCTGGTAAGCAATCAGATCATTCTCTTTCGGTGACCACTAGCTAGTCGTGAACTGAAGAAGCTTTGCATGATCGTGTGCGGAAAACGTCAAGCGTTGTGCTTCGTGGCATATATGTTTTAATCCATCTAACAAAGCTACTGGTTCGCTGCCAATTTTACATTAAGTATATCACGGTTTTCGTGTTCATTTCAAGACTCGACCGTCTGTTATGTTGTAAATTCGTTCCTGACAAGTGCCGCTGGCTGGTACCGAACATCTAAATGAGATAGAGGAAACGGATGCTGTCGCAGTCAATGTAGTCCACTCGCGCAATGAACAAAACGCACAAGACACGGGAGATAGGATTACTCTGTAATGACCTTATAACTACAGTACAGAATGCAACTAGCTTCCCAGTGTTAATATAGAAGCGCTTTTGGCCGAACGCATCCATGAGATCACTGACACCTCCGAAACTTTTACTATATTCGTCCCAACAAATCACACGCCAAATACTTTAACCACCAATCCAGAAAAGCACCTGGAGGCCGTTTCGCCCTATCGGGGCTCATCAGTGGTGCGCATTCACTCGGACCACTTACGGGACCGGATTAGTGACCGCCAACGGCTTGCGCCAACTATAGGGCAGCTTATGCCACCGTGCCACAGAGGACAGTGATAACTTGCAGGTCACCTGGGAGCGCAATTACAGGTTGTCGTATGCGCATACATACGAGGGGTGTACCAAAAGCAACCGAACTTTTGAAATCGCGCGACAACCGGCAGAGGGAGCGCGCTGCGGCTACTGAGCGCATGTGCAGGCTTGTTTAGACAACAAGCTGCCATTTGCCGCATTTCGCTCTGACTGTTGGTTGGGGAGCTATAGCCGCTGAAGTGAGAACGTGCACAAGCTGTTTGTCGGATTAGTGCCAGAGACAATGAAAAAGAAAACAGGAGACCATAGGTGAACAGTTGTTTTCGATGATTCTCTTCAGACCTATAAAATCATATTTAAGGGTAAACGGAACTAAAATCGACCCATTGGCTCAAATTACACAGTTCATTAGCGGTTCAATGAGGGAGGCTAAAAGTTGACCTTTGACCTGACAGGTCGATTGTATGGTACCGAGCTTGATCTATGGCAGTCGATGTCAGCATCGTTCATACTAGCTGGTTAGGGAAGTTGTAGGGCATGGACCAACTTCTTTTGCGAGCATAAAGGTTGAAACGACCTGCTGCAAATGGATTCAGCTGTCGCGAGTGCACGGAGGCGCAGACCTCTGGATTGATGCTGGGGGACCCTGTAAATTATCCAGAAGGCACGCTTTAGATCAACTTGGTGCCCAGCGTCGACAATATGGGCCAAAACGGCGCTGCGCAGTTCTTCCTTGACGCAACCAGCGTGGGCAGTGTTACTTCACGCGTTTGGACAAGTGCCGTGCCGTTCGGCCGATATAAGTAGCGTCACAAGCGCACTTGAAGAACAACACGTGTGTGTGAAATTTTACTACAAACGTGGCAAAACTTTTGTAGACAGTTCAATTGCTTAGCCAAGCACGGGGAGGTCTGTATGAGTCGCACGCAGCGCTCTAAGTGTTTTGAACACGGCAGAATGTCGACCGATGCTGATCCCAACTTTAGACGACCTTTCACCTCAACAGACGATGACAATGTCGGGAAAGTTCATGCTGTGATCCGTGGCTATCAGCGTAGGATCATGTCATCAAATTCAAACACGTTTGTGGGATGCTTTGCGCAGGCCTGAACTAGGGGAAAACCAGACTTCGATGTTGCATCATGACAGTACGCCGGCCCACACATCGCTCCTTGTCCGCAGCTATCTAGAACAACATAACACTCCCGTTGTGCCTCGTCCACCGTATTCTCCGGACCCAGCCCCTGCAGACTTTTTCCTGTTTCTCACATCTAAAACCATGTTAAAAGGACGTCGTTTCCAAAACACAGAGGAGATTCAGGACAATGCGACAAGAGAACTGCGCGCCATCCCAGAAAGCTTTACAAAAATGGATGCACCGCTGGAAAGGGTGTATTGCTAGTGGAGACGACTGTTTTGAGGGGGAAAGTGCATAAAATGTTGTGCAACGTCATAGCAAACTTTCAGTTAATTTTTGAACACCCCTCGTACGGTGGGGGTAATGTGCCCCTACCGTAGCTGCGGAGGCAAGCCCTGTACTTCTTCATTAATGGGAGAGAACACCGCTTGATCTTGGAGGTTTGGTAAAAATGCCTGTTCAGAACCGTGCAGGCCAACCTGAAAAGCAGCATCAAAGCCTACGGGTCCCGGTGTCCCGAAAGGTTAATTATTACGGTACTGCCCGACAGAACAACAAGCCGAGTTTCAAGTAAAAAGAAGGCGTTCTGGTGTATAGAGATATCTGATTCCCAACTGCGATAGGATGGTGAGGGCGTCATAAAGCGGGTGAAATTGGCTCACGTTAACAGTTGGCTCGGGGTGTCAACATCATAGTTTCAAAAGTGGAAGGAAGAAGAAACTGCAAAAAATCTCTTTGAGTGCTCAAAAGTTCGATAAACATGGATAAAATAGGTTGGCATGGAAAATGTTTTGGCTGCCAATTTCGCTGGCCGCCAACTCAGTATAAAAGTTCACCGTGTCTGATGCAATCTCGGGCCAACTGTGCTCCCTAGAGATATGATCTTCAGTTGGATAGCTTGATTTGTTGCAGAACAGAGAATCAATTTCCTTCAGCTGCCAAAACATAAAGATGGAAGCGCAATTCAAGTCAAAATAATTAGTTTTCTGCATCCGATGGGGAACATGTTCAATATTTACCCTAACACATGTGTGTATAAAATTGACGTAAAATCATAAGCAGCAAGTAAAAAAATAAAATGCATGTACATCATCACTTAAGTAAACCTTCACGTATGGTATTGATAATTTTTTTGGAGCCGACAGGTAAAATGGGTAAATACCGTAAGAGTATCAAGGGTACAAAACGATGGTATCACCTAGCTGAACTTATCGTTACCGTGTGTTGACTATGGTAGATTATGTGATAAAAATGCACCAAGATACTTGAAAGTGGATAGGATTGGTTATGATGTGGTCGATCGTAAACAGAAGCGCGAATAATTTCTCAATGTTTTTAAGTTCGGAGGAGAGGGAAGTTGCATCACAGCATTTAGAAGCTCGAAATGAGTCGGAATATTGGTAGCTCGGGAGGCTTGCTCAGTTATTGTGGAGTTCTCCGAGCTGGGCAACTTGGTTGCAAACGTTTCGCCGCCATTCGAGGTGGCATCTTCAGTGCGGGATTGATAGCAGTTAAGTAGCAGTAGCTGGTATAAAGCAAAACCCAATAATGGATCCATTATTGGGTTTTGCTTTATACCAGCTACTGCTACTTAACTGCTATCAATCCCGCACTGAAGATGCCACCTCGAATGGCGGCGAAACGTTTGCAACCAAGTTGCCCAGCTCGGAGAACTCCACAACAGCTGAGCATTTAGAAGCGTTGAGAATAGGGGATCAGGATAAAGACAACCGAGGCGTTGACCACTTAACTATGTCGTCAGTGCACTTACATCCAATCAAGCTGGGAGGAATTCGGAGCGTTTGGATGCTTAAAGGGAATATAAACAGAAGAGGACTGCTCTCCTTAGAATGTTCTATTTATCACGAAGAGTGGAGGACTTTTACGGTTCACCTGGGTGGAATGAAGGCGAACTGAGAAACGGCTGCTAATTAGGTTGCATACAGCTGGTTGAACACCATTCGCGGACAGTTGATTAAGCATGATTGGATTGAAACTGTCATGGGAGAGCTGTGTTCGAGGCCCTTACACGTCTGAGCACAGATCACACACGGAATCGCACATCACTATCGTCGCCAACACCAATACACGTTAGAGACGTTTCACCTGATGTGCCGCAATACCAAAAAAGATAGGAGATTACAGACTACAAAAGTTAAAAAAAATTAACAGTACTAAACATCATGTTGTGCATTGGGTATGAGAAGGTTGTTTAAAAGGGGAATCTAAAGCGGATGGGAGGGACAAACAGACTCACAACACAAACGCCATTGAAGTCGGCTCTTCGACATGTCGACTAGTGTATCCAACCAGACCTCCAGATAGTTGGGACATACCAACCGACGCCAACTTCATTCCTCTTGAGCAAATCATCGCTTGGCCTCATTTCCTCTTTTTCCATCCACACCCCCGTGTGCAAACAACACACGTCGCGGGAGTCGGTGTGCTGGCATTCGCAACATGTGGCGCAGCCATCGGAGCCTGTTGCACGTTATAGTGGTGCTGAGTGGTTCACTCACTCTTTCTGCGCCAAATACGTGACGTCGAACATGCTCATTGCGCACGCGGTGCCCCCACCAGATATGAGAGACGGAATCGCACCACCAGAAATGAACCGGTGTATCTTAATGTGTTAGTGCTAAACGTAGCAATACAATCCAATCAGATCTTTACTTGAAAAGCACGCTAATCGATCGAATCGAAGCCAGGTGATGGCGACGGGAAAACGGAGTTCCGACAGTGGAACCAGCATAGTCAAGTGCTTCTCATAAGCGTCACGAAGCAATAAAATGGTTGTGCACAGCACGAGTATATAACATGATTGAGCACAAGCGCCAGACATTTCTCTAACGAAGCTGCACTCGCAGAACTAGAAAGAATTAGATTAAACTGAACGACGACGCTTGCGGCAGCGCAAGCTTGCGACGTGAAGGGGATACAAGAGATGGAACAACTACGCATCTACTTTATCGAAGGAACGTCTTTAGGCCATGCATAAGCTCAACAACAATCCTGTGGCCAAAAGAAACTGCCCAAATCTCATCGACCACTGCAATGAGCAGCAACCAATCAGGGTACACGACATTCATAAAGGACGCCGTCTGCTGATATGTTTGCGTCCCAACTGCTAAACTCGTGGATCACATGGGCACCTGAACCCGCGAAAACTGCCTGGTCGATGTAAAAACGCTGCAGGTGGCGTTCGGACTTCTATCGGAAACGCGAGCAACGAATATTAATTTTTCTTCTATTAATTCTTCTTCCTCTCCTAGGCTATGTCATCACCACACACATCATGATGCTTAAAGAACATCGAGGCCACTGAGCATTAAAAAAACTAGGAGCGAAAGACACTTTGTATTGGCTGGTCAATGAAACACATGCTTTTAAAAACGTTCGTCATATTACCGTGCTTCTCAAATTGCGGTCAGGAATTGGTTGACGGCATCCGATTCCAGTGCAGCCTGTCACTGCGACCTCCATGAGGACAATCACAGGACGCCTGTGCCTACTGAGAAACCATGTGTGGCTCGCGCTACACCATCCACATACTCCATATCTAATGTAAACCCGAAGGAATAAGACCGGGAAGTATGTGGATGGGAGCCACGTTTCATCAACGGAGCCGACCCACACACCTTCAACATGCACATCAGCAGCATTCCTGTCTATTTATGTAGGGAATCACGAGTACCAGACGTACATAAGGCGGTGGCTCGGCCGTAATCCTCTCCACAATGGATGGAACCACCACCACGAGGATCGTGCACCCCATCCCCCAGCAACGACTCACAGTCTTCTGGAGTCAGTAAGCTATGTGGAGGGTGCTAGACAGGTATGCACCTTGTGAACATTCACATCAAGTGCAGCCACACGGGGGATATCAATCAACAACCAACATCTGAAATGCAAGAAACTCAACACGCAAGCACGCGTGCGGACGGACCAATTACAGTGATGATGTTCAACAAGTACAATATCAACCACATTAATAGTGTAGGTTGTGAAATGGAGACTAATTATCTTACAATTCACCTACTTACGCCCAACATTTCAGTATGTAGTACGCGATCTAAGCCTTCTATCTCATGCGTCTCCGTGTAAGATGCAAGAGTTTGCAAAGAGAGAATCCCGTTCTGTTTCAACGAAGTTCCCATAGGATTTACTTCTATCCGCATGGCTGTACTAGCCCACGCCTCGGTCAAAAAACACAGTCAAAAGATATCTCTTTATAAGAACCTTGAGGACAAGTGGCCTCATAGAAAACTCAACGATCGATACGTAGAAAATGGAAAGCCAGTGACCATGATTCGCGTCCGCACGTCAATGATGATAATCGCATTGACTGAGGTAGGAAAACGATCCAGGAGAAGGGGTAAGCCTAACGGAGAGAAGATCCGAAAAGGGCAGTCCTGTTAAGCAAATAGATGGGGACTGATAGCCAGCAGGTGGAGCACGGAATACATAGACAACACCAACTTCTAAGCCGCTTTGTAAGATGGCCTCCCCAAAGGGATAACAGGTGCCAGGCTTCAGGTAAAAACGATTAACAAGAAAACGACCTCTCATTTATAATGTGAAACCAGTCGTAACTGTTTTCGTAAATGGAACGTTCAGTTAGTTCGCCGGATGCTGTTCGACCACTAACGCCTTATAAGAGCTTATTGCGGTTGCAAGCTTGGGCTAATCGTCTACCGTCGGTGCGAACCTATGTGATCGTGTTAACTTGTTTGCACCATTGAATTACACATTGACGATATCCGATCCGCGATGCTCACACTGTCCTACTTACCTATTTAGTATTTTCGACCTTCCAGCCACCACTACAGGCCCCAAAAGTTAAATGCCGGTGCTGCCAACTTCGAGGTTCCTCCCAAGAAAAAAGGAAACGCTTCAGCCTGACCAATATATTCACGCAACAAACTGATCACCGAGACAAGCGGTCGACAGGAAAACTAAGAGCCCTACCCAACTGGTTTGATGGAGATGTTCTACTGAGCTACCGCAGAGTTTATCCTCAAAGAGCAACTGGGTGAACGAGGTAACGTGTCATCGATAAACTTGAAGTTCTACCGGCACTGAAATTCCTCCAACACGGTCGATAAGGATGTGTGGGTGGTACAGATCGCATCGAATTCCCTAGAATGTCGCCTAAATTTAAGCAGTGTTCAGGGCATCAGCAGTACACTTTGTTGCCACGCAACTATCATCGGTCGCACGTAGGCCAAGGGTACTGTGAGGAACGCTAGGTTCACAGGTCTATGATCCTTAAAGCTACAAGCCGGCGGCTGGGTTTCGTACGAATATTTCATCCTAAACCACAGTTTTTCTCACGTTTGTGTGGTGTCCTAAATATTCGTTTGTTATTATACGGCTGCATGTGGCATGCGGTACTCTGCCAGGTGAAAAGTTGGGATTCTCAACCAAATCCGTTAGCTCAAAGGCCGAAACACAGAGCAACAGATAGTTTCAATCTGACACTTGAAGGAAAAAACATGATTCTATCCGAGTCCCAGCACGTGACCAATTTGGTGGGCGCAGATCGTAAAGTTCTCTGATACGCCATCCCCAAGCAAACAACGCCAACCAACATACTAAGAGATTAGGATTCATTCCCGCTGTGACAGGCTGTGTGGTTGGAGGGATATTTGATCGTAGTTCTGGTCCCCTGAAAATATTCAATTATACGGCTCATAATTGTTTTCCCTTCCGTGACTCAACTGATATTGCCTATGTATTGACGAATCACCGCATGCCTTAGACCTTCATGAATTTGGAGTTGTGTTGTCCACCCATGAGGAAATTCAAGGTAAACTGGAGCCTTTTGACAAATGTGACCATACGACTACGAAGTAAGTCGATCACGTGGTAAAGTCAAGATTTCACGGTGTGCTTTGCGGATCATTCCAAGTTGGGGGGGGGGGGAGATCGAGAACTCGGTGACGCATAGCGTATTCATCATGAGGCATCTTCTCGAAACTTCCCGATGCACTCACGAGTGAACAAACTTAAATTGGTCAAACACTGTGAGCTTTGTAGCAAGAAAAAGGACCTCAAAGAAAATGCAAAGTTACAGCCAGCTTTGAATGTGGTGAGAAATTGAGTTATCGAAGCGACAGAGAGATGATAGGGGAAATGGACAAAAAAATGCACACCGACTCACTCCGAGCTCGTCTAAAAGCTCATTTCTTGAAAGAGAAGTGATGGGCACCCAGGGTCTGTAAGTGACCGCAAAGTTTGACAACGTCGTCGTGTTTGCCGGGTGTTGTCTAATACCAGCGGACTCGTGGTCATGTTCCAAAGTGGACGTGATCACGCAATAGGGGTGAAGCGAGCGAACCAAAGAAGGCTGATCGTACAACGCATCCGAAAGATCTTTGGTGTATGCATCAATAGCGTTCGAATCGTGTTTCATTTGATCGTGCAGGCGCTCGGTTATGAGGGACTCCGAGGCTGCTGGTGGGTGTTCTGAACGCTCTGGCTGGTCTCGGGTTTCATGCATCAACATGGAGAGACGCATAGTCTGAGTGATCTGCGGCAGCTCGTAGAGGAATGCCTGTGAGGTTGGTGATGCCAAGCAACCCTGGTGATATGACTCGCCATGTCTAGACGTTTCAATGGCGAGTTCGGTGTACATGCCCTGGTGAGGCGACGGTGATATGGAGATTGGATCTTTCAAAAGCGGATTAGAAACGAATTCTGAGCACCCTAAGAGTCCTGAAGGGGCGAATGTAACCGTATCCAAGGCAGTACTTGTAACTACTGATGAACCAAGGCAGGGCACTTCGCTCGCGCAGGTGTGGGGGAAACCAACTTCGGTGATATCATGTGGGACTCTAACGAAAGGGAAAATGCAGACAAAATGGGATAAATGTTTCACAGACTTTCTAACACTGTGGAAATTTTGATAGTCATGCAACTATATGCCACGAACAAGTAATAAAACACGTGAGGTACAGAATCCGTGTTCAACTGGATAGCCATGACTCCACAACGAAAGTGCGAGGGACCCGAATGTAATAGAGAGATGAATTATATCGCCATCTGAATAAGAACAAGTAATGAAAGTTGGGAGAAATGGGGGGAGGAAACAAAGGACCATTTGAATAGTGGACTTGTGTACGTTGTAGATGGCTAATCGTAGTCATTTCCATGCATCTGCAGAAGCAACAGACGGTCATTTTGTCCTATCGAAACCCGTCAATAGCGCATATACCCCGGATCTACCAGGAAACGAGCCCATGATCACTCGATGGAGGTGCCTATGCCACCGGAACTTTGGATGATTACCAGCTGCGATATAAAGAGACTCATCTTTTTAAAGTTGAATTTGGGGAACCCGCTGTGTGGTTGGGTTGCGACACGCAACCTCTATTGAGACCTCCGTTCACTTTGAGCTAAACCTCAGTCATTCCGATCGAATCCAAATCTGGACGGAACCGCGGTCGTGGTGTGCCAGTGTTGGAAAGAGCAACACCCAAATATTTCCCTTCCGGATCCGGTCCTCGCGATCGGAAAGACCGAGGATTATCTCAAAGTGATCTGAGGTCTCAATAGAGGTTGCGAGTCGCAACTCAACCAAGCTGCGTGTTCTCTAAATTCAACTTTGAATTGACAAGCGTTGCTCGCGGATCTCAGTATCATAGTGTTCAGGGCGTCAGCCGTGAACTACTAGGCTCTGAGTTCCACTCCAACTCAAGCTATCGCCACCTGATGAGTCCAAACCAGGACCAAACCGCGATCGGGATGTGCCAGTGTTGGGAGAAGCAACACACAAATATTTCCATTCCGACTCATTTTTTATTATCATGCAAGTTATGGACTTAGCAGAGGACGTGGTTGGTCCGCACAACAGTTATGTAAGATAGTATTGATTAGAAATTCTCCCGAACAGCTGCCAAACACTGACGTGACTGAGTAAAAAGTACAAAGGTACAGGAAATAAAATAAACGATAGTAGCACAGAGAAGCATCGCACCCGGGCTTTGTTGTGGCTATTAACCGGTAATGATGGTGGTAATACGGTCATAAATACCACATGGCGGGAACCGGAAACAAAACGAGCAACTCAACTGGGGTGCTTATTATGCGTTGAAATCTAAAATGGAGGGCTTCAAAAACAATAGAAAACAGTTTGTTGGTTTTTGCTCTCAAACTACTATTTATTGCTTAGCGGCGAATCGACGTTCGAAAAAGAAACCTTCAGGACTGCATTTTATCAATGAGAAACGATGGTTCTTCCTAGTAGCGTTGAATAATGGGGGCGTTTCATTGATGACCACCTAGTGACCCTCATCGTTACTGAAATTTCGGAGTCATTAAATCGAGCATTGGATGGAAAAGGCGAAAAAGTATCCTGTCGAGTGCTACTTGTTCACCTGAAAATCTGATCAAAGTACTTGTCTCCGCAACCTGTGGAGATGCATAAACGAAAATCTAAAACCGATCAGCTAGGTTCAATGCTGAGCTTCGAACGGAAATGTTTGGTCGAACGAGTAGTCGGATAGACCTTGTGTGTGTGCAACAAAGTTGGACAACTTCCTTTGCGAATCACGAGCAAAAACACGGGATACCACCGAAGCACAGATTTCGAATGTCCTGCCCCCTCCCGACAGCCTCAATGAACAGATACCGCTGTATGGCAGAATGGAACACAAACAAAACATTAAGTTTCACTAAATTGCTCATATAACCGTAAAGGCTCATTAACAAGTTTTAGCTTCGAGAGGGCCAATAACAAATACTAGTAAGGACAAGTTTCCGATTTGATGCAAATTATAGAATATCTTTGCTTCTCTATTTCCAAAAGGAAAATATATAACCAGAGTGATATAACACAATCTACAAAATGCGAGAGAACCAGTTATATTGTTGATGCAAGCAATAAAGCAATTAACGATGCTAATGAGCGCAAACGGTTTTGTTAGCAAACACTGAGAGAACATATGCAACTTAAGCGGTGATAATTGGTAAATCACGGGAGTTGAATAAGAACGAAGCATTTATCAACCACACTGGTGGTCCGTGACCGCAATGGTTGAGAAAAGTCAGATCTGTTGGAACATCATCAAAGAAATATCACACCAATAACCACAGTCTTATGAGTTGTGTCAACGATGACCAATTGGCCTAAGGTGTTAGAGGCAATGCAGCGCTGCCGCTTCCACAGTTTAGAGAAACGGGATGATTCGCTTGTGCGACAGTAAATACCGAACATCAACTAGCCAAGGGAATTCGGCTCACGGAACCTTCGGGAATGAAACGAAGGGCCAAACAGAACCAGCATCTACACTGTAATTGGATGTAGGCTACAAACAACCGGTGGTATTGCAGTTGATCTGTGTTGACCGAAGTAGAGCGTCTGTTCTGTCTGAAAACCTGCGCGACAATGATTGCCGTTCACATATCTCAAATGAATGAAGTACATGCGTCAGTAGCACGTCGCGCCGACGCTTCGCCGCCACACGATTAGCACCAGTCGCGCGACGTCGCCCGCACCTATGCAGATTCGACTCGATAACCCGTTGATTACATAACCCATTACAAGTTCAGGGAGAGGGGTTTCGGTGCGTTTATTTATTTAAGCCGATCAGCCCTGTTAGAAGCGGAATGATGCAGACGCAGCCGGTGTCAGCGACCCATGCACAGACTCCAAGAGTCCGCTGTAGGGGAAACTGTGGTCGGTCACAAAGTCTTTGTAACCCATCGTCTGAGTGAAGATGGCCAGAGTACCGCAACCAACCCAAGAACTGGTAATCAGTGCATGGTCGATGACCGGATTCACACAACCACCAGTCAGCCGGAGTACACAGAGAGGAGAAAGCATGAAAACAGGTAACTCGAGGTACTATGAAGCGAGGTAGGTCGTAACAACGGGACCTTTTGAAGACAAGGTGGTTTAACAATGGGGCATGAAGGTTAGATGAGGATAGCTGAATGCAAAGAACGTCGAACCGAACGGGTGTGGACCTGGATGTCACGAGCTGCGTGGTCCTGCTCTTCAAAATCGACATTGGTAGAGGTGGGGGAACATCGTAAGCGGCGTTGCACAGGTAACTTTCTTCGCGCCACATAACAGTCGGTCTGGATCTTCACTGGAAATAGCACATGACGAAAGTTGTACACTGGAGGCAGGTCGATACAGTTTTAGAGTAGGAAGGAAACGTTCGAACCGGTTCAGATTCAATACGGATACGAATGTTGTAAAGACATAGCTATTGACCAGCGATTCGACAGTCAGTTGTTGGCAGGACTACTGTTGGCCTGCACTAGTTAAGGATGGTGGTGAGGTCCTCTGCAAAGCACCGGCATCCATCTTCGAACAGTCATCGAAAGTAGAGTCCATCTCGGCCAACTGGAGTGAATCAATTATAGTGGCATTACAAAAAGGGCAGTCGCACCGACTGTGCTAATCACATGGGTATTAGCCTAATGCCGATGGTGAAAAAATTACTGGCCTCAATTATCGTTCGTCGCTTCACTGTGGAGCAAGAATCACGGATTAAGGAAGAGCAGGAAGGCTTCCGCCCAGGACGAAACTGTATGGACCACATATTCACCTTGCGGTAGGTAGTAGGGAAGCGCCACATGTACCGCAGGCCGACAATAGCTGTGTTCCTCGGTTTCAAGAGTGGGTTCGACTCAGTCGATCGATCCATTCTGTTCGAAATACTTGAGCGGAAAGGTGTTCCCATGAAATACACGAACATTTTACGTGCTCTGTACTCGGACCGCATCAGGGTGTACGGCGATTTGACTTTTCGACAACAAGTACCGTTCGTCAGCGTTGTCCGATTTCCCCGTTTTTGTTCAATTTCGTCACGGACTTCATCGTGAAGTGTTCCCTTACGGAATCTCACGACGCAGGAGTTGAGGTCTCGCTTGGTGAAAGGCTACTTGGTTTTGATTATGCGGACGTAATTTCTTGCTTTTTGACGGTGTTGCGGCGGCACAATCAACCCTGAATAGCCACTCTAGAGTGGACGCGTTATTTGGTATGCCCTTCGCATCTTCAAAGTCTTGCTGCAGGTCCACCAGGCAATTGATGACCCCTTGATAACGAGGAACTCGAGGTGGTTGATCCATTCACTTACCTTGGCAGATGCATCAGTAACGATGGGCGCAAAGAAAGCAAAGTTGGCTCACGCACTGCAAAGGCCAGAACTGTCTTCTTGAATCTGTGGCATCTTTGGTGACAAATGGGAGTCTCCCTCCGTCTGAAAGACCGTGTTTGTTAGGCCACAGCGAAGGTCGTCCTGCGCTACGTGAGTATGACTTGGCCCCTTCGGTCTGAAGATCTGAGGTGCCTTCAATTCTTTGATCATGGTTGCCGAGTGGCACCAACATCTCCGCAACGATGATGTGTGTAGGCGAGTACCAAGCAGTGATAACAAAGCTAGTTCCTTAGAACAACAGATAGCACTGGTTGTGTTGCGTTGGCTTGGTCACGTGCTACGTATGCCTGGTCACCGCTTACCTAAGAAGGCCTTGTTTAGTCTGCCAGATGTAGGGTGGCGCAAGGCTCGAGGTGGACAAAAGTTGATTTGACAGCGTGAAACGAAGTCAGTGACGACCAAACTAGGTGCTGTCGGTCCGTCTGGCCTTCCGTGCTGGATTCCACGTGACTGGCCTTGGGGTTGACTCGATACTTTACAGGACATGGCTCGCAGTCGACACCAGTGGCGCGTCTGCTGCAGTCTCCTAGTTGAAGTGTACGGCAGCCAGTTGCTTGTGACGGTAGGTTGTTAACACAAGATGTAGGCGCCTTGACCCCGAATGTTTGCTTAGGGCATTAAAGTTTTCCGGTAAACCTTCTTTCTCTCCCTCTTATTATTCTTTATTCCATAGGTCATCACGGTTGTATGGCATCGGAGCATCAGTTGAAATGGGTGATGTACTGTTGTTGTTAATTGATTGGTTTTGGCCGGACGAACCGGGAATAGACAGGTCAATACGTTGTACCTCCAGGATCATCAGAATGAAATCATCCTGAAGTGATGATTGCGTACTAGCCACGCAATTGCAGCTTTATTATAGGTGTAAGAAAGAGAAAGGAACACGCACGCGGATGCGTATCACATCATAACGCTAACTGCTTAGTGAACATCATGACTGTAGCTTATAAGTGCCTCCCTTGAGAATTACCTACCTATGATACTGTTGATCGCGCACGTTAGCAGCGAGATCTATCACTGAAAAGCGTCATTGAACAAGGTCTGCAAGTCAATTACAAAGATTCCAATCCTACTGATTTCCTTGCCGCACTTGAATCAATCTTGACCATACTTAACATCACGGGTGAAATCCAACATGCAATTATGCGCAGCATCATCCCCGCGCTGAGTCACAAAGTTGAAATCAACATATTCAGTGTAGGCGAACGAAAAGACAAGACTATTGTTTTCTTACCAGCTGACGAGACGTCTTACGGTCATAATGGACAAAAGTGACGACATGAAGAAAGTACAAGAACCGCTCGGAGATGTGAACGCCTACCAGCCGACAAGTGAAGACCCTACAAAACGTCTAGAAAGTAAGATCAGACGCACTCTTCAAAGACTAGAACAAATTGAACAGATGACGTAGAACACGGCAAAATTGAACCCGAGGATTCAATATTACCATGGTTCTACGGCCTAGTCAACGTACACAAAAATGGGGTACCGCTTCGTCCCATCGTGTCATTCCCCGGGGCACCGAATTACAAACTGATAAAAGAACTCTGGAAACGGGTGAAACACCTAACCACAGGCTCAGAAAATTCAATCCAATAAGCTAAACTAATTCTTGAAAAACTTAGGGGAATAACAATAGAAAGTGACGATGGTCTCCTTTGATCTTACAGTCTTATTCACATCAGTTAACATCAAGCTGGCAAGGCAAACAATGATGACCTGCTGGAACAACACGAAGCGAAAAATGCAAAATAACAGAACTGGAGTCACGCAAATGATGGAGTTGCTTAATTTATGTCACCACACACCACACTTTCAACGCGCCAATGGGATTGCCAATCTCTGGGCTGATAGCCGAGCAAGCACTGGAACAACAGGCAGTGCCGATCGTACAGCCCAAGCTTTTGGTACGATACGTGGACGAAATTGTTAACCTCAAACGCTCCATACTTCAAAAAATATACCAGGTAATCAACAACATTTTTTCTGGCATCCAATAAGCCAAAGAGGAGGAGAACAATAACTAGTTGCCATTCTTGGACGAGCTCGTGATAAGACATAATTCTGGCCTCCTGGAAACAACAGTCTATCGGTAAGCGACGCATACCGATCAAATTTTGAACTATCGCAGTAACCATCCGACCGTTTGCAAACGCAGCTGTGTAATAACTCTCTTCAAACGGGCACAAAGACTGTAGCACATCGCTACTGATGCAGGTAGAGGAGGATCACCTCTTCAGCATGTTAGGGGAATTCCTACCCCGAAAGTTTTATTATACGCTGCCTGATGTCAAGTAAACAATGACGGAGCTGTACGCTATCGGGCGCGTCCCCAGGTTGCGGATCGGGGATTGCCTTCCTTGTGGAGGTAAACGCGAATAAGTTTCGTTTGCTTTGCAGCTGAGATGAATAAGCAGTCGCAGACAATCCGCAGCAGCATCTCATAGCGTGGGGAGTTCTGGGCTGGTCACCTGGTTCTCCATTAAATACCACAAGTGCTCGTACGGCACCGTGCCAAAGCCAATGTGACCGGCTATATGGTCACTGATCACTCATTACTGTAACTGAGGGTGAGTATCTAAAGGAGGGCGGAGGAACAACCTCGCTGGCCACCGGCTTCTCTGTAGACTGCTTCCGAACACAAAGTAGGTGAAAGAGCCATTTGGCTGTCAACGGTCTTCGTGAATAACCCCGCTGCCTTGCGGGTCAGGTCTTTAGACCAAAGGCTCGGGTTGGAGCCCCTAATTCAACCCTCTTCCTCGACTTGGGCAACCGGAAAGCTCAATGCCCACTCAACACATGGAACTTTGTTTCCATTCCTCTTAATCACTCTCTTTTTGTTATTGTTACTCATGTCTTGTGGCACTCCGCCAAATGTTTATTGGGCAAAAGTTAAATAAATAAATAAATAGGGTGACAGAAAGAAAAACTATTATCCTACCTTACATCCATGGAATTTCTGGGGTAGCAGCGATAAATGTTGCACATGAAGCAACGGAATCCATACGAAGTAAACATTTTAAGGTCAAGGGCAAACTGGGTAAAGAAGAAACATCGGGTGTGATTTAAGAAATTTCCTGCAATGATTGTGGCAAGTACTATGTGAGCCAGACCGGAAGAAATCTCGGCACAAGACTTCACGAGCATAGTCTGGCCATCCGTCGTCATGATGAAAAATCGGTAATGTCAATAAATATGGATGCCGAGGATCACCAATTAGATCTGGAAAACGGTAAGATCCCTTGAAGATCGAGTGAGTTCATCGAGAACGCATTCAGTCCAGAACTCAATCAACTAGCACCTGGAGCTAGAGGGTGTATACGAAGCTCTGCAGATCAAGTCTGCAGTAGGTGTCATACCGACAGAGCGAAAAGACGATCGCTTGGCCGACCCACATGAGTCAATCGAGTCGACATTCAAAGCAGGATACGATCAATAGCCACTCGGATCTGGCATTTGCTCACAATGCTCTGTGATTCAGACCTTGAAAACGGCACTGATGATGATGCCTAGGTTGCCGACGAAACATCTGCAACCGAAACGTCCAGTTCGGAGAACAAAGTAACCCTCTCTGTCACCAAAGTTTACTAATTCCAGTGAAATTTGTCAGGGCTATTGCACACTGCAGCTTGTGCACTTCTCATGAGGTTAATGTGCCACTGCTGCTAGATGATGAATCGGGCAATTCAGAGCACGCGACCGACCATGTGCCGCACAACGACCAATGCATACGCCGTTGCCTGGTGCTGAACGCACCGCTTTGTGCCTCGCACCTTGAAAGGAAGGACAGACGTATCAGTAACGCTCAAAAACATCGGTCAATCCACTAACCTGCGTGGGCACATCTGATATCGCTCATAGCGTCAACAGAATTCCCTATTGCATGCATTATCATGCAACGAAACATCAGTCATTCGTCCAAGGGCAACGTGTGCAGCATTGTGGCCGGTGTTCCTGAGCGGATCACACACGATCACCTGCAACTAGTCGAGTCCAACCATCAGCGCTGGCTGAGCGATACTGTAGTCCACCGAGCAGTGTTTGGAAACAGATCGATCAGTACATGTCAATGCAGTGGCTGTACTACTGTCCAGTGGCTCCAACGTCTGGCCGCCAGTTCGAACCTCGCGGTATCTGTGGCCTGAATGTGACTGTTGATGGCAGCGAAGCATCACCCTTTTTCATATTTATTCCATTCCTACGAACCAGTGGAGATCAGAGATAGAAAGTAGAGCACGCGGCAAAAGGGCACAGGATACTGGTGAAAGACGGACTCAGGTTTGATGCGTCGCCCGACTGATTCTCCGGGACTGGCCACATGAAAGGTTGAAATGCACGACAGATGGCGCTGTTTCATCCATTTGCCGGAGTGCGATTCGCAACTACTCCGTGCCATTCCTCTCGAGTCGACTGGTTCATCTTCTTCCCCGGGTGAAAGACCTTTTCAGCCGTTATCAGTGACCACTTGGAAATTCCCATTCAACTATCACGAACATGAGATCGAATGTGAACAATTGTTTTTAATGATTCATATAAAATAGTTAGCAACGGTAATTGGTCGGATTGCTCCGGATGAAAGATCGCGTCCCGGTTAGGTTTATGAATCGATAGGCTTTGGTGCGTAGTGATCCAGTGCAACTTGCCTCAGCGTCTCCCACTTTCGCTGGCCAACGCAGCCGCGGAGTCCGGATTGGTTTCTTCGGCGAGCATTAACGCGGTTGTAAAAACTGCATGCAGATAGCCTCAGTTGTTGCAAGCGTGTAGGGTCGTAGCCTTTCCAATAGCAACTGTGAGACCGGGTGTCGATAAGGTGAGTTACAATGGAGCTGTTAATGATCCTAATGCCACGTGGACGCAACCAATGTGGGTGGTGCTCACTGACGCGATTGGACAAGTGCTGCGCCGTTTGACCGACATACGGTCCGCCGAAGTCATCATCATCATTATACACGTTAGCTAGAGGTGGGGAACACCTCAGCTACTGTGGGACAAAGAAACTCACAACACGAACGCCACTGAGGTCGGCTCCTAGCCATATCAGCAAGTGTGTCCAACCAAACGTATTCATCGTCTTTCGGACCCCAACCAGGGAGCCGAGACGCTCCAACGGAGGCCAGCTCAGAAGCGAGGGACTTCAATGCTCTGGACCAAGTCATCGCTTGGCCACCCCTCCTCTTCTTCCATCCACACCCCAGGCGCGCAAACAACGCACGTCGCGGGAGTCGGTGGGCTGGCATGCGTAACACGTGGCCGAGCCATCGGAGCCTGATGCGTGAAACAACGGTGCTGAGCGGTTCAGTTCCTTTTCCTGTGCCGTAAACAAGGCGTCGAACACGCTCGTTGCTCACGCGATATTCCCACCAAATGTGAGCTAAATTACGAAGGCACCGGTGGTCGAACGTAACTAGCCTCTTCAGGTCCGCTGCTTTAAGCGGCCAGGTTTCACAACCGTACAGTAGGGTCGAACGTACTGCTGCATTGTACACTTTACCTTTCAGAGTAAGAGTGATGTCGCGCCGGCGCCATAAGTGGCGAAGGTTAGCAAAAGCGCCCCGAGCCTTTGCTATACGGTTCGTGATCTCATCTTCAATCCCACGGCCGCTGATACAACTGTCCAGGTAGTTGAATTTTTGAACCCACCAACAATCAGCGTAGGGGGCGGTCCAAACCAATCTTGGAGGAACGCTTTGCACTTAGATGGTGCGAAGCAAAGCCCGAAGTGACGGACAGCTAGTGGTAATCTGTCCAGTGTCGCTTGGTACATTTGTGAGCTGTCACAGATTAGGGCAATATCATCAGCATACTCTGTCAAGAAGTCGTTCTCCCGGGAGTAGCTCCACACCTTCTAAGTCGTGTCCTGTAAACGCAATTTCCAGTGCACCGAAGGCGCACAAAAGAAGCAGTAAGCATCAGCAGTACGCCGGTACGCAATACCGATGCTTCTCTGCCGCGAAATCAGCAGCAGTTACACGTCGGCTAAAGATAGGGCGAGGGTCGCCCTGTCCATACGCAGGCTCGAAACCGCGCCGCCAGATTACGAGACAGGCTTGTTACCATTGGGTTACGGACACGCGCACTTAAAATGACAAATGACCACAGAAGCTGTCAGTGTTGGCACAGCACCCTTATTTCGTGTATGAATGGGCGGTTCTGTGGGAAATGTGCCTTACAGATCGCTGCTGCAGATGATACACTTTACACTTAAGGTACGCGGGCGCGTCCCAGATAAAGGTAATCTTATGAAACGCTCTTCTAGAACTTTGAAACCGGCAATGGGTTGGGTCTATATCTTGAATGTTTTTAGGGCACCGATTTTCATGTAGCACATTATGAATGGACCCGACCTCATCACCTAACGAATCTACCGAACAAATTTTAGGTGTCTACAATGTAGGGCAGCGAATTAAGTTTCGCTTATATCAAAGGGGAACTCTGTGGAACAAACACTCTCCAGTCCACAGTTTTCTTGTACTTATCGTTGGATAGAGCCGTCAGTTCTTCTGATTAGCAGAATGATAAACAACAAACGATTAGTTGTTTCTTCCTCATACGCAAACTGCTACATGGGCCTCCTCAGTGGTAGAGAACTACGCCGAAGTGTTAACCACATAACAGATACGCGGTGCGAATAGAGGCAATTGATTCCCAACAATTTACGGCGCATGATAAGCTGACCTTGGACTGAAGTGGAGCAGCACTTTTGGACACATGCGGCTAGTGCATGTGTGGCCTTGAGACAGAATAGTGCAACGCATCTGGATGCGTGTCACATGGACCGGAATGCCTAGTTCTCAGCTGAATCAGGTGATCAGAGACTGGGACGTGACTGAACAATTGTTATCCAACTCGTATTGGTGGTGGGCTTAACTGCATCCTTGGGTAGGTAACGGGAATACTGTAATGCAGGTGTGTCGACTACAAGGTTACGGGTGTAGACAGTTTTGCCCAATGATTCGTTCTGTCTAAAATGCTTAAATACTTTTCATTACTTTTTCCGATCATTGCGCAATGGTTACATCACATCAGTAATGATGATCTTCATCGAGTCGGACAGGCGCTGCCGACTGTAGAGTAGAAGGGTTCTGTTTCTTGTCCAGTGATTACGTTTCCGTTTGCACTTTGCACCACCGCTGACGCCAATTTCGAGCGACAGAAAGATGGCCACAAAACCCCGAGGTTGGTCGTCGTAGGACCTTCGTTGCTCCAGGATTTGGCGCCCAATGATCAGAAGCACTCTTGGTTGAAGGTCTCTTGGACCTGATCAAAAACTACTTTATACACAGCATTCAGACAAGTGTGCGTGCGTACCAAGATCATGTGTACGGGTTGCGGGATAGTCCAGTTGGCCCACTCGTTTTTCCGTAGCTTCTGGCTGGCTTGTGCTCAAATCCATGACAGCATCAAAGGTGTTGGTTACTTCTGGTTGTCTCGTAATCTCGTTGTTATTGATGTAGCTGATGATGCACTCTGTCGCTTCAAATGGGCGATAATTCAGCAGCTAATGTGCGCCCTGCGATTGCATGTGAGTCGAAACTAGAAGACAAGCGAGTATCGAAGTAAGATGGGAAAAGCCAAGAACCGGGAAGGTTAAGGGGAAATAAAAATGGTGAAAACAGGACGATGCAGATGGAAAAGCGAAAGAGAGCGGAATAAGACGAGGAGGCTTGGGTAGTAGCGTCCTCGCTCCAATCGACCCCGCTCGATGCAGCAGATAGTGCCGTTGAGTGTCCTTTGTGACGACCGGAGCGTCAGGAAATTATTTGAAGAAAAACTCATTGCACGCTGCATCCGCGGTTTAGCTCATGTCTGGTGGGAACACCGCGTGAGAACTGAGGGTGTTCGGCGTCTCGTACTTGGTGCAGAAAGAGCTAGTGAACCGCTCAGCATCGTTTTATCACGCACAAGGCTCTTATGGCTGGGCCACGTGTTGGACATGCCAGCATACCGACACCTACGAAGTGCGTTGTTTGCGTTCCCGAAGTCTGGATGGAAGAAGAAGAATGGAGGCTAATGAATGAAACCCCCCCCCAGTTTGAACTTGATGTCGGTTAGTGCCTTCTGGCTGCTAGCCTGGGGTCCCAAGGAGGATGAACACGTTTGGTTGGATAGTTTTTGACATGGCGGAAAGCCGCTCTCAACGGCAGTGTTGTAAATCCCCTTTTTAACATCCTCTTGTTCATCTTCCTCTCTAATCAAAATCCCATTCCTGATGTATAATATCACATTACTTGCTTTTGCTTTTATTTTGTGTTCTGTAACGATTAGTACCTGTATCTTATCCATTTTGTATTGCGGCACAATAGATTAGATGTTTCACACCTTTAGCTAACGTGTAACAATATAATGTGATGACGTGCACACCTTCAACATTCATCCCCCGAGTGAACTGCCATTGTAATTTGTCGGTAGGCGGCCGATTCGGCTGATATTGCCAGTCAGGTTAACGGCTTCAGGAGGCTGTCAATTGTGTCGGACCCAATGAGAGAGAGAGAGAGAGAGAGAGCAAAGAATGCAACCCAGTACGGTCCGACTACTGTCTGATGTAAATTCACTCTCCAAGTGCACACAAACGAGGAGTGTGGATTGCATGCAATCAACCGTGGCATCTCTATCCGCATATCTACTACACCCTAAGCTAAGGGAGTTAAGCTGGATAGGATGTGTGAGTGACGAAGCACAGGCCACTCGTGGACCGTGTGTCGGTGTGTAAGCGTTCCGTAGGTGTGTGCAGTCACAGCGACACCTAGAGAGGTCTTTCAGATACCCAACGCTATTCCTCGGCAGAATAGTCGGCAGCAATAGATACCACGCAGAGCGTTGACCGCGGAGTTCAATGGTCAAGAGATTAATATGTCACTCACCAAACACTACGTCTCGACTATCGCAAACAAGGACAAAGACTGCTTGTTGAGTGCAGTGTATTGCACCAGTATTCAATTCTATAGCCAACAAAAAATGTCTTCAGGTGAGCCCTTGGAACGCCTCTGACGAAAGCAAGCGGATTGGAAGTGTAGCCACTGCGCGTCCCGGAAAGCAAGATATGACCCACGTCGCGTCGCTTACACGTGTTGGGTATGGCTAGCGGATGACGCTGATGTCTACCAGTCAGTATCTGGCGAAAACGTCTCTGATGTCGCACGACATAAATGAGCGCTGCCCAAGCTGGAGAGGTCGAGTTATTCCAAGTACTTCTAGCAGCGCATGTGGTCGAAAGAAGTGTCTAAATGGTCAGGTGCCAATCAAAAGAGCGAAGGAGGAGACCGAAAGACTGTGTCCAATTGGTGCGTACGTGTTGGTTTCTTGGATAGACGACTCAGGTTTGATCAACACCTGACATGACTCAATGATGAGGAAATGAAGCCATTGCAAACATTTCTTCATATACTTTTGTAAACCCCAACGGGTAACGATAATCCGGCTTTTGACTGACACTTATTTGGGTGCTGACTTCCCCGATTTTACCTGATGGCGTTAGTTCTCGTCACTACGGAGACAACCTACGAGACACGTTGGTGCTACGAATAATTCCACAGCTGAAATGAAAAGATGTCAGCAATTAGGTTACCGAAGAGGGGGTCGGGTTTAACACGTCGCTACTAGGCTCACCCAGTTTGTGGGGCTAACCGTACGAAGACAGGTGCGAGAGGTTGGGGCTCGATACCCTGGCCAATCGCTGAGTGCGAGTCGATCTCACATTATAACCTACCGCATTCTGCATCTAGATAACTTCCTCATGTTAAGTTTAGTTTCCCTACTTCCCAACACCTCGTAGCATACGCTGACATCAATACAAGTTTGTGATTGCAGATCTGAAGCGAGATCACTATTCCCTGCGCTTGCCGAAGCGTGGAAGTGTGGAAGCAAATTTGGCGCAGCACTTCAAAACATTATTCAATGTACATTTCTTCAATGTTACATTTCGAGAACGAATACCCATGGACAATGATATTTCACATTTGTGCGTACCAATTTGCTATGAGTTCTAGGTTATTTTTTATGATCGAATGCAAAAGCTTGAAAAACCATCATCGTGTTGACAGGTCATAGATGGTTTTCTAAACTTTTCTGATCATATTTCGATGGAGTTGTACAGGTTTGAATTTCTACTTGCTCCCACGATACAGTGAGTGATGCATTGTTGCGAGTTCCAGTGGTACAGCAAATTCAGAAACGGATCATTCGATCCTCATCTAGGCGCGAAGGTGACCTGTGGACCAGTTGCAGCGCCGCCAGCAAAACGAGTAAAACGAGGTGTACGTGAGATTGCATAACGAGATGGGGTGAGGAAAACCAGGATAAACTTTAGTTGGATGACTTGGAAGTTTGGAAAGATTGGTTGGTCATACAAGTGACGGTTGGAAAACGCATGGACTTGTAACTCATCACTAGCAAGGATTCTTGAGGAGAGGAGATAAATTTTAATGTGGTTTCGCTTCAGAAATGCTCATCATCTTCGATACTGCTGCTACATCTCGTCAATCACATTTAAAAACTCAGCTAACTACTGAAAGCATGTGAGCGGTGTGCTATACCACACGGTAGAGTGTGTGATGGTAAGGTAAGCAAAGAAAGAACAAAAAATACGGAAATAAACGTGGAATCGACCAAAGAAGGGGACTGTTGTCACTCTAATTCAGCGCACGGGTCGTAGCAAATCAAGCATGTAGTCATACCCGCCGTACTTTCCACTGTGATCCTTCAAGATCACCTTGACCCTAAACATCACCAGGGGTGTTATTGAGAAAAGAGAAGCAGGTATGTGAGGCATCCGACCTTCAAGTCGCGCGCGGTGCACTTCTAGCCAACTACCTACAGTTACCATGCTATGGGGCGTGGTTTGCAGAACATACCATACATGAGCACTGCCCTGGTAGTTAAAAATGCACACACGCACACCGCAATGTTTCCAAAGAGCGTATAGCAGTGCTGTACCAACGCAATCCCGTCTGCGAAGGTAGTGAGTTTTACAAGGTCACATGGACTACAATAAGATGAGACATCTGTACACCATGTACACTGTAATTCGAGGGGAAAAGCTGCTGATTTTTCACAAACCATGACAGTAACACAAATTCTCGAATCTCTCACTAGTCGATTAGATGTCTCAGATAGGATCTATGCGTCGGAATGAGACAATGGACTAAACACCCAAAAAGTGGTGAAAGGGTAGTGGTAGGCCGACTCAGATGATATAGGATGAACTCGTTACAAGTAAAATCAATGAGGCGGTGAGCACACATTCGTGGGTTTTAGCCCTACAAGAGGCAGACAAAAACGCGAGATGCTGACAATTCGCGAAGAGACGGAACGGCCATCTAGCGCATTTGCGGATCTGTGATTGACGTCTGACAGGATCAACATGTGATGAACCTCCACCATACAAATACCCTGATATCCTCTCTCTCTCTCACTGTATATATACACATATGGTTGGCGGCATCCGATTTCGGATTCGCGTGTCACTGTGGGCAGCCACAGGACGCCTGCGCCTATAGAGGGATCATGGGTGGCTTGTGCTGCACCACCCACACCATATCCAGTGTAAATCCGTAAGAATAAAATCTGGAGGCATGTGGAGGGGAGCCACGTTTCATCAACGGAGCCGGCCCACACTCCTTCACATGCAAACACAAGCACGCTGTATTTGGGGAATCAAGTGCACATAAGATGGTGGCTGGACCGTAGTCCGCTCCACACTGAGTGCATGGAACCTCTCTTCGAGCCTAGCATGACCACAAAGACCGTGCACCCCGTCCTAGCCAGCAACGACCAACTGTCCCCTGGAGCCAGTATGAACGAGGTAGTGGGTAATAGACAGGTAGGCACCTTGTCAACATGCACATCAAGCGCAGTCACACCTGGGATATCAAGCAACAGCCAACCACTTGAAACGAAAGATGAAATAAAATAAATCGAATGATTCATAGAGATACAGTGACGTAATCCTTCGCTAACAGCGTATGAAGTAAGTTGGTTAGCAACGACTAAGCAACAAGTATAAAATGTCCACAAGTTACTCGAAGTGGACTACAAACGCAATAAAGTTATCGAATATATATATATATCCATATGCAGTATATATATATATATATATATATATATTGTGTTAGTCAAATTATCATAAATTCATTGGTTAGACCGCGTTTATTCTCTTCAGGTTTTTCTTTTTAGTTCGTCATGGTTACAGTGTCATTTTTTTACTATTTTTAACGTCATGGTAACCAAGGAGAAAAATATTTGACGATAATGTAAATTATTATTTGTAATATAAAAGTTGCCTTAATATAACTGTTATTTTATATGAGGATGACAAATTGGTTGACGTTACATGTGCAGTAATCACGTAAGCCAAGGTTACATTTTTAACCTAATTTGTTATTTTCTACTGATTGTTAACAATTCTGGACTAAATATCTAGTTTTGGATCAATTTATTTACTTAATTACTTTATTTTATTACTTTTATGTAATTACTTACTTATTAATTTAGTTACTTTTAATCTATTAGGTATCTTCTCAAGTAACGACACAAACTTATTAATCGACAGTTGCTAAATAGCATTAGCATGTTAAAGGGTAAATTGCGTGGCGTAACCCCATGAACGTGCGCAAAAATTAAACTTTTGAAAAAAGGCGTTAAAGAATCAGAAATGGCCACCAAGATTGGTGTTAGCTACGAACCTGTATGCCAAAATCGAAAGAAGTTGAAAAACAATTTACCCCAGTCCCCTAAACGTTCCGGTAAATATGGTCGCAGAAGAGCAACAACAGCTCGAGGCGACTCACCTCTGCTTGGGGAATGCCGAAAGAAGTATCACGAAGCATCTAGCAGACAGCTACAATGGAGGTTAGAACACCTTGCTGTTGAAGTAAGTCCGACGACTTTTAGATTCTAGACTTGGGGCATGCAGACCTCAGAAGAAGAAAACGTTGACCAAACAAACAAAAGAAAAACGATGGGAATGGGCCAAACAGCTAAAAAATTTGTCAAAATAAGAATGGAAGCATGTAAAAAAAACAAAAGCTCTATTTTTATAAGGAATTGCGAGAAAAATTGCGCCTACATTGCATGTGTATTCTTTTATGTTGTTTTCAGCGATGAGAAAATCAACCGGTGCTTTGATCAGCACTCAATATCTCCGGCAAGATTACCGGGAGAATACGTGAGGGAAGACTACGGCTCAACGAGTCACGCATCCCACTCAGGTCATGACATGGAGCGCTAGGAGCCTCAACGAAACTACTCGGCACTACATCGTCCAGAGTAACATTAACCAGCAGCAGTACAAAACACTACTAGAGTACCGTCTGATATCTCAGCTGTGTGAATGGGGAGAGAAGAAAGGATTTAGAGGGATAGGATACTTCATTCCCCTGCATGACAGCGCTCTATGTCACAATCGGGGTGAAGCAACCCGTTTTCTTCGTAGTGCTACCATAGCCTGGAAATATCACGGAAATCAATTCGATAGAGAACTTATGGGCAATTCCAAAAACTACGTACGATGGGAGGTGGAAATGCTGTGGTACCAATAAGCAGATGGCCAATCGAACGCCAACGGGAATCTCGCGCAGTACTAGAAAGGTGCAGTGCGGCCCGATAGAGAGTGAGTATGTCCTCGAAAGCAGATTGGTCAGGCAAGCGGCGAATGGTTGGTGCACACTAGCGTCGAGTTCTGCAGACACAGCCAGCAATCATCCAGTGAATGTGCAAGTGACCAACCAGGCGCCAGCAGATTCCAAAAGCACGGGTGAATAAGCACATACTCGTGAGGAGATTAGGGGTGCGCAACTGAGCCAAGGTTTGTGGGATTGGACCGAGGGCAAAAGCGCACCGCCTGATGGACGAGTGCCCAATCGTACAGTCCATCAAGAATGAACGTGGCGAGCAATTGTAAACCAATGGAAAGGGAGTCAGCGACAGAATGCAAATAACAAGGAAGAGCCAGTGAAGCGGACTGTTGTAAATAGTGTATACATTCTTTAGATATGCGAACGTTATCTTAATGAACGACTTCGGGATCGCGACCCAGTCTTCTTGTTTCACAGAGGGCTACACGATATGGCGACAGAAGAGAAGAAGACGACGTGCCGGGACCCGCTCGTTTTTGGTGGACAGCCATCGATTCCACTGCCGACCACTTTGCAGATGACTGATAGTACGCAGCTAGAGAAATGGAGAGTGTAGAAGGCGAAGTGAATGACCCAGTTGGATACTCAACCGATGGCATACTAGTAGCTGATGTTCAGGCACACTGTGGGTGATGAAGCCAGGAGGGTGCTCGAGACACTGGAGCTCAGCGAGGCAGGTGAGGAAGTCGAGCTTTCGAAGTGCTGATGAGATTCAGGGCGTTTTGCGAAGGACGGGCAAATGAAACCTATCAGATGCATTTACTTTTTGGTCGCAATCGATCCCCAAGCGAATCGTTCGAGACTTACATCACAGAACTGAAGCTGTTGGCGCGTAACTGCAACTTCTGCAATTGCATGATAGAGTCCTTGGTACGTGATCGCATTGTCATCGGCATACAGAATGACGAGCTCACTCGGCGTCTTCTGAGACAAAGGAAACTGTCTTTGGCACTATGTGTGGACATCTGCCTCAATGCAATGTCGGCCCAGCAGTTCGAGCATCTGAGTACGGAAGCAAACACCGATCTGTGCGCCGTATCCCAAATCAGCCATAGTCCGCCCCAGACACCCGAAGGACCAGGTCAGTTGTCACTTTTGCGGTCGCACATATCCATGAAGGAAGGAGAGTTGCCCAGTTTGGGGTCGAACGTGCATCAAATGTTCCAAGGAGAATTACTTTGCTCGCTATTGCGGATCCGCGAAGATCAGATCGGTGGTCGAGAGCGTCAACGAACAGATGTAGGAACTTTCGATAAACAACTTGGAAAATCGTGGAGAACATAAGTTTGTTTTCACGACGCTTTTGATTCAAGGACGATCCATGCGCTTCCAACTGGACTCAGGGGCTACTGTCAACATCGTACCAGAGAAGCACTGTGTGGGAATGACGTGTGACAGAACGCAGAATTGCCTCAGAATATGGAATGGTTCGAAACTGCGACCGAAAGGTAGCGCCACGTTGAAGGCCATTATTTCAAGAAACGGCAAAGAACCAACTGAATTTCCTGATAATCTCAGGAGATCTTATACCCATTTTTGGCTTCGATTCTATTCAAAGTTTCGGTTTTGTTTCTTCAAACCATGAACGTTTTGTTCATTTGTGCGAAGCTAGTATAGACCTTGTTGACAGGTACGCAAGCGTTTTTGACGGGATCGTAGGGAGATTCGAAGGGTGTGCTCATTTATCTTTAATCGAATCCGCTAAGCTGGTAGTGTTGCCGACCAGAAAGGTGCCTATGGCTTTGGGTGAGAAGTTTTTAAACGAGCTGCAGCGTCTTGCCAGTTTGGGAGTAATAGTCAAAGTTGAGGAGCCGACCGATTGGGTTAGTCAGGTGGCGATTGCCACTAAGAAATCTGGAGAAATACGCGTTTGTATTGATGCAAAAGCACTTAACGCCGCGCTCAGGAGGAAGCATTATACGCAATCAACGCTAGATGACGTACTTCCGGTGCTATTCAAAGCCAGAATATTCACTAAAGTCGACCTTGCTTCGGCGCATTACTTGACAAAGAGTCAAGCTACCTGATCACGTCTGGTACACTTTCGGGCGTTTCCGCTGGCTTCGTCTAGCGTTTGGACTGGGGGTATCTAGCGAAATAATCTAGAAACGACTGATGCAGGCTTTAGACGGTTTACCAGGAACGTTCTGTGTAGCAGACAACGTTTTGGTTTTTGGCGCTACGCGAGAGGAGTACGATAAGAATCTCGACCGAGATTTGCAGCGCAGTTTTGAATGGAACATCAAGCTAAAACAAGAGAAGATCGAGTTGAGTAGGACGGAAGTGGTGTTTCATGGAGACATGCTAAGCTCCGAAGGACTGCAACCAGACCCAGAATAAGTCAGGGCCATCAAAGAGATGCCTCTTCCTACCGACGTGAAAGCCGTTAGCAGGCTGAATGGGATGGTGAATTACCTAAGTCGTTTCTTGCCCAGATTAACCGATGTAATGGTACCGATTCGGAAACTGACGCATAAGGGTGAGAAGTGGCATTGGGACGCGGAGCAGGAGAGAGCATTTCAGAAAATATAGGAATTGATCACGAGCGCCCCCGTTCTCGCTTAATATAACCCAGCACTCCCACTCGAGATCCAGTGTGACAGCAGTTAGTTTGGTATCGGAGCTGTACTCATGCAGAACGGTAATACTATCGACGTTCGCAGCCGAACGCTGACAGAGGCCGAGCGTCGTTACGCGTAAATAGAAAAAGAAATGCTTGCATTGGTTTACGCCATGGAGCTTCTCAATGACTGGACGTTTCGCCGCAAATCCACCGCGTTTATCGACCATAATAAGCCCCTGATATCGATTGCCAGTAAGCCGCTCCATGTTGTTTTACGCCATCTGCAAAAGATGCCTATTCGTCTGTAGAAGTATGACCTAAAGATTGTCTACCGGCCAGGATCCCGGATGCACACTGCAGACACGCTGTGAAGAGCGCACCTGTCAGATACGCAGGAAAGGAAGAAGACCCAGATTTTGTCCATGCAACACAGCTGATCGCCGACACTGAGGAACGCTTGCAGCATCTCCAACGATAGAGTGAGAAGGACGAACTGTGCGGGCTACTGAAGCACACGATACTTAACGGATGGCCCGAAGACAAGAAAAAAGTTACCTAAGGAGCTGACTCCATTCATCCATTTTCGCGACGAACTCATTGCCCAGGATGGAATAACATCAAAGATAACAGGATAGTAGTTCCAAAGGCTAGCAACGTTCGATACTGGAGCTGATACACTGTGCATACTTAGAAACCAAAAAGTGCGTAGCAAGCGCAAGATAGCTGTTGTTCTGGCTCGAAATGACCAGCCAACTACGTGGCTACGTCTCCAATTGTGTGGCATATAGGACATACGACGTACGCCAGCCAAAAGAGTCGATGAGGCTTCGTGACGATTTTGACAGAGCCTGGCAGATGGTTGAACTGCACATTTTGTTTACGGTGGGAGGAACTACATGATTGTTGTAGATTATTTTAGTGACCACTTTGAGATCGATGCTTCTACGACGACTAGTACGCAGGCCGTGGTGAACAAGTTGCGGTGCCAATTCGCTACTACTACTACTACTACTACCACCAACGGCTGGATGAAATCGTGATTTTCAGGGTACTAAAGCGAGCTAGGTCAGACACCGTCTGCCATTTGGTGCAGCAAATAAGTGCGCTCAGAAGAAATGTGGCATCTCATGATAAACAACAGTGACGAAACGTGTGATGTTCGACGCGATCGCACAGGTGTGCACACACCCCTGAGACAGGAATATGACAGAGCAATCATGCACATCGGCGTTGC
This sequence comes from Dicrocoelium dendriticum, assembly GCA_944474145.2. NCBI lineage: Eukaryota > Metazoa > Platyhelminthes > Trematoda > Plagiorchiida > Dicrocoeliidae > Dicrocoelium > Dicrocoelium dendriticum. Next base: position 15,110,398 of record OX104068.1, on the reverse strand, counting down.
TCCAAACTGCTTTTTGAGACACTCAGTGCATCCTAAACGGGAGTGCGTGTCGGATAGTATAAAGTAGATCACGTGACATTTCAGTTGTAATAAACAAGACTGCATGCCACAATCCAGATGTTGCGCAGCACCGAATCGTGAGACAAGTGAGAACCCGCTGGGTTAGTTTCCGTGAAATTGGATCACGAGATTGAAGTCACTTTAAATATGTGAGACAATTGATAACATGCAAGTACTTAAAATCGAGCGGTGACGCAAAGCGTGACAGAACGCACGACATTTTTGTGCACGCCAGCACGGAAGCAGTTTAGACCCTGCTGGACCCAGTCATCATCATCATCATCATCATACACGTTAGCTAGAGGTGGGGAACACCTCAGCTACTGTGCCGCAATACATAGAAAAAAGGAGAAAAAAAGCAACTGGTGCAAGCCGGCTGAGCTATCGGTAACGGATGGGCATCGTTCTGGTAAGCTACCAGCCGGCTACTGTGCATCAACAAAAAAATTGCTATGCAAAATTATATAAGGCTAAATGATGAGATCGTGGTTGGAGGGGAGGCTAGGAGGGATGGGGTGGGACAAAGAAACTCACAGCACGAACGCCACTGAGGTCGGCTGCTTGCCAGCTGGACCCAGTGCCACTGATTGAAGATGGAGACGAGACCACTAGCAACCAATAATGGGATGAAGAAGAACTAAACGTGGGCCAACCATGATCGAACGCTCGGAGGTGCCTGAAATACTCAAACCAGCGGCGCAAAAGAAGAAAAGCTCTAGATGGGAACAATCGACGAACACGACAGTTAGGACTAAGAGGAATCTTTTTCGGTATAAAGAGGTGCCACAGGTTCATTAAATCGGCTCTGGTTTTCAAAATATGCCAGCTGCCGTTAGATATAACAAGATAACTGAACTGATGAACCATCTCCAGTTCCTCGTCGTCAGGAGTCTAAAGGTTGCAAGCCGCTAGTATCCATACCAGAAGGAGTTTGCAAAGTGGGGGGGGGGCACATGAAACGCGTTTCAGAAGATGGAGCTATTGCTGAATGTAACCAGAGTTCCTTGTGCCACGCAAACGGCACTGTCTGCATAAGCGAGCTCAAACGGTTTTCATCAGAGGAGTGCACCTAAAGAAAAATAGCACAGGAGAATTCTCCATGATGGGGACAACCGCCGTGAACATCATTTGTTGTCGGAAATGCGTCAAGCAATTCACCGCAAACCATAATGCACCTAGTACTTCTTGCCTGGAGCACTCCTTTTGACTTCGGAAGACACATTCTCCTGCCGACGCAAAGCCAGAACAATTGGTCATTCTGAGCTCTCCAATCCGCTTTGACCGCTCAATTTGCAGTGGTTTCCTATATTTCCAATCAATTTTACAACATACCCCGGGGGGATCTGCGATTTGCTTTTTGGAACCATCATCCTATTCTTTAAGATTTCAGCAACAAGTCAGCATATTTCAATGGATATCCCTCGGAGACTTCACGTGGTTCTGCAGATGATCAACACATTATATTCAAAAGGAATATGTAGTTCCTGACCTACCAATCTGGCATAGTCATTCGTTCAAAACAAGACAGGACCCAGGAACGCAATAGGCACTCGCCTAACGTATCAGCCAACGGAAAATGACTGCGAATAACCGAGCAAACAAACGCTCAACAAGAAACAGCCAGTTACAACTTGCCATTCAATGGATCGGCGGCAGTGTTTCAGGACGTGGTGGGTTTTCGCCTGGCATGCGTTCTCCCCATAAAAAGCCACAAATGTCCGTTTAACAACACTGTGACGTGGCGGATGTGACTCGCCACTGAATAAAGTCACAGCTCATAACTTTACACTGACAGGTCAACTAGCGTCACCATTCTAGATAGGTTCGTTACACTGGAACTTCTACATCTGCATAGCGTGTTGTCTCTTATTTCTATGATCGCACGAATATACTGTGGTCTCTTTCCTTCCTAACATTTTACCTTTGCTCTTTGCGGTACGTACGCACGAGCTCAGTATATTGTCACACCTCTCGATCTTGCTCTTCAATTATCTAATCGGTCATTCAGGATTTTTGGTCTGTTATTAGCTTAGGTATGACTGCAATATATGGCAGACGGATTAGGTACTTACAAACAGGTTCCGATCTCACGACAACGAAATTATTGTTTCACATTTCCACCGTTGTACGGTTCTAATCATGAACATATGAACAATTTTCTACTGTCACTGTTACAGTCGACAGAAAATGTCTGTACAGTTGCACATACCTGATCATGCATCCATGGGAGTGCCAGGCATAGCCGAGAATAAAATATCTATTTATTTATTTATTTAGTAGTAAGTACGGTGCACGTAAAATGTTCGCAAATGTCGTGGGAACGCTGCTTCGTGTGGGCTCAACAGGACGAAGCGATTGACATTTGTGTGAGCTATGGAAGTCGGAGAAACGCAACGGTAGTCAGTTTGCGGTACGCTGGACACCGCTCCAGCATTTGTGTTAGAGAGGAAATATGACTTTATTGAAGTCATCACAGCAGTTAACAACGTAGATAACATTATCACCAATCTGGAAAACCACAAGACGATCATTTCGCCCTACTGGGGTTCGTCAGTGGTCCGCATTCCTCTGCCCCTGTCAGAGTACGGAACTCATGATCACTGGCTGTTTGCATCACTATACAGCAGCTTATGCCACTGAACTATTGGGGAACAGCTGCAGACTGTCATGATTTGATAGCCAACTGCGACGAAACGCGACTCGTCCCCTATTGTTGTATACAGGTCACTTCTCCTGCAGAAAACAGTGACTGACCCCATGCAGTCACGACTTCTCGCAACAGCAGCTTTGTGCACACTATGTGCACATTTAAAGGTTGTTCGGGAGAATCGAAAATGTCATTAATGTAGACCTGTCCGGGTGGGAAATGTGCCTAGTCTCCACTCATCCGGAGGTTTCCCTTCTCACAGAAAGCCATTGGAGGGGAATGGAAGTTCGCGATAAAAATTATAACCTTATTGAAAGTGAGGAGAGTAGGTCTATAAATGAAAGCTAGGCGTGTGCATGATCGAATAAGCGAGGGAGAAGGAAATTAGTGGAGCACATACATCTAATCTAAAGATAATTGGGTAGTGTATAGAGATGAAGGAGGTCACGAGACCATACAGAATGAAGAAGAACAACGGATACCCTGTGCGACAAGTAGTTTCTCACGGACCATGCCATACAGCATGGGGAACACACACCAGTCATGCACGTGGCATTGTTCATCATATGACGAAACGTGATAATTTATGCATCCAGCCAGTTGTGCCTCGGACGGCTTTTAAGAGATCAAGTGGTGTACTACGTAAACTGCACATAGATTGATGGTAGCGCAGCTGAGAAACATACCATCCAGTAGAGGATGACCCTGATTCGGAAACTCTGTAGTGTAAACTGGCGCCAAATGGCTACAAACGAAATTCCGACGAATGCATAGGGTAAATAAATGCGCACACAAGACGATCCGATAGGTTGACGATATAGATGTTAGTGCATTACAATAAATGATATACTTACATTAAGCACCTTATTAGCAGCTGTTCAATGATGATCGGTCTGGTTATGTTAAGCGTTCAGGACATAGCAGGCATGACAGAAGAGAAAAGAAAGATGCGGTCAAAAGACCGAGGTACATTGTCATATGCCGCTTTCTTATATGGAAACAAACGCCAATGACAAAAAATCCACCTAAGCTTGTGTTCGGAAACACAATACTAACCAGTAACCTCCTTATTCTAATCTGATATCATTTATTCGCACCGAAACAGGTAAACATTAGGCTTATGTGAAGCAAAACCTGAGAGTTGCTTTAATCTGTCATTAGTATTGTAGCAACTTGGAGACATATGCGCAGATCCATCTATGCTCGCGTGGTAAAAACAGTCTATGTGTCACCCTATCGCTGCACACGCATAATCTGTTCAGCCCGACCGACTAGAAGAGCAGCGTAATTCCACTCGAAGATTTTGCAACAAGTGTGATATGCCAGCTGTATCAAAAATTAAAAAAGCTCTCTCCAACAGCAACATCCCATTCAGAGATGCCTGTAATGCTCATTGCATTCGACTGTTACATTGCATTTATATTTTCACCGTCTACTTATACAGTTTAACGATCCTCCTTTTTGATTGATGCGCCATTCTGTAGACCGTATGTACAGGCCTTCGATTTTAATTACTTTGTCTTCCCATCTGTTTGACGCCGGACTACTGGGGGGCTTTGGATCATGCCGAACTTTATTGTTTTGACTACGGATGCTTATTCGTTAAAGTTGGAAACCCTTAACATATGAATGTTCTAATGTTTCAATTGTATAAATAGCCCCATAGATCAGTTACGGCGTTGTCTTGTGAATTTTCCGGCGATGTTGCTTACGTTCGAAGCATTTTGAAGCTTAGAATGCCGACAAATGGGAATAGTGTACCGGTTACAAACAAGCAGCATAAGAGGGAATGACAACGCTCTTTGCTAAGTTCGAAAGCTAAACAGACCTAGTCTCCAACGGAAAAATTATCCAATGAATTGTGTCAGGAAGGAACATCAGCAGCATATGATTTTACATGGTCAGATGTGGAACTGGTTGTGGATCGTCGTGAACGTCGAACCGCCCAAGTGATCAAGTTGCGCCGTTCGGTTTTATCGTCCAGCTTTGGAGCAGATGTTGCATTCTTGATGCTTCTTCACCGCAGTTGGGCTAAACCAACTTACACTTAAACAAGGTCTTTTTACACTGGATAAATTGCATTCCACTTTATTTGGTTTGTCCTACCCAGCTGGATAATCTTCTATTAACTGGCCACGTTGCTTACACTGATTGCGCTTATCTTCGGTAACTTTGTTGCGTTTGTAGCATTTAACTAACTTGTGGACGTTTCTTACATATCGTGAATTCGTTGCTAACCAAGTAACTTCATATATTAATATAGCGAAGAGCTAAGCCACCGCATCTGTATGCATTATTGGATTTATTTTATTTCAGCTTGTCGTTTAAAGTGAATGGCTGTTGCTTGATATCCTCGGTTTGGCTTCCCTTGATCTGCATGTTGACAAGGTGCCTACCTGTCTCTTACCCACTACCTCGTCCATACTGGCTCCAGGAGACAGTTAGTCGTTGGTGGAGGGGACGGGGTGCACGGTCCTTGTGGCCGTGCTAGGCTCGAAGAGCGGTTCCATGCAATCAGTGTGGAGCGGACTACGGTCAAGTCATCGCCCTGTGTGCGCTTGATTTCCCAACTACAGTGTGCTTGTGTTTGCCTGTGAAGCAGTGTGGGCCGGCTCCGTTGATGAAACGTGGCTCCCATTCACATGCCTCCCGGTCTTATTCCTTTGAGTTTACACTGGATATGGTGTGTGTGGTTGGAGCTGTGGTTGCTACAGCGCAACCTACCCATGGTCTCTCTGTAGGCGCAGCCGTAATGTGGCTGGCCACAATGACAGGCAAATGCGAAACCAGATGTCGCTAAGCATATATATATATATATATATATATATATATATATATATATATATATACTCGTACCACAACCCAAACGCATGGTTGGCACGCCAAATCCTAACGAGAGACATTAGGCCGCTGCGTCAAACGCTGTCAGCGGTCAATGGATTATTGATCCAGATGTCGTCTGGCAACTATTGCTACTAATTTTTCACTACCAGCTCAGGACATCTTCACTTAAAGAACTCAAATGAGGACAAGACCTATTCTGGAATGAAGTGCTGCTGGCGCTTAACACTGAAAACTTGCCTCTGCGGGTAGATCCCAGTGTTATGGGGTAATGACTGAAGTTAAGCTAGCAGTAAAACGTGGTCCTAATAAAGGAGCGATCCTCCGAGTACTTTTAAACCAAATTGCGGAGTTAAACGTTGATCGGTAGAGTTCGAGACTCTAGTGATCAAGGCCACAGACATCATCGTCTAAGTCGCGAGCTTAACTCCAGCTCCGGTTATCTCTATGTGAAGAATCTAAATACAGAGTACGAATCCGGAGTGGATCGCAATACTATGAGCGAAGACCACAAAAAACAGACTTTTCCAAATTTATGTAAGTCCGCTTTCATCAAAACTGCCCCGCTCTTGATTCAGTGATAAATGCGTACTGATTATCAGAAGTTAGGAAGAAGCCAGTTGTTACGCATGCACTTCAGTATCGATTCGTAAACATAGGCCGTAACATGATTGGTTGAGAATGACCTGGCTTTAGTTTCCTTATTTCATTGGTTTTCCTTTTAGGCTTTTCTAGCCACTGTAACGCAGGATGCTTTTAGTAGATCGGTTCCATACTACACGCGTGCGTTCTGTTCCGTTTATAGGCGAAGAGTTATCCTTAACACAAGTGCCTACTGCTTGGTTTGAGTAGGTTAGTTTGAAAGTGCGAAGAGTAAAACATTGCGTTTGGAGCTGCGGGGAGAAAGTCATTTAAAGTACAAATTTTGGTGTGTTGGTTTCGCTGACGGAACGTCAAAAGCCAGTTATTAAACAGAAGACATACTAGGATGACGAAACGCATCATCATTTTCTGAAATCTGAAGTGAAAGCCAAATATATAGGGTAATAGATGAGCATGAGATTCAAAGCGAAAGGTGAACGCGCACCTGGTGGTCTCCCAATCCGATTCAACTGGGTGTTCTTGTGATGTACTGTAGTAACTGAGAGTGGGATCATACCAGTTGCGAGGCCAACAAGATGAGATATGCGTTCCTTGGCAATCAACTGCATTTGGCGGAATCGGAGAAGACTCAAACACGGATTCAGAAAAGGCTGGTGAATCTGTAACGGATCTATCTGGACCTGCAACAAATAACACAGAAGTTTTGACTCACAGTTACAGGTGCGCGAAAGTAACAAGATATAATTAAAGAAACTGATGCACCGGGGTGTGGTCTCGAGATACCGAGCGGCAAAATAACCATAGAGTACGTCCAACACTGAAACCGGAGGCATTTCAACTTCTTGGGGGGGGGGGGCAAGTAGTCAAAATGCTTATGAGCCCGCGATAACAGGTACCAAATAATCACCTGGAAACCCCTAAAAGCAGGATATTGTGGTGTTATTGAGAAGATTCGTCGCAGCTAGACTCAGTCAGATAGTCACCACACATCCAGGAAAGCACTAAGCAGTCGGTTTGTCCTACTGGGACTTGTCAGTACCACGCATTCGCCGAATTCTGCTGGGTCCGAACCAATGACCTTACGCTAACGAATCAGTGAAAGGGCCATTGGTGAGGATTAAAGGCCGTCACCACTAATCACCAACAGCAACATAGCGCCGCTTGTCCTCAATTTCCATGTAGATTATGAATGTGCATAGGACAGGGATGGCCCCCAGAGCTACGACTTCCCTTGCAAGTCACCACCAATATGGATGGCAGAAAGCAGCTCAAGTGATTACTGACAGAGTTACCAGAGTACATTGTGTTTTTAAAAAAGCACGCACAGTCGTGACGGTCTGCTGACGTCACCAAGCGGCACACGCCAATATCGGTGATAGCTCGTGGGCTCGGTTGCTGACGAAGCTCTAGGGGAGAGAAAATGGCCGTCTCTAACAAGACCTTCCGATTGCACTCACAGACAATGCGCTGCTCGAACTCCTTTCAGTGCTTAAGTAGGAATGCTGCTCTGCTTGACACCGATGTCAGACATAGGTACTTGCTCAAGATGACTCCTGAACACCTCTGTAGTCCAGAGATATCAGCCTGTACTCGTAGGATTCGTAAGATTGTAGTCCCGGTGGAAAAGACGCACAGAGCTGTCGACGAAGTGAGAAAGGGTGTAACAGTGTTCCGGTGCTTCCATAGAAATAACAATCTTTATACTGCCAGCACATGAAATGCCAATTTCGATATGGCAATTGATAAAGTGCGTAACAGGTGAACACGGTCGCCCTGTGGAAATTATCGGCTGCCGAAAAATCGTAACTAGAAGCAGTAGCAAAAAAGGAGCCCATGACAAGAGTAGGGCGAGACATACATGTGCGATCATCGCACAGATGAAATGGAAGCCGCCCACCTTTGACAAATCTAATAACGGAAAACAGATCATTCGGAAAGCTGCCCCACTGGAGCTGCAAACATTACAAGCATCAGTGACGAAACTGACGGCTTGCATATGGGCCCGAACAGAAAAGATAATTTAGAACACACAATGGCACAGTGGATGCTGGTGCACAAGAGCAACTCGAGAAACTTGATGACCCATTTACAAAGAGCATGAATCAGGACCATAACGCGCTGGGGTCGAAGTGCAGATACGGCAGTCCGCCCACGTCACCATGGTAAAGACAAGCTAAAGATAAGGCCATGATCGAACCTGAAAATAGCTGAGTTCTATGAAGATTCGTGACTGCACCATGTTTAGTAGGGTAGTTAACAATTGCGGTAGCGGATTCCGGTTACAAAACTCATGAGAACAGTGTTCATCATTCCATTCGGCCTTCTAGTTAACGCTCCAGTGCTAGGACATCCAATAGTCAGCGATCTCGTAGTTTCACTCAAAGCAGCCGACTGGCATGTACGCATAAGAAAAAGTACTCCGAGTTCAGTAAAGAGAGCTCAGTGCGGCGACAGAAGATGTGTTATCAAACACAAGTACTGCTCTACTAACACATCAAGGTGAGCCAAGATGATCTTACAGTGCAGTGTCCCAATTGATTAAAGAAAGGAATAAATAGTTTATTCTCGAATTTATCCAGGCACGTCAAATCACGCATGATCAAAATTTACACGCAGTTATGTTTCGCAACCTACACAGTGCTATGTATGTAATCGGCAGTGACTGAAAGTTGTACAGGCTGCAGAAATGGAAGAAATACTCATGATGAACAAAGTCGTCAATGGATGACGAAAATTTGGGTTCATGTGTGCATAGTGTAAACAGTAAAAGCATCATAAATGTAGGGGGGAGACGGTAGGTGTGGACGATAACAATGATCGTAATGCCAGGCCGCACATCCCAACGTCAAGGTTGGAATCTGAAAACGTGCTCGACACTTTGAAAAAAAACATGGAAGGTTCATTGGTGCGCACAACATTCTCTACGTCGATGAGACTATCATAGGCGATACACCCACCTAGTTAAGTGAATCGAATTACGTTTACATCCAAGACCGCGATGAGATCGGTAGCGGTGTGTGATGTTAAGTAGATGAACACGGAAGGATGCTTTATCAACAGAGTGCTGTACACGCACAAATGTCGACAGAATAAGACAGATAACCGAACAGCCGGTGTCAATAGTGAAAAGAAACTTCCAACGGGACAAACAACTAAGGTGGTTCCATCAAATTCGAACATAATGCAGAGTAAAACTTTAAGGAGTGCAAAGTATGTGATACAACTGTAACTAGGGGGAATATTGAGAAAAATCGAAATGGAGTCAAAATTGTACTGTTGTCAAAGAAACGTACCGCGGCCAGGTATATCAACCAAGTGGGCAAGGATGGAACCCAATGGGATGGTCGGGTTTTGTTCCCATGGGCTGGATGCGCGAATGATAGAATCATTCGATGATATAGCGGAAAACTTCGACATTGACGAGTACAGTTTGGACGAATTGTGCGTAGCACCAACAGAGGTAGATGGCCAGCAAACGCTCCAATTCGGTTGCAGTGAGGTCTCTGTAATAAGCGATGAAGACGGCTTCAAAGATGGTTGATGGACAGACGTAACTTGGAAACATACCTGAGCACATCTGATGATGACGCTTGCCAAACGCAGAAACGCAATATGGTGTAATTGAAGGGTCGCAGAGATAATACATGATGTTATTTATTTATCCACAAGTCCGACAACAGACAAATGTGCCATCAGAACAATGGTACATTAGCAACGTAAATAAGAGAATAAATGACTTACGGATGCTGGAGAGTGAGATAAAGGCCGTTAGATAGACAACACTTAGGGATAAGAGGGTAAGGACACCCATGAACATAGACAAAGGGTTAGAAAACACCGGTTTTTGACGACATTTACGAAGATACATCTTGGTGATCCGTCTGTAGCGGAAAATGTTATCGTATCAACGTGGGTTTACTTGTTGACGTGCAGATAACGTGAATGGATTACGCCACGCGATCTACAAGGGCAATCGCGTTTTATTTCCAAGTGCTGAGAGTGAGGAACACGCATATCAGGTTGCTTCGGGAAAAAATTTGAACACCCACTAATGTGGTGTGGTGTTCCGTAATAACTCAAACCTGTCCCATTAAACGACAAAGCGCACATCAGGTAAGAAAGATATGCAGTGGAGAGAATGACGGAGGAAAAACAGAAACACAACCGTTGCGGAAGATGTGGGTGCCGGGATCCAACCAGCGTACGACGTAAGGACGCAGAGTCCGCATTGTGACCCCGATTCGGTGGAATCGACATGAGAATAATTCTTAATAGTTCGGAAGTTCGTCTAAGGTGTCCAACAGAGCAAAAAAGCATTTTCGCACATATTGTACGCGACATTGCTGGTGATGGTGTAAACTGTGTTCTCGATTAGAAATAATCATCTTCCATTGGACAATATTGCTCCTCCAACTGCCCACCTGTTTTAGGGGCAAACAACGAGTAACTCGGTGCGGAAATGAGTACGCCTCAATAAGCAACGCAGAAAGGCACCATCTTCGGGATGATACACACCAATGGATAAAGACCCAATCAGACGTAGCGTAATCATTGGCGTTCCTCCATTCGCTCCTCCGTCCCGATTAGTTTTACGCATTACTGTATTCAGTTTACTTGCGAAAACCATACAGGCATCGGCCTTGTTCCCATTGTAGCCAAACTACTCACGGGTATCATTCTCCGACAAAATACTGGTCCCCAGGAGAACCGAATCACTGAAAGCCAGGCTGGCTTCTACCCTGGTCGTCGTTGTATCGACCGGTTATGTACTCTTCGTTAAATGTTAGAGTAGAGAGGTGATTTTCCTTGACTTGAAAGCTGCCTTCGACTCTGTGGACAGCACCAGCATGTGACACTGCCTATTCATGAAGGGCGTGCCAGCTAAACTCGTTTCCATTACACAGTTTCTCTACCGTGATTCCCGAAGCCGTGCAAGGGTCTACGGGAAACTGTCTCCTGAGTTCAGCACGACAAGCGGGGTTCGCCAGAGTTGTCACCTTTACTCTTCAACGTTGTGATCGAAATGATCAGGAATGATTGGGTGCTTACAAACTATACCGATGTGGAAGTTTTGCCCGGTGACCGACCGACAAACCTAGAGAATACGGATGACATAGCTCTTTTTGGGTCTGACAACTGCACAGACTGACGCGTAGCGCTGCAAACTTCGGCATTTGCTTTCCACCTTCGAAATACAAAGTACTGTTGCAAGACTGGACCGACCTACCACTGCTTCTAACTATCTCCGAACAGTTACTGGAGGTAGTAGATCGGTTCACGTACCTTGGTAGCTGTGAGACCTCTGGTGGCCACATCACTGAGAAAGTTACTTCGCGTATCAGCAAAGCCCGCATAACCCTCCAGAGACTCAACCATCTATGCAGAAGGCGGGATAACAGACTGTCAGTGGAAAGTAGGGCATATAACGCTGCGGTAAGGGCGGTGTTACTGTATGGATCAGAGACCTGATCACTTCACTTGGTCGTATTTGACCACTGGTGCTTGCAGAGCATTGCTCAAGCCTGGTTGGAACACCAAGTGAGCAATGCTGAGGTCCGCCAGCTGATTTTTGACAAGAATCCTTCTGGTGCTTCACTCGAGTGTTTGCTTAAACTCCACTGCGCACGCTGGCTGAGCTATGTCCTCCGTATGCCCCTTGACCGGCTTCCTCGGCGTGCATTACCTGCCGTGGCTACACCAAGTTGGGAGAAACCGCGAGATGGCCAGTTGATGACGTGGCATATGGGGCATGCAAAAATCGAGTGAGACTGGTGCATGTCGATGTCGTGGATGGGGGTCTCGGGGTGGTCCACGCTAATATTTGGAGACGGCATCAGATATAACGCAGCCGCGCGGTGAGTGGTGTTGCTGAATTCGGTTACTTGCATCTGGGTGTTAATTTTCGTCAATTCTGATTGGTTTAATGCACTTCCTTGTTGCTTCCATTTTCCTTACATGCTATTTTCCTTTAATACCACTATTTTGCCATTGTTATTTATCGTTATTCCTGCGATGTGAGCCGTGACAACTGGATCCACACCATACTTCGGTGCTCGAATCATAGTTGTTCAACGGAATTGAAGTGAAGTGAACCTCTTTTGTATTCGGTGTGCGTTCCAACACATTTTTCACCATCGTTAAGTATTACTTTGCTGGTTACGAGAGTCGTGACAATCGGATCTATCACATTTCAGCGTTCGGATCACAGTTTTAGACTGAACTAATGCATTAAAATCGGATGCATGGCATGGTGGCGACAAGGAATTCAAAAAAATCCAATTCTGTTGAATCCACATCACAGACGGGACCGATTAAGCATGAGAATACTTGGTCGGAGTATGTGTTTGGGAAAGATTTTGACTGGGACAGTTAGGGGAAGCAAGAAAAATTTTTCGTGAAAGTATGCTGTTCAAACTAAACATATTACAGGAGCAAGCACGTGGCTTGTCGTAGGATATATGCCTCGCAATATCTTGGGCAAGCGAGCGTTAGTCTGTGGTGTCATTTAATCTGTGTTGATAAATGGTCCCATGCGTCATACCTGCGGTGGAATTATGCTGCGCAGCCTTTGAAAACGCACAAATGCACTATGGTCCACACATGGCATTCAAAAAGAACGAAAATTGCTCTGGAGCAATGTCAGATGAAGCCAACTCCCAGAGCTTCGTCCAAACTATGAGCTTTGTGCTCGGGTGGGGTGAACTCTGGTCAGAACTAACCGAAGTGAGATAAGAGAAATAGGAAAGACAAAAACGAGTCCCTTCTCTTCGCGGAACCCGGTTGATGATGAAAGTGTCAGCAAGCGTAGCTACCTATAGAGGAGAAGCACACGCAACAACGGAGCAGATTATGGGGAGCATTATTGAGAAAGAACGGCACCTAGCATTTAAATGTTTCCAATACAATCCCAATAACCGAAAAGGTCGAGGTTCTCTCCAAAGCAGCGGTTCAAGTTAAGAAAGCGAGTCTTTATCTATTCAGGTAGCTAAAGCAGAAGAGCTGCAACAGTGAAAGCTAATCTCCTTTGTCAGAGACACGAAGTAAACAGACGCGTGTGAGTGGTTTCTAATGTGATGACAGTCCTGTGACATATGACAAAGGGCATGCACTGCGCGAGTAGTCGCAGGAATCCCCTGATATCAACTACTTTGTCTGTTGCACTGCAAGACTTCAGAGGCGAAGCAGTGGATTATTACCGTGGCAGTAATTTCAACGCATTTCACACTAAAAGAGATCGCGCAGCAACTGGTCTAGCACATGGCGAGAAGAAATCGAACCGCTGACTTTCAGTCTAGCTATTACCAGTCCTGTGCGTCTTCCGAGCTGTGGATCCACCACTGGCTAGAAACCTTGAGGGTATGGCTCGGAATCGGGCTCATTGGAATATATGTGTGAATTTACTTATTGGTGTAACAGAACAGCACCGTAATAACAAAACTGAAAAAGGCAACAGTGTGTAAAGAACGCAAAAAAGCAAGTACATTTCCACCCTTTTCCCTGTGTGATTTTTAAAATGGTTACGCACATTCGTCATGGTTTTTCTTACGCCTCTAGGTATGCAGTAAGAACTGTATCATATGGCGGAGGCGAATAAGTGCCAAGCGACTTCTCTTTAGTTACTTGTAGGTTCGTATTGGAAATGCACTCCAAACCGAGCCCAAAGCAGCTCATTGGCTAAGTGGTTAAGCCAAAACAAAGGCAATCGTCTGTGTCGAGGCACTAGCCTTCTTGTAATTCCGCTTCATCAGTTAGCCAAGCTCACATGGCTCATGGTGATAATTCAGCTCTACGGGAGGATAGTAAAGCTACAAAATAAGCAATGTATAGGTAGTTGAACGTACTGGACTGAAATTAATTTCCACTGAGTTTCAACCCACAGCAATGTAGAGAAAAGTTGTTCTCACGACTACAACCTGGTATGCTGTGCCCGTGACTCAACGAGTCGATCGGTCACTGTATTGCATTTTTCAACCTTAGTATCACAATAGCCTATTCGGCCATATACAACAAAAAGCAAAGTAGGAAAGATTCTGTGGTGGAATGTAGGTAGAAGATCAACAGGTCAGCGAATTTCTCCTCAAGAAAGAGGTCCGAATCGGGGATGAACTACCAGATGAAAATACACTTATGATTAAGAGAATGGATTTCATATAAGGATGAACTAATTTTTAACCGTGCAAGCTATTGAAATATCACATAATAAAAAGCCAGGATAAGGAAACTTTCTGAGATTCGTATAATCCATTAGTCCGTTTACACTAACAATCGTGTGCACGGGAGGCGGCGGAGAACAAACTGAACATACCTCCCACCCCATTCTCCTCCGGCTCAGCTAAATCACAATCCACAGGACTCCACCAACAGATGTGGGTTAAAAGAGATAGCCAACCGAGTAGGATTTTAATTCCTCATTTCTATCGACCAATGAGATCAAACCCGACAACGTCATCAAGCAGGTTCGAGTCTGCAAGTAAACGTTGAAAGCAGGGGCCGGGCGATTATTTATCCTTCAACTCTGTCGTTACAATTTCTTACCTCTTAAACATCTCTCTCTTGCTTCGACCTCGTGTAGTTACCGCAAGCAACATTCGATGTGTCCGAACTCTTGATCGATGCATCCCGTCCTAACGCGTTACACCATATATTTATCTATTTACAATAACTCGCACGTATGGTTAAATATAGTCTCCTTTTCGCTAAAACACCTAAGTATTTCATACCTACATTCTCATAGACCAAACTCATTCAACTGTTTTCTCCGTAAAAAAGATATAGGAAAGATAAGCGCCATTAAGGATGAAAGAAAACTATGCGCTAGATAACAACACGTAACCTACCAGTGATAGAGGAAGATAACGGACAGCCCTTAACCTCCAGCAGTGAGCGTGCTTCCGCATTGATGGCGCACTTTGCTTCTGCGTTTCAGATGACCAGGTGTCTGCAGTGAGTTCCGCGCGAACCACGCTTACGGAACTCGACAGTCTGGATTGTGACGTAGAAGATGTGCGTCAGCTACTCGAAAATCATGACGGAGGTAAGCCTGCTGAGCCTGACGGTCTCCACCCCCTGATTCTCAAATCAGTATCAGCCATCATCTCGCCTGCCGTAACCGATCTGTTCAACAGGTCTCTGTCCGAAGGTACATTGCTGATTGATTAGAAATGCTCTGTGGTAAGACCGATTCCAAAAGGTAGATAATTACAGGCCAATTTGTTTGACACCTATTCTGGCCAAGGTTGCAAAGATTGTGAAGGAACATTTGCTATACCTGTTCCGGTCAAAAGATCTCCTCACGCCTGTTCAACACGGTTTCACGCCAGGGCGTTCATGCATCACCAACCTGCTCGTGACGAGTCATGAATGGATGCAGGCAATGAACTATGGGAAGTCTGTCGAGGTGATTTACTTCGATTTTAGTAAAGCGTTCGACATGGTGAAGCATGGGGTCCTCCTTCTAAAGCTGAGAGTGTGTGGTGTTGGTGGACCTCTGAACCGGTGGATCCAGGACTTTCTCGGTGGACAAAAGTGGAGGGTACAAGTCTATAGCCAACTGACCGAGTGGTATTTTTCGACCAGTGGCGTACTACAAGACAC
Source organism: Dicrocoelium dendriticum (assembly GCA_944474145.2). Lineage (NCBI taxonomy): Eukaryota > Metazoa > Platyhelminthes > Trematoda > Plagiorchiida > Dicrocoeliidae > Dicrocoelium > Dicrocoelium dendriticum. The sequence goes on along the minus strand of OX104068.1, from coordinate 15,094,653 downwards.
GGTGCTGGGGCCTACATTGTTCCTGATTTATATCAATGACTTACTTTAGCTTCGTCGATCGCCGTGTGCTTTGTTTGCAGACGAACTGAAGAGAGGGAGATTGATAAACACACCTGACGACTGCGGCTTACAACAAGACCTAAACTATCTTTCCGTGTGGTCTGCAGAAGTCCGCCTCCCGGTCAACGCATCCAAGTCGGTATTCATGAGTCTGGGAAGCGTAGTGACAGTCGAACATAAACTATGGACGACCAACTGCTATACCCCATAACTTCTATGAAGGACCTAAGAGTACTCTGAGGTTGCGGGTTGAAGTCCATTGAAAATCCGAACACGTTATATCGTAACGGACTGCGCATGCTCTGGGCACTCAAACGCCGTTTCTGCATCTGGTCTGAAGAGGTTGCCACTAGCTTCTTCTCCATCATCAAGCAATGCTAGAGTACGGCTCGTCTGCCTATTGCCCAACAACTCGCGGCGAGACGCAGAAGATTGAACGGGTTCGACACGTCGCTACTAGGCTCATGCCCAGTTTGCGAGGCTTACCGTACGAGGACAGGTGCTATAGACTAGGGTTGTTCACCCTGGCATACCGTCGGTTACGTGTCGACCTCATTATGACCTACCGGATTCTATATGAAGCCGACTTCCGCATGTTAAGGCCACTGCACTACTTGTGAACGGCTTGTAGCACACGCGGACACCAATACAAGCTTGTGGTTCCAGATGTGAAGCGAGTTCCCCAAATCCCCTGTGCTTGGAACGGCGAGTGGTAAATGTCTAGGACAGTTTGCTGAAACATATAGTGGAAGCAAACTCAGTGCCGTTATTCAGACGATCATTGGATGCGCATTTCTAAGATATTCGATTGCATGACTGATTACCCACAGGCATCTCGTATTTTTGAGACCTAAACTACAGTGAGTTAAATAGCTTTTAACCATATAACATGAGAAGGTGAAAAATGGCCAACGTATTGACAAGTCATAGTGTGCTTTCTGAACGTTTTGATTATATTTTGATGGTTGTACAGATTCAAATGCCCACTTGCTCCCATAATACAGATTCAGAACAGCGAATTAATCTCTTACACGAAGGTCCATCAATTTTGATTAACCGATTGGAAATTTCATTCAACCGGCAGTTACAAAATGCATACACTGATGCATTAGTGCATCGCGCATATTGCGCCAACAAAGGAATATTTCGATCAAATCCTCCATTGGAACAATCGTCGAAAAAAAGGGATATAAATTGTCAATCTTCTCAACATATGAGATGGATGGCCATTCGAGTAAACAGGCAAAAGTGGATCTGAAGAGCAGATCCATGTGCGGTGTTTGTGTGAATGACCTCGATACTCACAACTTTACTGGTGCACACACGCATAGTGTGAGTTCCGTGAAGAAAAGTAGTGTCAAGTATGTGAGAACGACCTATCGGTTTGCAAGTCTGTTCTTATGATAGCCCCTCCCCTCCAGACATAAGGTATGTCACCTTGTGACACAGGAAAAGTGCACCTAGATTGGCCTCACCTCTAAAGCCATGTGTAGACCGGTTCTACCATGTGAGTGGAAATGGATGTTGAAAGAGATGGAAACATTGAAACAAGAGACGATCAGACGAAAACAAGCAGTGCACGCACGCACGCACACATAGTGGGGGCTGTGAGTTATGCACAAAACGTACTCTTATATTGTGGATGAGATGAAGAACATTCCTTTGGGGCGGAACAGACGGATATATCGTCAAGACTGCAAAGAGAGGAAAAACAGACGGCGTTAGGACACCTCAACGGATAGCATTTGTCAATGGGACCAAATACAATAATGTACGACCATTGTTACGAAGGTAAAACAGTAAGTCCCTTTCAGCCATTTCGTCAGAGCAGTGAGAAAACGTAAGTTGCAATATGTCAACATTTCGATTGTTCTCCTCAGTCACAAACACAATACAACCGGGATTCTTAGACAGTTATATACAGGGGGAAAATTGGCCCACCAATCAAAATGTCAAAATCAAGACCATGGTAACCTAATTTGTTGTCTCAATAGTTTCTGTGCACACAACACAGGTTAATAAGACTTAATTAGCAAAGCCTCACTAATTGCCAAAAGTATCGGATTGTTGTTGTGTAATAACACCTTGAACGCAGTCTACGGGTTCACCCGGTGTCGAGTTGCCAAGAGATGCTTGGTGATAGATGATGCGGGACTCCTGTTCATCCTCGGATCCACACCGTTTTGTTGCGTCATCAGTTGTTCCAACCACCTCAGTACATATTCAGCTACCCTCTAAGCTAACTGACGGTCAGTCCTGTCTATGTAAATGTCACCGCAACCGCAGGTGAACTGGTAAACGACGTGAGAGGCCGAACTGACATGAGTTGCTCTGACGGTCATGAAGAACAAGACTTCGCGTTGTATGCATGAGATTGTGAAAAACGAATGAGAGCTCTTGGGTCCTAAGGGATGCGCTTGCATCAGGGTGTGAAATCAGTAGACCCCCGATGATGGGAGTAGGTGATATCCCCTGCCAACTTAAGCTAAGGGGCATGTATTCTGAAAGTTCCTACATCCGGCCATTGACAAAATAGTCGAACCTGCGAAAAAGCAAAAAGTAGGGCAAGACCAAGAGTGGGAATGCAATGGAGACATAAAGGTTACTTGAGGAGGTTCACCACAGTAGGACTGCCATCACACGTTTCGAGAACTGCCGGACACCTGTTTCATCCAACTGGTACTCAATAAACAGCGCGAATTCGCCAAATTTCGCTGTATTCCAACCTATGATCGTCCTCCTACAAGCCAGCAACTCAAGTCCCTAAGTTATGGACGATGTAGGTGGACTATAATGACTAATCAGGAGCAAAAACCTAGCGTAACTCATCCTCAACTATGGTGCGTAATAATGCCGCGAGATTACGCGGCTGACTCCGTGGGCCACGGCTTTCTCAACTACGTATGCGAGCTAGATTCATGCTGATGAAGAGTCCCGGAAGGAAGAAACGGCCCTCTGGCGCTTTCTCGGATTTGTGATGCCTAACTGACTGGATCTGGTTGCGACAAACAATCCAAAAATATTCGTCATATTTATCTCAAAATGTGAAGTTTGTTACACTCATCCGCAGTAGGAGTTGAGCATAGTGCGTGTTATCCTCGGCCAAATATTCCGCTAAAAAATACATGCATTCATTCATTATTTATTATACATGGTAGCTAAAGGTGGGAAAGACCACAGCTCTTGTGACGCAGTACAGGAAAAAGAAAAAGGACGCAACGGAAGCGCGCGAGCTCAGCTACCGGTAAAGCTAGCAGTCGGCTATTGTGCTACAAAATGGTCATATAATGTGTCAGGAATGAGATCGTGGTTGGATGAGAAGGCCAAGTGGGAGGGATAAAGAAACGCACGAAACAAGTGCCATTTCAACAGGCGTGACCAGGTAAACTGGATCGCCATCTTCTTGCCCCAAGCAGGGAGCCGATAAGCTCCAACCGAGGCTAACCTCGAACAAAGGGCCTTCATTCCTCTTGACCAAGTTATCGCTTGGCCTCCCCTCCTCTTCTTTCATCCACACCTCCGGCGCGTAAACGACAAAAGTCTCCTGAGTCGGTGTGTCGGTATGTGCAACACGTGGCCTAGCCATCGGAATCCGGTGCGTGACATAATGATCCTGAGTGTTTCACTTCCCGTACCAAATACACGACAGCGAACACGATCACTGATCACGCAATCTAACCAGAAATGAGTTAAGCTTGGAACGCACCGGTGGTCGAAGGCAGCTAGTCTCTTTACGTCTACCAAGCTAACGGGCCACGTTTCACAACCGCACAGTAAGGTCGAAAGTACGGCTGCATTGTACACTCTTAAGTTCAGGTAGAGAGTAATATCGCGCCAGCGCTATATGTGGTGAAAGTTAACAAGAATACATCAAAGAATACATCGGCCGCAGGATAACCTGATGTGAAAAGTTGACTGCGGCGGAATATAGTCAATAACACAATGAAATATCAGCGTAAGACGAAGAAACGCAAAACAAACCAACCTAGAACCTGGAATAATGTTCAATGCTTCACTGAGGGCCGTATCGGTCATCGGATTCGAAGATTCGCTGTCGGTGCTGCGTCCATTCCCATCCCGCTTCCTGGAGCTGGTAAGGAGTGGATCAATTGACGGAGAGTTGCAGGCAAAATAAACATACTTTTTCGCCGCAGTTTGCTTGTGTGCGTTGGTCTTGCGTCGTCCTTGATGACCTGACTCCTCAGCCAGACGCATAGTTGCCCTGACGGCAGCGGCTATTTTGGCCTCAGTCATTCGAGCAACAACAGGCTCTCCACCAGTATCCGCAGCTTTCGGTAGTGATGAGGGAAAGTCTTTTAGAAGTGGAGAACAGTTCGATGTTGTTGTGTCACCATAAATTTTTAGCTCGGAGGTGGATTGAATTGTTATAGACGGGTCGGATTTCAGATATCCTCTTCGCCGTCGAATAACGGTAGAAGCATCTGGGAAATGTGATCCAGAGCTGGCTGAGGAGTTCGAGGAATGGAACCGCCTGTTTTTAAGTGAAAAGATGAAACAGTGAAAATACAAAATCCGCAATATGTTCCGTTGAAGCAGTCACAAGGAAAATGCTCACTGAAGGGACGATAGTGAGGTCCATTGGGGGCCCGTTCACAAATAGGCTACCCACATTACAACGTTGAAATGAACACATAAATTGTCTGGGTTTGTTCAGACATCAATAACATACCACTAGAGCTATCGAAAGCCCCAATCACAATGGTATATGCACTCGCAGTCAGTAGCACAGGTTAGTGCTAATACCAGTTGGATGGTGTAGAGGCTGACACGTGACACATCATCATCATCATCATCATCAAAGCAACAAGTGATGAGAGGAGGCGAAGGATGCATCAGGCAAAATGCAGTGCGCAAGGAATAAGTTCCTTGGTGCGTCTTGCAAATGACGAACCGAGCAGAAAGTTGAGCGCTATTGCAGCAATACTTCAGTAATATTTACTCATGAGCAAGGGGTTGTTCATGCAATTAGTTAGAAGTACATCCTAGTTTCTAAATGTTATGTCGGATATAGCTACTGTCATTGGAAGTTGTGTGTTTGGACGCCAACCCTGTGCTCTGCGACGTTGCTAACTTGTATGCCAGGGGAGGATAACATGCGCTATATCGTCGCTAGCTTGTAAATCATAACGATCAGCCTCTGCCTTCCATGGTTCAGTAGCATAAGCTCCTGGATGGCATTTCAAGTCGCTGGTGATCATGGGTTCGGATTTTGATGGATCTGATGAATGTGCAATACTGACGAGATCCAACGGGTCGAAAGGGCCGTCCAACACTTTTCCGGGTGTGTGGTGGACTAACTGGTTTTGAATCTGCTGCCATGAACTTTCAGTTAATTACTTCAGTAACACTAAGAACGTGAGGGCACCGCCAGTGATGATGATGGATCGCAATGCGTACAAGCATGAACGGACGGAGCCAGTGAGGTGTCGAAGTAGGTATGACGAGCCGATAGAGACGCCAGGCCACAAGAAGAACACTAGAAACTTTGAACAGAATGATGAATTCGATTATGTGTGCTAGATGGGACGACAATAGGAAGAGATGTAGGTACTGAAACATGATAAAATATTAGTAAGATAAAGAGCGCAGAAAACAACAACCGGACTTGGCTCACAAGATCGTGTCTCGTGACACCGGCAGTGGGTGGCATTTTGATTACATGTTCAGTCAGACAGTTACCGCACATTCAAAAATGATTGGACTGCCGGTTCATCCTTTGGAAAATCGTCAACAGTACGTTGGGTGCCGCCCACGTACCTTGACCCAGTAGCCCTACTAACAATCGGCGTGTAGGCGCGCATGGTTGCGAATTCTATTATCCCCAAGAGGAGTAGATGGAATGTACATCCCCAAAAGGGAGGAACGGTCATAAAGTGTTTTTCCAGACGCAGGGTGTTTATCTGTGATTGTGAGGAATCTTCACTGATAATAAGCATCATATTAAAAGAATGCAGATAAACGATGTAGTAAAATCACACGCACAGGATAATCCTTAAGAAAAACACAAACTCTATACTGATGGAGACGAAGCAAGTACTTTCAATGGTTGAAATTTGAAACGTAGAAAAAGGTGGTTTGCCACCACAGCCAAACACTGCGCGCGACTGCTTCATCACCCGCATCTTGTCCTATCACCCGGGGCGAAGTACAAAGGATTGAGCGGGTACAGCATGTGAGCGCCAGTCGTATCCCCACTTAACGAAGTGTGCCGTACGAAGACCGGATGCAAGAGACTTTAAAACCCGGAAATCGACTTTACACCTTGTCTTAGCGTCGACTGCTGGTTGACGTCACAATGACGCACCGGATAGTACATCTTGGTAATACCCCATGTTGAGGTCGCTGGTCCATATGTGCATACCAAGCAGCACACGAGTAGGCCGGTACAAGCTTGTAATACCGAATTTGAAACAAGTTGCTCCCAAACTCTGCCTAGAAAGTAGGGTAGATTATATGGAGCAGTTTGAGGCTGCAGGTAGTCGAAGTAGAGCCGGAGTCCGATTTGAAAAAGTTCCTGGACAAACGTTTTACCGACATGAAATATCGGGAATGCCCTTCAAACATAATAGGTCACATTTTATTTGAGGGATTTGAAATGCAGTTAAACAGACATCTCTTTTTGCTGCTTCCAGCCAGTATTTAGTATCCATAGGACCAGATGTCATCACCAGCAGGGAAAGCGCAAGGGAAACAAATTCGCTTGCCCAAATTGCGACCCGAATGCCCAAAGTGAACTAAGCACATGGATATAACGATATGACAAGGCCGGTGTTACTCTGTATGGATCAGAGACTTGACCACTTCACAGTGAAGAGATTAAATGCCTGGTCGTGTTTGACCACCGGTACTTGCGGAGTATTGCTCACGTCCGCTGGGAACATCGGGTGAGCAGTGCTAAGCCCTCTGGTGCCTCACTCGAGTGGGTGCTGACTCTTAATCGCTTACGCTGGCTGGGTCAAGTCCCCGTATACCCTATGACTGCCTCCCTCGGTCTGCATTATACGTCATGGCCACGTCAATTTGGGCGAAATCACGAGGTGGCTATTCTATGGCGTGGTATACAGAGGCATAAAGAAGTTGGCTGCGAGGCTTGGTTATGTTGGTTCGTGCGTGCATTTCTCGTGGATGGTGGGTCCCAGGACGGTCCATGTCGCAAAACTCGGTCCTTCAGGGACAAACGGTTTATTCGGCGAAGCGAACTCAGCAAAAATGACAGTCCGACAAGCATGTAGGAAGCTCGATATAAATAACTAAGTCATTTCCATAACTAACAACGCTGCTGCACTCATGTATTAGTTAAACAAACCCGCTCCAGCGAGCCAATCAGCGCGTAGACGAAATATGTGAAGCTGTCCAAGCAATTGCTCTGTTCGCATACGGTAAGCTTGCTTACACAATCCTATTCCAGTCCACACCAGCGGTTAGAGACTATCAAACATGATGCAGTCGGTGGCGCTCCTGCAATCGGTTTCATGTATCTGGTTGTTCCAGTTCATTCAATCCTGATTAATTTAACATACCTCGTTTTCATGCGGTTGTTAGTTACTGTTGTTCTGACGATGTGTGAGTCATGGGAATTGGACCCATAGGTGTTCAGCTGGACTGATTGAAGTGAACTGAACCGAAAGCGGGATGAACAAGGGGGCAAATGTGTACTGTTACGGCGAACACGCGATATGTGGGTGCATGTTCGATCACTTTTTGTGATCTGAACAATGAACATGTCTGTAAAGGGAAGCTTTGAGTTGTCGATAATAAAAATTTCACTTGTTTCTCTACTCATAAGATGGGAACAGACAGTGTGGAGTTCACACAAACGGGGCATACCGTGGGTTGCGGTGAGACTTCAGGCCACTGGGGCAGCACGCATTTGGATGTGAAGGTGAGCGAACCTGAAAAGGAAGTTACGCAAAAGCAACAATTCACTTGTTGTTGTCTCATAGAATGGTCGGAAAAGGATGCAACCGAGTGAAAAAAGTTAGAACGAGTTAAACAGTACAACAAAGAATGAGACATAAAAGGATGGAATTAAGGGACCGGAGGACTAGTAGTTATAGAAGACACATTTAATAGAAACACAGTTGGTGGTTTCACAAATGTGTTAAGTGGAAACAGATGTTCCCGCTGCTGATGAACACGGTCCTGTGTGTCACATCGTTTACCGGACAACGTGAAACAGTGTAAGTAGAGAACATGTGACACAGAGGGGCAGCCAGGATAAAGCACTGGTACCTCAAAACCACTATGATCCGAGTACAGAAGTGCAGTGTGTTTGGTCATCAGAATAATAATGGTAATAATAATTACTAGTATATAAGATGGGCGACCAGGAATCAAAATCCATATGCGAAAGACGAAGATAAAAAGATCAGGAACGAAAGAAACAACAACGCTGACACTTCCATCACGCCATATACGAACGGTGTCGAATCACTGGTGTGAAGGATAGATAGGGGTCGATGCAAAGAAACGGAAGACACCAGATCTTCAATAAACATTATGCTTTTTCAAGTTACTGACTGGCCATCTAGAGAGCTCATGTAGCTAGGAGCTAGGGAAATAAAACACATTGGGACATTCGACTCGGAGGCACGCGAAGCATATCAGGGAGTCATCAGAGGCACGGGCGGACTTCTCACTACATGCCAAATGATGAGCGTCAGAGCTACGCATTTGGTCCACCCATCAGATATAGATAATACAATCAATCTCTCAAAAGCCTTAAGCGTACTGGCCTTGTCCCCGATCCATACGGCAGCACCGGTCGCACCACAGCGTTAGTAACGCTTCTCTTAACCGATACGCTAAGATTTCATTGTCTCCATTGGTGGTTAGAGACATGAAAAGCCATGAAAATGAGGTAATCTCTTCGAAAGGATGTCCCACAGCCATAAAGCTTTGTTCTGAGAATCTGAGGCGCCTTCAGGGCCGTTGCTCATTACTGCATGCGGAATATTTGTAGCGTCTGACAGCATAACCGCATCCACAACGATGACGTGTTCAGGCGAACACTAGGTGGGGATAGTGAAACTAATGCTTCAGAACTAATGTTATATCATCGGTAACCTATTCAATTGTCTTCACCGTCTTCAAACGCTATGCAAAGATAGCTTCTGGGTAGTGGAAGTCCTGACCTCAGGAAGTGTCCACTGTCCGCTGAAATGGTAGGGGCTTGCATGGGAGTAGAGGATAGGCCGCGATATACCCCAATTAGCTTGCAAGTTATGACAGCCTGCCTCCGTTCCCCATGGCTCAGTGGTATAAGCTGCTAACGGCCATGGTTTCGATCTGCCGCAGGAATCCGAGGTAATGCGTACCAATGACGAGCGCCAAAAAGAACGAAACGACTATCAAGCGCTTTACGGGATTGGAGTTGAACTTACGGCTTGTTAGCAGCTAAGAGGAGCTAGTAAAAGAACAAATGGTACCGAATAAGTTGTGTTATCTTGCGTGCGCCCACTTACCGCTTATCGAAGAGAGAATCGCTTTATAGTCGGGTTTTGGAGTACCCGTCACGTGTCTTGGATGGCGACACGCAATCTCAATTGCGGCTTCCCTTGTCTTTGAAGTCGGCCCGTGTCATTCCGATCACGAGGACCGTATCCGACCAAAATAGAGGGTTTCGGTGTTGCTCTCTCCCATCCCCGCACTCTAAGGCAAGTTGAAGCATTGTGTGAACTCGTCAGGTAGAGAAAGCTTGATCTGGGAGGGAACTCGGCACATAGTGGTTAGTGGTTATCGCCATAATCACCAGACCATTAAGGTTCGCGAGCAGTGCTTGACACGGCGATCAGTTGATTGTTGGGTTTTGCAGTACGCACCGTGTGTCTGGGATTGTGACATGCAATCTCAATTGTGGCCTCGGCTGACTTTGAAGTCAGCTTGTGCGACTCCGATCACGTGGACCATATCTGACCGAAGTAGAGGGTTTCGGTGCGGCTCTCTCCTATCCATGTCTAGTGCATTGGAAGCCGAAGGGCCCAAGGAACGGGGTGAGCAAAAGCTGACTCTCTAGCCTGCGGACCCTGGACAGTGGTCGCAGATTGGTGACCGTCAGCGTAAGAATTGCCTAACTGAAGCATTGTTAAGATGCTGATTAGGAAAAGTGGTACACAGTGTGCATCTCAAGGTAGTTGAAATGCGCGAAAAAGCAAATGCTAAGCTACGTTTTGCTTCATTATAAGGGGGACACAACTCACGTGAGCAGTACCGAAATTCGAATGGCCGCTGAAAGGAGGGACTAGCGCAAAGACGAACAGGTCGTCGAGTAGCGTAGGGAAACGTGGAAATTCGATAACTTTAATATTACGTATGATAATGAGACACGTAAAAATCGGGGGAGGCAAAATTACATGCCAGCTTGAAGAAAGACCAAGGAACCTGGTAGTATCAGGGTGCGTCGGCAAATATGGGAACTTATTCCGTCTGATACTGGAAACGAGCAGCAGGAGATCTGATGTTGGCAAAACAATCTGCGACGAGAGTGGACAACCTATGCACAAAGTGGCAAAACGCTTGCAACATTGGGCTCAGCACTTTGAAAACAATGTACTCGGTCTGAACCACCAGAATCGCTGTGCACCTTTGGACCCGCCCTCTTGCACAGAGGTCAAAATTGAGGCAAGACTGTTTAAAATGTACAAGGCCGTAAGACTAGATGGACTTCCTTCAGACATCTTCAAACTAGGGTAACCAGCTTGCGTGGACGGTATGCACGATTTGTCAGTGAGGCGGAAGGAGCAAGAAACAGTCGTAACTGACTGGAGCTACTTCCTTATAATCCCGATTTTCAAGGGTGGCTCACATTCATAATGCGGCAATCAAGTATCAATCTGGTTCTCATTGACAAATTACTTGCCCCCATCATTATTCAGACAGACGCACCCATGAAACCAGATTCTTGAATTGCAAGACGGGATGCGTCAAAATCAAGGATATATTGGCCATATCGTAACTTCACATGAAATGTTGGAGCACGGTAACTTGCACTGGCGGCTCACGGTAGTCGTATTCCACGACACAAAATGTGTCCTCGATTCGGTGAGTCGAAGTGCCCTTTGGAACTGTTCGATTATGAAAGGGGTGCCCGCTAAATACATAGGCATTCTCAGAACGCTTTGCGCCCGTAGCTTGGGTAGAGCGACGGCTTACGGCAAGCTGTCACCGTGCTTCAATATCTCAGGCAATGTGGGACAAGGATACACACTGTAGCTTTATCCTTCTCAATTTCGACATCGACGAAGCTACAGAAATTGCGTTCATCGAACACGACTTGAAAGACGTTAAGTTGCTCTCAAGTGACCGACTTCTTGATTTGGAGTATACCGATGACATTGACCTCATGCGTGATAACTCACAAACGTGCCGTGTGGCACTAGACAGACAAGCGCTGTAGTCCGTCTGTTATGGGCTTTGCTTTGCTTTGCACCCTTGTAATGCAGCGTTCACCCCATGTGCTGATCTTCGGTGGGAAGATGTTTGGAAATTCAAGTGTATATGCAGCTATATTAGCGCCTGGGGAATAAAGGGTGAGTTCACGAGCCGTATAGGAAAAGCTCGAGGCGCTTTTGTCAGTCTCTTGTGACGTCAGCGGGACATTACTCTCGCCCTAAAGGACAGACTTTACAATGCAACCATGCGTTCAACCTACGTTTGCGGCTGCGAAACCTGGCCGATCAGATCGACGGACATAAACATGTGCTTTACGTTCGATCATCGCTACTTTCACAGTGTAACTCGTATCTGGTGGGAACACCGTCTCAGCGATGAAGGTGTTCGGCTTCGTGTAATTGGCGCAGAAATAACGAGTGAACCACGCAAGACTATTATATCACGCACCAGACTTCCACATCGTGTTGCTTGTTTACGCGACCGGAGTATAGATGGAGAAAAACGAGGGGGGCCAAACGATGACTTGGTCAAAAGTTATGGAAAACCTCACTTAGGGGCCTGGCATCAGTCGGTCCCCCCTAACTGCGAGGCTGGAGTCCGGAGGACGATGAACAGATTTGGTTGGGTACACTTGTTAACATGGCAAAGAACCGACCTCAATGGCGTCCGTGTTGTGAGATGGATCCCACAGATTACGAGAAGTGACAAGTGTTTAAGACAATGTTTGAGGAAGGGTTGGTAGAATCGACTCAGTTAGTAGGGGTAATATGAAAACCAGACATCGGCTAGATCTACAACGCTGGGGTGTGAAATGGGACAAGAAGCACAAGACTGGAAGAGTAAACACATAGCGCTAACTGGCCAACAGACATACTTCGTTGTGAGCACGATCATCTTTCATCCCCTCGACTGCCGGATGTGTGAAGCTCTCCTCGGAAGAGGATGCAAAACGGTCGATAAAATAACGGAGCAACTCTTTCGATCGCTTTAGTACGCAGAAAGACGACACAGTTGGAAAATGTTGCTGAGACAACATAGGTCCAGTGCGCTGTGGTTGCTGATGCGTTCGAAGAAGGGGCAAGTGAACATACGCCCATTTCAAGGTGGTAAGCATCAATCGGAGCACAGAGACGCATACGGAGAATAGGAAAGTTAGAGGATGCTGGTGACGGCGTCTGGTGATCACCATGGAAGAAGCGTTCGCAGGAAGTGCAGCGCGTTGTGACCACGCCGTCCTGCTGAGCTTGACATCACAAGCTAGTCGTTTGGAAGAAGCCCCAGAGGACGAATGGGAGGAATCGGCCTCGCCAGGCGTATCAGTGGGGAGGTTCATTGACAAACGATCCATACGGTTACAGATTTTCACATGTGCAGTATGAATACGACGTGCATCCATTGAACCCATGAAGATGGTGACGAGCAAACTCATTGCGAAAAGGAGAAGGGAAGGGGTCCTAATGGGGAGGAACAGTGAGTTAGAAAGGAAAATAACACAGATCCTCGAAGTTTACGACACGTGCAGCACAAGAGGTGATGAAAATGGCCAACACCCTTCTCCTAACCTACATGGAGTCCCAGGGCTACAGTTACACAGGAAACTCGTTACAACCACAGCGTCATCCACTCGGTAGCCGTAGGAAAAAGCACAATCCAGTTCATAGTATGCAAAGAAAATCTATGGACTAGAATACTTACTCATGCGTGTCTTAAGCATGCGTGAGCATAACACCACATGCACAAAATGGTCTGTGTGCTAATTAGAGGAGCGACGTATCATGCAGTGGGAAAATATACATTGAGTGGAATCGAACGGTGCACACTACTCAACCATATTAACACAAACAAGTAGAAGGGAGGACGATAACCGACCGTCATGGATTTGAGTTTATTTTTAAAATATAGCCGGACCCATTCTTCACTGCATGGCTCAGCAGCATAAACTATTGACTAGTGGAGCAAGCAATTAGTAGTCACGAGTTCGGGTTCCGTGAAAGAACGACGGAATACGCACCAGCCCCAAGAGGTGAAATGGTAGTCTGGTACTCTTCAGGATTAGTAGTTGACTTATTTGACTTGTAATCTAACGGTGATGAAAAAAATAACTCCAAAAAACAATGGCACTAGATAGAGAAAACCCCCTTACCAAATGAGTTGCTCAATCCAAAATTGTGGTGAAATCTTCGAACAGTTCCGAAGCACGTCCGTGGGGAAATTGGCGCTAAATCGAAAAACCGAAAGTCGAGACACCCGGGCGGCATCACAGGTGGCGAAGTTGTCGCATATGCGTAGCAATGTCTCTTCGTGTGCGCCTTCTCGCATTTGCGGATACGGGAATGCAGTGAACCAAAGAGAGGCGGTAGAATGTGAACGTGCGAAATCGGGCTGATACTGCAGCTCCAGCGGGACCCTCTCACCAGGTTTCAAAATCATAAAGGATGAGCGGGAATCTGTTCGATCTTGGGATTTGTTTCCGGGCACATAAACCACGCATGGCAAGAGCCGAAAGCTTGAGTAAACGCACGTCAAAGCGTCTTGATCGGAATTGCTTGAGATTGCTACCGCAGGGTTAAAAGATGCGTCACTGTCCGGTCCCAAAGTCAAAAGTGTAACGAAGACAGGAACGTTGCCCGTATTGGAAAGAGTGAGCAAATGATGTACGGAGAAGTTGGATAAGGCATCGATCAGATTATTCGTGCCAGTCTCGTGGAACGAATGTGAGTTCATTCGATTTGAGTAATACGCAGGGATGTTTCGCAACTGAGCACCTGTGGTTAAGTGGATATATTTAATGTCACAAAGAATTTCGCCGAGACAGTACTTGTGAAGTGTAAAAGCAAACCGTTATTTTTAAAGAGGCTCATCACGGCCGAATTCAGACAGACAGAGACGTCAAGTTGCAGCCTTGTAAGAAGAAAGCCGTCGGATGTAAGACTGTGGGATTCGCGTGTGACCCTTTCCCTAGACAGTTCCCCAAAGCAGAACTGTCTACTTAATCAAATTCGGCCGGATGTTCAAGAATACCATGATTGTTGGTCGTCGGTGGATGTGACGCAGTTGGAGAAGTTGTCGGAACGCTGAGTACAGCCGTGCGATGCCCCAAACGCAAATAATTCAGGTGTCAGTAGTTAATTACGGTTGATGACTGAAACTCGCAAGCGCGTAGTGACCGCGTCTCTGTCCTATGCAGTGATGCAGAGAACATTGGGGAATGGAACATCCTACTGCTGATTCGCACGCGGAGATTACACTGTCTACAAAACGGCTGAGGCAATGAAAGGAGAAAAAGGTCTTCCAATCCGGCAACCTGATCGGTCGAAGTGATGCGGCTGCCACGGCGAACGAGGTCAATAGCACCGATGGAAAGTAACCTCTGTATTGGGAAACAGGAGTGATAACGAACTGCCTACTACAACACAGAGACAATCAGTTGGCCATCAATAGATCCCACATTGTCTACTGAACTGAGTGCTATCCTATACCAAGTCGCTTCAAGGTGCTTCTATCTTCGACTTAATTGTGTTGATTAAAGAGAAAACCTATCTATCGTAAATTTCCAAAGTGACTTTCCCCAATAGTGGTTCTAAAAGATTAGATTGCTTAGAAAAACAAGATTTTCTGGCCCCGGTCTACGTGAAGGACAAGTCTAACAATCCATATTAACTTCTTCGGTTAGTTGGAGTGATTAGAATATGCTATGTAAAGGCGTTTAATATTAAAAAATATGCATGGAAAGGTTCGAGAATTTGTGAATCCAGAATGATTTGAAAAAAAACATTGGACTGTTTGGGGGCAACCTTTCGCTTTCGAGTTGAAAGTTTTGTCAGAGCAAGTGAACCAGCGGGAGATTGGCGTAGCATTTATGGCAAATCGTGATGACAGATATGTAATTAGGATGGTTATCACATTACATGTTAAATCAGCTAGGTCGAAAGTGGTTCACGGTACAAAGTCGTCGCACGTAATTTCGCTGTTAGTAGTAACGGGAAGTGGCTTGATGCTTGCTGTCTCACCATGACCAACACATGATAGCTGTGAGAAACATACCTCGGCATACGTGACGCAATACAAAAAAGAAAAGAAAAAAATGGAATAAAAAAGCTAAAGGAGTAACATAATTTTAAATAGCATAGAACGCATTGAGTATGAGATCGTGGTTGCAGAGGGAAACTAAAAGGGAAGGCAAAGAAACACATAACACAAACACCGCTGAGGTCGGTTAGTCGACACATCAATAACTACATCCCAACAAAGGTGTACATCATCCTTCGGACCCAAGTCCGGCAGTAGGGAAACATCAACCGACGCCAACTTCGCAGTGAGGGCCTTCGTTCCACTTGACCAAGTCATCAAGGGGCCTCATCTTCTCTTCTTCCATTCAAACCCCAAGCGTGCAAAAACACGTATCGCGGAAGTCAAAGTGCTGGCATGCGCAACACGTGGCCCAGCCACGTGGATCCTGGTGCGTGGTATAACGATGCTGAACGGTTCATTCACACTGCACCAAGTAAGAGACCCCCAACATGCTGAGTGCCCACGCGATGCTCCCTCTCGACATGAGCTAAACTGCGAAGGCAACGATGGTGGGACGTAATAAACCTCTTTAGGTCTGTCGATCTGATGGGCTAGGTTTTGCAGCCTTACAGGAGGGTGGAGCAGACTACCAAATTATAAACTCTACCCTTCACGGCGACAGTGACGTCGCGCCGGCACCATAGGTGGCGGAGATTGGCAAAGGCACCTCGAGCTTTTTCTGCACGGCTCGTGATCCCATCCTCTATTCCACAAATGTTAATATAGCTGTCTAGATACTTGAGGTTCTGAAGAACTGTAATTGATCACAACCAAGAATCAATACAGGAGTGAGTCTCAGTTACTATTGGAGGAGCACTCTGCTCCGGATCAGTAAGCCGTTCCTCAGACAGATCGGATTAAGACAGTCTTTAACACATTTAGTAGCTGCACTTCACCCACAAACTTGGGTGATTTTCTCCACATCAGTAGTCAGTCTTTGGGCAGTCGATCACTCCTCACCTAATGATCTCAACTTTTTCCGAGCCAATTTCATGCTCTCCGTCTAGCGTGTGAATCCCTCCAGCCAGATATATTGGTAGAGCGCTGTATCAAAACTCGTTACTCGATGGTCATGACATGCTCCTCGTGCTTAGCAAAACCATGCTTTGACCTATGTACATATGTAGACAGTCTTCAAGCTATTTTTGTGAGAGTTAAGTCCTAACACATCATTTGACGCTTGTAGAAAGTCACCATTATTTGTGCATTGTTTAGCTACCTTCGGATGAACTCCGAAGTTCTCTCTTAACAAGGAATCTCTATTGGCTCAATACACTTCGTGGAACACTGTGGATTTAGAGGACTGTTACTGGAATTTCATCAATCGTCTAATGTATCTAGCATCGACTTGTCGGTGCATTGCCTTATCCCAAAGAGCCTTCCTATGCCCCTTGCTATGCACTGGGTCTAAATTCCGTGAGAGAGAGAGAGAGAGAGACGATCCCGACGTACATATGCTTTGCGTGACCAGAACTGTGGTGGAGTACGCCAACTGTGATGGTTTTGCCAGGAAACCGACCAACAATCCTTGAGTATGCAGAGCAGATTGCTCACATTGGATCTGACGCAGTAACTATGCAAGCATTACTGAACAGAATGACGAGCAACGCTGTAAGCTTCGGCATTTGCTATGCATCATCGAAATGCAAAGTAGTGTTGCAAGACTGAACCGACTCACCAACGGTTCTAACTATCCCCGAGGAGACACTGGAAGTGGTATATCGGTTCACTTACTTGGGCAGCTGCGTCACTTTGGGTGGTCACATCACTGAGGAAGTTAGTCGTGTATCAGCAAGGATCGTATGACTTTCCAGATGCCAAAACATCTAAGGAGATGATGGGATATCAGCCTGCTAGTGAAAGGTAAGGTCTATAACGCTGCGGTAAGGCCAGTCTTATTGTATGGAGCGAAGATCTGGGAGTTCGCGGTGAAGACCTTAAACGCTTGGCCATGTTTGACCACCAGTTCATGCGGAGTATTGCTCAAGTCTGATGGGAACACCGGGAGAGCAATGTTGACATCCGCCAGCAAGAGACCTTCTGGTGCCTTACTCGAGTGTTTGATGCATCTTAACCACATATGTCAGTTAGGCCATGTCCTTCGTATGCCTGCTGACCGGCTTCCTCGACATGCATTACACGTCGTGGATGCATGAAGTTAGGGAAAACTGCGAAGCGACCAGTCCATAACGTGGCATAGAGGCACGAAGAAAGTGTCTGTTTGGTTAGGATGATACATACCGTCTCTGTGGATAACCGCCTCTAGGACGGTCCAAACCAGTGGTTGGAGACCCTATCTGACATGGCGCAGTCGAGCAGTCAGTGGCGTTACTGCATCCGATTTCTTGCGTCTAGCTGTCTATTCTGTTCCGATTAAGGTTGCGCCTTTCTGCCCAGACTATTCCTTTTTTATTCCAAATGCATACAACCGCATATTCTTGCCGTTGTCATTTAATGTTTGTCTGGAAATATGAGTAGTAGCAACTGGATCCGCCGCACCGTGGTGTCTGAATAATGGTTATTTCACTGAACTGAATGTCAGCTGTGTCTATCGGACTAAAACCCATTCATGTGGACTAAGCAGCCAAAGAATGGCAACGTGCCACCGCAAGCTTTTATATTCATACAGAAGCAGACAGCTTCAGTTAAGGTGTAAATGGTTAAGAAATACAACTTTCTTAGTTTGTTGCTAAGCTCCCTCCTTTCAGAATTTTCCATGTAGAAATTTGCTAGTGCGGTGGGGATTTATAAGTTAATGGCAAGATACTGTTCACTGGCGTATCGTCTCGATTGAAAATAAAAATAAGACATTATACAATGTAATGTAAGCTCCATCCTCTTTCCCAAGGTATTGTCTCTAGTCACACAGCCATTCACTATCTCATATGCGTTGCATGTCAGTACATAGGTGAAGAAGGATCTGACGTCGAAACTGACCAACATTTTATCCAACTCAATGGCTAGACCTGCCACGTGTCGCGCGAGCTCATAAAAGCTCGTTACGAACGAATTCCTTCGCCCCGGCAATGATTGCAATAGGTTAGCTAGATAACTAGTGAATCGAGGAATATATACCGTACATAGAACTGACCCAATGAGTAAAACAGAATTATGCAACCGACAAAACAAAAGTCCTTGGTAAAAGCGTTGACTGGGGCATTTGTTTTGCCATTTACACGGCTCTAGATCGTCTGTCACAATTCATAAGTAATTACTAACATGCACTATCAATTGTGTTGTAAGAAACCGAGGAGTAAACGGAATTATTCACTTCATCAATCATAGCTAATACTAAGTGCATTCTTTCCGACAAACGAGATATCCACTTATCTTCTTCAGCCTAGTTGGAGTTGCATAGCGCGAGCTTCTTTCTGTGTCTAGGAATAAGGTGATGTACATTACTTGTGCGTCAATTTCTCGTGCGCATACCACTGTGGTACTAAAATGTTTTCCTCTATTGAGGGAGTCATTAGGGCTTGCTGTTGTCTGGCTACGGTTTTTTGTGCTGGCCTTACCACACTACTGTAGTGTCTGCCTTTAGCCCACAGCAGTATGGCAGTTACAATTTCAATCACCTTACATGGTCCGGTTACTACGTGCCCCTCTAGCTCTGAACAATCGAACTTGTACAGTATATCACCTCGCTCTCATCTTAATCAGCATTCGTGAGGATAACAATACAGGGATAATCCTTTAAGGCCATTAACCTGACACGTTCCATTGGTGTATGGTTTGGACCCCTAGGTTGCTGAAAACTACAAAAGCTTAACGAGTTATGTACCAATATTCGCAACCCTTGAGAAGTGTAGTTTAGCTATCGCGGTCATCATCAGCAGCAGTACAATCAACCATTTGAACTGATGCTTCGCTGCCGTATAACCACAATGACGTACGAAACGATGAATACTGAGAGAGAAGGGGGACCTAGCATAAAATCTTAATACTCTAGAAAAACATTCAGGGTTAAGGGGCTTACACCGTGTGTCAACCAGATGCCGGCACAAATACCTGGCTATCGTGCTAAGATAACGCTGCATGAGCGAGACAGCCCCCTTGCGGATTTCACTGCCACGCGTCATAGTCAGCCAATAGCCCGCAGACAAGTCAGCAAAAAACACACTTTAAACAGACAGTCGGACTAGGAAACGACTGCAGACGTACCACTGGTACCGACTGCGTGCCATGTTCTGTAACGTCTTGAGTCAAATAGAAAGCGAGTCACGTGGAGGGCGAGATGGACCGACGGCACCGAGTTTGACCGTCAGTGCCAAGCTAACTTTTGCCTTGAGCCGCACTACATGCGGCAAACAAAACAAGGCTCTCCTCAGTAACCGGTCTACATGGTACCACATATTGCTGTAACCAAACAGCCAAGCACAGCGAATGAACGAACAACTGGTTCATAAAGTCAAGCTATCAGAATTCTGGAACATTTAAAACACCCACATTAGTCGTCAATGACTTTATTTTCCGATGCTTAGTTCCTGAGGACTAAATACTAGGGAGAACTGTAACATCTTTCTTTTCCTGTATTGAACAAAAATGAGCCCTAGCGAAAAGTTACACCTGTGACTTCATCGCAGTCCGTCTTAATGCGGTAACTAATGAAACGTCTGCAGTAGACTGACACATTTTCCCAGATTCAGAATGGTTCGCTTACAAGGACGACCTATGACACCAAATTTTGCTGATTTCAAAGCATGCTTCTGGTTGTACTCAGTCGCGAAATCCAGTGGGCATGTAAAATGGGACGCTAGTATCGTTTTTGTCCCTTTATACACGTCGATTCCAATCACTATTAAAAATTATGTCGCTTTTCCCGTAACTACCCCACTCTCTAATGTTTAGTATTTTCTCTCTGTCGTAACTACTGCTTGATAAATACCCAAAGATTGGGGGGGGCTATTCTTTTTGCCCTGGAGATGTGTCAGAGCGAAGGGGGTCTGTTCTTAAATAAGAACAGATTCTAGGAAATGCGATCGGTGGACTAAAACCATGTAACATGCAAAGCTGGCTTCGCTGGCATCAGCAATATATCGGTACGCAGTACTGACGCTTCGCTGTCGCGCAAACACCACCAGTCGCACGTGCGCTAAGGATACTGTGACAGTCCCCTCAGATTATAAAAGCAGACTTGTGATCCTTAAGGCTTCGGTCCGTCTAGGCTTCCCTGATTTCACCGTGGCCACCTCACCGACGTTCCACCCATAAATAAGCTCAAAACCATGCTCAACAAGATCCAGTCACTACGCCTCATCAGCTATGTTTTTGATTAGAGATGCTTAGGGTGCTTTCATTCAAAATTCATGAAACACAAGTGATTTACCCAATGAAGAGTTTTTGCTTTTCCTCTGCTTTGCATGAACAGCTTGAGACAGTTTATAAAGATGGCATAAGCGAGATCGCTCTTCGAAATTCGAAGCGCTCTGCAGTATCACCATCAGTGTTACCGCATAGATAAGCATCAGCATTGGATAAGCGGTCTGGTTGGAAGACACGATAGCAAAAACACCTCATTGATGCGCGGATCAGGAGCCAAGTACTGTAAGACCACCGGCGAAACACAGATAGGTTCTCATGTGAGTTTAACAGATGCGGCCTTCGTTAAAAAAAACAGACAATAGGCGACCTGTGTAGAAGAACTAAATCTGTCAAGAAACAACGGACTGTAAAAATAATGACCGTCACGTTGGATAAATCTCGTAGATTTACAGGAGTGAAATTAGAATGAAACTCACAAAAGGAATTAACAAGCCGATCCGTGAATTCGAAGTGCAGAGTTCTTAAAAATGGAGGTACCAGTTGAGCTGTAATGTGTGGGACAGATTCCACAACTAGGTCTGAGTGAGGTTTGAATGTCCCAAACCAGCGAACTTCAGACGATAAAACAGTCATCATTGAAGAATTAATGTCTTCAGGCAGCGCATGATTAGATGGAAATGCAGACTGCTCATTGGATGATCCGTGTGCTGACCTTAAGATACGAAAAAGTAGATCAGCCTTAAAGGAGTGAGCTTTGGATTCGGTCAGGTCCTCAGGGATCGACGAAGTATTGGGCTCAGATGGTAGGGTGTGTGCGTCGTGGGAAAAGACAGGGACCAAAGATGTTCTGATAGACACAGCTTGAGATTGTGGAGAAGGAGACTCGCGGGACGTATTCATGAACGGAGTCCCAATGAGACGGTATTCACGGGGTACGAAGGTCTGAACATCAGTTCCAGTAAACCCCCGCAATTGAGAAGATGGTGTCCTACCGAACCGTCGCAGTGTCTGAAACATGAGTGGAAAAATCAGTTAGATGATGAACAAAATTCGAAAGCACAACTAGCTTGTGGATCAAATGTCACATGGAGAGCAGTTTTCTAGGAGCATTAAAAAAGGAACAAACACCAAGGTTACAAACAACGAATTTGCTAAATGGCCCACTGGTAGCCGAAAAACGATAGCAGTCATTATAATTGCATTACTACCAGATTTTTTTGGTAAGATATGAACGTGGCGATACTGGCGACAGATGAAATCTGTAAGCAAAAGCTTCAGAGTGAAGTGGAGCTAATAACTAAGAAAAAAGGAAAAATTAGACAAGGGCATAAAATGGTGAAAATGAAGAATTAGCTGTGTGAAAAAAACCGAAATGTGAGAGAGATCCACATTCGATTTCAAGATGAAGGCGGATAGAAGCAGCATGCATTTAGGGAACTTATTATGTTGCGACTCAAGCAGGACACTGGTGGGGAAACAGACCACATAAGCCTTCCGCAACGAGACTGGACCATGACGTGGTGTGACGATTTGCGTACCTCTTCCACTTATCGGGCTATACAGGGTGGGGTCCACGGCGCCTTATTAGCTATGCCCGCCAAGTTGGTCAATGGTTAGAGGTCAGAAAAACTCAATCACATGGTTGGGGGCTGCAAAGGAGATGACCTCCATTTCTGTGAAAATGAATCACTACCACCATCCCGTTGCCTTGCGAACAGGCTTTTAAGCCATAGGCTCTGCTTGAGGACCCTAATCGTTCTCCTGTCCAGGTTTCGACACCATCGCAGTATCTCAGCACACGCACAGCCATGAGTACTCCCTCAAACTCCAGCTATAAACTGCATCAACCGTCGCGCAGCTTACCAAGTATCGTCTTATCTGCTGCAAACAAAAGGGTGGGTAAGCGAAAACATGGCACTGCAGGCGCCTTTCCTCGTTCCTTACCACCTGTTTCTCTTAATACCCACCTAATCACCAGTACTAATCTACCCTCCCAGTTTATTTGACGGCAGCAGCAATGCAATTTGAGTCGCACCACCCACAATGGTGCCAACAGCCGCTTATAAAGCCACACTGTCCCATTTCCCTGGCGACATTCAACGTTCGCACTCAAAGGCAAATAGGTCAACAGGCTGCACTCGCACGCACGTTGGACACACTGGGTATTGACGTGTTTGCGTGTTTGAAAGTAGGATCAATGACCCTCACTGGATTGTTGAACTAACTGAGCCAGACTTTTCTTCTCGCTGTAAATTGCACGCATCAAAAGACGATGGTGCAGCAACCACTGGTCATGCTGGGGTAGGCCTTGTTCTCAGCTCCAAGGCTGTCATCGTTGGTTGATTGGAATCCTGTGTATGGCTGTTTGTGTGCAGCCCGTTTGACGACACCAACTAAGGCTGATTGACGAAGCAGTACTATAGACTAATTGTTGATGGTTTCCGCTTATACCCCCACAGATTACGGTTCTGATGCTATCAAGGATGCCTTCTACCACGAACCGGACACGCTACTATGCAGTGCTACCAGTTCAGATGGCAGATATGAACATGCAAGTAGGTCACCTGAGCTCTTCAAAGATCAGCTAGGTAGTAAGTATAGACTAAAGTCCGAACGGACGGACAACGGCGAGCGGCTGTTACAGCTTTGTGCGGAGCACCGGATTTAGGTACAGTGGTCGTCGAAGTGCCACTTGGTGTGCATTTACACCTGACCAGCGACGAACCCAAACAATTACGTTGCCATGAGTTACATGTGGCTTGGTTCCATGCTGAACTGATGGTCGTTCTGGAATATATGAGTCGATCCTGATCATAGCTTGGTACGCCGTCTTTTTGCCAGGAAATTTACCGGGAAGCGTAGCAAGCGTCGCCTCCGATCGGCAACGTAGGAATGGTCTCAGCCTTTGGTCAGACAAGCCTTTCAAGACGCATTGCGTACCGAAATTCCGCTGTCTTGTCCGAATGACACAGAGAAACAATGGAATAGGATTTCGAACGCCTAGCATGATGCGGGATACTCGGCTTGCGGTACTATCAATCGTCAACACACCATTCGCTGGATACCCGAGAGGTTGGTGAACCTGTTGGGATCCAGAAGAAATTTCCAGATTGGCTCTGAGCACAATGTCGTCAACAAATCAAATCATCGGCTATTTGAACTGATGCTTCGCCGCCATAGAAACATGATGACCTATGGAATGAAGAGTAATAATCTAATTCAGCACTCGTGATTATTATAATACAGGGGTAATCCTTTAAGGCCATTAATGTGATACGTTCCACTAGTGTATGATTTGGACCACTAGGTTGCTGAAAGCTGAAATGATTTACTAAGTGTGCACGAAAATTCTCAACCCTTGAGAAGTGTAGTTTAGTTACCGCGGTCATCAGCAGCAGTACAATAAGCCATTTGAACTGATGCTTCGCTGCCGTATAACTACGATGACGTACGAAACGAAGAATAATAAGAGGGAGAGAAGTGGGACTTACCGGAAAACCTTAATGTTCTAAGAAAACATTCAGGGGCAAGGCGTCTATGCCTTGTGTCAACAACACATCGTCATAAACAGCTGGATAAAACGGCATCGGCGAGCCATCTCCCTTGCGAATTTCCCTGCCACGCGTCATAGTCAGCTATTATCCCGCAGACAACTCAGAACAAATGAGACATTAAACAGGCAGGCTGAGTAGGAGACGGCAGCAGATGCGACACTGGTGTCGGTTGCGAGCCATGTCCTGTAATGTCTGGAGCCAAGCACAAAGCGGGTCACGTGGACTCCAGCCCGGAATGCGAGACGGACCAACGGCACCAGTTTGATTATCAGTGAGTTCATTTCACGTTGTTAAGTCAACTTCTGTCCACTTCGAGCTTTGCGCCACCCTAGTGGGACTGCTTGTTTTAAGTGTGCTTAGTGATAATTCATCTACGAGTTAATGCTTGATTATGGCACAGGGCAGTGAAGGCTGCAAAGAAGCGGTTTCGCTGATGATACCTTAACTATGTGCGTAGCCAGCTACTTGTGACGTTGTGTTGTTTAGGTTCTTTATCATGAAGCTTTGTCTAGAGCAGGGGTGTCCAAACCATTTGCAAGGAAAACCACATTTTGTGGGGCAAAATTATGTCGGACCATATTCAATCTGAGATTAGGATCATAACGAAAATTGCACATGTACGAAAAACGTTCAAGCCTGAGTTTACTATTTCATGATGAGGCCGCGGGCCAGTTGATATGTTAATGCGGGCCGCATTTAGCCCGCGGACCGGACTTTGGACATTACTGATCTAGAGCGTTAGGGATTTAAAGCTAGGCCCCTTCTTTCCCTGTTATTATTCTTCGTTCCATGAGCCAGCATAATTGTACGGTAGGGAAACATTAGTCCAAATGGCTGATGTACTGCTGATGATGTGGTCACACAAGTGGCCGTAACTACGAGGGCATTCTTGAGTTGCTGTGAGAGTTGGTCAACGTTGGAATGGACAATTTTAAAAAGAAAGTCAAAATGGGAAAGAGAAGCGGGACAGAGTACGAAAAAAGATAATGATCTGGGGCGAACGAAAGCGACTGGCTGCATCAAGCGATTACAGGGCCGTGTCGACCGATATAGTCTATGTAGAGTAGCATCGACAAATTGCAAAGCAGATGGAATTGACGGAGACGATAAAGAATTCGGAAGAGGTCATGGTGTTTCCAAAGGCTCCGTTGGAAGCAATGAATTCTATCATACTTTCAGCGTTATTTTGGAAGAACTAGAGAAGATGATTAGTACCATAGGTTAACACTGTTGTTAGAAGAAACACGGTTATTAGAATCGTGTATATGAGCGGTCCTTAAATGTCCTCGTGTTTTGAAATATATCCATCAAGCTATTTATTCATAATAACGGATAGGGTTATCAACCATTCGTAAGACTAAGTACATTAATCCTAGATAAATGGCTCCCACTATATAGTCAGGTGTTGCGATCCATCGGTATTCTTCGTCGTTGAATCCGAGCAGGGAAATATTTTTGGGCCAGTGAGTACCAAAAGGGAGCAAGCTTAGTGACTACAAGACGGTCGCCAAACGATAGGCTGAGCACCGCGTGATCTTTATGTGTGCCAGCTTATGTGATGAAGAACACGCCGCGAGTTGCTGGAATTTCTAGAAAGCGTATACAAGGCAGAAACTTTCTCATGCAGTCGCATCTACAGGGAATTAAGTGGCAGAGAAAACACACGTCATATCTAAAGTAAAGGCGGAAGCATTGCCTGCGAAAATAATGGTTTCGGAATGAGAACAATAAGCGATTCGATTTACAGATGGGTCTCAATGAACGATCGGATGTGCACGGTTCGTCTTTGTAGCATCATTAAAGTGAACAAGAAGAGGAATGGGGGCGATGTATCGTTTGATGGGACAGGCATGCGAATTAACCTAAGACAGCCTTCCCTACTAAGACAAGGGCAAAAGACAGATAATTTGGATTGTCTGGTAAAGAAAACCCGTTAAACACATCGCTTGCAGGGCGGCGCATGAGCTTACATCAGTGGTGACTGCTTCCGTCAGCACTGCGCCAATTGTAATCTCCGAGTCGGCGACACGCCTTCTGAGAAAAATATCGGTATCCGGCTGCTTGCTGTGCCACGCAGTCATGGATTTCGTCAGTCACATGTGTGTCCGGTACAGGTGGTGCACATATGGCCACCTCGACCATGAGTTAATGCATTCCAACTGCGACTGAACCACTTGAGGTGAGGTTGGCTCACGTTCCTATTATCGCGATAATCATCTCCTCTCGCTACAAAATGCCGCTCCAAATGAATATTGAATCACATGACTTGATGAAGCCTTCGTGTCAAAACTGAAAAGTTCCCAAACCTCTTTGAACTATTCGATTGGCCCCAAGTATATTCCGTGGTTTTGGTCCCAAAAAGACTTGTGAGCCAGATGACAGTTGAGAACAAATAAATAGGCGTTATTCTCTACTAAGTGAGACGGATTCATTTCAAAGATTTGAAGAACCACTTAGCGACACAGTAGCATCAGAAATACAAGTTACGACACCGGAGTTCATATAGGAAGCTG
The DNA here is from genome assembly GCA_944474145.2 of Dicrocoelium dendriticum. Taxonomy (NCBI): domain Eukaryota; kingdom Metazoa; phylum Platyhelminthes; class Trematoda; order Plagiorchiida; family Dicrocoeliidae; genus Dicrocoelium; species Dicrocoelium dendriticum. Next base: position 15,067,781 of record OX104068.1, on the reverse strand, counting down.
AAGTGATAGTCTTCGTCGTCGATAATATACGTCAATTGCTGAAGCTGGTGAAAAGTAAATTTAGCAGCAAACCAGGTCCACACGCTACTCTAGAGTCGCTCGATACTGATGTCTATTGCGTTTCCGAAACCCTAGTGCAGAACCCAAGCATTGTGATTACGCTATTCCCCAATAATCACGGAACCACAGTAGAGAAGAGGCATCAGCAGTACGTCGAATCGACGTTTCGCTGCCACGCAACCAACGCTAGCTACGTGTGAGTTAAGGATGCTGCGAGGATCGCCAGGTCCCTTACGCGGACTCGAACCCGTGACCTCCGGGTTTGTAACCCAGGGCAGACGCCCTGTCTTTTCGGTTACGGATCGGCAGATCACTTGCGTCTCTCTGGTGAACCGGAAGCGCGCTCAGCGGGATTGGCGGGCGTAGGCATAGAATTAAATGTTAAGGCCACTGCCGCACTCCCAGTCTGGATCAACTAGGCCACAGCTATATGGACTTCCAAAAATGCACAAGAGCGGAGTGCCGCTCAGGCTCATCCTCTCGATGACGAACGCACCCCAACATAAATTAGCTCGCTGGTTGGTTAATGTGCTTTCTCCGCTAAAAGCTCAGTTTAATCGATATAGCCTCAAAGATTCCTTCGAGCTTGTCGAGGATCTCGATCAAATGAACTTGTCCGATAAGGTGATGTGTTCCTTAGACGTGGAATCTGTATTTACTAATGTGCCGCTACACCAGACCGTTGACTACATCTGCGAATTATCAGAAAGTTCCGAATGTCGGTTGCTGATTCCAGTTGAATTCTTAAGAGAGTCATTACTTCTATGCACGGAGAATGTCGATTTCCACTTCCGAAATATACCGTATCGCCAAATTGATGGGGTAGCCATGGGAAGCCCACTGGGTCCCATACTAGCGGATTTCTTCATGCTCATGATAGAACGAAGCCTATGCGAAGAAATAGCGCAGTTGCCCTATTACAAACGTTAAGTGGACGATATCTTGGTATTCAGTTAGATAGAAATGCAGATCGCAGAGCTAGTGGTGCGTTTTAACTCATCGCATGTCAATTTGAGGGTTTCCTGCGAAGTCGAACAACAGAACTGTCTTCCATATTTGGATGTTCTTATCAGCCGCAAGGATAACGGAATGGTAAAAAGGTCTGTCTATCGAAAAGCAACGTGGTCGGGACAGTATCTGCATTTTAGCAGCTTTACGGCAATGCGGCATAAGCGAACGCTCGTGAAGACCCTGTTTAGTCGCGCCAGACGAATATGTTCGAACGATTGTCTAGACGATGAAATAGAACTAATTACCAACACGTTAATTGCTAATGGCTACCCTCGAAACTTTATCCGAAAGCACAGCGAAATCCGTGAAAAGAAAGTTGCTCAACCTACTGTGCCTAAGAAAAAGGTATTCTTAGAGCTGCCCTTTAAGGGTGACATTGCTTCTTTGAGGACCAGAAGACGTCTGATTTCCGCCACACAGAGCACTTTCTGTGCTGCCGAAGTTGTAATCCTTGACCGAACCCATAAGCTACCGTTGCCTCCACTGAAGGAAACTCAGCCTATTGGCGCCAACTCCCAGTGTATATCAATTCGTATGTAACTGCGGGGAAAGTTACATAGGCAGAACCAATAGAACACTGAGGTCCCGAATAAAGGAGCACGTACCAAAATGGGTTCAATGCGGGCTTAGTCAGCAAGCAAGCCCAAATCAGACTACGTGTGTACGCAGGCCGCCAGCATCTTCCATCGGCAGGTACTTATTGACAACAGGTCATCGAATTGAGGTCAACAAGGCATTCACAATCCTGTTTCGCCATACTAATTCCCGGCTCCTCCGGTTTGCCGAGGCGATTGCCATTAGTCGGATTAAACCAGTGTTTTGTGTTCAAAAACAATTATCGATCAGCCTCAGGCTGCCATGGTTGTAGACGAAAGACCTTTTTCTCGAGTTTGTTTATATGGATGTCTATACCTACAAACTGTTGTATAAAATTACCGGTTATCGTTATCGGCACTGATGAGACGTTACGAAATGCATGCATCTGCCGAACTTCGTCTTCTACTTGTGCTTTTCAAGTTACTAAAGGGAACTAACTGTTTTAAATATGGATTAACAGCCGACTGAGCAGTTCAGCTTTGGGATTCATGTAGAAACTACAGAAGTTGCAAGAAGAGACTCAATTTTCTGGTGATCTCTGTGCACGCTCGAAATGAATGCATTAATGGTCCGGTCAAGGAAGAGCTTAGTCCATGTTTAGGTAACGCTAACAAGTCGGATGTCCCTATCCTAATTGAGAATTTCAATGCAAGGGTTGGCTGATCGCTACAATGCGAATGTCATCTTGGTGGTCGCCACGCGTTGGATTAGGACCGCTCGGATAACGGAGAGAAACTTATCGCATTGAACGAAGACAACCATCCGTTTCTGTCGAACACCAACTTCAGGCATACGAAGAAAGGTTCCGCAACCCGGCGTCCCCTTTGCCACCATAAAGGTGATCTGAAATCGATCCTAATGCAATCGACTTCAGATGGCGGGGCAGCGTACAGGGGTTACCGTTCATTTCGGTTCACCTTCAGTGACTTAGATCAAGCGCTGGTCTGTGCGGAAATTTTATTATGTTTCTGAGGATCCCCGAAACGAAGCACTGCAAGATTAATGCAAACAGGTTAATTGATTGCGTGGTCTATATGGACTATCTTCACTGGAAGACGCACTCAGTTACAATCCACCACAAGATATTGAGCAACACTGAACAGAAGGCAACGATCACTTCCGAGCAGTCAAACTGTGTCTTAGCTCGAATTTCTGTTTGTGACGAGGCTTTGCCAACCGACAGTTCAAGCAAAACCTGCGCAAGGAACGCGAGGTTTGGCGGTTTGAGCGTGCTTGGGAGGCAGAGACCGCCGTCTTTTCTGGCGATAATCGCAAACCTATCCGATTCACTCGGTCCACTGATCATCACATGGGTGGAGGGAATGTGTAATGCTGATGGAGATATCATAAACAGATAAGTGAACCTACTTGCCAAGGATCTCAGTTAAACAATTTGTTAATCAATCGAATACTCAGTTAGATAATAAATAACCCAGCTTATTAAGTAAGCACTTTCTGTGAGAAACGTGAGAAAAATACTGAACCAGGTAAGGGGAGAGGGGAAGACTAACCAGTTGATAAGCGTTCCCGTCAAGCTGATTGAAGGGTGATTGGCCCCACAGTGCACGGAGGTAGCATCGGGAAAATCGAATGTTGTTGGGGAGGAGTCTACGGAAAACTTTAAGTGAAAATAGACATCATTAAACAAGGTAGGAACGTCAAAAACTAGCATAAAACTGCAAGGTACAGAGAAGAGGCGTGAAAGTAAGATTTACTATACGGTAAGCATGACATGAAAAAAACGCCTAAGCATCATTGCACAGTTCTGTAAATAACGAAAGCACGCAATGGAAAATGATAGGAATGGGATTCTGAGTGAACGACGGTTGTCATATCAGTTAGCTGAACGAGTCCGAAGCCGATATCGGTGTACAAGAGAAACTATAGCGACGCTACGATGCTTAACAAGGTGAGAGTTCGGCTAATTCAAACCGACGACATTCAAAGTACAGTGGGTCCAGATGTTACAGCCAGTGACGTAACAACTACTCTTGCCGCCCGGGGCGGACGTAAAATGGCCACCGTTCTGGCGGTTGTAAATCCGTAAAGCCTCACAACTACGGACAACGCTTAAATACTTCGTTTCAAATAAGAACAAGCAAATATCTAATTTTAGAATGCTGCCGTAAATTCAGGCATTTTTATTCTTACAGTACTCGTGAACAAGCTTTAGAGACACTTTTCGCCCGTTATTTGAGGCGATAGTATTGATAACACTGTCCATCATCAAGTTCGCTCTCTATGTCGAGAACTACCAATTCGTGCGTTTTGCATGGCTTAATGATGATTGGAGGTAGTTCGTTATAAGTGCGTTTTGAGAATGCGCCCTCACATTTGGGGTAAGAAATATGTGCAGCAGATTCCCCAAGGCGATATTTTTATATGACGCTCAAAAGCACAGAAAGTCCAGTAATGTTTTCGTTTCCTGAAATTTTCACCAAATACTGCAAGCTTTTCCTTTCGGCAAAGAATTCCTCTTTTTCTATATTTTCGTGGAATTCACTAAGCGGACAACCACAGTTGTCATCAAGCAGATTTGACGGTGTAAAAAAACATATTTGTTCGCAGGGTCATGAATTTGCTGAAATCCATGGCATTTCATCAAATTGTCTGTGAGAGACAGCATTTCTGGTTTCAACTCCGTAACAAATGCATCGATAGATAAAATAATTCTTCACCGTAGATTCGTTTTTTAGGCAGAATCGACGCTTCATCCTTACCTACAATTTATCGTAGTGATTTCGTATTCATCCGTTGTAATGTGCACCATTTCTCTCTATTCTGAAGAAGGCAAACTCTTAACGCGGTAAGCTTGATAGAACTTTGCCGCAAATCCAGCCGTTTTGTTTAGACATATCTATGCATCTTTGTCTTCTATGGGAACAGATCTTCAAAACCTCAGGAACGAAATAAACGGTAACAAGAATACTGAGCTGAGAATTAAAGATGCAGCTGATCTTGTGGTTGCATTTTCTCTTTATGCTGTGAAATGTTTCAGAGAAGTGACGAGTTCCGAGTAGTTCTCCAACACAATATTTACAACACCTACTCGACTATAGCTAGATTTTAGTCACATGATATTTATACCGGTGACTTGGATCAAGACATTCAAGTAATACATAGATAAAAAAGGAATGATAATAGCCGGTTCATCGCACCAAATATGTAACAGAATGAACCGTCGCAGAAGCTGCTTAAACACAGAGATGTTTGGGCATGACACACATGAAGACATTGAGCTGATTTCACAGATACATCTCTGGACACCCATTCGTTAGCGCGTCATAAGAGCACTATGGTCAAAGGTTTGGCCACGACAGCCGTCAATCTAAATTCCACCATTCATTGATTCTCTCAAAACCAGTCCAGAAATTTCCTCTGCCCTTTTACTGTTGGTCTAAACGACGCTGAGAAAAGACACTTCATTTTCACTCATCTAATTTTTGTGAGATACATCGGGAGTGCTGCCGAAAAAAGCAGACATACTTGCATTCCTTGAACTGATCCATGATTTTCTTTTGCATCTGCCTTACCAAATTGCTCGCTAATTCACTTTGAACGTGTGACGACAAAGAAAAAGTGCTGGTTTCCCTTCCCGACTGGACAGCCAACAAATGCTTGCGAAGTACAGGTCCATAAATGGCCAACAAATGCATATATTCCGAGAAACTCCCTCTATTTTGCTAGCCTCATTTTTCATCCTGGATGTTTTCTCGGTGACCACACCGTAGCATGCTTTGTCTGGTGAGCAACGTGACGATATCAAGTACTCGAGCCAAAATTTCACGCCACCAGTTTTCTACAACTACAGGGTGTTTTATTGATCATGTCCGAAGCTAGGAGCGGCTGCACTCAAGTGCTGATGTATCCAAGCACGCTGAATTGCTAACTGTCCAACGGCGCAAATTGCTTTGTCGGCAGTGGGTGAGCTGGGGCACATAGGTGCGACATGCGTGTCTACGATCACAGAGCACACCGAGCAGTTCGGCTGTGAGAAGTGAACGTTAGCAAACACCACAGCCGCAATCGACCTGTCATGGCTCGACCGCAGGGCAAGACCAACAGAACGCAGGATGAACTGAAAGGGTAAATTGTGAACGAATATATGCAGATTTCGTTAGAAACATTGCAGAAAGTGATCGCGAACATCATCCGGCGAATGCTCCTCCGTAGCCAAAACGACGGAGGGCACTTTGAACATCTAATTCGTTGATATTTACAGTGATTCTACACATTTCATGTAAATGTAAATATAGAAATGAACAAATGTATATTCTCCATAGTGCAGGAGAAACACCATCGAAGGCCTGATCAATTTGTGCGATCAGCAAATTCTGATTGTGAGGGCAATAGTTGCATTCAGGACTGAAATCCAAGAGCATTGTCACGTCAAGTGAAGTCAAGAATTCGTTATTAATGAATTTTCAGCTGTAACACACACCCGATGGAAATGGTAAAGCGAACAACACTGTAACCTTACAATGTGCTCCCGGCAGTATGATTGCCTTTAGCAGCGAAAGCAGCCTAGTAAAAGCTTACGGGTTTGTTGGAAGCAAGTCAAGAGGCGATAACAGCGTTTTTGGCAAAGCAATATGGCGCCCATTGCCCAGTCATAACATACGGCTAGACTGTTTTTCTCAATGGCTAGCTCAGCGAGCCAGTAACCACTTCGCAGGGAACCCTTTTGCTGGCTTCCTCACCTGCGACTACCAATCGATCGAAGCATGACACGTTCAGTGCGGCTGTAGTATCTGGCTAACGTCCAGTTCACACAGCTGAATGGTCTGCGTTCTGTTGGTCTTGGTCTGCGGTCGAGGCATGACACATTACATTGCGGCTGTGGTGGCTGGCTAACATACAGTTCACACAGCCGAACGGCGTGCGTTCCGTTGGTTGCCCGCTGCGACGACGCATGACACATTCATTGCGGCTGCGGTGTTTGCTAACGTTCACTTCTCACAGCCGAACGGCTCGGTGTGCCCTGCGATCGTACACACGCATGTCGCACCTATGTGCCCCAGCTCACCCACTGCCGACAAAGCGATTTGCGCCGTTGGACAGTTAGCAATTCAGCGTGCCTGGGTACGCCAGTGCCTGAGTGCAGCCTCTCCTAGCTTCGGACATGATTAATAAAACACCCTGTATTTGCTCCAATTTTCAAGTGATCTGCCTTCAACTAACCAGATTGCTTGCGGTTGAGAAATGAATGGGCACGCAATTCACTAGATTCATATTCACATACCTTTGGATTTAGTCTCCACCAGACGAAAAGCTAGACAATCCCGCTGAAGACATCCTACAGTTGAAAAAACAGTGCCTCTTTTGAAGAATACACCATCGGTGTATACAATCTTTGTTTATCTTTTCGCAAGTGCCAAAAAAAGAGTTCGTTGTTATCTTCTCAGCCCCAGCTTTGCATTCGTTCCAGGTAGCACCACATATTAAATTCATAATCGATATGTTGCAAGACCGAGCCGGACAAGTATAGCAGGAAATTCATGAATAATCTTAACAACCCATTGGCAGATTTCCATATAATCTGTTGATGTACGTCTTATCGCACACAAGTGTGGTAGCATTTCCAAGTTTTCAACGCGCACTTCTTCTGCACCAGCATTACAAGAAATATTCCCGCTGTCCCCATGTTGTCAATATCGCATGCTGTTGCCCAGATACCAACCATTGTAAGACCAAGATGATTAGTAGTCATCGTTTTTACCAATTCAGGCATGGAAATAATTTTGATGAATTTATACGCAGTATGAAACTACCATCCGTACTCGAAATCCGCCCCCTGTCATATGCTGCCCGAGGCGGACCGCCCCCCCCCCACCTCCAATGATGCTCACGGCATCATGAGAGCAAACATTGATAAGCGAATGAAGAATGAAGCTGGAGACGCGAACACACACACGCATACATGCAAACAGAAACAGACACAGAAAAGAACGCAGTAGTGTCAATAACCTGGGATCACACCAGCGCAGCGCAATACAACCTTGTCCACTAGTCTGTCGGGGAACGGAAAAACCGGATAAGAGGTGAACCCGGCGGGTTTTCATTTTAGACGGATAGGTGTGTGTGTACACTCTGGATGGGTAAAACAATGCGTAACAACACCTGACTAGTATCAGTTGTATCGTAGAGGCTGAGAAAAACATGGTGAGACAGGAGTAAGGTGCAACAGAGACTCACTCTCAGTGATCGGTGAAAAGAAGCCGGCATCGCAGTTTCGGTGGTGAAACGCTGACAGATTGGAGATGTTCAACGCAGTCGGTGTCACGTTACAGTAGTCGAATAACGGGTGAAGAGAGGTCGAAGTGACGTACATCGGCTTCAAAGTGAGCAAAGCAGTCCCTTCACTGATTTCCGAAAAGGGTGGAAATCCGCCCATAATAACAGGCAACGGGGCCATAAGCATGTGGAGATGAGCTACCAACCATAAGGCAAAAACGCTAGTTGTAAGATGAAAGTCAGCACTGGAGGGCAGTGGATTGTGAGGAACCATCTTGTCCTTAAATGGAAAGAAAACAGACTGGTATATACAATCAGTGCAAAAGTACGATGGAAGATAGGGAAGTGTGAAAAAATTTGAGCATAGAAATTTAACCGAAACGTACATGAGTCAGCGAACAGCTGCATAAATTAGTCGACATGGACAAGAGGCAAGCAAAAAAAGAACGCAATTGATGAGCGATACACATCGGGTGATAGAATCGTGAACGACGAATAAGAAACAACAATGCCTGGATCTTGGAGAAGCATAGGGCGGAGCGAAATGAAACGAGTGAAGAACTTAAGAGCCAACATGAGCCGAACTGGCCAACAAGGAACGCCACATGAGGCAAATCATTAAAAACAGATTCCAGACATTTCAGGATAGTGCACGTCTTGAAAAAAAGTCCCTGTGTTCGCGAGTGGACATGATAGAAGGCACAGTGTTACAAAGAATGGACCATTAGGGATAGTGTTTGCTGTCATTTCTCACGGTGTAGGGGTTTCTGACTACCTGGCGAAGAGAATCAAAGTTTGGTAACGAGTGGAACAAATGCCAACACAATAAAAAATATACGACATATGTATTCACAAACGAGCAGTCCAAAGTGGCGACACGTAATCGCGGGTGACAGGTCTTCGGTGAAAATGACAAAGATAAACCATGGCATGTATTGTATGCAAGATAAACACTAAGTTGCGAATAAGCAGATGCTGTAAAAAAAATATTGCGCAAGCTCCTTGGCCACTAGTCGGTCTCCCAGTAAAACACCACAAAAACTGGTAGGCTACAGCCAAAAGGACATAGGGCAACCGCCCCAATCCCCCAGTTGATGATGGAAAAGGATACTGGATGCTGATGGAAAAATCACTCAAGCCAGCATATTTGTGCGGATTCTTAGTTTAGACATCAAGGGGGTTGCAAGAGCCACCACGGCGTGCGACCAAATAGCGAGAAGTTCAAGAAGAAAGAACTTTGTTTTGACCTCGGAGACATTCATTAACCGTAGGCTGGTACGCAGTATCGACGCTTTTCTGCCGCGCAACCATCAACAGTCGCAGGTCGGTTAGAGATACTGCGAGGGTCGCCCGGTCCTCACACAGGCTTGAACCCGCGACGTTAAATTACAAGACAAGCTTGTTACCTTTAGAGCTATAGAAAGGCTCTGAGCACTGAGCTAAGAAACAAGTCGAGTGACAAGAACCATTTGGAAGGTGGCTCTGTCAACGCAGCAGGGCGCACGCATGGTAAAGCAATGCCGACCTTCAAGGAGAAAATCCTCGCTCACGGCACATACGGAACGAACAGGCATGAATTTCTCGGTCACCACCCACTTGCCTGAAATGGAGCGCGGAACAGTAAAATTAGGGTAACATGTAGAAAAATTGCCCAGTCGATCAGAGCTGAATCCCCGCAGTAGTAAAAACAGGGGATTGACAGCTAATCTGGATCGTAATAGCCGATCCGTAGCACTAAAGATCACAAGCTTGCCTTGTAAACCGACGACGCGGGTTCCAGCCTGCGTAGGGACCGGGCGATTCTCGCAGTATTCTTAGCCTACGTACCACCGGTGGTGGTTGCGCAGCAGCAAAGCGTCGGTACTGCGTACTGCTGATGCCTACTGGATCGTGAAATGTAAGCACTCTTCCGGTAGACGTTTGTGAAGTAAAAGGAAGCCTCTAGGTGAAACTAAACCACCTGTTTCAAGAAGGCAGACGACCAGAAAACGGTAAGTTGTAAGAAAACATCCAACAGACTATTGTAAGTTTAAATTGTACACTAAAGGTAAAAAGTCGGAATAAGGTAGATAACTTGCAGGACATAATTCAGTAGGAAACCATCGAAATGGGACGCCAGGTCGAGGTGCACTGACCATGGAAGAAGAATCATGAAGTGTTGTGTCCAAAGGACAAGAACGGAAGAACCTCACAAATCAAAACGGGTGCGCAGGTTTCCGGTATTATACATGTAAAAACGACTGATCTTCACAATAACAAATACATCCGAATAATTACACCACAACTCGATACGGATGTTTCGGTGAGTTCAACCACAAGCGGCAGCATGGTGGCGGTGCTGAAACTCATATCGGAGAACTCGAACTAAGGACCCAGAAGTTAGAAACAAAACACCCGAACTCCGATATTGGCGAATGCCATAGGGGAAGAGTGACAATTGTCTTTTAAACATCCGATTCATAGGAGACGTGTGTGCAACAGAATCTGATGGTGGTAACTTGCACTCAGATTCAGTACGATGACAATTCGGAAAGGGGGGATAAAAGAAAAGGTAACTTGCGAGATAAACGGTCGTTAGCAGCCGATAGCGTCAAACAGGTTGGTGACGCGGTAAATCAGTGTGATTGTGCGTTGTAATGATGTGTCGTCGGAGATGGCCCATTGAAACTCTGTGTCCATCACATGATTTACAACCGCTTTGAGTACAAATGGCAACAAGATGCCTGCTCGCCTTGATGCGGTGGCGATGTTGCGCCCTGTGTCGGCCATACTACACAGATTCCGAATGAGGCATTCTAACACCTTGGACACCGACAGTTGCAAGTCTGGCTGGTATGCTTTACCCACAGTTACATGAGAATGTGGCTAACTAGTCTAGACATATTCGACAGGGGACAAGTATTCTATGGGGAGGGGATTCGCATTTACAACCAATGGGAATAATTACGCCTGTGTTAATACACTGTAACGCCGCTTTAGAGACTCTAGCAATATTCATTCTACCACTTGGAGAAAAAAATCAGTGATGGATTGGAACACAGGTAGCTACAGTTGAAATCTAACATGACATACGGGACAGCACACGTGAAACCTAACGCTTGTGTCATGCTGTGAATTTTACGGTCTAGCAGATCTGATTCAGCTTTTTAACTAATCATCATGTTTTGTATTCTGTTTTTCTTTAGACTTCATTTTATTCACCACCACCACCACCACCATCAGTTACAATCGTCCTCACCGTCACCACCATCAATAGCAACAACAGTAGCAACACAACAGCAGCAATAGTGCAACAGTAAATTGAACTGGTGCTTTGCTGTCGTACAATCACGAATCCGGAAATGAAGAATAATGAGAGGAGGAGAAGGGAACTAGCGTAAAACCGTAGCAACCTAAGCAAACATTCAGGGTGAAGGCGCCTGCTTTTTGTCAACGTCAAACGGTCATAAACCGCTGGCTATCGCGTGGAGGTAACGCAGACGGGCGAAACAGATTCCTTGCAGCATTCACTGCCCCATGTCAGGTCCAGTCATTACCAAGCAGATCACTATTAAAACAGCCAGGCTGGCTGGGAGAAGGTAGCGACAGTGCATTGAGGTTGCAGGTAGTTTGGCGATATCATTATGCCCATTACAGAAAACATTGTGCGTAGCTGCATATGACTGAGGGATGTGCGAAACGGTCTCCTGATTACAGGCTTTAAGACAATTAAAAAATAGGGGCATGAGAAGCGTTTTACCATAACCTAAACTTGTTTTCGCTGAAATATTCCCCATCTGTTGAATCTCACGTATGGATAACGGAGAAAAATTCCTGGCCAGTGCAATGAGTCAATAGTGGGCTGAGGGGGAAGTTGCCAAACCCCAGAATGAGCAAATAGATAAAAGACAACAAAAATAGTTTGGAAGCCTCATTTGCATAAACCTTGTTAAGGATGGGCCCAGCGCCCACAAAGAGATTAGCTCTAGCAATGTGATAGTTGAAGATCACGAGGGATGGTGACGGGTTATAGGATGCGAGTTAGATAGCAGCGTACCAAGTGAAATTTCTCAAGATGGGGGGCTATTGTGGACGGAGACGGTATACCGAAGCCAAAGTCTTCGATTACAGCGTGAAAATAGGCCATCAGTGTAGGAGATATGAGCAGTCGCAACCGTTTGCTTACACAGACCTGGATTGTTTAAAAATTTTCTTCGTGGTATAACAATGCGACACCGCCAGATAACGATGGTGGAAGTAATGAGGCAACAAAAACTGCGAAGTACTTTGACATGACCTCAGGAAAATCTAATAAGATATGGTAGCTCAGAACGTATTTATCTAAACAGGTAGACGGCAGTTCGCCCTTCTAACTGAAGTGAATGATTCGTTAGGTTGGAGGGCTGTAATGATGAACGAGGGACTTGAGAGTTGCGTCTCTAAAATCTGCAACCGAAATGATAACAGTGGGTAGTCGGACCTAGGAAGGAAAACGCACAGGGTTCAACCAATCTTAGGTATAAAAGCCTGACCGGAGGCAGCTGGAAAATGAAATGATCCAGTTTTATAAACATTGATGACGTTCCATTTCCAAGCCCAATCTGGAGCGCTGGAAGACTGGGTTAGTCTGACCTCTAAGCACTAGCCACTATGGTAGGAGTAACTCAAGGGGTGCCATGGCGTCATACAGTAGAAGTGGTACAGACTATCGCAACGTTTTTATCAAAGCGATGCAAGTCATGGGTAATAAATGCAGTACACTTTGGTGTTCGGATCGTGGTAGTCAGTAAACCGGTAATCGGATTGTAGAGAACAGGATGCTTAAGGTGGTGAAACGTAACCAACTACTGCCACTTCCACACATATGTGCAGTCCTCTGACTGGTGACGACAAGTTGATAAGATCAACCGACGACGTAGGAGATGAACAGAGGCAGTAAACGAGCAAACCGAAATTCAGAGTGACAGCTGTTGGAAAATGAACGTAAACAGGCCCAACGGTGGGCATCTATGATTGGCCAGATCGGTATGTCAGTCAGAATACCGTTTATAGCAGGGTTCACAGAAGCAGCTAGATCGTTACAAGGCATGAAATGCAAGCATCCCAGGCAAAGGTTGTGTGCCGCAAGAGAAACGATTTTGTGTGAAAAAGTATTGGTGTGGTGCCACTCAAAATCCAACAATCACATCTGAAGTGTTCGCGACCCTGAGTCAAGAAAAACGTGACACATAAGGCGACCTAGACCGTGCACAGCCTAATCGATTCATCAATTTTCACGTGATCGAAGAAGTAAGTGACAACAAAAGGTGAATGAACTGCACAATTGGTAGGCGAGCGGTGAACAACCACCCTACATCACCAGTGGATGAGCGCTACGCACACCAGGTAGGCCGTTGCCACTGGCTTGTAACGGAATCGCAAGTATACACCTGCAGAGGTGAACAAGTGAGCAAAGAACCAACAACAAAGAAGCCAAGGTCAGCAGAGAAGTGGGGTGCTCAGGTGTCTAACTTTGAAAAATAAGTAAAGTGGATGAGAGATTGCCATCTGAGCATCAAAAACAACACTCAATATGGATACTTTGCTGTCGTTCAACCACAACGACTCAGATAATGTGGAAGAGAGATCTAATAGTTCAAAACACAAATAGTGTAATTAACTGAGGGTTCGTCACAGCCAGTTCCAAATCAGATGGTTGTCCAGATGCCCGGTAAAGCATTAGATTGATTTGACCGCCTTCGCTGATCCTTGGTGGGGATCAGCTGGAAGTAGTACAAAAACTCGACTAGCTGGGAAGTTGTATCCGCGCCTGTGGGATTGAAGATGAGATCACGAACAGTATAGCAAAAGTTCGAGACGCTTTTGTTAACCTTCGCCACTTACGGCGCCGGCCGGTGGCCGAGTGGTCTGCACGTTTGATTTGCAACCATAAGGTGACCGGTTCGAATCCGCGTAGGGGTGGGCTTCCTCGTGGTACACTCAGCCCGCACGCGACTGGTGGTGGTCGCGCGGCAGCGAAACGCAGTTACGACGTACAGCTGACACATTAGTATATCATTATTATATAATTATGGCGCCGGCGCATCACTCTCGCCCTGAAGGGTAGAGTGTACAATGCAGCGGTACGTTCGACCCTACTGTACGGTTGTGAAACCTGACCTCTTAGATCAGAATCATCATCATCATTACACGTTAGCTGGAGGTGGAAAACACCTCAGCTATTGTGCCGCAATACAAAATAAAAGAAAAGGAGAACAGTGGCACGCCCGCTGAGTCCCCAGTAACGGATGGACATCATTCCAGAGAGCTAACAGCTGGCTGCCGTAAAAGAGAGTCATATTATACCTATCAAGTGAGATCATGATTGGAGCGGGATGCTAAGCAGGAGGGGGATGGACAAAGGAACTCACAACACAAACGCCATTGGGGTCGGCTCCAAGCCATATTAGCAAGTGTGTCCAACCAAACGTGTTCACCGTCTTTAGGACCCCAACCAGGCAGTCGGGATGCACCAACCGACGCCAACTTCGAAGTGAGGGTTTTCATTTCTCTCGACCAAGTCATCACTTGGCCTCCCCTCCTCCTCTTCCAACCGCACCCACAGCGCGCAAACATTGCACGTCGAGGGAGTCGGTGTGCTGGCATGCGCAACACGTGGCCTAACCATCGGAGCCTGGTGCGTGTTATAATGATGCTGAGCGGTTCACTCGATCTTCCTGCACCAAATACGCGACGTCGAACACGCTCATTGCTCACGCGGTGCTTCCACCAGACATGAGCTAAGCTGCGAAGGCAGCGATGATCGAATATGACGAGTCTCTTCATGTCTGTCGACCTGATGGGCCAGGTTTCACAGCCATAAAGGAGAGTTGAACGGACAGCTGCGTTGTAAACTCTGCCCTTGAGGGTGAGAGTAATGTCGCGTCTGCGCCAAAGGTGGCGGAGATTGGCAAAAGCACCTCGAGCTTTTGCTATACGGTTCGTAACCTCCTCTTCAATCCCACGGGTGCTAATATAGCTGCCCACGTACTTGAATTCCTGAACCACTTCTAGCATATCACCACCAAGCATTAGCGCAGGGTTGGGTCCCTGCCAATCTTGGAGAAGTACTTTGCATTTCGATGGAGCAAAGCATAGCCCAAAACGATTGACAGCCAGTGCTAATCGGTCCAGTGCTATTTGGCATGTTTGGGAGCTGTCACAGATTAGGGCAATATCGTCTGCATACTCCAAGTCAAGAAGTCGCTCACCAGGAAGTAGCTCCAAACCTTCTAGGTCATGTCCAGAGAACGCTGTTTCCATGATTTCATCAATAGCGAAGTTGAAGAGGAAAGGTGACAGCGGGAATCCTTGTCTCACACCGCTGGTGATACTGAAGGGTGGCGACAGTTTGCCATAAACCCTCACCCTACCCGAACTATGCGCGTACAGCGCTTTGATAATATTTACATATTTATCAGGCACACCTTTCCTCAACAGATAGTCCCAAAGGGCACATCGATCGACTAAGTCGAAGGCACCTTTTATGTCACAAACACGACAACGGTCGGTCGCCAATAAACATGGCGGTGCTCCAACACTTGACGCAATGTGAAGTTGGGGTCGATGCAGCCGCGACCTCGACGAAATCCGGCTTGCTCTTCCCGAATCTGGCTTTCACGAGTGCCAGTCAGTCTGTGGAGAATGATAGAGGCAAGCAATTTAGAGGCAATCGAAATCAGACTGATCTCTCTATGATTGCCGCATTCCAAACGAGAGCCTCCCTTGAAAATTGGGACAATGATGGGGCGGTTCCAGTCTGTCGGGACTGTCTCCTGCTCCCAAAGTTTTACTAGCAACTCGTGTATATCATCTATTAGAGCAGGTCCCCAGAATTTGAAGAGGGCTGGGGGAATTCTATCTGCCCCTGCGGCCTTATGCAATTTCAACAGCCTGACCTCACGTTCGACTTCTGCGCGTGATGGCGGATCCAAGGAGACGGCGTAGGGAGAAGGGCGCTGAATGCTCGGAGAAGAAAGCGATAACTCAGGTTGATTAAATTGCCTTGCAAAGTGTTCAGCCCAACGCTCCAAGCGTTTTGACAGGTTGTGGATCGGCTGCCCACTCTCGTCGCGTATGGTCTCGCTAACACCAGGTCTTCTGCTGTCTGTTTCCCGTATCAGACGGAATAACTTACGATGATTACCAACGGCAGCGGCTGTTTCCATTTCCGATGCACGATGAGAGGTTTCGCGATCCTTCTTCAGGCTAGCACGTGGTTTTGCCCTGAGACATACATAGGCTAGTTACGTTCGATCACCGGTGCATTCACTATTTAGCTCACATCTGGTGGGAACACCGCATGAGCAACGGGCGTGTTGGACGCCTTGTTTACGGCATAGGAAAAGGAACTGAACCGCTCAGCACCGTTATTTCACGCACCAGACTCCGATGGCTTGGCCACATGTTACGCATGCCAGCCCACCGACTCCCGCGACGTGCGTCGTTTGTGCGCCGGGGGTGTGGATAGAAGAAGAGGAGATGTGGCCAAACGGTGACTTGGTTGAGAGAAACGAATACCCTCAGTTCGAAGTTGGCCTCAGTTGGAGCGTCTCGGCTCCCTGGTTGGGGTCCGAAAGACGATGAACACGCTTGGCTGGATAAACTTGTTGATATGGCTAGGAGCCGACCTCAGTGGCCTTCATGCTGTGAGTTTCTTTGTCCCACCCCATCCATTTTAGCCTCCTCCTCCAACCATGATCTCTATTTGACATTTTATACTTGCATAGGAAATTACTTCTTTGCTGCATAGTAGCCGGCAGATAGCTTACCGGAACGATGCACATAACTTACCGGTAGCTCAGTTGGCTTGCATCTGTAGAATTTTATCCCGTTCTTTCCTCGTAGGTATTGCGGCGCAGTAGCTGAGGTGTTTCCCACCTCAAGATAACGTGTATAGTGTGTGTGTGTGTGTGTACGAACCCGCAATTAATTATATCAAAAATCCCCAACTCGTGAGTATAAATAGTTTAAGCGAACATTAATGATAAGGGTACCCAAACCTTCTCAACCATCACAGGTGCCTGTTGTGCTGAAATGAAGCAGCGTTAGAAAGACCTATTTTCATGACATACATTGTCAAGCGTCATAATCTGACAAGCGTAAAATCAGACGTGAGTGGTGTTTGCAGGTGAGGACCATTTGGAATGCGTATTCTCAAACAGGGCCAAAATGGAAGCATGAATAATTGTGGATATAAACATGGCAAGTAAAGCTGCTGATATGTTCCGCACCGGTAGTTACAAAGTCATATGAGGATTAATTTGTTAAGCAAACTATTCAAGGAGCAAAAATGCATCAGCAGTACGCCGGTACGCAGTACTGACGCTTCGTTGCTGCGCAATCACCACCGGTCGCACGTGGGCTAGGAATATTGCGCGAGTCCCCCAGTCCCCTGCACAAACTCGCACTCGCGCCCTCGGATTACAAGGCAGGGTTGTGATCCTTACGGCTACGGGCCGACATCCATAGACATGCGAGACTGCGGGGTATGCTAAACATCGTCAAAAAGCGGGCGATAGGAAGATGTTGCAAGACAACGTGAAAAGCAGAACACGGATAAAGTCTCACGAAAGCAGTCAAGCAAAGAGCAGCGCATTGGTAGTAGCGAAGAGGGGCATTTTGAGGCGAACGCCTAAAAATGACCGATTTAGTCATTAACCGCAGTGACAAGCGCTGTCCGATACGGAAGGGAGCTTAGGAACAAAGGCATCAGCTCGTAGCCCGAAGGTCCCGGTTTCGAGGCATAAGTGGGCTATCTCTATCAGAAGAGCGTAAATAAGTGTCAAAAGGTATAATAATAATAATAATAATAATAATAATAAGATTAGGTATGTTTCTCATCAAAGGAGATACTGTGTCCATACTTGGCACAGATCATATATGTACAGATGATATCATGTACTTGAAATGGCAAAATAAAGATACGCTCTAGCGTTTGTCTGTGTTTCTGGCAAGGTGTGTCTCCAATGTTTTTCCCGTGGCGAAGCTGAACGCGATCAGGCGCGTCCCGAGGTTGCGGATTGGAGAATGCTAATTTTGTGAAGGTGACGTCGAATAAATCGATTGCTTTGCAAGCGAGATGAATAAGCAGTCGCGGACAATTAGCGACAGTATCTCAGAGCATGGGGAGCTCAAAACTGATCACCTGGTTATTCCAACAAACAACACGAGACATCGTACGGCGTGCTGTGTAAGCCAATGTGGTCCCCAGTAGTAGTAGTAGTAGTAGTAGTAGTAGTAGTAGTAGTAGTAGTAGCACCGGGTGGGTGCCTCCTTCATGGCACAGGAAGAGGAAGTGAACCGCTTATCACCGTCAGTTCACGCACCACGCTCCGACGGCTGAGCCACGTGTTGTGTATGCCAACCCACCGACTCCCGCGACGGGGGGTGTGGACGGTAGAATAGGAGGAGCACCCAAGCGATGACTTGGTCGAGAACAATAAAGGTCCTTACATACAAGTGTGCCCCGGTCGGGACTTCTCGGCTCACTGGTTGAGGTTTGAAAGACGGTGAACACGTTTGACTGGATACACCTGTTGACATGGCTAGGAGTCGACCTCAATGGCGTTTGTGTTGTGAGTTTCTTTGTCCGTCTCCATCCCTGTTAGCCTCCTACTCCCACTCCAACTACGATCTCAATTCATATGCATAATATAACGATACTTTCTGCGGCGAATTAGCCGGCTGTTAACTCCGGAACGATGCAAATCCGTTACTGGTAGCTCAGTTTGGATGCACTATTTGTATGTTTGTTTTTTCTTATGCCTTGCTGCACACTAGCCGAGGTGTTTTACACTGACTAACATGTATAATGATGACAGCGATAAGGAGTAGGAAGTGCACATGCGCCTGGCATGGAGAAATGCACAGTACGTCAGCAATGAAGTCGGAGGGGACAAAGATGGATCATCTCCCGATGATACAAGAGAATCCGGATCAAAGTAGGAATTGGATCGGAATGGCGGAAATTAGGCTTACACCACACAACACCCCGGAATTTTCTGCACGAGTGTGAAAAAAATGCCACACCACAGTTCACAGAATCGTGTCTTGTAAGTAGGAGGTTCACTCAACTGGGGTACGAGCGGTAGAACACGCTCATCAATCGATCGGAACATGTATCGCCGCTGAGAATGAAGCCTGTAGCTACGGAGCCATGAGCAAGTGTGTGAACTTAGAGGCTCACGAATTGGTCATGTCTGCAACCAGCGCTGATGTTGGCAACTATGAATTTTGCATTGTGAAGAGTGGAGCGGCGTGCCATGTGACATCGAATTATACGTGATGGATCCGAAATCGACTCAGACGTTCACGATAATGATGCGACAGCAGATGCAACATTGGAGTGCAATATGATTGTTAAAAATGTAAAATATACTCAAGCCAAGAGGTTAAAGATTAGAAAGGAGAGACAGGCGTCAAACCGGTGGAATGAAGCATGGCCATCGATTGAAAAATTTAAGAAGAAAAGATTAAATGGAAACATGGGAACGGGAAAAGAATTGGGCAGCAAAGCAAAGACCGGCAAAAGAGCAAAGATAGAGAGTAGAAAAGCACGTACATCAATCATGAAAGATGCAGTTCCCTCGAGATGCTGGCTCTCGATATTACTCAAGAGGCTATGATTTTTACGGGCTACCGGCAGGATCATGTAATCGCTTGTGATTCAGCATGATCAATCCACTTGAGTCCTCAAGAAACTTCTGTAATTCCTGGCTATTAAAAACGGGGTAGACATTAATGGACGAACCGACCGGTCCACTTCATCGTGGAACAACCAAGTAGTTTAGCTTATTGGTTCGTTTAATAGGGTCATCATACGACCACTATTATTCAGATTACATAATACATGTTCTTGGTCAACTGCTGTTTCCACTTTATGTGAATGATATCTCTAGCCCAGCTAAGTCTGCCACACTCTATCCTTTCTTGCCGAGGACTTTAAAATAGTTTACTCCTATCAACCGTCGCAGTGATACTCTAACGGGAATCCATCTGGACCTCCGTGCACTTGAAACTTGGTGCACCGCGTGGGAGATGTCGTTCACTAGGGACAAATGCAGTGCCTTATCATATGCGCGTAGTATTAACCACAATGCCCTGATCCTTGTTAACAAAGCACTAGCACACTGTCAGATGAACTGTGATCTAGGGCTTCGTTATTCATGCTTCTTTAACTTCTAAGAACAAGTGTATCGTACAACAGCTAAAGCAAAACAACACACAGCATTACTGTTAATAAGTTTTACGAGATTCTATTAGTTCAATGCAGAAAACATTTGCTCGTCCAGTAGTTGAAAACTGCTCGATGATATATAGCAACTCAATGAAACATGACCGATTCGCCATAGAACAAGTGTAACGAGCGTACAGTAAGCGCATCATAGACGAATGCTCAACGTTAGCCAATACTGAGCGATGTGGCCGAAGTAAGCTTGACCCGATATGGCTACGAAGCTTGGATGTAAATCTAACACAGTTTTTCAGTAGGCTCGTCATCACCATCACCAAGCCACGTTAGCTGAGGCACGCCTCAGCATACGTGCAGCAATAGGAGAAAGATATTAAACGTTACAGACAAGAAACTAAAATAACAAGGGACATAATGATAAACATCATATTATGCATTATGTATGAGACCGTTGTTGGAGAAGGGAGTTCAAGGAGAGGGGGAGGGACAAAGAAATTCACAAAGCAAATGCCAATGAGTTCAGCTCAGAGCCACGTTAACAAATTTGTCTAAGCAAAGGTGTTCATCATGGTTCGGACATTAGCCCGGCAGTCGGGAGACAGCAACAGTGGCCAACTTCGAAGTGAGCGACCATTCTTTTGAACAAATCATCAGTTAGCTCCCCACTTCTTCCATCTACACCCCGATCACACAAACAATACACGTCGCGGGAGTCGGTGTGCTCACAAGCGCAACACCGGATCCTGGTGCGTGAAATAACGGTGTTGAGCAGCTCAATGGCTATGCCTGCATCAAATAGGAGACACCTAACACGCTCATTGTTCAAGCTGTGTTCTAACCAGACATGAGATAGGTTGCGAAGTACCGATGGTCGAACGTAACAAGCATTTTGCCTGTCGATCTAATAGGTCAGATTTCGCAACCGTACAGTAGGGTTAAACGGACAGCTGCATTAAAAACTGCCCTTTGGAGCGTGAGTGATGTCGCTCCGATGCAACAGGTAGCGGATATTGACAACAACCATAGATATGCGATTTGTGATTTCATCTTCCATTCCCCTGGCGCATATATAGCTGCCTAGATATTGTAATTTTTCGACGACTTTCAGTTGATCACCACGAAAGGTCCGCGCAGGGGTGAGTCACTGTCAACCTAGAATAAGGACTTTGCATTTCGATGGTGCAAAACATGAATCCAAACGACGGACAAGCAATGCTAATTTGTCCAGTTCTACTTAGCACGTTTGGAAGCTACCACAGAATAAAGCAATGTTGTCGGCGTATTCCAGGAAGCAGCTCCACACCATGTAAGTCGCGTCCATCGAACGTCAATTCCATGATCTCGTCAATGGCGAAGTTAAAGAGGAAAGGTGACAGTGGCAAACTTGGTCTCACATCACTGGAAATATTACAGGGCGACGGTAGCTGGCCATAAACCCCCACTCTGGCCGAACTATGCGTGCAAAGTGCTGTTGGGACATATACATATTTATCGGGTACAAATTTCCTGAGCAGACAGCCCAAAGAGCATATCGATCTGCCGAAACTAACACACCTCTGATGTCGAGTATGGTGGCATACCAATATGTATGCGGTTGCCGAGCATTATTTGCAATTCATGGGAGTGAGCGGAAAATGTGCCGGGGCGGAGAACCGATGACTTGGAAAAGAAACATCAAGAATGTAACCTCATGTCTGCCATTTGAAGAATCTGTTCGTACACCAGGTTAGGGATCACGTGATGGCAACTCCAAATGGTTAGAACTTTTGGAGGCTAAAGCTCGTAACCGAAAGCAGTGGCGCCAATGCTATTATAACATGTCCCTTTCATCGAAATTTCTGTTTTTAACAAATGAAACCCAAACTGTGTGTAACACTACAATTGGAAAAAGTAAAGAGAAAAAATTCGTTTTCTTTTGAACAATCAATTTCCATACGATTACAGCCACGATCCTGATGGCATGGTCGGCGGCATCCGGTTTCGGATTTGCCTGTTATTGTGGCAAGCCACAGGACGCCTGCGCCTACAGAGAGACCATGGGTGGCTTGCGCTGCACCACCCACAGCTCCAACCACACACCTCATATCCAGTGTAAACCCGAAGGAATAAGACCGGGAGGCAGGTGGATGGGAGCCACGTTTCATCAACAGAGCCGGCCCACATTCCTTCACAAGCAAACACAAGCACACTGTATTCGGGGAAATCAAGCGCACACAAGACGGTGGCTGGACCGTAGTCCGGTCCACACTGAGTGCATGGAACCACTCTTCGAGCCTAGCACGGCCACAAGGACCGTGCATCCCGTCCCCTCCAGCAACGACCAACTGTCTCCTGGAGCCAGTATGGGCGAGGTAGTGGGTAATAGACAGGTAGGCACCTTATCAACATGCACATCAAGCGCAGCCACACCGGGGATATCAAGCAACAGCCAATCACCTGGAACGACAAGATGAAATAAAACAAATCCAATAATGCATACAGATACGGTGGCATAACACTTCGCTAAATTAGCATATGAAGTAAGTTGGTTAGCAACGAATCCGCGATAAGGAAAAAATATCCACAAATTAGTTAAAAATGCTACAAACGCAACAAAGTTACCAAACATAAGCGCAATTAATGTAAGCAACGTGGCCAGTTAATAGAAGAATATTCAGGTAGGCAGAACAAACCAAATAAAGTGGAATGAAATGTAGCCTGATGGCATATATATATATATATATATATATGGTAACAACTGACATGAAGCAAAGTTGTGGCAGTGAGGGTTGTTTTGGTCTCCGAGCTGGGCACTTCAGTTGAGGACTTTTCGTTGCCAAGCTAGGCAACATCATCTGTGTGCCGTTCAAGAGCTGAATCATATAGCCTGGTGAGCCAATGCCAGTCTGAGTGGCTATTGATAGTATTTGGCTTTGAATGTCACCTGTCGGTTAACTCATGTGATTCGGCCAAGTGATTGCCTCTTCATCTTGTCGGTCGGGGATCTATTGCCGACTTAATTTGCAGAACTTCATATACACTCACTGGCCCTAGGTGCTTGTTGATTGGGCTCTGCTCCGAATAGCAGGCCTTGAGGAACTTACATGCCTTTCGCTTGCTTGTTCTCCTAAGTATGTTAACGTTTTCCAGATCGAATTGGTGGTCCTCGGCATCCTTATGAACTGACATTAACAATTTCTCATCAGCATGACGGATGGCCAAATTATGCTGCTGAAGTCTTGTACCAAGTTTTCTTCCAGTCTGGCCCACATAATACTTGTAACAATGTTAAAAGAAAATTTTGTAAGCCATACTGAGTGGATTCCTTAGCTTGAAAAGTTTGCTCCGAATAGTTTTCGTTGCTTCATGCGTAACATTAGAAGTTTGACTTCCATCTCAAATATTCCATTGATATAAGGTAGAACGATCGTTTTTCTTTCTGTGCATTTGTGGATGCGGGATGTGGTTGTATTCTCGACATCATACAGTGCAGAATACAACTGGAGTATAAATTGTGCTTAAACATGCTACTACAGAGGGTGTCCTCCTTCGTCACTTAGTTTTCTCAATTATTTCTACAGATGTTAATACAGACATGACTTCGACGAAAGCCGGCTTGTTGCTCAAGAATCTGACTTCCATGAGTGTCAGCCAGTCTGTCAAGAACAACAGACGCAATTAATCTAGAGGCAAGTGACATCAGACTGATCCATCTATGACTGTCGCATTCCGAACGTGAGTCCCCTTTGAAAATTGGGACAGTAACGGCGCGATTCCAGTCGGTTGGGACAGTTTCCTGCACCCACATCATAACAAATAAGTTGCGCAAATGATCTACAAGAGCAGGTTCTCACAATTTGAAGAGAGCTGGAGAAAGTCCATCAACTCCTGTGGCCTTATTCACTTTCAACAGTTTGATGTCACGTTCGATATATGTGCGTGAAGGCGGGTCCAGTGGGAGAAGGACGATCAACGGCAGAAGAAGATAGCAACTTTGGTTGCATAAGCTGCTTCTCAAAGTGTTCGGACAAACGCTCCAATCATTCTGAGAAATTTTGGATTGTACGCTCACCATCGTCACGTATGGTCTCGTTAACATCATGTTTCTTGCTCGTTTCACATATAAGACAGAAGAAATTCCGATGGCTACTGTTGTACCGGTGGTAAGGTAAGTTAACCACTCCCCGTTATCTTGTAAGTTGGCCACATTCACTTTTATTCATACCGTCCTCTTTTACGGTTGCCCGCATACGTTTGCTGTTGCGTCACATTTGTGACTAGCTTGGGTTGACACTGAATCTTATACTTAATGGCCTTTCCCTTACTCTGTACATTTCGTTCGTTCGTGAGACACCGTATAGATCCTTCGCCCCTGTATTGACCAGCCTTTATTGAAGGAATTTCAATTTTTCTGCATAGCCTTTGTATATGCTCTGATTTGAATTATGCCGTTGATTTGATTTCACAGACGCTTAATGGCCGGTTTTGTGTGCGGCGTGTAACATTGTTTTCTACCCGGTCGTTGGTGTTCGCACTACCGTTAGTGGGTGGAAGTAGTCGCGGGACTCCGAGACAACAGATTCTCTGGCGACGGAGACAGTTACCAAGACCAGATACCACTTCCAGCTCTGATGCACGGTGAGACCATTACGCTTTGTGGTCTCTCTTCAGGCTAGCAGGCAGTTTCGCCCTGGGGTCATTGCAAGCCTTGTTGTATTCTCTCCCAGCCGGAATGTGTCGCCGAGTATTCAAACGTTCCAGAGACGGCGTAGAGACTCAGTGTCCAGGTTGGCAATTTGATTTGCCACATGAAGATAGCCCTGCTGCTAATAACGTCTGGTGGATAGGCGATGAGTGGCCCTCTACTGTGTTCAAAGAGGGCTTAACCAGGTCGAATGCCAGCGTACTTTAATATGCATTCTGAACATCTGGCTTCGCCAGCTGGCAAATATCTATGCACTCACAGCATCGCCACATGCGCCCACCGAAGCGAACTCTAAGATCGGCACAAGCGAATGCGCTCCAAATCGAGTGACAGTTTGGACACAACCTCTCCAACGGTAACTGATCGCAATGTGATCGGTTTGCGTCCAAGGCTGGTCGGCGCCATATCACCCTTCGGCAAGTGGTGTTGGAAGCTAGCGATAGCGAGAAATAGGAAAGCATGTTCACACAGGTGTAGAAACCGCACACTGTCCTCATTATGGGAGCCTACATCATGTTGGTCGCCCAGATGTAGCTCATCAGTGGACAATTTTCCAACTTGAGCGTTCAGATCACCAACTAGCACCACAGTATCTGTACATGTTCTGTAACGAAGGGGCCATTCATTTGGTGACAGAATTCATGGTTCACCGAGTCAGCTCTACGGTTTGGGGGAGGAGGGATCGCAATGACACACAGACAACCTTGGTTCCCGCGTGAGTTCGAAGCTTTGAAGGAGCTAACTAATCTGACAGCGCACATCTGGCTGCTGATTGGAATCCGGTAAATCAGGGCAGCTTCGGCCCGTGGACTCAGAGCAATGCCCACATCGGCATGAGCAATATTTGAAGCTACGTTAACTGTAGGTAAACGCAATGTGAACGTGACGCTAGGGTCGCTTGTGGCGGATCGCACAGTAATTACGGAACTCGAGTGTTGCATGAGACTTCCCGATAAACAGCAGATAACAACTGATATGGTCTCTAGTGTTCAGGCAAGTGCTGTCTGTTGGTCGATCTGCAATAAAGTGCACAGTGGTCAGCCTACGGAAGTGTGTACCAAAGCTTTCCCCATAAACTAGACGCATTTCGCTGTACCATTTTTGTAAATGAACCCTAGAACCCTTTGCTACATCATTCATAAAATATTCTTCTTTGCAAGTTCAAGTTCTTTTTAGTTCCCTATGAAATGCTTGATGTATAATCCAGTCATTTACTACATCATATATCTTCACGACTCTCTGGATCGCAATTCGTCGACGGTATGATGCATTTTTAGAAGAAATATCCCGTTGATAGCCTGGTACAAACTGAACCGACATTTCTCGCCACTGATAACCAATTTCCCTTAATAGTTCGGCATGAAACCAGTACACAATGGTCGGACTACGCCCACTAAACCGTGTCTCACTTTTCCGAGAAATGTATCATTATGAGCAATTCACTGATAGAAAATATAAACAGTCATCAGCAGTACGCCGGTAAGAAGTAGCAACGCTTAGCTGCAAGCGCAAAAACCACCAGTCACACATGGGCCAAGGAAACTGCGAGGGTCGCCCGGTCCCTACGCGGCTGGAACCCGCGACCTCGGATTACAAAGCAGGTTTGTGGTCCTTTAGAATACGGGCTTGCAAAAACCGAATGAATATTTAAACTCCGCATTATACGCGCGGTAATACAATGCTGGACCAGTGTCGCTGAACAGATCACAGATCTAGTTAATGTATGCAAGGCAATGAGAAGCCGCTCATTTATGACCACTGGTGTCGGTGAGGTTTCGCTCATAGTGGTTTGGAACATTGAGTGCGTAGTGGTCATCTTCAACAGCCAGCGGTCCACAGCAGAACCTCAGAGAACGCATTGGGGTAGTCGGTTGGTTGTTTAAACTACCTACGTCGCGTAGGTCAAAGCCTTCGCATGTCTACTCGGCATCATAAACCATACACGTTCTACATGTCGAATGTGCCTTGAAGGTTGGGCGACGAGGTCGACGGCATGGCGGGAGTGGAAAAATTGAATGAAGTTGCGTTAGCTGTTCTACAAGAAATGAAATTCCGGATGGGTCATATAAAGAGCTAACGATCATTACAAGGATGACGCGACCGAGGGGCCAATGGCGCTCTTGCGCTCGGCACACTGCAGCTGACCACTAATCTCAGCTCAACGCTCACATTTTCTGTTTCGTAGAAATCAAACTTAGGGTGGCAGTCTACGTCATCTGAAAAAGTGCTGGATAGCTGTTTCGTCAAGACAGGGCACATTTTCAGTGCGCTAATCTCTCTCGACCCTTTCTGGTCTTGACCCCACGATTGTTCAAATTGCCGGGCGTGGCCTATGCCACTTGGTCATATCGATGATAGTAGTGGTTTTCCATCGACAACAACAGCAGTACATCAGCCATTTGAACTGGTTTCACGGTCGTATAAAAACGGTGACATATGTAACGAACAATAATAACAGGGTGAGAAGGATATCTAACATAAAACCTTAATGCCCTAGACAAACATTCAGGGCAAGGGCACGTAATCCTTGTTAACAAGATACCGTCACAAACAGATAGCTATCGAGCAAAGATAAGGCGACATCGGCGAGACAGCTTCCTTGAGGGTTTCACTGCTCCAGATCATAATCAGCCATCAACTCGCAGATAACTCAGCATCAAGCTGAGATCTTACACAGCAATCACTTGGAGATAAAGGCTATCGATATGAAGGGCTATGGACCAAGTCAGTCATCTGAGCTACACCCTGCTCAGTTTCGTCTAGTAATGGTATGCAGTAAAGATGATGGGATGAGATTCGTTGCTATCGGACCGGCGGCAGCATTTAGGTGTAATAGGAACACTGGTGGGAGACCGAGCTGCAACGCACACCAAGCCACCTAATTCGCATCACGAATTGTCAGCTTCTTTGGAAGCAGGATCAGAAAAAAAGATGTTATGAGCACAAGAATGAACTGAGAATGTGGATCAAAATACTTTTGGCTCAACAACAACGACGACGACGACAACAACAACAAGAAGAAGAAGAAGAAGAAGAACAACAACAACAACAGTACATCAGCTATTTGAGCTGATCCTTCGCTAACATACAATCATGATGATGTAGGGAATAAAGAAGAGAGGAAAGGAGGACTTACCTGAAAGCCTTAATGCATTAAGCAAACATTCAGGGTCAAGGTGCCTACACCGTGTGATAACAACATACTGCCACAAACAGCTGACTATTGAGCAAAGATAAGGTGACATCAGCGAGATAGCTCCCTTGCGGCTTTCAGTGCCACGCGCCATATTCAGCCATTACCCCGCAGATAATTCAGAACAAAAGACACTTTAAACAGGCAGTCAGACTACGAAACGATCGCAGACGCCCCACTGCCGACTGCGAGAAATGTCCTATAATGTCTCGAGGCAAACATAAAGTCGGGTCACGTGACTCCAACCTGGAAAGCGAGACGGACTGATGGCACCGAGTTTGGTCGTCAGTAACTCCATTTTCTGCTGCCAAGCTAACTTCTGTCTTGCGCCACCCTACATATGGCAAACAACACGCCCTCCTCAGTAAGCAATGACAGGGCATACATGCCCTGGGTATACGTGCCCGAACTAGAGGCACTTATTCAGTGCTATCTACTGTTCCAAGAAACTAGCTTGGCTATCACTGCCTAGTACTCGCTTACGCACAACATCGTTACGGACACGCTGGTGCTATCCGACATTAGCAGTGCTTCGCAGACAACGATGATCAAAGACTTGAAGGCACTTCAGACAGATAGATCTAAGTTTCACTACTTTAGAATAGGACGGCCCTCATTGTGGCCTGTAAACACGGCGTTTCAAACAGATAAAAACCGCTTTCTGACGCCTCGGATATCGCAGACACAAGAGGACCGTTATAGCTTTTGCAATACGTGACCAGGCTTCTCTAGTGCTTATGCGCCCATCGTTGCTGATGAAGCTGCCGCGCTAAGGGAATTAATCAACTACTTCGAATCCCTTACAGTCAAGCATCAAATGGCTGGCAGAACTGCAGCAACACTTTACAATTACAAGGGCCGAAGTGCATAACAAATAATGGGACCACTCTAGAGAGGCTATCCAAGGTTGACTGGGCTGCTGCAACCTCGCAAAAATCAAGACGATATCGTTCGCATAATCAAGATCAAGTAATCTTTCACCATGAAGGACGAAGACGCCTACATCGTGATATTCCCCAAGGAAGTACTTCATGATGAAGTTCAAGACAAAATAGAACAAAAGCGGGGAAACCAGACAACCTTGATGGACGCCACTTCAGGTCAGAAATGCATCCGACAAATCACTGTAGATGATGAGGCGGCCTGTGGTGTTCGAGTGTAGAGCACGTAAGATGTTCACATATTTCGTGAGAACACCTTTCCGCACAAGTATTTCGAACAGAATCGATCGATCTACTGAATCGAACGCACTCTTGAAGTTGAGGAACATAGACTGAGGTATGCGTGCCGCTACACTAGCACCTATCACAGAGTGACTATATGGTCTATACAGCCACGTCCTAGGCAGAAACCTGCTTGCTCTTCCCTAATCCGAGATTCCCGCTCCACAGTAAAGTGAGTAATCGCGTCACAACTGGCGTTAGGCTAATACCCCTGTGGTTGTCGGCCGGTGGCCGAGTGGTCGGCACGTTTGCTTTCTAACCATAAGGTCACCGGTTCGAATCCGCGTAGGGGTGGGCGTCCTCGCGGTATACTCAGCCCGCGCGCGACTGGTGGTGGTCGCGTGGCAGCGAAGCGCCGTTACGGCGTATAAGCTGACACATTTCATTTTTGCAATACCCCTGTGGTTAGCACAGTCTTTGTGATTGCACTACCTTTATACTGCCACCATAATCGATTCGCTCCAGTTAGTCGGGACATTCTCTTTCTTCCAGATACGCCCGAAGAAGGAGGTCAGCGCTTTGCAGAGGACCTCACCTCCACCCTTAAATAGTATAGGTGGGATGGATACGGACCAGCGGCACGAAAAAGAGTGAGCACTGCGATCGCGTTTCGGACCTCGGCCTCCGACGGAGGTTCTAAACTGACCGTCTATGGTTCGTCTTGCATCACCTGAGTAGGAATAGGTCCGGGAACAGGGGGCCAGCTGAACAGATCTTCAAAGTGTTCAACCCAACGAGCCATACGACGCTCCTTATGGTGTATCAGTGCACCCGCGCTGTCTCTGAATGCATCACTGACGCCTGATTTCCTGGGACCAGTGGTGCGGATCAGCTGGAAGAGCTTGCGGTAAGTACCTACTGCTCCTGCCTCCTCCATTTCTTGAGTCCTACTCGTTCATCGGGTTTAATTGTCAGCACCCAGGCTCCACTTAAATTCGCGCCTAATAGTCAGTCTGGTTACATTGTGCTCAGAGCCAGCCGGAAGGTTTCTTCTATATTCCCACAGGTTCACCGACCTCTTGGATATCCAGTGACCGGTGCGGTGACGACTGATAGTGCCACAAGCAGATGCTCCTGCATCGTGCATGGCGGCCAAGATCCTATTCCAATGAAGCTCAAGGCAGGGAAAGTTCGGTAAGAAGTGCGTCTTGATAGGCTTGCCTGACAGAGGGCTAAGACAATTTCTTAGTTGCCAATCGGAGGAGACGCTTGGTGCGCCTCCCGGTAAAATTCATGGAAACGACAGCGTACCAAGGCATGATCAGAGTCGACGCAGGCACTCCAGTACGAGCGGCAATCTAGGATGGAACCACGCCATCTGTAACTTATGGCTATGTGGTCAATTTGGGTCCATCACTGGCCAGCTACAGGTGGACGCCAAGTGGCACTTCGACGCCCACTGTGTCTAAAAGCAGTGCTAGTAAGAAACAACTAGTGCTCCGCACACAGTTGCAGTAGACGCTCACCATTGTCAGTCCGTTCGGAGTTAAGCCCATAATTATCACCCAGCCGAGCTTCTGAAGAGCTCAGACGCCCTACTTGTGCGTTCATATCCCCTGCAAGTACTATAATATCTGAACTAGTAGCACTGCGTAGTAGGACGTTCAGTTCGTGATAGAATGTGCCCTTGACAGCATTATAACTGCAGTTGGTGGGAGCATAAGCGGAAATCACAAACAAAGAGTGTTTTATACTACTTAGTAAATCATCGTAAGTTGATGTCCTCATACGGGCTGCACACAAACAGCTGTGCATCGGATCAGCTGTGCTGTGCTGTGCTGAATCAGCAACCAGCTGGCCATTTCGGCGATCGGATATTGCAAATACGACCCCATGTTTATGTGGTGCTGAGGTGGCGTTTCCCACCCAGTAGATCGCGTAGCCGGCACCAGCCTCATGCTAATTACCTTGCTCAGCGAGGCGGGTCTCGCTGAGTGCTGCTATATATATATATATGTATATATATATATATATATATATATATATATATATTGCATTCATGATGCTTCTTCACCGCAGTTGGGCTAAACCAACTTACACTTAAACTAGATCATTTTATTGTGGAAAAAATTAATTCCACTTTATTTGGTTTGTTCTGCGCACTGGATAATCTTCTCCCAACTTGCACACGTCGCTCATGCAAATTGTGGTAAACTTGCATAATTTTATCGCGTAATATTTCATAAAGAACTTTCGAACATTTTGTACTTATTGCGGATTCACTTATAACCAATTTCTTCTATATGCTCATTTAGCGCGTATTTATGTCGTCATATGCGTTTACTTTATTCAATATCGGCATTTCGAATGATTGGCTGTGGTTTGACATCCCAGGTGTGGCTGCGCTTGATGTGCATGTTGACAAGGTGCCTACCTGTCTAGTACCCATAACTCGTCCATCTGGCTCCAGGAGACAGTTGGTCGTTTCTGGAGGGGACGGAGTGCACGGTCCTTGTGGTAGTGCTAGGCTCAAAGAACGGTTCCATGCACTCAGTGTGGAGCGGACTACGGTCCAGCCACCGCCTTGTGTCCACTTGATTCTCCAAATACAGCGTGTTTGTGTTTGCCTGTGAAGGAGTGTGGACCGGCTCCGTTGATGAAACGTGGCTCCCATCCGCATGCCTCCCGGTCTTATTCCTTCTGGTTTACACTGGATATGGGGTATGTAGTTGGAGCTGTGGGTGTTGCAGCGCAAGCCATCCATGGTCCCTCCGTAGGCGCGGGCATCCTGTGGCTGGCCAGAGTGACAAGGAAATCCGAAACCGGATGCCGCCAACAATATATATATATATATATATATATATATATATATATATATATATATATATATATATATATGAATGGACATGGAACCGTCCAAAACCATGGAAATCTATGGATGATGACGGGCAAAATTGTCGAAAGAAAACCGAAATCTTTTTGTTATTATATTTTCACACGTGTTTCTACCGCCTTTTCCAATTGTTAGGTAGATTAATCAATTGAACCGGAACAAGTATTCACACAAATCTGGTCTTGGACAAGATACAGCAAAGCGGGTAGGCATTTCAGCGGAACATTTCGCAACACTACGGACAATAAACTCTGGAGTCAGATACAAGGTAGCGGTGTTAGGCGATGTACCTTGCAGCGTCACGTTAGCTAAGGCAAGACATCCCTGAAAAGTTGAATAATTGTTTAGTCTATGCTCGGCTTCGATACGGAAGGGCGTTTAAACGGAGATGTGGGCTCATCCACAAACTATGTAACGGCATATCCATTGTCAAACTGATGTAAAGTCTTTCGGATTTAAAGCAAGTTCCAACGGGGCTCGAAATATAAAGAAAAAAAGAAAGCAGCCGCAGTGCGGCGGTACGCAACACAGACACTTCACTGTCGTGCAACCACCACCGGTCGCATGTGGGCTTAGGATACTGCGAGGGTCGTCCGGTCTGCTTAGCAGCAGACTTGAACCCGCGACCTCAGACGACAAGAAAGGTTTGTGATCCTTATAAAGCTAGGGGCCGGGGATCGAATTCTAGCGAGCTGCATGATACTTGTACATTGTACATGAAGAGTGTGGCAGACCTGGAAAAAGATTGCTGAAACCACTATACATGAACCACATGACCAAACGTAAACATAGCACGTGAACGTGCACGTCATGAGCCGGCAACGACGAAGCGCAAGGCACGTGCCTACCATAACCAAAAGGAGTTGAAGTGTGTAAACTAATTACCTGATGTGATAAGAATCTGGCAGGAACCGTCAAGACCAATACAGTACAGCACCTATGAGTTCTCAACGGAAGCGGGTGCCAGAGAATGCGGAGAGGATCATGTGTCTCCAGGTGGCTGAAACCAAGCAAGTTATTTGTCACGCAATCCAGAGATCGATGCAATAGAGATTTTTGCACGACGAATGAACCGAGCAAAGCATTCGCGTCAAGGTTGGGTGAAACAAATTCCAGAAGTCACTTCCAAGACAACATCTAAACCGATCACAGTGACCGAGATGCAGATAGCGAGGCAGTTGGCACAAAGCGGGTGCGTTGTGTTATGAAGTTAAGGAATTCGCAAAGAGAGCGCCCCTCGTTCTGTTACAAACAGGCTCAAGAAGCTAGTAAAGAGGGCGAACTTACAGCCGTAAGCCGAACCTTCTCATAAGGAAATATGAAGTTGGTGTGGGATACTGTGTTACTTTATGTGGCAACAGTGTAATTTTAACATCCAAAAAAGTGAGAGAAAAATGATTCTCGAGTATACACGCGTCATTCTCAGTTCCGACCTCAAGGTCCAGAGGATAAGACGCTGCCTATCGTTATAATAAAGCAGGAAAACGGTTGTATGTGAGGTAGGTCTACCAAACCAGTTGTAACGAAGTAGCAAATTCAATGAAAGTGATCAAGAGCCGTGTAAAACACCAGTTGAGACATTTCGAGTTGTGTAGATGAGTTGGAAGACAAGGATTGGGACCGTCGCGTTCCTCCCGACCAGATACCCTCCACAACATCATGCAGAAAAAAAACTAAACACTGTGGTGGTAAAGGTGAGGACAACATGGGCAGGAGATGAAGCGGTGCGGTAGCATGACACTTTGCAGGTCAGACATACGGGTCAATTACCAATTGGCGGCTCAGAGACTGACTAAGTGGTACCAAGCTCCTAGAGGCGGTAACCAGAGAAACTATGATCTTAACTAGATGGTCATCAACTCGCTGTAGTTGCAGGTGACATGGGAAACAGCGCCTCGGTGCAAGAAAACTACAAATGATGATAGAGTAACTAAAGGTTTCAAGTCAAAAACGGAAGTGGTGCGAAAAGATTTTAACCAGATGGGGCTTTGCATTATAGGGCTTAGGGTGCGCCGGGCTGCCAAAATGTGGATTAAAAAACCGCAGAAACCTTATAATTCTAAGGGTAAGAGGTCAGGGACGCTAGGTGTAAAAAGGTACCAGTTCACCAAACAGTCCAAGGTGTGTCGGAGATACGAAGCACCGATGAATATAATAATCAGCAGGTAGTTGGGTGCGGCTTGAATTTCCAACTAGACCGTATGACGAACAAACGCATGAATCATACGTGGACTTGCACTGATCGTTGTGGATTTGCACAGCAACAGAATGGGCCTCAATGCATCCCCAGTTAACCGCTGATCAATGTAGGCACGAAAACGCAGGTGGAATAGTGAGATCGTTCGTGTCAATTTCTCACGAAACCAAGCACCAACATTAGCTTGATTCCCAAATGGACTCGTACGATGGATATAACACAAATATAACAATAGATGATACAGTTATCCACCAAATGCCTACATCATTATATTAACGAACTCCGTGAACATCCATAGTTGCCAAATTACTGTTGAGGTGCAGGAGTAGATTCATGGGACGAGCAACCCTGAAAATTTACCTATAACAAACCACAACGAACTCTACCAGCACTGATTATGAGGGAAAAACGCATTACTTAACATTGTAAGCAGCGTAATGAATGCCGAAGGAAAGCAGATACGCTACAGGGTGTCAGACTCAAATCAAGGAAAAAGAAAGGAAGGAAATCATCAGCAGTACGCCAGTACGCAGTACCGACACTACGCTGCCGCGCGATCAGCACATCAGAGTAAGGTGTTATCACGTGATTCACCAGTGAATCACTAATGTTACAACTAGAGTTCGTCAAAACTGTATTTGCTTAGATAACCATTGCCACCACGAATAACATACGGCCAATTCGTTGTTTCGAGGATTAGCAACGGCGTACACTGTGGGTCAAGAATGAAAGGCGAGTGCCACGAAGTAGTGGCGCTCAAGCAAATGAAAGTGGACCGAGACACATTAGATCGTCATCATCAACAACAACAGCAACGACAACAACAACAACAGCGGTACATCGATGTCTGGTGCTATGATGTTTCGCAGACATGCGCCCAAATTGATTCAGCTACTGAAGAACAGTGATGAGGGAAAAGATGGCTACTCAGTTGGAAAATATTCACGGTTAAGGCGTCTACATCGTGTCAGTAACGGTCAAACACAGCTGGTTAGCTTGTGCAATTAAGATGACATTAGTGAGACGGCTTCTTTGCGGGTTTCACTAATCCGCAACCAAGTCAGCACCAGACACTCTCATAACATGCAGTCCGGTTGCGAGACGATAGTAAACATGCCATGGTCTTCCGCTATGAGTCATATACTTCAAATTTGTGAGCGAAGCATGTGGTTGGTAGCGTGGACTCCGGCCTAGAAAGAGAGACAGACCAACAGCAACCAAGTTAGTTGTCAGTAGTTAATGGGCGTACGTAGCACTTGTCTAAGCCAACACGGCTTATTTAGACGGTTATCCACCCATATTGGACAATCACCTGTTAGTCTCCAGAGACTTTCAGCTTCGAAGCCATTCTACTGCAAACCAACGTGTTACGCTCCGGGAACGTCAGTCACATCACAAGCAGCTGCTGAATCATGGTAGTTGGCAGTATCCAATGCGGGGCAGAGGCCCAAGTTGACGCTTGTATGAGTTCGGTGAAGGAAATGAATTATGGTTAGTCGCCACAAGCTTCGGGTTACGCACTGTGAAACTCAGTGCAAAAGTGGTAAATTACGCTTATTGTTTAAATTCTTCTACTGCTCTTTCACAAACGCCGCATTTGCCCCAGTAGCGTGACAACATGGTATAGCCTGCAGCCTTGGGATCACAAACCTGCCTCATAATCCGAGAAGGCGGGTTCGAGTCTGCGTAGGGATCGGACGACCTTCACAGTATCCTTAGCCCGCGAGTGACTGTTGGTTTTCGCGGGGCAGCGAATCGTCAGTACTGTGTTCCGGAGTACCGCTGACACCTTTTGGAGTAAAAACAATAACAGCACGGTAAACAATTCGAAACAAATGTGCCCGACTCGAAGAATTTAGTTAGCAACCGCATTGCATGTGAAGGAGACGATAACGCTAAATGAAAGTTGAGAAGGTGATCGTTGACCGAGTTACCACAGAGACCGTTGTTTGCTAATTGCCAGGAGGGTACGGTTTCGCAAGCGCAGAAAATGGAAGGTCGCAAATCGTTATCACTCAATCATCCGCCCCAAAGTCCAAAAAGAGCTGAGCCCGAAGTCAAACCCAGCTGATGACCAGACTGCAACACACCGGAAAGGCATCGATCAACAGACTAGTGCTGATTTGAAACCAGCACCGAGCAACAGCTAGTGTAGTCCATACAGTGTAATTTAATTCCCGTCAAGTTCACGTTTCACTCTCGAATAAACTCCATCTACCGCATGCTCATCTTGTTTGTTCTTCCTTACTGGGGATAGACCTGCTCCCGTAGCGTCCGACACGCACGATAGCTCGTGTGTGATTGGAACACCACATTTGCAACCACGATGTTAGGCCGGTCTCCAAGTCGACACACTAATACCGTTGGGCCAACTGAGGTGGCTAGGTCACGTCCAACGCATGCCATGCGAGCGTTTACAAAGGCGTGCTCTATTCGCTCACGCAGGGCCGCACTGGAAAACAGCGTGCGGTGGCGACAAAACGTTGAGACGCTGACATCCAGTCCAACTGTTGTCGGACCCGTACGTCTTCCGGGCTGAGGAGTCAAAGATGAAGAACACCACCAACAGCTACATTGTCAACAAGCGGGTGGTGGTTCCGCAGCGACACAGGCTGTTATTCCGGGGACCTGTCTGGAGCACTTCTTCGTGAAGTTGGATTGGAGTACGAACGCTCCGGCATGGCTGTATGGTGCTCGAGGTTCAACAGGTTGAACATTGAACCGATACCGTTTTATGTATCAATCGGAAACATATGAACGGGGACCTCCAGTTCCATTTTGCATTTTGTGTCGTGGTTCCTTCACCAGTTTAAGGATCTGAAAAGGACTACAGCGTTGACAAGCCAAGCCACTCTCAAACTCCTCCTAAGCTTTGAGTCCAAGACGGTAACATACGGTCGCGCCGCAGTTAGATTTCTCTTCAACACTCGATGACCGTTATCTCTCAGTGTAGCTATTCCTTCAATTCTATTGTCAGTGATAAGCATCGTTCGCTCTATTGGCTGAGATTCCGGGCGCGCTGTTTGCTCGACGTTGATATCCGTCTTTGTTGATGCAGGACATGCATGTTAGTAGGTTGTAAACCAATTGCACTGTCATAATGTGTGACTTCACATTTCGACGTCAGGTGAGTCAGTTGATCTGTCCACAACCAGCTTGTGCAGCCACTGTAGATCGCTACCTTATGCTCATCATTTGACCAGAATGAGTACAGTGTCCCGCTCAAAACATTACATCTAGGTGGTTGGTTTCATACAATTCAGGACTAAGTCCTTCAATGACTTCCGTTGGTGGCCCTTAGGATGCACCCAACCAAACAGTGTCGGGAAAACTTACCCAGGTAGAAGCTCAATAGGTACATAGAGGATTTAACCAAAACGGTGCAGACGGTGCACATGCACAAGATGATGTAGTGCCACAGTAAACGATTTGTTACTAAGCGATGGCCGGTGGACAACGGTGATAATTCGTTCATGATCCCACTAGGCATGAGCAATGGTACGTGGGCATCAGTGGTCAAAAACAACTAGGTTCCGTACAGTGGCACCAGTTGCGCAGGGCTTGAATGATAACGTAATCCACCACCACCTTGAAAGATGATTGAGTCGGAGAAACAACGCCCGGCTCCTTCGGTGATTTGATCACAGCAGAAGATTCAGCCATCAAGAATGGCAGATAGGTGAAAAATTGGATCGACGAAGGTTTGCCAATTCCAGAAGTGGCACCTTTCGGTTCATCGGAGTAAAGCGCCCGCAGCGATTAGTGTTTGTTTGGAATAGCTCATACAGACTACGCAAGCTCCAAGAGAGTCACTTATTCTGTATGTCCTCGAGTAGCGTTAACGCAGACAAACCAGAGAAGCGCTACAATGAAAACAGTCGCAGAAAAGTGAAATAATTAAGTTCATTCTTTGTTTCCAGTTGTAAACAATACAAGCCACGTCCGTCTGTTCAGGTCATCTCAAAGTGAGACCGAAAACAGAACAACCCGACGTGGAAGATAATAGACCGCCAGCATCAAATCCAGAACCCAAAGTAAGATGGAGAAGAGTGGGGGGTTGGAAGTCTTATAGTTGCTATAGAAATCTTAGCGAGGCGATAGCTAACGTGTTGGACGTGAAGTAGTGATATGCAAACGCATGGAAAGAGGATAAGATGAGACAGATAGGTCATACTAAATTAACAGAAAAAAACGAGAACGACAGTGTACCCACGTGAAGCGGTAGACGAGGGAGAACGTTGGCTTTGGATGGGATGCAACAATAACACCGCCGGAACCGAAAATGCAAAACCATACTGGTCCACAACTTTGCCCAAGCAAAATCTTGCATAATCAATTTATACTTACATTCGTCGCGGTAAAGCTTGCGGTATGATCCAATGGATTGAGAAGTCGAGTTACCGAGGTGGAAGTCGAAGTTTCCCTGGCGAATACGAGAAATACGATTTCAGAGAGCGAAGTTGGCTCTAGAAAAGAAAGCGGATGTTCGGAGTGAATGTGAAACAACATCGGTGAAACACAATACGATAAGGGATACATTCGTAGACTACATACCCAGGATAAGGGAACCAGATGATCAAGTGCAGGTGTATTGACAAACTGAATGTAGAAGTGGAAAAAATAACATGAGAGAATGCGAAGCTACTCATTCGTCGATGTCCGTTTGGTGCACGATCAGAAGTAATGAAGAATGAAGCCGCAATCAAAAGTAGCCAAGGTGTTCGAAGGTCGCCAAGACCAGCACTTGGAAAGAGCATTGGACGCCCCACCTCTTAATCAGTCAGACCCAACGAACAACTGAACACAAACAACACTGAAATAGACAGGTCAGTTATGCAGCAGCAGTAGTACGGTTGCAGGTCGGAATGATATCTTGTGTTTCGTGGCTCGAAATAACCGGTAGTACATGAACCATACTGAAGAAAGTGACTAAAGCTACCTTAACAAAAGTCTGGTAATCAATCAACCCCAACAAATGTCATTATACCGATGCATTGAGGAATTTCAGTATTGTTCCAATAAGGATGCGGTGCTCGTGATTGAAAGTCTACTTCGAAATGAACCGAAGTCTCAATAGAAATTGCGTGTCCAAATCCAATCACACAGCGGATACTGCTATTCCAACGTCAAACGGATGCTTCCTGTGAAATCACAGACACAAATAAAGAGTTTGTGTAGATGTTTGGTTTTGCCAAGGAAGGTACGGATTGAGGAATCAGCAGTAAGCCGGTACGCAGCACCGACGCTTCGCTGCCGCACAACAATCAACAGTCACACAGTCCCTACGCAGGGTCGAGCCCGCGCCCTCGGATTACAAGGCAGGTTTTTGATCACTAAGGGTACGGGCCGACAGGGTACGGAGTGAGGCTGACTACAGATTAGGGGGCAGAAGAAGTGTACTCCCAAAATAGCTAGCAGTCTGGTGTGATTCGCAGTTCTTAGTGACCAACAGAACCACTTTAGAAATGCACAGAAGTGATACACGATACGGATTGTATCCATAGGCACAGAATCATTCAACTAGTATTGAAGGACTACCGCGGAGCTAGGACAGGCGATTAATAGCGACAAATAAGCCGACCATCAAACAGCACGGAGAAAGGGAACGAAAAAACGAAATCGCATGCAGTGCCTAATGTCTTCATTGCGACCGGCCTACTGGAACAATCTCTAATCGACTATGTAGATGAGGGTAGGTTTGATGCTGTTTATAAGGCATGATGCAACATGTATGTGTCAGAAGCATTTAAATGGTGGGGCCAGATTAGAGTGACATGACGGCAACGCCTCATGTGTTTAGAGAAATCAACAGCGAAAGTTATCGAGAATAGCTGTGACAGCTGTGAGAGATGTGATCGTTACCAGAAAGAATGAAGCATAAACAATCGGAAAGTTTGTAAATGGGTGATCTTGTGAAAAGTCGGAAACCGATTCAATAAGTCCCCTGGTCCCAATGCTAACCTTAGCTGAATCACTAGATGATATCGCCCCAAAAGCATAAGGATATCAGTACATGTCACCAAATGTCAAGGCAAGCGCGGACAATACGGAAACTGTGATTCCGAACTACACACCTGATATACAGTGAGCACACACAATAAGCGTGAAAATTTTCTCTGATTTCAAGGTGATATCCTTATCAGAATTGGTGCCAAACACGGTCCATTCTTGTCCTTCCTCCATGAATAACAATAGCACGTTGTGTATGGCAACCGAGGCATCGGGAAAACGGGCGCGTAAAGTTTGATGTATCGGGTCGTGGTGAAATTCGAGGTTTTGGACGTGAAAACGATAAAGACCATCAGGCTGGTTCGGATTTTTCATTCGAGTCTTTTCCGCGACGCGTGAAGCATGTTGTTGGCATAGCTGTAGTTCTTTAATCTAAATGATAAAATGTAAGATATAAGGGATCAGACACATTCAGAATCACGACTACTGAGCAAATAGCAACAAAGTAGATAAGACCGAGGGAGGAACTAGTGTACGCGTGAACTCTGAGCAAACTAGTAAACGCAAATGCTGATTTTTTGCAGCGGAGCTCAATGGCCTAGTGATCATGGGGATAGCCGCGAATCGCTAGGTGCCAAGTTCCACTCCTAACTCTACCCATCTCTAACTGATGAGTTCGAACAAAATCGAGAAGCATCGTGGAGGACAGAAATGGAAGATGGAAACATCGAAAACACAAAAGCTAGTCTACATTAAAGCGCCATAGCAGAAAAGCAAACAGAGGAGGACAGTGGCGCAATTGAATTCAGACTACCAATCCTGAGAATCAGAAGTGGAATTGGCCAAACAAAAGCCAAGAACTAGGTCTAAAGAAGGCATCAGTGGTCCGCTGGTGTGCTACAATGATACTCAATAGTAAGAATAAATTTGAGATATTTC
The DNA here is from genome assembly GCA_944474145.2 of Dicrocoelium dendriticum. Classification (NCBI taxonomy): domain Eukaryota; kingdom Metazoa; phylum Platyhelminthes; class Trematoda; order Plagiorchiida; family Dicrocoeliidae; genus Dicrocoelium; species Dicrocoelium dendriticum. The sequence goes on along the minus strand of OX104068.1, from coordinate 15,026,650 downwards.
TCATCCAATGAGAAGCTGTGTGCATATTTGGCACAGATCATATATGTACAGGTAATAAGATGCTATTGCATGGGCAATATGCAATTTTGAGTTTGCCTTTATCTGTGTTTCTAGCAACATATATGCCACACACGTTTGCGTTTTAAGCGAAGGTGCAGGGCACTGTTACACTTTGAAGATATTGTAGAACCGAGGGCTGCTTATACCACGTGAGTTTCCCTTGTTTCACGCATTCGATGTTGTCTGCATCCTCGTGAGATAGGTTTCTGATAATTTCCCCCCAACCGAACAAGATCAGAATCGTGTGCAGGTTGAGGTAACTTCCGAGCTTATTGCGAGATAATTGCGCTCCGTCACACTACCTGCTTGTAATTGAGAGACCATTCCACAAGAAAGTATATCAGTTTAGAAAAAAAGTTGGAATGCATATTTATCCTGCATTCTGATATAACCACCGTACAGTCCACATTATGGTCCCGACTGGAGTTGCACTGCAATTTTAATGTGGGACAGGTTGCAACAGGCATACTTTGAGCCCACTTGTACAGCAATATACAAGTATGATTTAGTTTTTATAATCAAAGCGAGTCGTGAGGCTGTTGTTGGCACCGCTCCCGATAGTTTATGGTAGAATTTTGCCTAGTAAGCGTTTGGTAAACGACCGCTGTGGACGTTATATAGCTGTTCCGTCAGATTTCTTCATGCTGCCACAAATTATCCTCCAATATTACAAGATGGGATGGATGAAGAGTTTAAAAGTTCAACGCTGGCTGTGAATATTTGCACCTCGTGAGATTTATTAGCTATAGCTTATCTGATCCGGGCCATCTGATATTCAACCTACTCAGGAAAGGTACAGGAATATTTGATTCCAAGATCGTGGGTAGAGAGCTGTACATAGATCCATTTGATGCTGTGTGGTAGACCATTCGAGTATCAAACAACTGCGACACATGATACATTATTTTTGTGCTGAGAACTTCATCATCCACTTGTCGCAACATGTTTCAAGGGATTGAAGGCCATCCTGAATAAGTAGTAGTATATTCAGAGAGTCAACTCGTCGGAACTTGTAGACAATCGTTATATCATCCATAAATCAGAACGGTATACCATGTTTAACAAATATAATGAGATCGTTGGTATGAAGGAGGAAGAATAATGGACCGATGGCACTTGTTTGGACTCGAAAAAGTGACAGTCACCAAAAATGACTACCTGAGAACGACCATACAGGTGTGATGATAGTCAAGTTAGTAATGGGATCTGGACGCCAAAAGGGGTCGTCTTTATCAGTAAATGGTCGGGATGCACCCATTGGAATGCTTTTTGCATATCCAAAAATATCCAGAGTCCAAAGTCTGGTGTGCAGGACAGCAGTAAGGAAACTGGCGCTTTGCGCAAGATCCCTTGTCAAGGAAATCACATCGGAACTTATCTGACAACTCCGGTGAGTTGATGAAATTTAGCCCACTCCACTTAAACCATTTCCCGAATAAACTTGCGATTAAAGAAGTGTGAGTGACAATCTGCTGTCATGCATCGCCCTCGTGGCGAGGGATGATAGACGAACTTTTTCAGTGATCTGGTATGGTTAGCGGCATCCGGTTTCGGATTTGCCTGTCACTGTGGTCAGCCACAGGACGCCTGCGCCTACAGAGGGACCATGGATGGCTTGCGCTGCACCACCCACAGCTCCATCCACACACCCCATATCCAGTGTAAATCCGAAGGAATAAGAACGGGAAGCATGCGGATGGGAGCCACGTGTCATCAACAGAGTCGGCCCACACTCCCTCCCAGGCAAACACAAGCACACTGTATTTGGGGAATCAACCGCACACAAGGCGGTGGCTGGACCGTAGTCCGCTCCACACTGAGTGCATGGAACCACTCTTCGAGCCTAGCACGGCCACAACGACTGTGCACCCCGTCCCCTCCAGCAACGACCAACTGTCTCCTTGGGCCAGTATGGACAAGGTAGTTGATAATAGAGAGGTAGGCACCTTGTCAACATGCACATCAAGCGCAGCCACACCTGGGATATCAAACAACAGCCAATCATTCAAAATGCCGATATCGATTAAAGTAAACACATATGACGACATAAATACTCGATAAATGAGCATATAGAAGAAATTGGTTATAAGTGAATCCGTGATAAGTACAAGATGTCCGAAAGTTGTTTAAAAATTACCACGCGATAAAACTACGCAAGTTTACCACAATTTGCGTGAGCGACGTGTGCAAATAAGGTGAAGATTACGAAGTACGGAGAACAAAGCAGGTAACATGGAATGAATTTTATCCACATTAAAAAGACCTGGTTTAAGTGTAAGTTGGTTTAGCCCAACTGCGGTGAAGAAGCATCATGAATGTAACACCAGCCTCAGCAATGGGCACGATGATCTGGTATATATATATATATATATATATATATATATATATATATATATATATATATATATATACCAGGAGAAACCTGGACCGATCTTTCCCGCTCAAATATGGTGAGATCAAATACTCTTTAACTCTCCGATAGTGCATTGAGTACATTCCAAAACTAGGCATTAGTTATGGATGCGCCTGTCCCCATAAACCTTGCACAAACCTATTGCCCACTCGCGAAACCATCTCCATTTCCCCTTTGTCCCCCATAATATATGGTGTATAAGCCTAGTTACAGTATTCCAAGTGGGGTCATAGAAAAGCCGAAAACACATTTACAAACATACGGCTATTAAAACTCCGAAGGAGCACTGCATGCCACCAGAATCGACCGTTACAAGCTTTGTGCAGCTCGTTGTCAAATACCGCGGTAGATAAGATGGCCAATGGAGCCGAAAACCCGAATGTCACCATTCTGTGCATCGGACATGATAATCCGAAACAGTGTAGAAGAAACAAGAAAAATGTAATGCGGGTATGAAGCGCAACCGATCGGCCGCTATAAATCCAAGTTCGACCAGGGTTAGGGAAAAGCCGCAAGAAAACAAGTAAATCAGCGAGATATAAGCTAATTGTCGAAAGGAGCAGTCCCGCTAGCTAAAAGGCACCGCAAATGGTTCTAACTAGGAGGAAAAAAATGGTCGTAACCACAGATGACGCCAGCAATCATAGCAGAAAGCCGGAAGTGCGTTACTTGTGATCACCCTGATTGACTCCAACACGTACCCAACATTCCAAAAAGCAAGCCTTCCACTTTGCCAACATACCAGGTGAAAGTGTATAACTAAGATATTGTACACATCGTATCCAAGCAAACAGGGAAATCCCCAGGTCACTACAGGTATGCGGTTACATGCTGGATCATTGGAATGTAGAGAGCAGAAGAAAGAACCCTTTGTTAGCTGCATCGCTTCCCGTTCGTCACGAGAATCAAGGTGGACATTGCAAGTCGAAACCAATGGACGTGTTGCATTGACACAAAAGCAACAAGATCCGAGTTGATTGAGTAAATGAGAATACAAACGGTTTGAAACATCAACGACATACACAGGTAGATATTCCCACTCGTTCACTATTCTAGCAGGCAGAGTGACGTCGCAACGGACCCGAAGTCTCCACTGTTCAAAGTTTGCAATGGTGACCCCGTGTCGAATTGGCGGAATTGAATTAAAAATCATGCAGTGCAGCTCCAAGCTCACAACTAACGGTGCACCATGTGAAAAGCAAATCAAAGCGATGTTGACGATAAGCTAAGAAGAACTAGTTCTGGCGCTGGAGATGAAGGGAGTAAGGGAGTAACTGATGATGGATTTAGATCCCCGCCGCTGAACTTTTTCAATCAGATTGTATACGAATTTGGAAGGAGAGATAGTGGGCGGTCCAAACTCAAGAAGCGGATGTACATGAGCAGTGAACACGAGTCTCAAAAACTTCGGGGTTAGGCGGGAGAAGAATTGTCGTATGGCGAGAAACATCCTGCTGGCAGAAGTGACTTTCCTCAGAGTACCTTGTCTATTTTAGGTTTGGGGTCACAATGACGCCAAGATCCTTCACAAGAAATAGTAGCCGGTTAAAATGGGGGTAAAAAGCAAGTGATTAAACAAAAAAGGTACAAAAGGGATAGTTATGGCACGACTGGGAAAAATTAAGGACAACTTATGGTGAGTACTCGGAACTTATAGGACGTGCAGGAAAATGGTGAAACAAATTATTTGTACAAGTAACAAGTTGGTAAAGGCCCAAGTTTTGGTGACAATCTTGCAAAACGTCTCCAAACTAACATTAGAAAGCAAAATCTCATTGATAATGATGGCGAATAACGGTATCAAGCGCCAAGTAATGGAAAAGTACAGAATTCACGAAGCGAAGACACTATAATAAAAAAGCAGACATTGAAATGCTGAGCGATAATGGGCCTAACAAATGAAACGCACATAGGGTCACTGATGACCTGAATGCGTTCAAGCGATAAAAACAGAAAACAACAACCGTATGCCACCGAATAACGGATGTTAAGGGTGGACGATGCAATTAAAAGAATCAAGAAGCGGTGCGACTAGAGAGTAAGCCAAAAAAAGCCGGCGTACCCAGTGCTATTAACAATAACGATGGCCGGAAGTCGGCCATATATATATATATATATATATATATATATATATATATATATATATATATATATATATATATATATATGGCCGACTTCCGGCCATCGTTATTGTTAATAGAACTGGGTACGCCGGATTTTTTGGCTTACGCTCTAATCGCAGGCTTTCCACGTGCCATCGCAATGTCATCGACTAAACAAGTCAAGTGAAGTGTATTAGCAGAACGTCGGTACGCAGTATTGATGTTTCGCTGCCGCGCAACCACCAGTCGCACGTGGGCAAAGGATACTGAGAGGGTCGTCCGGTCCCCTACACTGTTTGTTGCATCTGATACGGGAAACGAGCGACGAGAGTGAGCAGGCTATCCGCGATCTGTTAAAAAGATTGGAGCGCTGGGGTGAGAATTTTGAAGAGCAATTTGAGCGGTCGGAACTAGTTGATTCCCTGATACTAAGTGATCACCCTATTGTCTGAACTATCCCTCTGGACCAGCCCTCAAGTGCAGAAGTCGTCTGTTAAAAATAAAAAGAAGCTAGATCAGCTAAACATCCACTAGCCCTCTGGCATCAGTAGTACGCCGGTAAGCAGTACCTACGCTTCGCTGCCGCGCAACCACCACCAGTAGCGCGTAGGCTGAGGATACTGCAAGGGTCGCCCAATCCCCTATGAAGGCTCGAATCCATGCCCTCGGTTTATAAGACAGGCATGTGATCCTTAAGTTAACAGTCAGGTCAGCAACCCTCTACAAATTCGAGAACTATCTCTAGTGGAAGAGTTGAATAATTTAGTATTAAAACAATGAAAACAGGAAGCTCTGTACCAACCGACTGGAGCAGCTCCGTTATCATGTCTAACCTCAACGAAGGTTTACGTTCGGAACAGAGCAAGCTTAGAGGCTTCAAGCTGCGCTCCAATGCCTACAGCTTGCTTGCCTGTGTCGTTTTGCATAGACTTATTGGTGCCTGTGAAAGCCGGGGTTCATCAAGGTCGGGCCTGTACTGATAATAACCGCTTTACGTCACTTGTGGGGCATCGTCATATCTATTGGTAACCCACCGTAGTCCTGTTCCACGATATCAAAGGCGCCTTCAATTCAGTGCATTCATGTGACCCATGGGAGTGTACGATTATGTAATGTGATCATCGGAACGCTTTAGGAGCGTAGTTCTGGCAGTGTGGGGGCTTATGGCAAGTTGCCGCCGCCATTCAATATCTCCAGCGACCGGATAAAAGCGGAGTCATCTTTCCTTTTCAACTTCGGTGTTTGCGAAGTTATGGAAACTGCGATCATTGGAAGCGATAGCAGGTGCAGAGTTGCTTCCAAGTCATCGACATCTCAACTTGGATTACGCGGACAATATCGCCCTACCGTGTGACAGCTCAAAAATCCGCGAAGCAGCGCTAGACACGTTATCACGAGCGGCCAATCTTTTCAGACTGTGCTTTATACTCTCAAAATGCAAAGTCCGCCTAGGCTCCAATCTTTGGCGAGGATCAACTAAATTGCGCTCAACAATCCCACTACACAAGAATACAAGATGACGTCGCAAACCAAACAGCAAAAGCTCGAGGGGCTTTTGCCACTTACAGCGCCGGCGTAACATGATTCTCGCCCTAAAGGGTAGAGTAGACAAGTTTGCGATCCGTTGAACTTACGGTACGGTTGTGAAACCTGGCTAATTTCAATCGATCATGGGTGCCTTCGCAGCTTAGCTTATTTGTGGTGGGAACACCACGTGAGGAACGAGCGTGATAGTCGTTTTGTTTATGGCGCAGTAAGAGTAAGTGGATCGCCCAGCACCGCTATTCACATACTAGGCTTCGGTGGCAGGGCCGTCTGTTATGCATGCCAGCATACCGATTCTCGTTACATGCGTTAGTTGTGCCACATTGACATAAGTGAAAGGAGAAGATGGGAGTCTAGCCGATGGATTAGTAAAAAGGAGCAATGACAAAGCAGCAACAGCAGTACAACAGTAATGTGAACTGATGCATTGCTGCCATAGGTCACTTCGAACTTGACCTCTGTTGATGATCCCTGACTCGCTGGTAAGGGGCCACAAAAATGATGAACACGTCCGTTTGGAAAGACTCGTCGATATGTCGAAGAAAAGACCTCAATAGTGTACGTGTTGTGGGTTTTTTCGTCCCTCCCCACCAAACATGACTACACCCTGATACTTAATAAAGCAAAGCATAATATTATTTGCTTTGTCTAGGCTTTCATTTTATTTCCGCTTTACGGCTACGCTTTGTCATGCACTGCAGCATAATCGCTGAGGTGATGCTCGCTTATAGCCGAAGTGTAATGATGGTGAGGGATAACGTTTCCAGCCAGTGATTTGACCGATCTCAAGGCCTCTAGCCAAAGTAGGTTCAACCTGGTGAAGTCCAGTAAACAATTTCATCACGCATCTATGAAAAGCGATCGACTCGCGCTAGCAGGTAATGCGCTAGCATATAATGCAGCACGAGAATGGTGATCAACAGGCATACAGACACTGTGATTAGGTAGCAGATTGCTTCTTGCCAAGCACCAACTGGCGGACTTATGTACTGCACATTCGGTGTGCTTGCAGCAGGCACGAGTAAGAGTACGTAAGTACCAGCAAAAAGAATGACCAATCTCTTAGCGCTCATTACTAAATTAGCACTATTGGTACATCGAGAAAGGCCGGTCTTGTCACAACGTTGTACACTTTGCCTTTGAATGACAGTTCGATACTTCGCCGCCGCACGAATCTTGGCGATACGTGAAGTAACCGCCTTAAAATGAGTGAATTGACTGACCACTTCGAGCAATTGTCCGGCGATAGCTGGGATCGACAACGTATCCGTTCAGTCTAGTCCTATGATGTTAACTTGAATTTTGAAGGTTCAAGGCACATACCGACGCATGCAATGCTGTGTTCCAAAAAGCGCTTGTAAACAGCATTCGACCAGCAAAAAAGGGTTCTAAGTCGAATCATCTTCGGTGGTGTTCTCTCTGCTGTTACATCCATAGGTCGAAACATTTCCAGGCCGTTCCATACCCGGTCGATTAAACCTCATAATGCACTGTACCACAATTGTTTCTTACACAGCTGAACCTGGTTAATTAATAGCATACAGCTACTTTCACATACAGTTACGTATAAAGTAGGTCAGTTTAATGTCGGGGACCCCCAGGAGAGTAATTAAGAATAAACCAGTGGGTCCATAAGGGTGCAATTAAGAACGAACTATCTCAAACGTTTACTAATGCCATTCAATGTTTGCACTTTTATTTTCTTGAATTTCTAATTATGCACAAATTGGCGTAAATCAAAGCGAAATGCGATTATTGGAACAAAGATAGGAAGTTGTAACCAAAAAAAACTTAAGGCATGCTAGTTTAAGTCACGCTGCCTTTCCTTGTTTTGTTTTGCATCTGTCAACGTAATTTGGGCAACCTGGGATGGTCCGTGTTTTAATTTTCCCCAATCACCAAGTCTATAAGTAAAAAGCAGTGAAAAAATTCACTGTGTGACTTTGCTCCTTTCGTTCGTTTCGTCTACACACAGATTGGATCACGTGATATCTAGAGACCCTATTTGATGTCAGCAGCATCTCCTGTAACATTCAATGCGGTACATTGTGAAGGACTGCTATTCATGGTAGGGCAATCTAAGTAGTTTTGTCGGCAGAACATTTGACCAGTATTCCGAGGATGGCTGATGCAGAATTTGAAACTGGCTGCACAAAACATGGAATAAAGACAATGATTTTGGGTAGACGAATACTGCTCCTAAAAATCCAATGTGCAAACAAAACATCACTGGTACTGGTACAAGTTTCAAACGCTCAAGTTTACAGAGAGAATTAAAACAGCTAGAGGTCGTATTTAGGTTCTACCTAGCGAACACAATTACGATGGAAACGTTTCAAATTTGAGGGTTCGACTAGCTGGGATGACATGATACAGAGGATGGCGCACAACTTAGCGACACTGACATCAGTTTAGGGAAGTGTTTTGCCAGTTTTCAGAAGAGGTTTTGATAACTTTACTCGACAGTGAAGTTACTGCCCGTTCACTGTGCAGTTACAGGAAGCACCAACACGAGCTTGGTGACAATGATCAAGATGTGATGTCAGTGTGACCCAGAAGACCAGCTTTTACCATTCCAGAACGAGAAGCAAACGTGGTGTTTGTGATATGAACCACGTAGCACATGGTGAGAAAATGGTCATTCTTGGGTGTGCTCATTCACTGGCCGGATTGAGCAAGGCAGTTTGGTTGATTGACGGCACACTCAAAAAGTGTCCAGCGGTATTCTACTAGTTCCACATTGTTCATTTTGAGCTCTGCTGTGCTGGTTCATTGTAATCCTTATGACAAGTCTGCAGACACATCTGACTGCTGCTATCAAATAGTTGGAACTGGACAATGTTAAAAACACATATCATCAAAGGATTCGAAGTGGCTCCAAGGTAAGCATTCTGAGAAGCTTTTCTTGATGCTCAAATACTGGGATGTTAGTTCCATCTTTGTCAAAACGACATAGGCAAGGTCAAATAAATTGGTATATGGCCAGTCTATGAAAGTATCGATGAATTACGAACTAAGGGTCGATGCCTTGCACTTGTGCATGTGCCCATAGATGTGGAAAAAAGTTTGTAAACTCCAACCGATAACAAGGCCACATGAATAAATGGAAGATTTGCTGGCGTATTTCGAGCATACGTATATTCGAGGACAGTGGTTGCAATCAGAGGTGACAACTGTTAACCACATTCCATCTGAGATTCAGAACAAGCAAGAACCTACAATCAAAGGAATAGCATGTGCAACAAAACATGTGAAGTCCAGCATAATGTTCCAGACTGGCTACCGATTGGTTCCGCGGAGCTGTACGCCACCGGGCGCATCCCCAGGTTGCGGATCGCGGGACGCCTTCCTTGTGAAGGCGTATATATATGGTTGGCGGCATCCGGTTTCGGATTTGCCTGTCACTGTGGTCAGCCACAGGACGCCTGCGCCTACAGAGGGACCATGGATGGCTTGGGCTGCACCACCCACAGCTCCAACCACACACCCCATATACAGTGTAAACCCGAAGGAATAAGACCGGGAGGCATGTGGATGGAAGCCACGTTTCATCAACAGAGCCGGCCCACACTCCCTCCCAGGCAAACACAAGCACACTGTATTTGGGGAATCAAGCGCACACAAGGCGGTGGCTGGACTGTAGTCCGCTCCATACTGAGTGCATGGAACCACTCTTCGAGCCTAGCACGACCACAAGGACTGTGCACCCCGTCCCCTCCAGCAACGACCAACTGTCTCCTGGAGCCAGTATGGACGAGGTAGTGGGTAATAGACAGGTAGGCACCTTGTCAACATGCACATCAAGCGCAGCCACACCTGGGATGTCAAACAACAGCCAATCACTCGAAATGCCAATATCGGTTAAAGTAAACGCATATGACGACATAAATACTCGCTAAATGAGCATATAGAAGAAATTGGTTATAAGTGAATCCGTGATAAGTACAAAATGTCCGAAAGTTACTAAAAAAAATACCACGCGATAAATTTATGCAAGTTTACCACAATTTGCGTGAGCGACGTGTACAAGTAAGGAGAAGATTATCAAGTACGCAGAAAAAGACAAATAACATGGAATGAATTTTAGCCACATTAAAAAGACCTGGTTTAAGTGTAAGTTGGCTTAGCCCAACTGCGGTGAAGAAGCATCATGAATGCAACATCAGCCTCTGCAAGGGGCACATATATATATATATATATATATATATATATATATATATATATTTGGTTAGCAGCATCCGGTTTCGGATTTGCCTGTCCCTGTGGCAAGCCACAGGACGCCTGCGCCTACAGAGGGACCATAGATGGCTTGCGCTGCACCACCCACAACTCAAACCGCACACCCCATATCCAGTGTAAATCCGAAGGAATAAGACCGGGAGGCATGCGGATGGGAACCACGTTTCATCAACGGAGCCGGTCCACACTCCTTCACAGGCAAACACAAGCACATTGTATTTGGGGAATCAAGCGCATACAAGGCCGGTGGCTGGACCGTAGTCCGCTGCACACTGAGTGCATGGAACCGCTCTTTGAGCCTAACACGGCCACAAGAACCGTGCACCCCGTCCCCTCCAGCAACGACCAACTGTCTCCTGGAGCCAGTATGAACGATGTAGTGGGTAATAGACAGGTAGGCACCTTGTCAACATACACATCAAGCGCAACCATACCAGGGATATCAAACAACAGCCATTCACTTTAAACGACAAGCTGAAATAAAATAAATCCAATAATGCATACAGATACGGTGGCATAACTCTTCGCTAAATTACCATATGAAGTAATTTGGTTAGCAACAAATCCGTGATAAGTAAGAAATGTCCACAAGTTACTTAAAATGCTACAAACGCAACAAAATTACCGAAGATAAGCACAATTAGTGTATGCAACGTGGCCAGTTAATAGAACATTATTCAGGGGGGCAGAACAAACCAAATAAAGCGGAATGAAATTTATCCAGCTGAAAAAGACCTAGTTTAAGTGTAAATTGGTTTAGCCCAATCGGAATCGTGGCTGAATAGGAAAAGGAAAAGAATAATAAGGAAATGACAAAAAAATTTTGTCCAGTTTGCCGCTCACAAGTTTGGAATCTTTCCGTTTGTTTTTAGGAGGAGGAAGGAGGGACATCGCAACACATCGATGCACGAGTTCGCCAATGACATCGATCTTGAGCCATGGCTTCCAACCATGGCTTCAACCAGCAAGTATCTGCATCTCTCGGACCCCAACCAGGTGGTCGGCATCAACTGGCAGAAGCCAACCGTTTGGTCAGCCTTTTCATGCTGCTTCTCCCAGTTACAGGCTGTCCACTCGACCGTCTCTTCCAGCCCTGTTCAGTAACCGCAAACAATACCCGGCGCGGGTAACGCTGAACAGGCATGCGCAATACGTGTCCCAGCCACCGCAGTTGATGCAGTGAGACGAGCTCCTCGAGCGAGCGGCTTTCTCGTCCCAAGATATGTCTGTCTAATTTCTACATTGCTTACCTAATGCCATCACCACACACGGGCGATGGACTGCAGGCAGCGGTGCTCAAAAACGAATAGCCTGCGCAAGTCACCTTTACGAATGGGTCAGGTCTCGCATCCGTACAAGAGTACAGCATTAACAGTTGAACAATAGACCCGACCTTTGATGGAGAGACGAATGTCCTGGCGACGCCACGTACCTCAGCCTAGAAAAAGCGAGATGTGCTCTTGAGATGCGCATCGAAATCTCGTCTCCAACAGCCCCGCCAGCAGTGATGCAACTCCGCAAGTAGAAAAAGCTCTCCACAACCTCCAATGTCTCACCCCCAAAAGTGAGTGCAGACACAGACACCTGCCAGTCTTGAAAGATAGTCTTGCATTAGAATGGCGAAAAGCACATACCACACTTTGATGCTTCAATCGCAAAGCGGTTTAGTGCAAGTTGGGCTGTGTGTGAATCGACACCAAGCAACACGATACCATCAGTATGATCCAAATCAACAACTTGACTACCTGGGGGGAGCGCAACGCCAGTGTTCAACGAATCGCCCAGACCCTCCCTTAGGACATCCTCAATGGTAATGTTGAATACGAACGGAGAGATAAGGCACCCACTGGAGAGCACAAAGGAAGTCGAAAGCTTGCAATAAGCCCTAACCCTGCCCGAGGTCAGACCATAGAGAGCGCGCAGTATGGAGACGAACTTCTCGGGGACCTCACCAAACAGTACCACAGCACAGTTCGATCGACAGAATCAAAGGCTGCACATACATACAAGAACACAGCAATATTTGGTCTCTGATACACATGGCGGAGATCGAGGATCTGGTGGAGTGTGAAGATTTGATCGATGCAGCCGCGACCAGGGAGAAACCCAGCTTGTTCTGCTCGCTGTAACGATTCGCGCGTGGTGGATGGTCTGCGAAGTATGATGGGCACCAGCTGCTTGCAAATGACGGGGACTAAATTTATGCCTCTGTAGTTGGAGCAGATTGTGCGCAGGCTCTTTTTGAAGATGGGGGTGACTATCGATTCACCCCAAGATGATGAGACACTCTCTTTCGACCAAATTGTCGAGAACAAAGCAGTGTTCTCGAAGCAGCGAAGCGCCACCATCTTTAAATAGAGCTAGAGGAAGGCCATCATAGCCGGGGGCTTTATAACGCTTCATGTCGTGGAGCTCTTGCTCAATTCCCTGGTAAGAGGGAAGATTTGTAGGGGTAGACCAGTCGGCACCAGTGCGAGCGCCACAGGTAGCAAATGGAGCTGCGGGCCAACAAAATTGCGAGCCAAAATGTTCGGCCCATCGCTCCAACCGTCGTTGAAGATTGGTGATTAAGGTGTCATCCACTTCGCATATTGTTTCATTTATACTAGATCGAACGCCTTCGGTGACTCGAATGAGATGGAAACGTTTTCTGGCATTACCAGAGAGACTCGTAAGTTCTATCTTCCTAGCACGTTCACACCACCAAGCTTCGCGGTACATTTCCAGACTCTTGCGCAACTCTCGACGCCTTCTGCACTGTGACTAGAATCCGATGAGATCAAGCGGCGTTTGTCCATCAGCGACAAGGAGACGGCGGAAATCCAATGCTTCGGTGGGTGACGGGCAACTACACAAGTGTCGATACTGGCGGAAACTAACGCATCTTTGATATGCGCCCACTGTGAATCGAGGTCACCGTCAATAGTTGAGTCAAGCGATATTGACAGTGAGGCTTGGTACCTGGTTAAAAGCGCAGTTTTGCAGATTTGCGACGTCCGGTCGGTAGTGAGCGCGCTTGGGTGATCCCCCGAAACGCATACAAATCTTAGCATGAACCAATGCGTGATCGGAGTCTAGATAAGTTAAGCAGTACGATCCGCAGTCCGTTACGCTTCCGCGCCATCTGTAGCTGATTGCTATGTGGACAAGTTGAGAGCACTCTAGCGTTTGTGAAAGCGGGCGCCAGATAGCAGCGTGTCTCCTCGAGTGCCGAAAACTAGTGCTCGAAAGAAACAAGCGATGATCAGAGCGAAGAGCAAGCAGTCTGTCTCCAATGTCTGACTGCAACCGAGGGCAAAACTACCCCCAAGGTAGTGCTCGCTTGGTGGAAGGCGGCCCACTCGTGCGCTAAAATCTCCGGCAAGAATGACTATATCACTCCTTTTGGAGGAATGCAGAAGTTCAAGTAGTTGCCGGTAAAAGCTATCCTTGACTGCATCCTGCCTGCAATCTGTAGGGGCGTAGGCGAAGAAGACAAACAAGGCCCGCTTAACGTCTGGAAGCCTGCTTACATTACTTGAACCTCTTACTCGGACTGCGCATAGCCGACTGTTGACTAGGATCCAGTAAAGCAGAGCTGATTCAGCCCTGACACTCAGCGCAACCCCAACACCACCTTGGCCAGAGACGGCAGCTTCTGGTCTGAAAAGCCGTAAGTGGCATTTGGCGTCAGGGTTGACCGGAAAGCTCATTTTGATGATGGCGTTAGTCTTGTAATCTGGTCTATGAAAGACGACAGATGTCTACCGAAAGCGTTTCAAGAGTACGAGCCAGACATGCTTGTCCTCCGAACATTAAACGCTGCGAGGATGAATGGAGAACTAGGGCGAAGAAGAGCTGGAGCTTCGGTAGAGTGAGAGACGGTTGCGATTGAAAGACATTGAAAACCCGGAGTTTGGCTGTTACTTCCATCAGTTGCGAGAAGCGGGTCGTTTGTGACGGTGACCGAAGATAAAAGAGTACACGTGCGTGAAGGACGGGAGGTGGGGTGATCTGTGAGTGGAGGTTGAGGAGTTGAGTAAGCAGAGATAATAGCCATAGCAAGAGCAGTAGTAGGCAGTGTGGTCCATGATTCGTCAGTGGGCGTGATACTACCCGGTGGCCCAAGCCGAAGTAGAGGGTTGTCTTGGGTGGCCCAACCCAGAGCCTTTGATCAAAGATCTAACCTACAAGGCAGCGGCGCGATGTGAGGGCATCGAAACCCGTTGGGAGAAGGTAACCAAACATATGGTTCGTGCGCCTTTCGCTCCGTGAAGGGCCAAGGGCCCAACGCATCCTTGGAGTATAATGCCTTTCAGGTAGGGGCAAGGGTCAGTGACTTTATTTAGTGGCGAGTTACATCCGGTACGTCGCAGTGTTATTAAACATACATTAGTGGCTTTTTATGAGGAGTACGCTTGCCAGGCGAAAACCCATCACCTCCTGGAACACTGACGCCGAACTGTTTGCTGGAACGGGAATAACCCGAACCACCCAGCTGGCACCACGGTGAGGTTGTTCGGCAAGCCAGCCAGTCTCGGCTGTTCGCAGGCGAGATGAATAAGCAGTCGCGGACAATCATCGACAGCGTCCTAGAGCGTGGGTGGTCATCATCATTATGCACGTTAGCCAGAGGTGGGAAACACCTCAGCTACTGTGCCGCAATACATAAAAGAAGCAAGGGAAGTGCAACAGGTGCAAGCCAGCTGAGGTACCGGTAACGGATGGGCATCGCACCGGTAAGCTACAAACCGGCTACTATGCACCAAAGAAACATATACTATGCAAAATTATATAAGGCTAAATAGTGAGATCGTGGTTGGAGGAGGAGGCTAAGAGGGATGGGATGGGACAAAGAAACTCACAACTCGAACGTCACTGAGATCGGCTCCTTGCCATGTCAGCATGTGTATCTAGCCAAACGTGTTCACCGTCTTTCGGACCCCAACCAGGGAGCCGAGACGCTCCAACCGAGGCCAGCTCAGAAGTGAGAGCCTTCATTCCTCACGATCAAGTCATCGCTTGGCCACCCCTCCTCTTCTTCCATCCACACCCCCGGCGCGCAAACAACGCATGTCGCGGGAGTCGGCGGACTGGCATGCGTAACACGTGGCCCAGCCATCGGAGCCTGGTGCGTGAAATGACGGTGCTGAACGGTTCAGTTCCTTTTCCTATGCCGTAAACAAGGCATCGAACACGCCCGTTGCTCACGTGGTGTTCCCACCAGATGTGAGCTAAAGTGCGAAGGCACCGGTGGTCGAACGTAACTAGCCTCTTCAGGTCCGCTGCTTTAAGCGGCCAGGTTTCACAACCGTACAGTAGGGTAGAACGTACCGCTGCATTGCACACTCTACCCTTCAGGGCGAGAGTAATGTCGCGCCGGCGCCATAAGTGGCGACGGTTAACAAAAGCCCTTCGAGCATTTCGTATACGGTTCGTGATCTCATCTTCAATCCCACGGTTCCGGTAAGCTACCAGCCGGCTACTATGCAAAAAGAAAAATTATGTTTTACGCTACGAAATGAGATCGTAGGTGGAGCGGGAGGCTAAAAGGGATGAGGTGGAACAAAGAAACTCACAACACGAACGTCACTGAGGTCGGCTCCTTGCCATGTCAGCACGTGTATCCAGCCAAACGTGTTCACCGTCTTTTGCACCCCAACCAGGGAGCCGTGACGCTCCAACCTAGGGCTTTCATTCCTCTTGACCAACTCATCGCTTGGCCACCTCTCCTCTTCTTCCATCCACATCCCCGGTGAGCAAACAACGCACGTCGTGTAAGTCGATGGGCTGGCATGCGCAACACGTGGCCCAGCCATCGGGGCCGGGTGCGTAAAATGACGGTGCTGAGCGATTCAGTTCCTTTTCCTGTGCCGTAAACAAGGCGTCGAACACGCTCGTTACTCACGCGGTGTTCCCACCAGATGTGAGCCAAACTGCGAAGGCACCGATGGTCGAACGTAACTAGCCTCTTCATGTCCGCCGATCTTAGGGGCCAGGTTTCGTAACCGTACAGTAAGGTCGAACGTACCGCTGCATTATACACTCTACCCTACAGGGCAAGCGTAATGTCGCGCCGCCACCATAGGTGGCGAAGGTTAGCAAAAGCACTTCGAGCTTTTGCTATCCGGTTCGTGATCTGGTCCTGGATCCCAAGGGTGCTGATACAACTTCTCAGGTAGTTGAATTTCCGAACGACTTCTAGGTGATCCCCACCAAGGGTCAGCGCAGGAGGCGATATATATATATATATATATATATATATATATATATATATATATATATATATGAAGGATGCTGCGCATCGGTTGGTGCGAAAGAATTGCAGATACGGAGGCGCTACGCCGAAATGGAATGTATGCAGTGGAACGCATGCTTTTGCTGAGACACTTGTGGTGGTTCGGACTCGACGCGGATACGGAAGCAACTATTATATGGTTAGCTGTGTTGAGAAGCCGCATGCGAGGAAACCGAAGTTTCTTTACCAGTACATGATAAAAGTGAATCTATCACGTTCTAATGTTAATTTCAGATGTTGGGAATCGAAGGCAGTTGATAGGCGTGCATGGCGAGATCTGATCACGAAGGCAGTTGCTGAGGTGGGAGAGAAAGCCCTTGTGCATGCGGAGAAGAAGCAGAAAGTGCGGAAGCCAATGGGCGGTACTCCATCGACGTCGAGCGCATGGTGTTGTAGGACATGCGGTCGCGAGTGCATGAGTCAGGCAGGCCTAGTTAACCACGAGCGAGGCCACTCAGGACTAGCATCGAAAAGACGAAGAGTCCTGCTGAAAACGTAAGCAGAACCGGCGCAGCGTTGGTAGGTACGCTGCATTCGATTTACTAACGGCGTGCTTGCGTGCTGAGTATCATTAGTTCAGGTGATTAGTTTGCTACATGTTGTAATGCTTACTTTGTCACGCTATTTAGATCTGTCTGAATAAGGCTTTTTTACTCACACATGTCGCTCAAGCGGATTGTGGTTAAATTCGACATGTTGACATTTCCATCATTATTTTAAAATATCTTTTTCTGACATCCTGAACTTATCGCGAACTTGTTGATAGCCAATTTATTCCATAGGCGCATTTAGCGAAGAGTTAAGTCGTAGATTCGTATGCTTTATTCGATAACCGTTATTTGATATTGCCATTTCAAGTGATTGGCTGTATGACATCCGCGTTTTGGCTGCATTTGATGTGCAAGTTGACAAGGTGCCCACTCGTCTGTTACCCACTACCTCATCCATACTGGCTCCATGAGACAGTTGGTCGTCGCTGGAGGGGACGGGGTGCACGGTCCTTGTGGCCATGCTAGGTTCAAAGAGTGGTTCCATACACTCAGTGTGGTGCGGACTACGGTCCAGCCACCGCCTTGTGTGCACTTGATTCCCTAAATACAGCGTGCTTGTGTTTGTCTGTAAAGGAGTGTGGGCCGACTGCGTTGATGAAACGTGGCTCCCATCCACATGCTTCCAGATTTTATTCTTACTGGTTTACACTGGATATGGGGTATGTGGATGGAGTTGTAGGTGGTGCAGCACAAGCCACCCATGGTCCGTCTCTAGGCGCAGGCGTCCTGTGGCTGTTCCCCTGAAGGCCACAGTGACAGGCAAGTCCGGAACCGGATGCCGTCAACCATATATATATATATATATATATATATATATATATATATATATATATATATATATATATATATATATATATATATATATATATATATATATATATATACGGTCTTGGCGTATATATATATACATATATATATATTACGCCAAGACCGAATCGACGCTTCATCACCACGAAACAACCAGCGGCAGCATGTGGGTTGCGATACTGCGAGGCCACTCAAGCCCACGCAGGCTCGAACCCGTGACAGGCGGACTACAGGCAAGATGATTAAACGGTTCTGCTATCGGTTGTTCAAATAAACACAAATAACGGGGTAAAGTAGTATAGTTGGATGACGGAAGCGGAAAATATTGAAATCACATAGGTTAAAGAACATGGTCTAGTCAGAAAAAGCGCCCAAAACTTACTCTCAAACAGCCGGTAGCTGAAGAATGTGGACAGCCATGTCCTGTTGCTCCTGCTACGTCACCGAAAATGTTGAGAACTCCGTGAGGTGGATCGGCTACAGCAGAGAGGTCATAAATATAAAGTGCTTACCAGGAGCGTAACTGTTCCAACAGATGCATACGTTTACCAAAACCAGTACTGAGTAGAATAGATTTGGCATAGATAGGCCACAACTTCGCCCTCTAACAGTGCGCAAAGCGCTTTATGAGCAGCAAGACCCACCTAGAGCGCAAATTATGCACATAAGGTTAGAACACTTGCTTCTAAAAGGAATTGTGCTGAACGAACGAAGCACTCGTAGCTCGATTTGTTAGATCGAACCATGGGAGAATGCAGTGAGTCAAACCTGACGACCCAGCAGCATCATCCAAGTAGACACTTATAACCTGAATATTTCCGCGTCATATTACTTATGCACAGAAATGTCGTGACACCTCTCTAAGAAACAAAATCGAAGTCCAGGTCTCGGGCAAAATTGCGTCATTCAAAGAACAACATGGCTACTTTATATCCCACATTAATCAGATGCACTCACAATGAGGCACATTCACTCTGGTTATTTCCCTCGTGGCATGCGCTTGAGCGCATCGTAATTAGGCTGGACCTAAAGGTTGCGTGATTTGTAGCGATCCATTGAGCTATTCTGAGTGGTGTTTCTTACACCTTCATAGTCACCCATAGCAGGTTGGTCAATGGTGAGAGGGCAGACAAACAGTCTCCAGGCCCTCCAGGTTGGCGATTAAAGCGAGAGTGGCCCCTTATTCTATAAAACGGACGTTTTGTAGCAAACTGCCAAACCCGCCGCCCTGCGGTTAGGTTTTTGAACCAAAGGCTTTTGTTGAGAACCCTAATCGTTCTTCTGTTTACGGCTGGGCAACCTGATAGGAGCCTGCCCACGTAATACTATAAATCATTTCTGAAACAATTTCCTGATACTCTGGCCGCCGCAGAGGATAATAAACGGTGCCCTATCTGGTGCATCAAGCAGGGCGGATAGGGATTTTGATGCTATTGCTCAAGCCTACCCGTCTTCTTACCCCCCCTCTTACGCTTTTTCACGTTTATCGTTCAGTTCCAACTTCACTATTATCACCCCGACTTCAACCCCCCAATACTCTTCACTCCACCACGCTTTGGTAGACGTTTATTTTGTAGTTTCAACTCACATTCAAATGCACACGTCACTCTTGCATTGTAGATAAGCCCAAGTTCATCGTCTTCTATTTGGAGCCCACGATCCTCCCCCAGATTGGAATGCCTTAACGTACGCACATTGTTACAAATGGATCAACAGGCAGCACTTGCCCGAACAGTAGACTTCTCGATCGATATCTGCTGCCTATTGGAAACCCGCCTACAAGACCCGAACTCTGTTCAGCTGACACCAGCAGTGCTTTCTCACTGCGCCTATCCGGAGACGATGTAGTTTCCAGTACTGGCCAAGCTGGTGTTGCTACTGCACTGGGTCCCCGGGCTGAAGCTGCTCGATTGATTGGATCCCAATCAGCAGCCGAGATGTGCAGCCCGAATGGCTGGCTCGTTCAAAGCTTCGAAGTCGAGTGGGTCTAATAGGCGTCTGTTTGTGATCGCTGTCTATGCACCCACAAACTATAGCCACGATTCGGTAAAAGACGACTTCTATCATCAAATGGACGAGCTCGTTCGCCACAGAAGAACCATGGACACTGTAGTGCTGGCTAGGGATCTGAATGCCCGTTAGAAAATTTTCGACTGATGGACTGCATCGGGGCTGAAATGGTGGTGTAGGCCCCCGTAATGATTACGGTGAGCGGTTATTTTATTTGTGTGGATGCTCGTTTATTGCTTGCGAGCAATAATTTCCAACAGCATTCGCCGGAAGGTCACATGGCGCTCACCAGTTTCGGGTCAGCCATGGACGCAAATCGATCACATGGCGAGCAGTTACCGCTGGACAGGCTGCGCTGGGCCGTGTTACAAATGCCAGCACACCGACTCCAGCGACGTGCATTGCTTGCACGCCGAATTGTGTGGATGGAAGTGGAGGGAGACAAAACGAGGACTTGGTAAAGAAGAATGGAGATTCTTAGTTCGAAGTTGGCCTCGGTTGGAGTCCTTCGGATCCTTGGTTTGGGTCTGAAAGACGATGAACATGTTTAACTAGATACACTAGTTGATTTGGTTTGGGGCCGACCTTGATGGCGTTTGTGTTGTGAGTTCCATTGTCCCTCCCCCTCCTTCCAACCCCGATCTGATTCCCGACAAATAATATACAGTTCGCGGCACAATAACCGGCTGCTAGCTCACCAGAATGATGTGCTTCTGCTAGCGAGGGCTCAGCTAACGTACCTGTTGTGTGTTCTTTTTCCCATATATTGCGGTACAGTAGCTGAGGTGTTACCCACCTCAGCTCGAGATGAAGCACAGATGTGGACACTGAGCATGCTCTTATATGTGATGATTTGCGGGTGCGTTAAGGTAGACGCCCGCGAGGACCCTTAGGGCGCATAGACACCCGTTAACTGGCGAAGCCAAATGTTCTGAGTGCGTATCGAAGTACGCTAGCATTCGGGTTGAGTAAACGCCCACTGAATATGGTTGGTCACTGGTCGCATGCGTACCAGAGCTTGTTAGCAGCAGACAATTCCTTATGTGGTAGATCTAGTAACCAACCCGGACAATGGATCTCAAGGCGGTCTCTGGAACTTATCGATGCTCGTCGGCACATGGCGGTTGGAAACGAACACAAGACCAGCAAAGACCTCAGAGCAAAGCTCTGTGCCAGCCTGAAGAAAGACCACGAATCCTGGTGGTTGCGTCGTGGGTCGGAAATGGAAGGGTTCGCTACCCTTGGTAACCATCACGTTATACAGCATGATACAAGAAACAGGTAGTTGGAGACATGATGTTAGTGAAAATATATGACGAGAGTGGACAGCTCATCTACAAGTTGTCAAAACGCAGGATTAGATTGATCTCCCTCCAGTCCTATTCAAATTCGGGGGACCTGCACTGGTGGATAATTTACACGAGTTATTAGTGAAGCCGTGGGAGCAGGATAATGTCGCAGCAGACTGCAGCCGCTATGTTATGGTTCTATTATTGGAGGAAAGGCTAGCGTTCGGAATGCGGCAACCATAGAGGAATCAGTCAGATGTTTATCGCCTCCAAGTTACTTGCCTTTGTCATCCTTCACAGCTTAACTGGCACCCGTGAAAGCCAGGTTCGTGTATAATGATAATGATCCACTTGAGCGCTGTTCATGCTACTCCACGTCAATTTTGCTCGAAATTATCGATGCGTTCAATCAGGGTCGATTTAGGGCTATCGACGCCAGCAAGGAAGAGGTCCGCCTGGGGTCAGTACTGCTCATTCCTTCCTTCCTTTTAACTTTATTTTGATAGTTCTCGTGGGGCAATTTCCATATACTCGCCCAATGCAGGCGAGCTTTCCGTTTAACAGAATGGCAGTCGCAGTTAGCTCGGGTTGCAGTAGAATCTTAGCTGCTCGTAGCAACATCCTCGTTCTGCGACTGAATAGACTGGACTACTGCCGATCACGATGGAAGGCGTATTTCATTTTTTCAGTAGCATGATAAAAATCTCCATGCATCTCTTTGAGTTTGAGAAGTCTATTCCTTGTTTTCTTGACAGTCTTCATCATAATACACTGTTTCAGGCTTAGCACCGGGTCACTCCGCCCTATATGACAATTACATAGTACATCGCACTCTACCCGGTGCAGTGTTTCCTGGAAAGCGTATTCACAGTACCACCTGTAACAAATCTTGACGGCACTGGTCGTACTTGAATCAAAGGCGCAGTAGAAACGTAGTGCTTAACTAAATGATTTTCTAGGTTATTTTATAAACACGACAACATACAATTTCAAATGAACAAACCTCGGATGCGCGGAGGCAATAAGCAAAATGATATGATGGATCTTCACGGTGCTATAAAGCGCGTGAGTATTTCCGAGAGACCCGGTTCTGGATTGTTGTCACAGTCATTCCAGGCCTCTACCATTCGCCTCCAGTAGAGGTCGTACATGAACACTGCCAACTGGTATGGTCTCGGATATACATACAAATCAACGCCACTTGCCATCCCCTTCAGCTGACCGGCAATGAGTTATCCGTCAGCTGTGAAGCAGTAGGCGAAAGAATCAAAGGTTGTTCAGCTTCGGGATTCGTGTAGAATAAACAGGCGTCGTGAGGAGAGACGCAACTCGTATGTGACCTACGGGTACGCTCCAAATGACTACATTAGTGACTTGGTAAAAGACGACTTTTATCGAGAGCATCATCAAATCTTGTGGAACGCTAACAAATCAGTTGTCTCTGACTTTGTTTAGTGAGTTCGACGCATGGGTTGGCCTCCTGTTACTATATGAAAGTCACTTTGGTAACCAATAAGTGTTCGATGAGGACCGTTTGGATAACGGAGAGACTTCTCACAGTGTGTGAAAACAAGCATTTGTTGCTCTCGAGCATATGAAGAAACGTTCCGCAACTTGCTGTTCTTTTCCGCCATGACAAAGGTGGTTACAAATCGATCACATTGTAAACGGCCTCAGATGCCGGGTCAGCGTATGACAATACAGGTGCTTCGGTCCACCTACATTGACTCCGATCATGAACTGGTCTGTACAAAAAACTGCATGTTTTGAGGTTCCCCCAAAACAAAGCACCGCAAGATTGATGCGAACAGATTAACTGATTTTTCAGTGCAGGCAAGCTATAAGTCTTCACTGACAGGTATTGCCCCGATTTTCAAAAAAGGCACTTGTAGGGCGGCTTTTCTCGCTTCGTTGACAGACCAGTTTGCTTCATTACTTTATGCATTGGAAGTTTACAGCGTTAATTCTTGACAAATTCACTCGCTTTTGTGCATCTGAATTGATATATTTCGTAGGTTTTGAAATTTTGTTTTAGTCGCTCTACTGATTCACTTTTTGCCGTCATATCTCTTAAGCTAGTCGTAATGAGGAAACAGACTTCCCCTGATACTTGTTGCAAAATAGTTAGACAGAGAACTGATGCTATCACATGCTTCGCTGTTACATGTATTTTCAAACCTCGTGCATTGGTTTATCCAATGATCAGTTAAAACTTCTGCGTGGAATTCAGCATAACATTGTCCAAATATTGTGTAAAAAGTGCCAGACTCAAGTGCAATCAGCAGCAGTCGAAAAATTTCGTAAACCAACAAAAATGGCGAGATGTTCCATAGCGAGGAGCTCCGTGGGTTCATTCCAACACTCAGAAACTCAGCCACCCCTTTGTTCGAACGAGCCCAACTGTCCGCTGACCGCGTTCACTGGAACGTGGTTCATCCGTTAAGAGAGGCACAGCCAGTGTGTCTGTTGCATCCTACGGGCACTGAAGCCCCACTGTGCGATAGGGAAAGTGATGGAGGCCAGTGAAAAATGCAACGAAGGTAGAAATAGAAGACAACTGTCAGCGACCAGCGGCTTTGTAACCTCATGATATTTCACGCGTCTTAAGCAACTGATGCAAATGCTCAGGCTCGGTATAACCACGACGTCAAGTTGCTGCAGTCTGTCAATCAGACTCATGGACATAAATAAACAGGGGTTGAGGGTGCAAAGTGGAAGATATATATATATATATATATATATATATATATATATATATTATACACACTCTGTGGTACAGATATTGTGCCATCGGAATCATGGCTGGATAGGAAAACAATATGAATAATAAGAAAAGAGCAACAAGAAATGCTTTTTTGTCACGTTTACCACTCACAGTTTTTGAAATTTTTCAGTTTTTTCTTTTTTAGGGGGAGGAGGAAGGGACACCGCAGCACACTGATGCACACGTCCGCCATTGACATCGATCTTGAGCCATAACTTCCAAGGTCTTCAACCAGCAAGTATCCTCATCTCTCGGACCCCAACCAGGTAGTCGACAACAACCGGCCGAGGCCAATTGTTTCGTCAACTTTTTCATGCGGCTTCTCCATGTTGTAGGCTGTCCACCAGACCGTCTCTTCCAGCCCTGTCCAGCAAGTGCAAACAACGCACGACGGGGGTAACGCTGGACAGGCATGCGCAATACGTGTCAAAACCACCGCAGTTGATGCAGTGAGATGAGCCCCTCGAGCGAGTGGCTTCCACGTCCCAAGACACGCTGTCTAACTTCCACATTGCTTACGTGGTGCTGCCACCACACACGGGCAATGGACCGCAGACAGCGGTGCTCGAAGACGGATAGCTTGCGCAAGTCATCTTTACGAATGGGCCAGGTCTCGCATCCGTACAACAGTACAGCACGAACAGTTGCACAATAGACCCGCCCTTTGATGGAGAGACGAATGTCGTGGCGACGCCACAAATGCCTCAGCCTAGAAAAAGCGAGGCGTGCTTTCGAGATGCGCATCGAAATCTCGTCTCCAACAGCCCCGCCAGCAGTGATGCAACTTCGCAAGTAGACAAAGCTCTCCACAACCTCCAATGTCTCACCAGCAAGCGTGAGTGCAGGCAGAGGCACCTGCCAGTCTTGAAGGAGAGCCTTGCATTTGGATGGCGAAAAGCACATACCGTACTTTGATGCTTCAATCGTCAAGCGGTTTAATGCAAGTTGGACGACCTGTGGATCGTCACCCAGCAAGACGATATCATCAGCATAATCCAAATCAACAACTCGACTACCTGGGAGGAGCTCAACGCCAGCGTTCAACGAATCGCTCAGAGCGTTCTTCAGGACATCCTCAATGGCAAAGTTGAATAGGAACGGAGAGATAGGGCATCCTTGTCGAACTCCACTGGAGACCACAAAGGTAGGCGAAAGCATGCCATAAGCCCTAACCCTGCCCGAGGTCAGACTGTATAGAGCGCTTGAGGGTCAGTATCGTTGATGAAGCGAACCCGAGGCTAGCAGTAGTTCGCCTCGGTGGGTTAAGAGGTCTGAACGTTCATATGCGCCAAGATATGGATACGTCAGACAGGGAGAACTCAAATCCGCTATCGTATAAAGTGGCGTACGGGTAGTGGGGAAGCTCCAAATTGTAAACTTCGGGTAGTTTCCTAGGTTCGTCGGACCGTAGTCAACAGGTCGGTGGCGCTTCATGCGCAGCCGGCGGTTTCTACCGTGAGCTGCGAGTAGCTTTAGCTGTGTGCAGTTTAATGAACAAACGTGACGACCTGTCACTTCGTTGCCTTTCGTCGGCTGCACGTAATAGGACTGGCTGAGACCTGGTTGAATCCTGAGGTAACGCTCAGGTCCAGATCAGGAATTAAGTGTGCTTCTGGTACGACAGACTATGGAAGACTGTGGTGGCGAACTGCTACACACGCGGTCCACGTTGTGCGGGAGACTTAAGCGCCTATAAAAGTGATGATGGTCTGTGCGAATCATTACGATGCTCGATCCCCCTGAGGTGTGGCGTACTGTTCATGGATGTAGCCTATCGCAGTCCACGAAGTCACTGTTTAGATTGATTTCTGCGTCTCCGAACTCAAATGAGTCGTTCTTGCTTCCTGCTCATGGGTGACTTTAATTTCCTTCGAATACGCTAGAATGAAGTGTAACTTCTCCCCGTGAACTACGAAGTCGAGGAAGAGTTTGTGACGATACTTGAGATTGGGGCAGCATAACACATCTACGAATCGAGGCGCATTACAACGCACTCAAATCAGTCGTGCATATACCTGAAGTTGACTAGCTGCGAAGTGTGTGCGCGATGTTCTGGTCCTGGGACATATAGCCGCGCGTGATAACTCGACGATCATGGCCAGCCTTGAGATTTCGCTATATACTCGCACCTGCTGGAGCGATCCTACAACTACTGGAAGACTGACTTCGATGGTCTCATATGAGCCGCTAGTCAAGTGGACTGGTCGCTGCCGCAAGATTCATATGATGAAGCCTGTTAGTCCGTTATAAAAGAGGGTATCAGATCGCCGTGCGCTCATTTTGTACTCCTCAATTATCGGAAAGCTAGGCCAGTGAAGCCGCATTGGTCAGACAAAAAGTGTGGTCAGCTGACCCGACAGCGAAGCGCATTGTGGAATGAAGTACCCGTGTTTGACTCTGCCGGCGGTTACGGGGTGTATAAAAGGCAAAGGAAACTATGCAACAACTCGAAAGTACAGAAGTGCCTGCAGTTCGAAGAGGAGCTTGTAACCGCAGACAGGCCACAAGAAACTTTTTGCTTATGTGAAGCGGTGCCTGAGACCTGCAGGTGACGTAGCAGTGTTAGTGGTATCTGATGGACAACCTCGTACTTCCAGCAATGAACGTGCGTCCATATTGGCTATGCACTTCGTTGCTGTAGTTGCAAGTAGGTATACATCTATACCAAGCACGACGTGTGTAGTCCCTGCAGAAGTCGAGAGCTTGGATTGCGATGTGGAATATGTGCAATATACTTGCCAGTCTTGACGTCATGAGGCCAGGTGGTCCCGATGATTCTAAAGCCGCTGTCGGTCATCATTTCGCCCTCCGTGACTGATCTGTTCAACAGATCACTGTCCGAAGGCGCGTTACTGAGCAACTGAAAATGCGCCATAGTGAAATTGATTCCGAAAGGCAGTAAACCAAGTAAGGCCGATTTGTTTGTCCAGCGTTCTGGCCAAATTACTTAAGAGGGTCTACTGCAGATGCTGAAATCGAAAAACCTGACGCGCGCACAGCGCAGCACGAATGGCAGTAAGCGTTGAACCGGGGGAAGTCAAGGAATGTAATCGATACTGATTGCAGCAAAGCGTGAACCATGAGGTTCTCCTCAACAAGCTGAAGATGTTGGGTACTGGTGGCTCACTGCACCAGTGGATCAGCGACTTCCTTAATGGGCGAAAATAGATAGTAAAGGTGGACGATCAACAGTGGTGGTGACCTTTCAAAGGTAACGTACCCTAAGACAGTACTGGGGTCCATTTTGTTCCTAATTCACATGAACGACGTACAGGTTTCTTCGGTTGTTTTTTATCTTTGTTTGCGGACGCCTTGAGGATCTGGAGAGTAAGCGATGCTCCCAACGACTGCGACATTCTTTAACAGAACCTAGAACGCCTGTGCACGTAGTTTGAAGAGATCGGTCTACCAACCAACCCAGACACATCTTCAATTATGAAGCAAGTGAAGGGTGGTGATGGGCATGTGCATTCCGGCCGGCCAACAGCTGCACCCCACATCTTACGTGAAGAACCTAGGCGTAATCTAACACTGCGACATGAAGTCCGTGGACAACACAAACAGGCCATATGGAAAATAAACGGCACATGCTTTTGGTGCTCAAACGCAATTCTGAACTTAGTCTGAAGAGACTGCAACTCGTCTATTCTCTTTCATTATAAGATCAATGCTTGAATACTGTTGCCCATCTATAATCCGATCGCTCGTGCGAGGTGCAGAGACTAGAACGCGTTCAGCAAGTAGCTATTATAAACATCCCCAATTTCCGCGGTATGTCGTACGGAGACCGATGGAGAAGACTAGGGCTCTACGCCATGTCGTATCGTCGGTGTCGAGTGGAGCTGATAACGACGCACCAGATAATTCATCTGAGTCAATTCTCCATGTTGAGACCAGCACTGTACTGAGGGCTCACTGCTGACGCGAGCCCTGTCCGCGCAGATAGACGGATAGTAGTCCCATATGGGCGTTTTTTTGGTCACTCGCAGGCAAAGAGTTAATTTGAAACTAAACGACGTAATATACCCAGATGTTGCTAAATAGTATTATACATCTCTGCCGCCATTCTTCTCCAACAAATTTACTTAAGTAATATTGTAAGTTTAATCAATGCAAATGACCGTTTGAGCGTCTTGGGTGATTATTTTTCTATGCCCCTGGCCGTCCCAGTTGAACGTTAGGAACTTCGGTCAACGAAAAAGCGGTTTAGACTCATGGTTAAAGTATTGCGTAAACACAATTTGGGAATCAATTTAAGATTATTAGTGATGGTATATGCAGCTAGAAAAAAGGAAACACGGTATATGTTGAGTGCGCTGGAGAAAAGTTATGAGTGACCGAAATTCGGTTGGGTCACTGGCATAAAAGCAGTCACTCAAGACGCTCCAATGGTTACTCCGGCAAACATTTGTTGGTCACTCGTGTTATGCGGGGTATTCTCGCCAGACATAAGCTAAACTGCGAAGGCAGCGATGGTCGGAAATAACTAGCCTCTACAGATCTGTTCATCGGATGGTCAAGGTTTCGCAACCGAAGAGGAATGAAAGCACGGCTACGTTGTAAACGCTGCCATGCAGGGCGAGAATGATGTCCCGCCGGCGTCACAGGTAGCGAAGTGACAAAAACGTCGCGAACTTATGCCACGCGGTTCACAATCTTATCAACTATCTCAGCCGGACCGTGGCCGAAAAATAAAAAAGTAAATCGCCTGCTATACGACGTAACGGCGCTTTGCTGCTACGCGACCACCACCAGTCGCGAGCGGTCTGAGTATACCGCGACGACGCCCAACCCTGCGCGGATTCGAACCGGTAACCTTATGGTTGCAAACCAGGCATCGATCGACATCGTCGCCGAAAAGACAAGGGGTTTGCCTTGCAACCCGGAGGTCGCGGGTTTGAGCATGCGTAGGGGATTGGAAGACCCTCGCGGTATGCTTATTCCTAATACGGCTGGTGGTTAGGTGGCAGCGAAGTATTGGTACGGCGTACCGACGTACTACGTAGGTTTTTCCATATCAAGCGCTAGTATAGATACGCAGCAAGTTTTAACATAGTTGGTAGCAAAAGTGGAATCAGATGATCAATGTCTGACATTCTGGAAAGCCATCAAACATTTAAACACTAATGAGACAGCCACCACAAAAAGCAAAGGAATCGAAAGAAAATGATGTAAAGATGGTTGTAGTTTGAACTGAGGATGAAACACGTCAGCCTTACGAGATGATTAACATAAGTGCATTTGTGGGATAACAGAAGTAGACGAGGTGAGATAAGATAAAAGTCTGTAGTGACCGTAATAATAAAGCTATAATGACAGCTACACCAGGTCACTGACCTTTAACGACCATATCTAAGCTGGCAAGAATTAAATCATTCGGAACAAAGATGAGAAACTCGTAAATTATTGGAATGCAACACGAGCAGCAGAAGCAACCAAGATGCAAGACATGCGTTGCAGACAGCATCAAATCTGCAACTGTTAAAAGTGAAAATTAAATTGAGAACCAAAGGGCAGTGGTAATTAGTCGTCTTACGTTACCAGATGAGTAACACTTTGAAGTAAGGAAGAGGAAAGAAAAGAAAACCCAGTGTGCTTAAACGTATAAAAAACTTGGGCGATAGATCTGATAGACAAGAGATGAAACGCGGGTGCTACTGAGCCAGCGACTGCAACATATCAGGCAGAGGTCTTAGCAGTCGCGTGAACTATCTACACTAACGATTGGATAAGTTACTTCCTCAACATGTCAAGAAATGTTGCAGAGTATATAGTAACTAACAAAAGTCACGGCATGCAAGACCCAGATTTGACAACCCAGCATGGAAGAAATATTATCGTAAGCCAAGGAAAAGATATGGCCTCTTAATGGAACTACATAATTGGGATAAACCAGTGAAATCTAACGGTTTACAAATGTTCCTAAATTTATCCAGATGCGCCTTCTTGAAAATTAAAATGGCAGAGGATTGGGATAAATTAAAGTTTTAGATAGCGCTGTCAGGTGACCGGAGGGACCCAAACATCTCGCTGTGGGTAAAGCACCTGTGTATTTACTGTCGATGTAAATCTGCATCTAAGTAAAATTGAAAACCGCTAACAAAAAGTGCTAGATCCACTGAGTTCATAGGTATCGCTTGTGTCATGCACGTAAGTTAATAGCTTTTGCTGGAGCGGATCAAGGGCTTATATCCTTTACGAGGCTAAAGAGCGACCATCGACTCCTCGAAAACAATCGACA
Source organism: Dicrocoelium dendriticum (assembly GCA_944474145.2). Lineage (NCBI taxonomy): Eukaryota > Metazoa > Platyhelminthes > Trematoda > Plagiorchiida > Dicrocoeliidae > Dicrocoelium > Dicrocoelium dendriticum. The sequence goes on along the minus strand of OX104068.1, from coordinate 14,996,352 downwards.
AAAAAGCTTATTTTAGGTATACAGCCATATATACGGCCGTGACAGCGTCACCAATTTAACCTCAACTGCATCCATGGTCTTGATAAAACTTAGACATTATAATTAGACCATGAAGATTATACAACTATAAAAACAAAATCCAGTAAGAGGAGTATGCGTAAATTAACTCAAGCAAATTCTGGGTTGCGCACAATGCAAAAGGCACGGAAAACGGAAGGAAGTGTTTACTGCCAACCTTAATTCCCCCCCACGAGGAGAGATGCCAATAAGGGTGACTCCCTAATACAACCATCCAAGGACATTCGAGTGCAGTTGACCTAGACAACAACAAATAAGCTTTTGACCAATTGCTTTGTCTAATACAACACGAATAGCATGGTCCTTTTCTCAATTGGCTTCAAAGCGTCTTTTCTTACATTATTAAATATAGTGCCAACTGCAATTTTTGGTTTGACTAAAATTGCGGCCGCAGCCCAAATATAAATGTTGTAACTGTAACGAAGTTCCTGGAGTGGGGTATCGGCGGGAGCTAGAAAACAGGCACGGAACGAATCAACGGCGGTAGAAAGCAGCACGGAGTCAATCACAGCGGACACACGACGCGAGAAGCACACGCAGCCAGCGGGCACTCACAGAATCGCAATACGCAACCGTGACACGAGCAAAAACGAGCAGACACGGGGCAAGCACGTTTATCCACAACAGGAAAAGCAGAGGTGTACAGGACCTTGAGAAGACAATCAAAACAAACAGGGAATGTCAGAGTTTTGGGTCGGTAAAGTGGCTTCGCACGTTTTCATATATCTGTGGTTTCTCGAGAATCTGCAAATGAAAGGGAAAAGAAAGAGATCATTTAAGTAGTCTTTAAAACGACCCATGGCGGTTTCGATTTCGTTACACCACTCCCCTTCCGGCGAAGACACTGTCCTCAGTGTCTCAGTGCCCTGAATACTCGCCGAGCCGCCTTCGGGGTATCTCCACAGTGTGTTCCACGATCGGGAGGCATCCGGGTGGAACGACTTCCTCCTTCGGAGTAGAGGCTGAAGATCCCGCTGGTTTCAGCTGATTGTAATGCACGGTCAGAACGTCGGAATTTGGTTGCGCGACATCTCGGACGACATACACCGTGGGTGAACGGACGAACACAATCTCGTATGGCCCTTGCCACTGTCGGTGAAACTTCGCTGCTGCGCCAGGCGGAGGTCTTGGTCGGTGTAACCATACGCGATCTCCAATGTGATATTCAGGGCCCCTACTGTGCCGATCATAACATACTTTCTGACGATGCTGTGCTATCCTTGCGTGTTCTCCCGCAAACAGAAAGGCTGATCGAAGACGTTCGCCAAGCTGTCGTACGTAGTCTAAGAGAGAACAAGCCTCGATTGGGGGAATAGAGGATATCAGCTCCAGAGGCAAACGAAGCTCATGATCAAACGTCAGAAAGGCTGGAGAATATCCCGTGGTTGCATGCACAGACGCTCGATACGCCATCATGCATTGTGGAATCGCTTCGTCCCATCGATCTGACTGGTGCTGCTCCAGGAAGCTCTGTATAATCACTTTTATGGTTCGGTTGGTGCGCTCTACTAATCCACTCCCTTGTGGATGATACGATGTGGTACGTGTCTTCTTCACCGAGAGCAGTCGACACACTTCCTGAAGCAGGTGACTCTGGAAGACGGCGCCTTTATCTGAATGCAGTGAGAGCGGTGCTCCATAGCGGGCAATCCACTCATTTAGGATAGCTGACGCAACCGTTGCCGCATCCGGAGTTTTGATAGGTATGGCCTCGCACCATTTCGTAAAAAATAATCTATAAGAACAAGGAGGTGGCGGTTCCCGTTCCTTGTGACTGGCAAAGGGCCCATTAGATCGGCTCCGATTCGCTGACCTGGGGACGTGCCCACTATCGGTTTCAACGGGGCCCGGGATTTGGGTGTCTTCGATTTGATAGCGGCGCAAATCTCGCAGGCGTTACATAGCTTCACGACTTCGGCGTGGATTCCTGGCCACCAGTACCGTTGCAATATGGCTGTCTCCGTCTTTAGTTGGCCAGCGTGACCTAACTGCTGATTGACTGTTTGTAGTACGCCCGGCACTCTCCACATAGAAGTAATCACTTGACAGATCGGTCCTCTTCTCTCCTACTTCTGCGACGCTGCCTGCTATGCTCGGAAGACTGAATGCTCTGTCACCATTACCTCTAGAGCCTCGTTAACTGTCGTATTTCATATCCGTAAACGTAAACTCTCAACTCTGTCCTCTCCTTATCGCGGCCTGTCTCTATTTCTTCTTCATCCGCATAGCGAGCTCTCAGAGCCCTGCCCTATTATCCTCTTTGACTGCTTCCTAACTAGCGAAATGTAGTTTCAGGCTCTGTATCACCATCACACAACTTCTCTCCCATTGCGAGCCTGCCTGACTTGCATACCTTATATTCATTTAGCCTCTTGCATCCCAACCCATCCGTCTCCGCTGACTCTTTATTTACCTTCCCACCTCAACTGTACTACTTACTCTAAGTGTGCCGACTAATCCAGTCTCGTCTGATCGGTCCCCTGCTCTCCGAATTCATGCAGACTGCTGTGACTTTACCGGCATTGAATGAGAAGTGCGAACGCTCTGTCCCCATTACCTCTCGAGCCCCATGGACTTTTCCACACCTTATAAGTAAACCTCTCCCTATCCGGACCGTCTCCTTATGACGTTCTCTACTTTCAAACCTTCTCTAATCGGACTGCTAACTATGTGCCCTGGAATAACCTAGTCTCATCTGACCGGTCTGCTTCTTTGACCCTTTCCAGACCAGCAACATTTAAACGGTCTAGACTCTGTAGACTCAAGCTATATCGCACTTACGTTTCATACTTCGCACGAGAGCGTCCTTGGCTCACCACACTTTAATAGTAAACCTTTTTCATCCTGACTATCGTCTCTTAATTGCTCTCATGAGTTACTCTTCGCACTGCCGTCCGCATTCTTCCGCTCATAGCTGATTCCTTAAATTTCCTTTTCTTCTTGGAACGTTGCTTTACCCATGTTGCTCCCGCATTCGGTCTCAACCTTGTTGTCCTTAGTTTCACCTAAGATGCCGCTCGCATTCGGTCTGCTGTCATCATCATCGGTTTACCTGTTACTCTCCAATAATCATATTAATCGCTTAACGTTGTCTACACGCTTTGTTATACCCTTCTTTCTACCTAGTAGTTGTAGTCTGAGGCACACCAGCGACGTGATGTACAGAACGCGCTTGCAAATCATGTATACTAAACAAAATTACATAAATTTTAATGTATCATAGGCACCGTTGCGCGCCACCAGTCTGTGTTTGTGCTTCTTGCTTCGTTGCTGCCTTTCTGTTTGGCTGCCTCTTGTCCGTTGCCCGTTTTCTCTCGAGATTTCCACAGATACATCCGCCAAAACAAGAAGGTTTATCCACTGGGAATGGTCGACCCACTTTCAATAGCCAGCTGGATTACATGCTTGTTCTTTACTCCGGGAGATGAAGAACCCACACATCGTTCCAAATGGAGCTCTTTCCGCCATTCTGGAGAAGCCACCACCACGGGGTCTAAACAAATGGGTTTAGCTCGCCTCGTACTCACAGTAGAACAATTTACTCACCTGGAATAATGTAGTTACATGGATCCACTGTTCCACAACCGGAGACTGACAATTCTGGCGTGATTACATTCACTGCCTCAAACATTCCGATTCTCCAGTCACCTGGAGCTTTTCTGATGTCATTTCACGGACAGCACTGCGCGCGCATAAGCGGCTTTTCCGATGATTTTTCTGGAGCTCTCACTTGGTTATGGAGACAATTACACTTACATTTGAAGGAAATACTTGTCCACTTCGCGGAGAATAGCATTTATTCCTGTTTTGGACATATTCAGACACAAGAAACAACTGCACTCACCGTCCCTATGACAAGTCCAGCATGGATAGCTGGACACGGGTTGCGAGCCGGACAATATAATAGAAAAAGCCGGCCTCTATTAACAATGTGGTTACTCACCCGCATCATTATCATTCGACTCAGCGACTCTTTTACATCATTGACTGGCTTCATCGACTATTGCCGGTTCAGTACTAAGCCATTTGGCCAACCAACGAAAAATTTTGGCTGTCAACCGACTGCGAATAATAGAGTGCAAAATCGGTCTATACGATGTATAGCCGACTAGCACTACAGTTCAACGGAATCTACGACAGTGTTCCAGGACGTGGTGGGTTTTCGCCTGGCAAGCGTTCTCCCTATAAAAAGCCACAAATGTCCGCTTGACAACACTGCAACGTGGCGGATGTGACTCGCCACAAAGTAAAGTCACTGCTATACCTTTCACACTGACGCAGTCCTCAGCCTCCAACATCGAACCTGTGCAACTGATTTTACTATGAAGAATGCTTTAGTGGAGTACCGATCATCCCGGCTTCGTAATGGTCATTGATTGCACTAAACCTTGTTCGGGCTCCTGTGCTCATGGATCACTACATGTCAAATTTACCCCCCACTTGTATCTTGACGCAACAGTTTTTGCGCGCCACGGCGCCATTATGATCCTTGGTCTGACTATTACCTGACAATATGCTCGCTCTTATGGACTACATCTTTTCGTTTATTCCTTTCATTGTAACGAAATGTTTTAATATTCCAAAGAAGCTATGCTTGTATGCATATTTGATCATGCCTTTTAGAGGTGTGTCTCGTTTTACAGAGAATATACTATTTATTTATTTATTTATTTATTTAGGCCGTCCATGAGGAACAGCGTCCCACCAATAATTCTTAATCGGCTCCAGTGGTCCCATAGTGAGCGTTCTTCTTCCTAACGGGATTGCATTTCCATACACGATGGTTTATACGATTCTTCCACTTGCCGCGTATAAATGTTAGATATATATGGGTCCTGGGCTTGATCATCTGACCACGTTGTATCAGTTGCCGAGTGCTGTAAGACTGCATTTAGTTCGTCCAGAGCGGGAATTCTCGAAAGGGCTTCTGCGTCGGCGTGCCGTGCTCCCAATCGGTACTCACAGGTAAAATCGTACTCTTGTAGGCGTTCTTGCCACAGCGCGACTTGTCCCTCCGGGTCACGAAAGTTTCGTAACCATCACCGAGATTGATGGTCAGTCCGCACAAGAAAAGGTTTTCCGATTAAATATGGTCGAAAATACTTCAAGAAATACACCAAAGCCAACATTTCACGTCTAGTTGTGCTATACTTACGCTCTCTTTTGTCCAGTCGGCGGCTAGCATAAAAGATCAAGCTTTCCACAATAGAAATTTTCTGCGACCAAACAGCGCCAATCGCCTTGTTACCGGCGTCGGTGTCTAAGACAAAAGGCCCTGCTCGTTCGGAAGTACCTTGGAGACCTAACAGCGGTGGAGACGTGAGGCATTCTTTCAGTCGTCCGAAAGCACTGGCACACTCGTCCGTCCAAACAAACTTCCGTCCCTTTTGCGTCAGGAGATGTAAAGGCGTCGAGATCGAGGCAAAATTGCACACAAATCTCCGGTAGTAAGATGCCAGTCTCAAAAATCTACGCAATTCATCAACTGATCTGGGTTGTGGCCACGACCTTATTCGTTCGCACTTGTCGGGGTCGGTTTGAATGCCATCTGACGTTATTACGAGTCACAAAAACTTAACATGCTCGCGGAGAAAACGGCACTTCCGTCCCTTCAACTTTAATCCAGCCTGCCGTAACCGCTACAAAACTGTACGAAGACGGGCGTTGTGCTCTTCGACCGATCTACCATGCACTAGCACATCATCCAAATATGTCAAACATTCCTTGGGTACGAGGCCCTCCAATACTGTCTGCATTAGGCGCTGGAAGGTGGCTGGGGCATTAGCCAACCCGAAGGGCATGGTCTCTTATTCATACAGTCCGGATGGTACAATGAATGCGGTTTTCTCCCTATCGGACGGACGAACCTCCACTTGCCAATACCCGGCGGCCAAATCGAGTAGTAAACAATCGTGCACAATGATGAGCACCAAATATGGCGGCCATGAGAGGGAGAGGGAAGGGGTCTCAGCGAGTGACCTCGTTTAGCTTTTGGTAATCTACACAAATTCGTAGGGAACCATCCTTCTTCTTTGCGAGTACGATTGGAGACGACCAAGGTGGTGTCGATGGGCGAATAACGCGTATATCAAGCATCTCTTGGATTATGCGATCTAGCTGGGCTTCGTAATGAAGGGCACCCTTCGCGGTACCAAGCTGTAGCAAACTTCCACGCTTAGCCAAAAATCCATCCCTAGGATGGCGTCCCAACTTAGGTTTCGAAAAACCAGCAACTCGTGTATTGCGGTGACATGTTCCAGTTGAACTTAAGCCAGCACTGCGAATTGGACGGCTAAATCAGCCCCGTTGGCTGTTAACACTCGTGGCCTTTTCTGGGTGGTGGCGTAGCGACTCCCAAAGCGGTCGGCAATCTCTAGACGCAACTGGGAACATGATGCACCTGTGTCAAGCAAGAATTGGATATCAAAATTATTGAGGCTGCCAATGGTGGTTAAAAGTCGAAACGAAGCATTACGAACAAATGTGGATACAAAAAGCCGGATGGATTAAGACATTACCTACCTTGGGAACGTCGCAGCTTGATAGGTGGGTTATGTCCGCAAAGTTGCGCACGATTGCCAAAGCGGCGGCAGAACCAACATCCTCGGCTGGACGGATTGGCGTCGAGGTTAGATGCTCTGCTGTCGGTAATGGACACGTTTTTCAGTGCCGAACACCAAGTGGCCTGTCCATAATCGTCGCGATTATCCATCAAATCCAGGGACTCGTGAAACTGTGCCTTGTTCATGGCATCCGTGAAACTGCAGGGCAGCATCCCGGCCAGTTGGTGACGTAGGGACTTGCCGTGCAACCCGGTGCAAAACCGCTCTGCCAGCCACTTGTCCCGTTCGGCGTTGGAGGGATCGGGAAAGGCTCTCAAGGAGAGCCCCTGAAGAGTGCGTGCGAACGCTTCGACCGATTCTCCTGGCCGTTGTGTACGAGCGGCAAACTTTTGTCTATACAGAACTGCGGCTTCCTGTTTCCGGAACAGCCCACGTAGCGATTCCCATATTTCTGACGCTGGCGCCGTGGAAGGAATTCTAGATGGGCGGAAGAGACGCGTGGCTTCCTCACTCAAAAAACTGAGAACGTAAGGGCCTACGTGATTTTTAGGAACACTGTAAAGGTATAAGATACGTGAAACTCCCAACTGTCGAAATCCTCACGCGGCCGAAAACTGGGGATTGCCTCGACACTGGTCGAAACTCCCAACAGTCCTGAGCAAAAACACGAAGTTGCGATTTCATTATCTATGGGCTGACTTTTTCCTTCTCTATTGCATTCCCACCTCTGTCATCAAGTGTAACGAAGTTCCTGGATTGGGGTATCGGCGGGAGCTAGAAAACAGGCACGGAACGAATCAACGGCGGTAGAAAGCAGCACGGAGTCA
>OX104068.1:14937928-14988384 GCA_944474145.2 Dicrocoelium dendriticum | reverse complement strand
GGTAGCAAAAGTGGAATCAGATGATCAATGTCTGACATTCTGGAAAGCCATCAAACATTTAAACACTAATGAGACAGCCACCACAAAAAGCAAAGGAATCGAAAGAAAATGATGTAAAGATGGTTGTAGTTTGAACTGAGGATTGAAACACGTCAGCCTTACGAGATGACTCACAAAAGTGCATTTGTGGGATAACAGAAGTAGACGAGGTGAGATAAGATAAAAGTCTGTAGTGACAGTAATAATAAAGCTATAATGACAGCTACACCAGGTCACTGACCTTTAACGACCATATCTAAGCTGGCAAGAATCAAATCATTCGGAACAAAGATGAGAAACTCGTAAATTATTGGAATGCAACACGAGCAGCAGAAGCAACCAAGATGCAAGACATGCGTTGCAGACAGCATCAAATCTGCAACTGTTAAAAGTGAAAATTAAATTGAGAACCAAAGGGCAGTGGTAATTAGTCGTCTTACGTTACCAGATGAGTAACACTTTGAAGTAAGGAAGAGGAAAGAAAAGAAAACCCAGTGTGCTTAAACGTATAAGAAACTTGAGCGATAGATCTGATAGACAAGAGATGAAACGCGGGTGCTACTAAGCCAGCGACTGCAACATATCAGGCAAGGTCTTAGCAGTCGCGTGAACTATCTACACTAACGATTGAATAAGTTACCTCCTCAATATGTCAAGAGATGTTGCAGAATATCTAGTAACTAACAAAAGTAACGGCATGCATGACCCAGATTTGACAACCCAGCATGGAAGAAATAATATCGTAGGCCAAGGAAAAGATATGGCCTCTTAATGGAACTACATAATTGGGATAAACCAGTGAAATCTAACGGTTTACAAATGTTCCTAAATTTATCCAGATGCGCCTTCCTGAAAATTAAAATTGCAGAGGATTGGGATAAATTAAAGTTTTAGATAGCGCTGTCAGGTGACCGGAGGGACCCAAACATCCCGCTGTGGGTAAAGCACCTGTGTATTTACTGTCGATGTAAATCTGCATCTAAGTAAAATTGAATAAACCGCTAACAAAAAGTGCTAGATCCATTGAGTTCATAGGTATATATCGTACCACGCACGTACGTTAATAGCTTTTGCTGGAGTGGATCAAGGGGCTTATATCCTTTACGAGGCTAAAGAGCGACCATAGACTGCTCGAAAACAATCGACAAAAAGGCTTATTTTAGGTATACAGCCATATATACGGCCGTGACATCGTCACCAGTTTAAGCTCAACTGCGTCCATGGTCTTGATAAAACTTAGACATTATAATTAACCATGAAGATTATACAACTATAAAAACAAAATTCAGTGAGAGAAGTATGCGTAAATTAACTAAAGCAACTTCTGAGTTGCGCACAATGCAAAAAGCACGGAAAACGGAAGGAAGTGTTTACTGCCAACCTTAATTCCCCCCCACGAGGACAGATGCCAATAAGGGTGACTCCCTAGTACAACCATCCAAGGACATTCGAGTGCAGTTGACCTAGACAACAACAAATAAGCTTTTGACCAATTGCTTTGTCTAATACAACATGAATCGCATGGTCCTTTTCTCATTTGACTTTAAAGCGTCTTTTCTTACATTATTAAATATAGTGCCACCTGCAATTTTTGGTTTGACTAAAAATGCGGCCGAAGCCCAAATTTGAATGGTGCAACTGTAACGAAGTTCCTGGAGTGGGGTATCGGCGGGAGCTAGAAAACAGGCACGGAACGAATCAACGGCGGTAGAAAGCAGCACGGAGTCAATCACAGCGGACACACGACGCGAGAAGCACACGCAGCCAGCGGGCACTCACAGAATCGCAATGCGCAACCGTGACACGAGCAAAAACGAGCAGACACGGGGCAAGCACTTTTATCCACAACCGGAAAAGCAGAGGTGTACAGGACCTTGAGAAGACAATCAAAACAAACAGGGAATGTCAGAGATTTGGGTCGGCAAAGTGGCTTCGCACGTTTTCATATATCTGTGGTTTTTCGAGAATCTGCAAATGAAAGGGAAAAGAAAGAGATCATCTAAGTAGTCTTTAAAAATACCCATGGCAGTTTCGATTTCGTTACTCCACTCCATCTTCCGGCGAAGACACTGTCCTCAGTGCCTCAGTGTCCTGAATACTCGCCGAGCCGCCTTCGGGGTTATCTCCACAGTGTGTTCCACGATCGGGAGGCATCCGAGTGGAACGACTTCCTCCTTCGGAGTACAGGCTAAAGGTCCCGCTGGTTTCAGTTGATTGTAATGCACGGTCAGAACGTCAGAATTTGGTTGCGCGACATCTTGGACGACATACGCTGTGGGTGAACGGACGAACACAATCTCGTATGGCCCTTGCCACTGTCGGTGAAACTTCGCTGCAAAGAGAAGCGGAGGTTTCGGTCGGTGTAACCATACGCCAGCTCCAATGTGATATTCAGGGCCCCTACTGTGCCGATCATAACATACTTTCTGACGGTGCTGTGCTATCCTTGCGTGTTCTCCCGCGAACAGAAAGGCTGATCGAAGAAGTTCGCCAAGCTGTCGTATGTAGTCGAAGAGAGAACAAGCCTCGATTGTGGGAATAGAGGATATCAGCTTCAGAGGAAAACGAAGCTCATGATCAAACGTCATAAAGGCTGGAGAATATCCCGTGGTTGCATGCACAGACGCTCGATACGCCATCATGCATTGTGGAATCGCTTCGTCCCATCGATCTGACTGGTGCTGCTCCAGGAAGCTCTGTATAATCACTTTTATGGTTCGGTTGGTGCGCTCTACTAATCCATTCCCTTGTGGATGATACGATGTGGTACGTGTCTTCTTCACCGAGAGCAGTCGACACACGTCCTGAAGCAGGTGACTCTGGAAGACGGCGCCTTTATCTGAATGCAGTGACAGCGGTGCTCCATAGCGGACAAGCCACTCATTTAGGACAGCTGACGCAACCGTTGCCGCATCCGGAAGTTTTGATAGGGTATGGCCTCGCACCATTTCGTAAAAAATAATCTATAAGAACAAGGAGGTGGCGGTTCCCGTTCCTTGTGACTGGCAAAGGGCCCATTAGATCGGCTCCGATTCGCTGACCTGGGGACGTGCCCGCTATCGGTTTCAGCGGGGGGGCGGGATTTGGGTGTCTTCGATTTGATAGCGGCGCAAATCTCGCAGGCGTTACATAGCTTCACGACTTCGGCGTGGATTCCTGGCCACCAGTACCGTTGCAAATATGGCTGCCTCCGTCTTGAGTTGGCCAGCGTGCCCTAACTGCTGATTGACTGCTTGTCGGAGGCCCGGCACTCTCCACATAGAATTAATCACTTGGCAGATCGGTCCTCTTCTCTCCTACTTCTGCGACGCTGCCTGTTATGCTCGGAAGACTGAATGCTCTGTCACCATTACCTCTAGAGCCTCGTTAACTGTCGTATTTCATATCCGTAAACGTAAACTCTCAACTCTGTCCTCTCCTTATCGCGGCCTGTCTCTATTTCTTCTTCATCCGCATAGCGAGCTCTCAGAGCCCTGCCCTATTATCCTCTTTGACTGCTTCCTAACTAGCGAAATGTAGTTTCGGGCTCTGTATCACCATCACACAACTTCTCTCCCATTGCGAGCCTGCCTGACTTGCATACCTTATATTCATTTAGCCTCTTGCATCCCAACCCATCCGTCTCCGCTGACTCTTTATTTACCTTCCCACCTCAACTGTACTACTTACTCTAAGTGTGCCGACTAATCCAGTCTCGTCTGATCGGTCCCCTGCTCTCCGAATTCATGCAGACTGCTGTGACGTTACCGGCATTGAATGAGAAGTGCGAACGCTCTGTCCCCATTACCTCTCGAGCCCCATGGACTTTTCCACACCTTATAAGTAAACCTCTCCCTATCCGGACCGTCTCCTTATGACGTTCTCTACTTTCAAACCTTCTCTAATCGGACTGCTAACTATGTGCCCTGTAATAACCTAGTCTCATCTGACCGGTCTGCTTCTTTGACCCTTTCCAGACCAGCAACATTTAAACGGTCTAGACTCTGTAGACTCAAGCTATATCGCACTTACGTTTCATACTTCGCACGAGAGCGTCCTTGGCTCACCACACTTTAGTAGTAAACCTTTTTCATCCTGACTATCGTCTCTTAATTGCTCTCATGAGTTACTCTTCGCACTGCCGTCCGCATTCTTCCGCTCATAGCTGATTCCTTAAATTTCCTTTTCTTCTTGGAACGTTGCTTTACCCATGTTGCTCCCGCATTCGGTCTCAACCTTGTTGTCCTTAGTTTCACCTAAGATGCCGCTCGCATTCGGTCTGCTGTCATCATCATCGGTTTACCTGTTACTCTCCAATAATCATATTAATCGCTTAACGTTGTCTACACGCTTTGTTATACCCTTCTTTCTACCTAGTAGTTGTAGTCTGAGGCACACCAGCGACGTGATGTACAGAACGCGCTTGCAAATCATGTATACTAAACAAAATTACATAAATTTTAATGTATCATAGGCACCGTTGCGCGCCACCAGTCTGTGTTTGTGCTTCTTGCTTCGTTGCTGTCTTTCTGTTTGGCTGCCTCTTGTCCGTTGCCCGTTTTCTCTCGAGATTTCCACAGATACATCCGCCAAAACAAGAAGGTTTATCCACTGGGAATAGTCGACCCACTTTCAATAGCCAGCTGGATTACATGCTTGTTCTTTACTCCGGGAGATGAAGAACCCACACATCGTTCCAAATGGAGCTCTTTCCGCCATTCTGGAGAAGCTACCACCACGGGGTCTAAACAAATGGGTTTAGCTCGCCTCGTACTCACAGTAGAACAATTTACTCACCTGGAATAATGTAGTTACATGGATCCACTGTTCCACAACCGGAGACTGACAATTCTGGCGTGATTACATTCACTGCCTCAAACATTCCGATTCTCCAGTCACCTGGAGCTTTTCTGATGTCATTTCACGGACAGCACTGCGCGCGCATAAGCGGCTTTTCCGATGATTTTTCCTGGAGCTCTCACTTGGTTATGGAGACAATTACACTTACATTTGAAGGAAATACTTGTCCACTTCGCGGAGAATAGCATTTATTCCTGTTTTGGACATATTCAGACACAAGAAACAACTGCACTCACCGTCCCTATGACAAGTCCAGCATGGATAGCTGGACACGGGTTGCGAGCCGGACAATATAATAGAAAAAGCCGGCCTCTATTAACAATGTGGTTACTCACCCGCATCATTATCATTCGACTCAGCGACTCTTTTACATCATTGACTGGCTTCATCGACTATTGCCGGTTCAGTACTAAGCCATTTGGCCAACCAACGAAAAATTTTGGCTGTCAACCGACTGCGAATAATAGAGTGCAAAATCGGTCTATACGATGTATAGCCGACTAGCACTACAGTTCAACGGAATCTACGACAGTGTTCCAGGACGTGGTGGGTTTTCGCCTGGCAAGCGTTCTCCCTATAAAAAGCCACAAATGTCCGCTTAACAACACTGCAACGTGGCGGATGTGACTCGCCACAAAGTAAAGTCACTGCTATACCTTTCACACTGACGCAGTCCTCAGCCTCCAACATCGAACCTGTGCAACTGATTTTACTATGAAGAATGCTTTAGTGGAGTACCGATCATCCCGGCTTCGTAATGGTCATTGATTGCACTAAACCTTGTTCGGGCTCCTGTGCTCATGGATCACTACATGTCAAATTTACCCCCCACTTGTATCTTGACGCAACAGTTTTTGCGCGCCACGGCGCCATTATGATCCTTGGTCTGACTATTACCTGACAATATGCTCGCTCTTATGGACTACATCTTTTCGTTTATTCCTTTCATTGTAACGAAATGTTTTAATATTCCAAAGAAGCTATGCTTGTATGCATATTTGATCATGCCTTTTAGAGGTGTGTCTCGTTTTACAGAGAATATACTATTTATTTATTTATTTATTTATTTAGGCCGTCCATGAGGAACAGCGTCCCACCAATAATTCTTAATCGGCTCCAGTGGTCCCATAGTGAGCGTTCGTCTTTCGAACGGGATTGCATTTCCATACCCGATGGTTTAGACGACTCTTCCACTTGTCGCATACAAATGTTAGATATATACGGGTCCTGGGCTTGATCATCTGACCACGTTTTATCAGGTTCCGAGTGGTGTAAGACTGCGTTTATTTCGTCCAGAGCGGGAATTCTCGAAAGGGCGTCTGCGTTGGCGTGCCGTGCTCCCGGTCGGTACTCACAGGTAAAATCGTACTCTTGTAGGCGTTCTTGTCACTGCGCGACTTGTCCCTCCGGGTCACGAAAGTTTCGTAACCATCACCGAGATTGATGGTCAGTCCGCACAAGAAAAGGTTTTCCGATTAAATATGGTCGAAAATACTTCAAGAAATACACCAAAGCCAACATTTCACGTCTAGTTGTGCTATACTTACGCTCTCTTTTGTCCAGTCGGCGGCTAGCATAAAAGATCAAGCTTTCCACAATAGAAATTTTCTGCGACCAAACAGCGCCAATCGCCTTGTTACCGGCGTCGGTGTTTAGGACAAAAGGCCCTGCTCGTTCGGAAGTACCTTGGAGACCTATCAGCGGTGGAGACGTGAGGCATTCTTTCAGTCGTCCGAAAGCACTGGCACACTCGTCCGTCCAAACAAACTTCCGTCCCTTTTGCGTCAGGCGATGTAAAGGCGTCGAGATCGAGGCAAAATTGCACACAAATCTCCGGTAGTAAGATGCCAGTCTCAAAAATCTACGCAATTCATCAACTGATCTGGGTTGTGGCCACGACCTTATTCGCTCGCACTTGTCGGGGTCGGTTTGAATGCCATCTGACTTTATTACGTATCCCAAAAACTTAACATGCTCGCTGAGAAAACGGCACTTCCGTCCCTTCAACTTTAATCCAGCCTGCCGTAACCGCTACAAAACTGTACGAAGACGGGCGTTGTGCTCTTCGACCGATCTACCATGCACTATCACATCATCCAAATATGTCAAACATTCCTTGGGTACGAGGCCCTCCAATACTTTCGGCATTAGGCGCTGGAAGGTGGCTGGGGCATTAGCCAACCCGAAGGGCATGGTCTCGAATTCATACAGCCCGGATGGTACAATGAACGCGCTTTTCTCCCTATCGGACGGACGAACCACCACTTTCCAATACCCGGCGGCCAAATCGAGAGTAGTAAACAATCGTGCACCATGAAGAGCATCAAATGTGGCGGCCATGAGAGGGAGAGGGAAGGGGGCTTAGCGAGTGACCTCGTTTAGCTTTCGTTAATCTACACAAATTGGTGGGGAACCATCCTTCTTCTTCGCGAGTACGATTGGAGACGACCAAGGTGGTGTCGATGGGCGAATTACGCGCATATCAAGCATCTCTTGGATTATGCGATCTAGCTGGGCTTCGTAATGCAGGGCACCCTTCGCGGTACCAAGCTGCAGCAAACTTCCATGCTTAGCCAAAAATCCATCCCTAGGATGGCGTCCCAACTTAGGTTTCGAAAAACCAGCAACTCGTGTATTGCGGTGACATGTTCCAGTTGAACTTGAGCCAGCACTGCGAATTCGACGGGTAACTCAGCCTCGTTGGCTGTTAACACTCGTGGCCTTTTCTGGGTGGTAGCGTAGCGACTCCCAAAGCGGTCGGCAATCTCTAGACGCAACTGGGAACATGATGCACCTGTGTCAAGCAAGAATTGGATATCAAAATTATTGAGGCTGCCAATGGTGGTTAAAAGTCGAAACGAAGCATTACGAACAAATGTGGATACAAAAAGCCGGATGGATTAAGACATTACCTACCTTGGGAACGTCGCAGCTTGATAGGTGGGTTATGTCCGCAAAGTTGCGCACGATTGCCAAAGCGGCGGCAGAACCAACATCCTCGGCTGGACGGATTGGCGTCGAGGTTAGATGCTCTGCTGTCGGTAAAGGACACGTTTTTCAGTGCCGAACACCAAGTGGCCTGTCCATAATCGTCGCGATTATCCATCAAATCCAGGGACTCGTGAAACTGTGCCTTGTTCATGGCATCCGTGAAACTGCAGGGCAGCATCCCGGCCAGTTGGTGACGTAGGGACTTGCCGCGCAACCCGGTGCAAAACCGCTCTGCCAGCCACTTGTCCCGTTCGGCGTTGGAGGGATCGGGAAAAGAGAGCCCCTGAAGAGTGCGTGCGAACGCTTCGACCGATTCTCCTGGCCGTTGTGTACGAGCGGCAAACTTTTGTCTATACAGAACTGCGGCTTCCTGTTTCCGGAACAGCCCACGTAGCGATTCCCATATTTCTGACGCTGGCGCCGTTGGAGGAATTCTAGATGGGCGGGAGAGACGCGTGGCTTCCTCACTCAAAAAACTGAGAACGTAAGGGCCTACGTGATTTTCAGGAACCCTGTAAAGGTATAAGATACGTGAAACTCCCAACTGTCGAAATCCTCACGCGGCCGAAAACTGGGGATTGCCTCGACACTGGTCGAAACTCCCAACAGTCCTGAGCAAAAACACGAAGTTGCGATTTCATTATCTATGGGCTGACTTTTTCCTTCTCTATTGCATTCCCACCTCTGTCATCAAGTGTAACGAAGTTCCTGGATTGGGGTATCGGCGGGAGCTAGCAAACAGGCACGGAACGAATCAACGGCGGTAGAAAGCAGCACGGAGTCAATCACAGCGGACACACGACGAGAGAAGCACACGCAGCCAGCGGGCACTCACAGAATCGCAATACGCAACCGTGACACGAGCAAACACGAGCAGACACGGGGCAAGCACTTTTATCCACAACAGGAAAAGCAGGGGTGTACAGGACCTTGATTAGACAATCAAAACAAACAGGGAATGTCAGAGTCTTGGGTCGGTAAAGTGGCTTCGCACGTTTTCATATATCTGTGGTTTCTCGAGAATCTGCAAATGAAAGGGAAAAGAAAGAGATCATCTAAGTAGTCTTTAAGACGACCCGCGGCGGTTTCGATTTCTTTACATAAAAATGCATCTTCTGATGGCACTGGGATGAAGGAAAGTCCTTACGTTTTTCTTCCCTGGGGAATCATTTAGCAAGGAAATTAATAAGTGCCTAAAGTCGCTTTGGTGTTCAAACAGACATCCGAACCACATCCCGGTCACCCAATCACTGCCCAGGTTTAGCGCATTGGCTGATCTCACAATGTCGGCCATGTGGAGAAAAAGAGACTTAGTAAGAGGATAGAAAAGGAAGAAAATATATTTACCTGTAGGACAAGGTCAAAGCAAAGCAAATGGATTCAAAGGTGGATGTTGTCAGCAGAAGGGAAGGGTTTTATGTTGCCATCAAATAGCGTCTCACTGGCGCTCGAAACACATAACCGTAAGTTAACCCACCACCTTTTCTGTAAGCGAGTCCTAGCGCTCTATAACTCTATGCTATAACCGGGTTACTGCTCTGATCCAGTCGGAATGCTGATGTGTAGCATCATAGTTTGAACTCGAAGTGAGAGCAGCCCAGACGGGCTGAATAGCCAACTCATGTCCTTTCCAAATTTCCTACCTAACACGCGGTAAGTGAGGAGCAACTCACCTTGAAGCAATCACTACCACAATGTATACCTACCAAAGCTAAACGGGCCATTTTAGAACAATTGCTCGCTAGCTCCAAACAACTTGGTGCTTACTAGAAAGCTCCTTCGAGTTCCATTATATCCCAAACGTGGCACAGCGTGCAATTGTGGAACAAAGGAAAGCCGAGGAGAGATCCAAAAATATGAATTCAAGTACGATCCCAAAAGAATAAAATATTAGCCACAAAAGGCAGAAGCACATAACTGCAGCGTTTTTCAGCTGTCACCTGACTGTAACGCCAAGGAATAAATAAATAAAAGAAAAAACTTATTCCCGGCTATGCAAGGCACTCCAATGAAGACATACTCATAGCAATGGAACGACAACTGCGCAAGCGTTGTGCAATAGTATAATAGGATTTTCATACATATTCAGCTTTAACTATAGGTATGTAGGTAGCTGTGTTGCTTATGTTTGTAAATGTGGCACTGTGCTTTTGAATGAGTTCCTTCGCATCACAGGTGTCCGCAGAATGTTTTGACGTCTGTGAATTTGATAAGCTTGGGCAGTGACCATATTTAGAGTTAAGGCACATCCGTCGCTTTACAGTGCTCTTAAGAAGAGATTTGTGGCCTTTTATAGAAAGGAGGCTTCTCTGACAAAAACCCACCAAGTTCTGGCACACTGCCGACCTACTATTCACTGGAACGGGTTATACTCCAACCACCTACCTGTCTCTACAGGAGGTTGTTCGGATAGCCGGTCTATTTAGTTAGAGTCCATTAGTAGTTTGACCCGACTTACATTGTTTTTTTAATGGGGAAGTGGCTAAATTACGAAGAACGGAACACCGCCTGAATAATCGAGAGTAGACCCGAGGTAGGCGAGTGCCTGGTCTTATCCAGGTCATGCTGAATGGCCTCAAAACCTGCGGTGACATCCACTGCCTTCCATACCTGTAGTCATCGGCAATTATTAGCCAAGATGACCCAAGCTTTACGCAGACGGAGAACAGCATCCGTCCCAACTCGGAGGCGTGTGAGCCACCGCTAAGAAGCTCTTGCCCTAAGGGTAGCCTGCGACACACGCGTTCAACCTGTTCGCTTTCTTGAATGTATGCGGCTCCCCAATGAATTAGACGGTCAGGTTAACACTAACAGTTCATGTTTTGTGATAGTCTCTACGGGCGTACCATGTCAAATGCTTTCAAGTTGTTGACGAAAAGCACCTCCACTGTGCGGCCTTTGTTCACTGTCACAGCTAAAGGTTCGCGCAAACATAAAATCCAGTAGACACGAACCACCCTTTTGAATCCGTCTGGTGCAATAATGTGTTGATTAACTTGATTCAGGTGACTCACCAACGAAGCACTTACCAGCCTTTGCTGCAGTTTGCTTGCGACGCTAGTCAGACTGACCGGCCTAAGTTTAATCGACAGACTCTTTCGCCATTTTTGCAGATATGACAAATGACCTCTTCCTTCCATTCCGCTGGTTCTATACAGCGGTCCACACGGCGGTCCATCGGTCCACGTAGTTTTGCTACCAACTCATGCAGAAGCTTTGGGTGAATTACATGAGGCCGTGCCGCTTTAGGCCTGTTCCATTCTTGTAGCAGTCTGAGGACGCCTTTCCAACGCAATTGATACAGCTATATAAAACTTCTTGAGGAAGTAAGGCAAGTGTAACGCTGGTTAGCATGGCCTCACCTACAAAAACACCTGGATATTGCTCATCATGTAGACTCGCATCGTCAGAATATGCATACACCAAAGTTACGTCTGTCCTTGTCAATTTAAATGCGCTGAATTACAGCGTTTCAGCAAGCAAAACCCTTCAGGTTTTTTTGGAGCCCTATGGGCCAATGAGGTATTGTACACATATCCCGCTGTTTGTCGAATATCTCATGAGAAGCCGCAGGATTAATGCGGCTGCCGCTCAGAAATTACTTTACGGTGAGCTTGAAATGCTTATCCGTATTCAACCCAAAAGCTCACATTTCAACGTTTGCAAACTGCAAGCTGCTCTCCGTAAGGCACCAGCGTACCTAGTTCTACAAGTTAGGAACACAACTACTGCAGCGATAGTCAGTCAAACGCCACCCTGGAGTGTTTACTTAGGACAGTTTGGGTTGTTCCAATCAAATCGCAAGGCATTGAAAAGTAGTAACCAGTACGTCGACTTGGGATAATGGTCGTTCCGACAAACTGACCACACTTTCTCCAACCAATACTTAATACGTATTACTTACGGATTCCACAAAACGCTATGTCGATTCATAGCTGCCGTAACCGGGAAGTCCTGACGCCGGGAGGCCAACCGCTTTCATCGACATGGCAGGTGCTTGCATGGCAGTGGAGGATGGGTCGGGATATACCGCATTTAGCTAACAATTCGTGAAGGTCGGACAACGTTCTCCATGGCGCAGTTGCACAAGCTGCGGGCTAGTTGGCAAGAGCCACTAGCAGCCATGGGTTCGATCCTCCGCAGAGGACCGAAGGATGCGCACCACTGATGAGCCCCAATAGGGCCAAATGGCCGTCTGGTGTTTTTCCGGATAGCTAGTTGACTTATCTGAATTGTCGACTGATTACGACGAACAAAAATACTCAATACGCATGTTTGCTCCCCTGACAACTACGTGGTGCAGGCCTGGAAACCATGGCTGAGACACTTATCTCTATTTTACAGAGAATATACTATTTGTTTATTTATTTATTTATTTATCTTATTGCACCAAAACCAACCTCAACGTTCGGCTTATAATATGGCTTTGGACTGCGTCAACTACCATACGAGCAAACGCTGGATTGTTTAGGAACGTTTCGCGAACGAAATCGTCAAATAAGGGGCGACTGTAAAATAGCATACTTGCTTTTACAAGCTCCAAATCATGTGTGCCGCTCGTTACCGCATCTTTGTTCTAACTCCAGGCTTAAAAGTTACCCTTTGAAATTAGCGTACGTTCCAACTATCTGGACAGCCAAAGCAATTTGCTATCCTTTTGTGCCTTGATCACAAAACGCTCTTCACAATTCCATCATTTCTGCGTTCCTGCTAGCGAACTCTAATATCATATGGATGACGAAATCCGTCATTTACACATTGTTATTGTCACCCTTCATTCTACACTCAGAAGATAACGGAATAAGGTATTTGCCTATCGAAGCTATGGAAACACCCGAAGTGCGTGGCTACTTCATCACACATGATACCATTATTTCACAATAGACAAACTAAACTTACCATGGCCCATCCGACAACCCAACAGGGCTATTTAAGTAATGTTTCCTGGTCCTGCAAAAGCAGTGCTCATGGTACAACAGCACAGGTTACCTCAATTGTCCTTTACATTTTTTTAATTCCAAGCGGCTCGGTAAGTCACCTACGTGACATCCAAAATCCAGTGTACTAATCCTTTCCCGTTCGTTTCCTGCATCCACTTGGGTGTCAGTAACCCACTCACTGACTCATCGATTAACTTGGTTAAAAATACGGGATCGATGATAGGTACAAGTTACAGTTCAAGTTCAAGTGGGCCTGGAACGATAGGATGAATCCCGTAAGTGTTCCTTTTTGAGCGGCCATCGATCCAGGAGTTGATAGGGGTGCTCCGACTTCTTGATGGGTCTAAAAAACACCCGAAAAAACACCCTGGTTCACCAATTTAATGCCCACGTTCCCTACATTAGCTGTCCCAGTTATGTCAGTTAAGTGAAGTAAGTAAGGTAGGAAGAAACCTCGACGGTAAGAGAGTAAGGGAAATCAGTTAAATGAAGAGAATAATACCTACGGCGAGGAAAAGTAAAGAAAATAGAATCGAAGTATGAAGATGGGAATTAGTCCAGAAAAAGGAAAGGTTTAGTGTTGCCACCCAAGTGCGTCTAGTTGACGCTCAAAACCCTTAACCGTAGCTTTCTTGACAACATGTTCTGGAAGCACGTTTCAGCGCTCGATGACTCGGCGTGCTAGCCGTGTCTCCACTCTAACTAGATCGGACCGCGGTTTGTCCAGCTTCACACAATGCCCGCGAAGACCAGATAATCTAGCAGGACTAAATAGCATGGACAAATCAGGGCCAACCTTCCCAGACAAAAAACGGTAGGTTAGGATTAGGTCCCCTCTAATCCTTCGATAGTGCATTGACTGCATCCCCAAACTAAGTAGGCGTTCAGGGTACGTTTGGCCTCGTAATCCCTTGGCCAACCTAGTATTGAAAGGCAACACCCTTTCGAGTGCCATTTTGTCCCGGACAAGGCATAGTGAACAGGCCTGGACGCAATATTCTAGGTGGGGTCGCACAACCGCTGAGAAAAGCTTCACAAACATATAAGTGGTCAGGGTCACAAAAGAACGACGGATAACCCATATCCGGAACCCTCTACTAGCCGCCTTCCAGTTGTCGCCATGGTGTAGTGTGGAACGGCGGAAGATACTTAGATCAACCTAGTGAGTCGCGTGAGGAAGTTCACTCCCAGCCAGCACCTAACTTGTGGAGGAAGCAGACGCTCCGATACGCTGCACTGAACACTTTGCCCGGTTTATGGGCAGCAACCACAAGACAGACCATTCCCAGAGTCTATTCAGAGCACGTTGAAGAGCCACAGGACCTCCAGGGATATCAACAATATTCCAGAGCTTTAGGTCATCAGCAAATAAGAGCGATGGTACCTCAAGCTCCTCCGGCAAGTCATTCACGTATACTGAGAAAAGTAGCGGACCTAGGACAGAGCTTTGCGAAACGCCGCTAAGTACAGCTTGTCAAAACGAAAGACTGCTTCTCACATGAATATACTGTTCCCGTCCATCCAGAAAAACTGACACCCACTGGAGTGCGCGACCAGCTATTCCATAAGACCTCAACTTCAGTGAGAGGCGCGAATGGGGGACAGTGTCAAAGGCCTTGGCGAAGTCAATGAACACCACATCCACCGCATGTCCACTATCTACGGCTTCAGCCCAGCACTCATGCGCTTAGTATACAGTTTTGCTTTCCTGTTGCCTAAGTAGTATCGCTTTGCAATATTTCGACTGCCCATCAGTCACCGAGCGTTAGTTCCGCTGTTGCTGAACTGTAACATGGATGGCAAAGGTTAATCTTGGTATTATTTATTGTGTGCACCTTACTCCGCATGGTCCGTTTTCAACCGAAGCGCCGTTCAGGCCAATATTACTAGTTCGGATTATTAGGAACAAAAATTCCGAGACTACTATAAGCTTTTAGCGCACCCATAGCAAACGTCGTGAAAAGCAATCTAGCATAGTATTGAGAAAATACCTCAGTCCAGCGGTTCAACGGCATTTTGCTGCGTTGCGTCTAGGCAAAACATATCCCCGACGGATTACCTTAACGCACTGCCTGGCAGCTGAGGACTGCGTCGCCATGCTTTTACGGCGCGCCCAACATTTCTCGTTGCTCCAGGGAGAAGAGGAGAAATTTACTGAAGATATCAGTCTTGTGCAACTGTCCTTTCCTGGTTGTTTACAATTAAAATTTAGTGGTTAGCTGGTGTCGAAAGTTCCAAAGTAACCGTGGGGAAGCAAATGCCTCTTTGTTGACCACAAGCCTACTTTGACCCTGATTGGTAAGTAAAGTGACATGATCAAATGGCGCAACCTTGCTTTGCAACATTGGGATTTGTTGCACCGCGCTTAAAATTATAAGGTCACCCACGTCCATGGGCGAGCAAATGGAATCGCGGACGCTCTGTGTAGCTCACCGTTGAATCACATATCAGGTCGCGTATGTAAGTCGCGGAGCTTGTCCGTCTGCTCCAGAAGTTTGGCGGCGATCCGGTGTGAAATCTATATATTTGTCATGAAACTGCATGGACATGTCACTGACGTAAGGCAATCTCCTACTCCCTTAAGGATGGCCTGAAAGCGGTGAAGCGCGGCTAATAGCAAACTTTACCAAATGCACCGAGTTAAGCCTAGTGGGTCGGTGCGTATCCTAAGGACCTAAAGTGAGTATACGACCGCGGTGTCTTGTGCATGCCGTACAAACACTTCAGGAAAAGTACCAAGGTATTAAGGGCGCGAAGGCGTGTACGCGATCCTGGGTGATCTACTAGTGACAGAAATACCGTAGGTTTGATCCGACACTGCAACGTGTGTCAAAGCACTCAGCGAAACGCTCTTCCCGTTGCATGGATTCTTTGGAAAGGGCACAGTCGACTTTGGAAGCGTATACACGGAGACATCTGGCCCGTTAGATGTAAAAACGTTTCTCCACTAGCTTAATGCTTACACGAAATAAGTAGAATATTTTCTACTTCAAAACGCCACCTATGAAACAATCGTCTCCTGCATGCGGACGTGTTTCAGTACCTCCGGCACAATATTTAGGCTGAAAACAGAAAATGTGTCAGTACTTACTAGCCAACGTTTCAGGTTTCGCGAAAGCATTGGCATTCATCAAGTGTAAATAGCCGCTAAAACCAAACTTCAAACAGATTGGCCCAAAACCTGTCTATTTGGCCCAGGAATGGTTACGGAACCAAGCGTCTGCTCCTTTGCGCACAGAGTTGGACAAATTCCTTTTTGGTTACCGCACGACGCCAGATGATACCACTGGGAAGAGCCGAGGCGAGTAGCATTTAGTCAGAAGTTGAGGACAAGGTTGGAGCTTGCTACCGACATGAGGCTAGCTGGCACGGCTAAGCAAGCTAAAGTTGAAACATAGTACGACCAGGCGGCACCCGATCGAAAATGCTGAGTGTATGGACCAGTTGACCTCAAGTTGCTGAACGAAACAATCTCGCATCCTGGAGAGCAGCACATGGCAGCAAAAAGGAAGTGGTTTTACCTGATGGTAGGGTAGTTGCTCGGCCCAATGGGCACATCACTGAACAATGACGTTCAATTTCGCCGGATAGTGCGTACTCCAGCCAGCATACTAATTTGACACAGGCGCTGAACTCCCAACACCCAGGCAAACCGGCGGCTCAGCATTGTTGCCGGACAACGGCTAATCCATACCAAGTAGTAGGAGTGTTTCGAAACAAAGGGCGTAGGAACACTACGTCCTCAGGGACAAGGTGCAGAGCCCTACCTGTTCGTTGCCTGCTTCTGCTGGCGTGCGTCAAAAACCCGCCAACCCACTCATCGATTGGCTTAATTTAGTATTTAGGTTCGATGCTTTGTACAACCTGCAGGCATGCATAGAATGTTGCCTTCTGCTTGCCTAAAATGTTTCGCTACGCAATACCTCGGTAACGAGCTAGCCGCTGAGCGATATTTTTGCCATTGCTTAACTGTGACACTTCAGCACCCAGAACACTAAAGGAGCAGTACGTGCCAGCCTTGCCCCTCCAGGCTGGAAATGGCCTTGCCCCCTTTACTTTTCGCAAGTGGAACCTAGAGAGCAGACACTTCTGTTAGAGGAGCCTGAACCGTATGAGCGACCGACAATTCGCAGGGTAGTACGGGCGCTGTGCTATTCATCGCTTGCGAGTTTGTACGCCATATTTTGGATAGAATAAATGAGGTTCTGGTAAGGTAGGGAAATTGCGCTGTTGAAAGACAGAAGTAAGCTCCCTGACACCTAATGGACAACCGCGAGCAACGTTGCCAAGAAGTCTAGTGACTTAGCAAAAACAAGGTCCACATTAGACGGTAGTTGAGCGTCCATATTATTAGCAAGAGGTCCACATACTGATGCAAATGAAGTTATAGCGTCAACACAAATAGATATGCACTGAAAGCACCAAGAGCACAGTTACGAGGATACTCTCTACTATAGGTACCAGCAGGTTGAAGTCACCCAATATCAAACACCTGCTTGCCGCTTGGGGACGAAAACATGCAACTACTAGTTTGGATGCACTCTTAAGACGCGTTCACATCAGTAAAACTGTAAGTTGACCTAAGGAAGGGCTTAGCCCTACCCACAGAACTTCGATTTTCTTGCCTACCGTCAGAAACTCTTGGTCTGCAAAGCTTCAGCTTCACAACTAACAATGCGCGACACCCCCACTTTGTCGGCCAACAGAGCATTCACATCCAAATAGTGCGTATTCAGACAGATGTACTTCACCGTGCACGTTGCCCTGGGACAGCCAATTTCGGCCCGAACAGTAAGATAAGGCCCAGCTACTAACAGGCCTATTTCGTTCATCTTCTTCCGAGGGTTGCGCCCATCGCTGAACACTAGCTGAATGCATTCACAACTTTCAGAGCAGGATTGTGCGCTACCAGAACAAGCACTGTCATGACGGAGAAGGGCTGCCAGCTGACCATCTAAAAACCGGCCTCTTGCATGCTTTGGAGGTCGTCGCTGGCTTCCATTAGCTTCAGAATGTCCGCTAGCGAGGAGTCTGGCAGAACGTTAACATCAGTTTGGTTCAGTTAGCATGCAACCGTCTAAAAACGTGTTACGTTCCTCCGATATGCATTGGACCGCGAAGTAAATGCGGTTGCGCCATGGGTGCGCCTACTGAGACGTTACTCATTTTATTCATTTTTTGACGGCAGCGCCGGAAAACTAGACTGCACTAACCTCATTACGCGCATTTTAAACTGCTGAATGTCTTCCAACATGCATCGAGCAGGAACAGCGGCAGTGGTTTTCATCGTGTTACGCAATATCAAGCTGTACTACGAGAAAGAAGCACCTTCAGAGATGTATTTAACCCACAGAGTGTTAAATTTACATAAACTGCAGTCGGCTTGACCGCGGAAAATGCGACTACGTGCACCATAACAGACGTCGCTGGAACAACTGCATCGTAAATCTTGTGCTCTGGCTGCTCTGGCTCGTTGTTTTTGAACTTTTCCAAACCAGCCTGAAGATTTCGGGCAGTTCTGTTAAGCTTTTTCCTTCTGTTAACGGACTAGGATTGTTAAAACTTGGTTGGAGGACAACCGTTGGTTTCTCTTTGCTTTGTCATTTGGTTATGGTCGTTAGCAACTTGCTTGTTATTACTATCTATAGAGCTGAGGCTCGATTACCTCGGCTTACGTGACAACGGTAACAGTCTAGCTGTTTAGTGTTACCAAGGAACAAACTACATCACGTGTAGTCACTTGCTTAATGGCAAGGGTAGCTACAGCAAGCTGTCTAATATGTATTTGTGGCTCAGTTCAGACCCTCTGGTAAGTTATGCCCTACCTGCTCATTTGCCACCAAGTCTTCATAAGCCTTGATCGGACTCATTTTCTGCTTGTACTTCTTTGAAGCATTTAGCGTGACTAAATAAATAAATAACTAAATAGTTTTCTCTGCTCATGGCGAGGCAAATCATCAAGGGCGTGAGCGTGGTAGTACAGACATGTATGGTCGGAAATTGCACAACTTAGTACATTTTGACCAATAGCATAGGAAGTTGTGTGTGTTGCGATGTAAAACTATGTTTAACTGGGTATTTGGAAGGGGACAGGTTGTGTGAGTATGTAAATGTGACGGTGTGTGCTTTTGTTTGTTGTGTTCGCCATCAAAGGGGGAACCAGTGGAACGCTTTGAATCGGATGAAGTGCGTGATGTGTGAATGATCCTCCGGAAAAAGGGAGAGGCAGTGACTTCACTTACTGGCGAGACACATCCACCACGTCACGGTGTTGTTAAACGGATACCCGTGGTATTTTAATGGGCGAACGCGTGCCGGTCGAAATCTCACCACATCCTGGAACACTGCCACCCAGCCAATTGCTGGAACGGGATTTACCCGAACCACTCAGTTGGCACCACGAGGAGGTTGTTCGGCTAGCCAACCATGGTGGTAAACAATAACTTACTCTTCCCGATAAACGAAAATTGGACATGGTCAAGTTTTCTTAACAGGCGACGTCGGATCGAAAGATATTTAAGGGATCGAGCGGTTTGTTGTCGCTTGTTGGAACTAGTGCTCCTGGGTACGCGTTTCATACCAGTTTTGAGCCACACACTGTTGCTCGCTGTACTAATGATTTGTACGTTTTACAGTTATGAATACCGTTATATCCGGTACCACGTTTGTCTCATTTCGCACAGGTGCGGATGTACCCAGAAGTCCACCGTTTGTTATGTCTAGTACAGCAATGAACAATGAACAATGATTTATAACGGGTAAAAGTGCAGGTGCTTTACAAGTCCCGTGGGGTGTTTGCGTGAAAAAAGATAGATAAAGGAATAATAGAATCGTCAATTCGGGCGATTACAGATTTAACTGCACTGCCGTATAAAGGGACTTTGAAATGATAACGTGCGCATATAAAGCCATAATGGGAGTGGTTATTGATCACATAATAAGTAATAAAAAATAAAAAAGCCAGCAAGGACAACGCTTACTTGTGTGCAACTATATTGGGTCGACAGGATACAGAAATCCAATTTCTATAGTAGTAGCGTTTATCAAGTTGCGCGCAAGGGGTTTGGAGTGACTCATGCTCGAGTAGGGTTATGGCACTGACCGCGGTCTCTTGTGCATTAGTGCCAGCATCTGTTGGTCATGGGCTATAGCACAGCGTAAATGTGACAGAGTATCGTCAAGGCGTTTTCTAAAAAGTGATGAGGTAGGTGTATTAATTACATGTTTAGGGAGGGCGTTCCGTGGCTGACACTAGAAGGGAGCAATAGTTTCGCCGGCATTCCAGGCGGCTGTACTGCATGACTAAATTCAACTGATGACTTCTTAGCAGGGTATTTTGACTAAGTACTAAAAGTGAATGACATGGGTGGTTGGGGTTACGCAGGATCTGGTACGCCATTAATAGATTGTCCCTTAGACGCCGATAACAACCATTTTATATTTGAGGGTCGTCAGCCTGAGTGGGTAGGGGAGGCTGTCCAGCCTCTGACGCTCTTCGCTGCCCTACGTTGTGCAATATTGAGCGCGGTGAGATGGTGCTTGAGCAAGGGTTGCCACGCTTACATGGCGGATTCCGCTGGCGGACTCACGCACGCACTAAGCATATTTAGAAAGACTGAAGGATTACACTTTCCGAAACTCCTGCGAAGAAGGCCGAAGTACTGGTTTTCTTTCTTAGCTGTCTTTTAGCCTTCTTCACACAAGTGAGGTCACCTTGAACTACCATGCTGAGATCGCACTCGTGAGAAGCCCTTTGCAGAAGTTGTATTCCCAGGAGGTACTTGTGCAGACCCTTGTGCTGCATGCTTTGAACTTTGGACTCGGTGACTTTGAAATGCAGCTTGTTCTTGATGGACCATGTGTATGCTATGTCTGTCCTCCTGTAACACCATGTGATCATCCACTGCATCTATGGTATGCTATAACATTAGGTCATCAGCAAATAGCAAACAGTTAGAAGATAGCACGCTCGCGAGGTCATTTATGAAAACCAGGAACAGGCGGGGTTCAAGTACCGAGCCTTTAGGTGTGTTGCACTGAACTTCAATGGATTCCGACAGGTTTCCTCTTAACCTCACACGCAGATGACGTTGCACGAGAAAGTTGCCTATCCAGCCCAGAACAGGACCGCCGATTTCGCATTTCTGGAGTTTGTGGAGGATAATGCGATGGTCTATACGGTCGAATGCCTTTGAAAAATCCAACTAGGCCGCGTCGACTCCTACACCAGCATCCACAGATTCCGTCAAACTTGCACGAGCAATCAACGGGTTAGTGGTACAGCAGCGATTTTGACGAAATCCGTGGTGCTCCGGAATGAGCATTTTATTATTCTCCAGGTACCCCATTAAAGCCTCAGTTACAATGGACTCCATAAACTTGGAGACCACAGGAAAAGTGTTATCGGGTGATATTTTGCTGGTTTAGCACGAATGCCACTTTTTTTAATTTGGCGCGGTGATTCCGTGCATTCACATCGTGGGGACGTGCCGCTCGTTCATATATCATGAACAAAAATTGCTAGTGGTCCTGCCTAACTCCTGGCAGCAACCTTCAACGCCTTCGGGCGAATGCCGTCTGCACCCGGGGAGCTGAACTCGCGCAGAGACATCAGCCTCTTCAGTACAGCTGCGGAGGTAAACGATATGTGATTAAGCCCTGATGACGGCATTATATTCTTAGACAGCAGGTATGATTACACCGTTTGGAAGGTACGGCCAAATTGTTGTCCAAAAACGTTGACCGCCTCTTGTGCGTTTTGGGTTAATTTGCGTGCTGTGTGCAGAGCACGAATGCTTGGCTTAACACGGCGCAAATTGTTTACGTGTCTGTATAGCAGTCTGGGATTGGAGAAAAACTTATCCACTAGACCTTATTGGTTCTTCAGTTCATGCTCCCGGACGAGTTTGACACAGTGATTCCTTTGTATTGTGTAGACATCCCAGTTATGGTCGTTCGGGTAGGTTATGTAGGTGTGCCATGCTAAGTCCCTTAATGCCATGGATTTACGTGTCCTGCTCCTTACGAAATAATTCATCCTTTTAGGCCGGCAGAGTTTGGTTTCTGATGTGCTTGCCTCGAGCTTGGTAAATATGTTGACGAATTCTCCGCGGGTCACCTCAGGGGTTAATGCAGCCAAGAAAGGCCAGATGGTTGCATCAATGAGGTAGGACAGGTCGTCACAGTTGGTTACGACATGCTTTTCTTCGGCATGCTCTTTAGGATAATTCGCCTAGCACATGTAAGGTAACACTAGCGTCGCATGATCCCTGCGGCCCAAAGGAGTATCGGTTATCACCCTCTCGGCCATCAGTTCTTCATTGGTGAATAGTCGGTCTAATATGGATGGCCTGTCAGTTTTCTTGAACCTGGTGGGCGTAGTGACGTGGCCGTAAGGCGGGAGGCCTGAAACCAAAACTTGCAAAGCTGCTTTGAATTGCTCTCCTGGTGTGGCCTGGGATTCCATGGCACGTACGTTGTAGGCACTGGTGACTAGAATGTGACTGTACTTCCTGTTTATCCCTTGCCTCAACGCAGCCACCAATTTGCAGTCCATCTCAGGAGTAGACGACCGTGGGCGGTAAACAACAACCAACAGGCTAAGATCGTCCCCGCTTAGCCGGGAATAACACCAAATGGCAACAGTTACGTCGGTTTCCGAATCGTTTATGGGTTTGCATTGCATGCTGTTACGAAAGTAGAGGGCTACCCCAACACCTTTGCTGGTTCGATCCTTCCGGAAAACGGACATACCCGTCAGCCCAATCTCAGTATCCGTTATCTCGCAGCGCAACCACGTTTCGGTGACAGCAATGAGGTCCCAAGCTACTGACGCGTGTCAAAGTCTTAATTCAGCTAATTTGCTGAGTAGACCTTGGGCATTTGTGTATATGCATGAGAGCTTCTCGGAGACCAAAAGTGCGTTCGATTGGATGGATGAAGCAAGTAAGTTTACGCCGACTAATCAAGGGTCAGCGACTAAGCGCTTTTGGGATGGGTTGCATACTCTTGAGAAGTAGTTGATATATAAGCAGGTAGCAGATACCCCGGCTCCCGGTGTTTGCTCGTGATCTGCTGTCTCTCCTAATATTATGGCTACTCTTGAAAACGGCCCTGAATCGGGTCCTGCAGTTGGCGTTTTCATTAAGAGTTGTGCCTCTACTCAATTGTCATTAGAAGGTGCTGGTGTTCCCGCTGCTTTCAGACGAATTTCTATTGGCAATCTGCAACGTAGTCCAGTTCTTTAGTAGGACATGTGCCGTTAATTCTGCCTATAACACACGTTTTAACGGCCTGGAACCACACTTCTTATAGTTTGCTGATATCGGGGTCCTTGTCAACGAGGTGGCCACGCCATTTTCGAGAAAAAGAGCCATCCAGATGTAGTGCCATTGCTTGCAGTCGTGCATTTGAGCATCGACGGAAGAGGAATCAATAAGCACAGGAACACGGTGAGCAATCATTGTTTGCTTATCGTGACTGTTTCTGTGCCTTTCTTCGTTAGCGAGATTCACTGAACGTTCTTTTCATAGGATTTCGGGTAGTATGCGCGCTCCACTTGAGCCGTTGCGAAGACGATACGCAAATAGCAGAACGGCCCTAGTCTCGTCCGCCGAGTTTAGTGTTACACAAAGTAACCGGGTTCGCCCTAAGGAAACGCGTTTGGGTGGCGCGAGATTCGTTTTAATGTCGTGGGATCAGCATGGACACCGATCGACGTACAGATGGAACCACACTGATTTCGATCGTCCATCAACTTACCCTTAATTGTATTGGATTTGGATTCGGGGACGTTTTTGCATACAACGTTTAGTGCATCATAGTTGCGCCTGGCGGTTACTGGTTTTGGAGTTTGGGGTTTAGTATCCGGTGTTTTGTTGAAGTTGTGGACGGCACTGATGGGTGCCATCCGTACTGCGACACTTTAGTTTGCCCTAGGCCGGGCACAATGGTCACTGGTGCTCGTTCCGACGTTTGCTTGGAGGCAACCGATGTGTACGTTGCCGGGTTGTTCACTATTATTGATTGACTGTAATTTACGGTCTCGTGTATAGCAAACGGACTACTAGGTGCAGGACAAAGTACAGAAGTTGAGGAAGGTGCGCTGCAGGCAATGCGTTTACTTATAGTAGGGAGAGAGAATGGAGTTGATACTGCTGGAGGCTGAGTCGTTGGGGATGGGTTAGGAATTCTTGCTCGCTGCTTCGGCCTGACTAGGGAATTCGGGTGTTATTTTCACTCACAAGTGGGGGCCCGTTTCCTCCGTTGGGTGTATCTCTGGAGCTCACCAGTTGCTAGACCGTTTCGGTTAGTCTTTCACATCTCTTCAGTAGCACAGATAGACAGCTAACAAATGGGATAGAATTGTATACTTGGCAGAACTAAAACGCATCTGCGGTGTTTGTATTTGTCTACCCCTACCCAAGGCAGGGAGTGTGATGGGATTTCGAACACATGGTACACACCAGACCATTTTTACCACTTTAGCCCATGATTTGCAGTTGCTCTTCATACCAGCCATGTTCACCGTAGGCGTGCTGTTTTAAGGTGTACCAAGTGGACAGAGATACTGACATGCCGTTGCTTGGCTACCGGCACTGTTTTGAGGTCAGCGTGTTCAGACTTGTCGCGGAAAATGAGTCACGCGTTCCTTAGGGTAGATAGGTGACGTGCGTGTCATCGGTCCAGCCGGTAAGTTGATAGGCAACCATGCGTTGTAGGATTGAGGCAAAGCAAGGTGACTTGGGAAATACTGTCTAATGACGAGAGTGGCTGTTCCAAGGGCGGATCAATTGGGCAACTATCGCTTTGTACAGCGACTTGAAAGAATGGTAGCGAGTCGATCGCGTAATGCTCAAAAGAGCTTTAAAATAAGCATAAGGGTTCTTGTACGACGAGAGGAAAAATAAATCCTCCGATAATATCAAATTACGGTTGACTTCGGAGTTACAAGAGCACAGATTACTGGTGATCAGCGAATGATAGATCCAACCGATGAACAGCGGTAGGAGAATTTGGTGGAGCCAAATAGTAGCACATAAATAAATAAATAAATGGTATATTCTCGTTAAAACGAGACACACCTGCAAAGGCGTGAGCAAATATGCATAGAAGCGTAGCTTAATTGAAATAGTAATACATTTCCTTTTAATGAAAGGAACAAACGTAAAGATGTAGTTCATACGAGTGCGCATATTGTCAGGTTATAGTCAGACCAAGGAATATGATGGCGATGTGCCGCGCAAAAATCAGTCATAACGGTTGCGTCAAAGTACAAGTTTGGGGTAATTTCGCCGTGTAGTGATCTATGAGCACAGGAGCCCAAACAAAGTGTATTGCAATCAATGACCATTACGAAGTCGGGATGATCTGTGCTCCATCAAAGCTTTCGTCATAGTGAAATCAGTTGCACAGCTTGGATGTAGAAGGCTGAGGACTGCGTCAGAGTGAAATGATTAGCTGTGACTTTATTTTGTGGCGAGTCACATTCGCCACATTTCAGCGTTGTTAAACGGACACTTGTGGTTTGTTATAGGCAGCAAGCTTGCCAGGCAAAAACCCACCACGTCATGGAACACTGCCGTTTATTTCCGTTGAACAGTAGTACTATTCATCTATGCAACGTATAGACCGATTTTGCACTGTATTATTCGCAGTCGGTTGACAGCCAAAATTCTTTCTTGGTAGGCCGAATGACTTAGTAATGATCCGGCTGTAGTCATTGAAGCGGGTCAGTGATGTAAAAGGGTCACAGCTTCGAATGCTAATGATGCAGGTGAGTAAACCCATTATTGATAGAGGCCGGCTTTTTCTATTATATTCTTGTCCGGCTCGCAAACCGTGTCCAGCTATCCACGCTGGACATGTAATGGGGACGGTGAGTGCAGTTGTTTTTGTGGCTGAATATGTCTAAACAGGCAAAAATGACATTCTCCGCAAAGTGGATTCGGAATTCCTTCAAATGTAAGTGTGCTTGTCTCCATGGCCAAGTGAAAACTCCATGGTAGGCCACCGAAATAGCCACTTATACGAGGGCAACGCCGTCCGTGAAATGACGTCAGAAAAGCTCCAGGTGACTGGAGAAACGGAATGTTTGAGGCCTTGAAGGTAATCACGCCAGAGTTGTTTGTCATCGGTTGTGGAACAGAGGATCCATGTAAATATATTATTCCAGGTGAGTTAATTGTTCTACTGTGAGTATGAGGCGAGCTAAACCCATTTGTTTAGATCCCGTAAAGGTAGCGTCTCCAGAATGGCGGAATGAGCTCCATTTGGAACGATGTGTAGGTACTGCATCCCCCGGTAAAGGATCAAGCATTTATACCAGCTGGGTCGACCAGTCCCTGTGGATAAACCTTCTTGTTTTGGAGGACGTAACTGTGGAAATCTCGGGAGAAACGGGCAACGGACAAGAGGCAGTCAAACAGCAAGACAGCAATGAATCAAGTAGCAATAACACAGACTGGTGGCGCTCAACGGTGCCTATGATACATTAAAACTTATGTAATTTCGTTTAGTATACATGATTTGCAAGCTCGTTCTATACATCACCTCGCTGTTGTGACTCAGAGTACAAGCACTAGTTGGGAAGAAGTTTCTACATGCGCAGGATTAAGAGACCGATATAATAAAACCTGTTGACAAACGTTGAGCGACTAATACGATTGTTGGGGAGAAACATGTAAACCGATGATGATGACAGCAATCCGGATGCGAGGCATCTTAGGTGAAACTAAGGACAACTAGGTTGGGACCGAATGCAAGAGCAGCATAGGTAAAGCAACGTTCCAGAAGGAAAAGGAAATCCAAAGAATCAGCAAGAAGCAGATGAATGCGGACGGCAGTGCGAAGAGTAATTCGTAGAAGTAATTGCGCTACTACGCTCATAATTCAATAGCCCAAAAGCCGCCACAGTCTAGAGCAAAGGGTCACAGGGGGCCAAACGTGCCGTGCATTGGGAGTCGTTATCCCATGTACGGTCGCGCTAATAGGCAGATGCGAACAAAAAGTAAAAAGAGCAGTGGCATATGAAGAGAGGTATGTGAGCATAATAATGGTAGTAATAGTCAAGAAACACTTAGCAATGTTTCGAGTACCGCCAGTAATCAGCAGCGGGGTCGGAGCGGAGGAGACCAAACGCACGAGGATAACTTGGTTTGGCGCAATGAGTGTAAACAGTGGGAAGAAAAATTGAGCGCAATGACAGAGAAGACCGTGGATAAGGGGGAAATAAAAGCAACAAGAGTCTAGACGTAAGTGGAAGACAGCGAAGTCACTAGCAGTCCGTGGTCGGAAACGGCACTGCCAACTGAAAGTAGTAGGAGTGCAAAAGACCGTTCAGATAAGAATAGTGTAGTTGGCAAACGGAGAATGGATCTTACAATTGTGGTGACAACAACTGTGGGCGAGCGGAAATTGACGGGTCAAAAATCAAAGCGGCTTTAATATACAGGGGTGATTACGTCAGGCAAGCTTCACAATGTGAGGAAGGCCCATCAGAAGACACTTATTAGTCGGTGCATTAAATTAATTCAGACAGATAAAGTGAAAAGAAAATAGAGAGGATCAGCAGAAAAGGGCAGGGAAGAGAGGGAAGAGGCTGTTTCGACTTTGGATGAGCAAGTTCAGCAGATTATCGAGGGGATAAAGGCTGCTTTCGGTATGCAGAGTCCAGACTGTTAACCTGCCGGTGGTCTGGAAGAGGTCACAGAGACGCAGAGCAGTCAGCTGAGGCCACGTTAAGGAAGAGCACTGAGACTTGGCTGCCCGATTGAAGACAAACAGCGCAGCTAGATGACAGTCAAGATGAAAAAGGTGTGCTGCTAAAGTGTGGAGAAGCCAACTACGCTCTCGCGTGATGGAGTATGAATCGTTCAGTTTTGAACCATCCCCGGTAACATCACGGTAGTCGGAGAGACCTCAGAGAGCCGGAGACCGAACAGACCAGGCTGGATTAGTCGACACATTAGGAGGCCTGGTAGTAGTTCCAGAGAAAATGACTGAGCAGTTAATGATAAATCAGGGCAGGGCATAGAGCGTTCGACGTCAGATTGAAGAAGGATTAAATGTACAGGTTACAGATGGAAGTGTCTATATTATTAAGGGTTGCACAACTCTAGCAGGATGTCAACGTAAACGAGAAGTAGCCTTGAGTCTACAGAACCTAGGCCGTTTAAAGGTTGCGGGTTTGGAAAAGGTCAAGGGAGCAGACCGGGCAGATGAGACTAGGTTAATGCAGGGCCCTGAGAGTTGGCATTCCGAGTAAAAAGGAAATGAAAGCAGAGAGCACCATAAGGAGGGGAGACGGTCGTGATAGAAAGAGGTTTACTTATAAAGCGTGGAAAAGTCCATGGGTGTCACGAGGTAATGGGGACTGAGAGTTCAGTCTTCCGAATGAATGCCAGTAACGTCACAACAATCTGAGAGAACTCGGAGAGCAAGGGACCGATCCGGCGAGACTTGATCAGTCGGCACATTGGGAATGAGTCGTACAGTTAAGGTGGGAAGATAAATAGACTGTCAGAAGAGATGGACAGGTTAGGGATGCAAGAGGTTATCTGCATATAAGGCATGCAAGTCAGGCAGGTTCGCAATACGAGGGAACTTGTGTGTTAGCGATGCAGAACTTGGAACTGCATTTCAACAGTCAACGAGGAGAATAGGGCAGGGCACTGAGAGCTCGCTCTCCGGTTGAAGAAGAAATAAAGACAGCGCGATAAGAAGTGGACAGATTCCAGAGTAAACGTTTAGGGATAAGAAATGCGACAGTTAACGTGACTCACGAGGTAATGGTGACAGAGCGTTTCAGTCTGCCGAGCAATGGCCGGCAACGTCACAGGAGTCGGAGAGGAGGCGACCGATCAGACAAGACTGGATAGGTCGGCGCATTGTGCTTGAGTCGTATATTTCATTTGGGAGGATAAGTGGAGTCAGTAGCATTAAACTGATCGGAGCTAGAAGTGGTTATATTAACATAGGGCGGAGAAGTCCAGCAGTCTTTCGAGGTGAGTGAGGCACTGCTTTGATTCGACCGAGCTTAGACCGCTATCATCCAAGTATCCTGTTAGTAGTTCCAGATTATTTGGCTGATGAGACTATGCTGATTTAGTGCAGGGCGCTGAGAGTTGTTCGTCCGATGGAAGAATGATTGCATGCAGATGCCGCTCAGTTAGCTGAACGATGGCTAGTAACGTCACGGGATTCTGAGAGAAGTCGGAGAGCAGGAGACCGATCTATACTCGGCGCATTGTGATTGAGGCTAGTTCATTTCGGGAGACAGTTGGAGTAGGTCCAGAAGTGGACAGGTTAAAGATTGATGTGGCTATAGTAATAAAGGGTGAACAAGTCCAACGGGCTGTCGTGGTGAGGTAGACATTGCGTTGAAGCTACAGAGCCTGGGACGTTAACATCCCGGTAGTCTGGAAGAAGTCAAAGGTAAGCAGACTGGTCACGTGAGACTAAGTTTTGCAGGGCACTGAGTATTGTCAGTCTGCTTGAAGAAAGATTCACGACGGAGGACGCATTAGCAAATGACAGGATCAGGGTGGAGAAAGTTTTCTGCTGGGGTTGCGAGAATCCAACGATGCTCGCGTCTTAACAGCAAAGAGAGCGATAAGAAGAGAAAAAGGTTTGGATAGGGTGTAGTTTACTGATAAGGTATGGAAAAGACTGAGACACTATCTAGAGTCCAAAGGTCTAAGGTTACTGGCAAGTTTGAACAAGGGTAACGCTGCTTATCCGGCTTCTGTTCAACCTAACCGCCATTCAGCTTGGCGGCAGAACGTATTCGGCCTAACGTGTAAACCGCTTAATTCACCCAGCATTTGTGCCTTGTTTTCTAAATGAAAGAAAGCCGTAGCCAGCCATAATTGCAAGAAAGATATCAGCAATAAAACGTGTGGTTAAATGCTAGGAAGTTTGACTGACGTCGTGGTTAAACTGCTTGGAAATTGGCCACTAATTCCTTTACTCTTTAGGTCTTGAATTACCTAACCATTGCTTGACAGGAGCCACAAACATTGACACCACACACTGTAGGGCAGTGTATCTCATTCCAAGCCCATAATTCATTTTTAATAGCAGGTTATTGTGCGTATCCTCTCGATGACCGGCAGAACTGACGCTTGCACTGAAGCAGAAATAAAATGTGAACATTATGATATTTATGGGTTTTAACACGGCATAAATAGTTGGCGTCAAGCAACCTGGACTTAGTTAGGGGATGGTGTCTGGCAAAACTATTACTTCTGCTAAGGTTTTCAGCTTAATAGTTCACACGCTTCGTAGCACAGCCTAGTCCGGAATAGCGCCAGACGCGCTTCGCCCTATTGGGGCTGTCAGTGGCGCACATTCCCTCGGTCCTCTAAGGAGGATAGAACCCATGACCGCTAGAGGCCATTGCCAAATAGCCAGCAGCTTAAGCCACTGAGCCATGGGGTACATTGGTCGGGCTACATAATTTAATGGTAACTGGGATATAGCAACACTTATCTACCACTGTCCCTAACAGTGGTTAGCATGCGAGTTGGTGACGGCCTCTCACTGGACGCTATATGCGTAGCACTTGCAACTACTCGTGAGAAATATAAAATAAAAATGGCCTCTCCTAGTTTCAAATGCTACGAATATGGCGTCTAGTGTTATTAAAGTACTCAGCATGGAGAACGAACCAAAACCTTGACTATTAAATGGAGCTACCGATATTCCGACTATTGACAAAACAAACGTGCTTCATTTATCTTCTTAAAAGTCGAGCTAGTCGCCTGCACCCAAACGCGTAGCATGGTTTCATTCTCTTATTTCGCACCACGTAATTCCAAAAAAGGGTCTGTTTAATTACTCAGCTATGTTACCCATTTCTTCCTCCGAAGCAGCGTTGTTTATCAACGATAGACGGGTGTTATTACTGGGCCCACCAGGTCGTGGCTTGGGTGGTTCGTTTTACGCTCGCTAAGAATAATAAAATGCTAAGTGTCTTCTTTTACCATAGCAATCACAGGCGCTTTTGCAATCATTTCTACTGAATCAGCCCCGCATAAACTCGAAAATTTCAAGGGTCGCAAATGGACCCCTGTGCATCCGCCGTCTCGAAATCCACATTACTTTATCCCTTACTGTAAATTCTGTTCTGCTTCTAACATGTACTTATATCTTTTCGAGTTGTAGAATACACACACCCCGAGCTACTAAACATTTCTGAAGTATGGGTTACCTTTGCTTTATGGCAAAAGGATATTTGGTAACGCAGGTGCAATGTGATAGGATGTTTATACGTAAACGCGTCTAAAACGTGTATGAACGAACAGATTATAAACACGTCAACGCTCGTGATGCCTCGATGCTACATTGCAATGAAGCTCGTATCAGCGTTGTAAGAACCCACACTCAGGTAACTGCTTACGTTTGAAGCCGGGTATGGAAGGTAAGAGACCTACAGACGTGCTGTTAAACCATCGGGCAGAAGGTACCAGAAAAGAAATGGCATAAGCTGAAACGTCTGTGCTAATGCCCTTTGTCTTTAACGGTGCGAATCAACGGCTAGATACACGAAACCAGCTGTGTTTCAATTGTCTTACACAAAAATACCTCACGCTACGATCAAAATCAGTATCCAGCGATGCTGCAACCTGTAAGCCCGTAATATGATAAACCCGATCTGGATGAAGAAATGTCACGCACTCATCGACTTAATATTGATTGCTGCATACTTTGGCCTTTAGAAAATAAGAATATTTAAGCTTTTCAGAGGATAATAACCGATTTCCGTCTGTCTTCACGATACTGGTTCAGATGTCTTTATTATTTTCCACTGTAAACCGGTTAGCAAATATGACCGATAGGCGGTGCCGTATACGCTAAAAGTGAAGGCCGAATTTGCAAATGAAGCACCTATAGGAAGGCCACCTAGAAAATTTCTTTCACATTTGTGCAGGCATATTGCCTTTTAACTACCAAGAAATTCTCGTTTATACAATCAGTTGCAGGCTGCAGAGCCCATAGGCGCTTGGAGAAGAAATTAAGCTTCATGGGTGCGGCAGCATAGCGGAACCGTTTGTAGGCATCAAACATTTATTCTCAGCACGCAAACTATAGGCGCAGCTAGGAAGATTCTCCTAGCTGCCCAAAAGGTACATTTTTGAGTACTACGCCTCATTGCTTAATTTCCGGCTGTTGTAATTAAATAAGTTAATGGCTAACCGAACAAACTCCACATGGTGCCAGCTGGGAGGTACGGGAGGTACGGGATAATCCCGTCCTAGCTGATAGTTCAGCATCAGCGTTCTGGTGGATGGTTGGTATTCGTCTGGCGAGCGTTCTCTCTAAAAATGTCACAAGGGTCTGTTTAACACCACTGCGACTTTGCAGAGGTGACTCGCCACTAAATAAAGTCACTGCCTAATTTTCATCCTGCGAATCCCCACTGCATAAAAATTATCCAATTGTAAGAGTTCAAATGATCCCTTCATGCGATGGCGAACATAGCAAACAAACTCATGAATTCAGTCACACTTCACAGGTTTACTCACTATGCCCACAGATATATGCATGTACATATACGCAGACAAATCCAGTATCTAACTGGTTAACATGCTATAGTATTCCACAAGTGCCGAACTTACCTGTTTGTATTATCAGGATCATGACTTCACAAGTGTGCCGCGCAACTGCCGGGAAGAAACCATTATTATTAACATTATTTTACTCTGCGTCATTTATATCATCCTGTTCCTCTCAGGGTACTGTGACGGCGTAGCGTCTGGAACGCCAAACGGACGATTATAGTGAAAGCAATAATTTACTGCAGTTGATAGCAGACCGTTTGCTCAACCGAGATTCAGTCTGCTGATACCTAACATTCGCAATCGTTTAAGGTAAGCCGGAACTTAGTATATTTGGTCTAGAATCGCGTGACGTTAAGGCAATGTTGCCAGTGTTTGGACGCAAAAGCCCAAAACCAATTTAGTAAAGTAGCATAAACTAATTTACATTGCACCTAAAACAAGAGACCGGCAAGTTTCCCTGACTAAATCTGCATTTTGTCGCTTTTTATCGTACCGATATATAAACTGTATTTCCCTTTTCTTAACAATATGCGGATACCTGAGCATGAGCACATTGACTAAATGTGTGCTAGATTCTGCGGCACATAGAGTTGCAATGTAACTTATTATCGTATTAGGTTTCTCCAATTTAACAACGCTTTAAACGTGATGCGTCTCTACTTATCATAAGGTAACGACTCTTCCGCATTAGCCGTGCCAACATACGTGCGGGCAGCTATATTATTTAAGACCACGACGGCTTTTATGCTGTAAACGCCTGGAGAACCCACGGTTTACCGGTTTTAATTCTAACTAAAATGTGTGCTTCAATGTACTCATAGGCGACCGGTGCAGGGTGTTGAACAGATAGCTGAGTTAGATTGCTTGAGCTGTGTATCATCATTTTGCTTGGCATTCTTCTCGCTTGCAACGTACCGTCACCTGAGCAGGCCCAAAAAGCGTGTCTTGCTTTGGCGGGAGAAACTGTCTTTTTATTTTTTGTGTGGTGCGCATTTTTCGTTTCCTTTGCACGCCATTCTCGACGGTGTAGATTTTACAGCCGGTCAAAGAGAAAGCATATTACCGTACAAATAACAAATTTGCTGCAACCTGTTCTGTTTTATGGAAGCGCTATCCAGACTATTATTAGGTAGGTGACACCGGAACAATCAAAACACCGGATATTTTGGACTTTTCTCCGGTGAGCCCGTTCGGTTTTTTATATTTTTCGGTTTACTTTTGTTCAGCGTTGCTATTTCGTTTCCATACATTTCTTCAAATCGTGGATTCTGCAGGCCATAAAGCAGTGCTATGTCTCACTATTTTCTTCTCCGGGATCTGAATGTGGCAGCAGGTGCTGGTCAAGTAGCTTTACCATGCTTGTGGTTCTGCGAACAAGCTTGCCTCGTGCAACACTGAAAATAAAAGTTTATGTATTTGTTTAAAATTGTAAACATGGACCATGAAGAATGGACTATGAAGAATGCTTTAGTGGAGTACCGATCATCCCGGCTTCGTAATGGTCATCGATTGCACTAAACCTTGTTCGGTCTCCTGTGCTCATGGATCACTACATGGCAAATTTACCCCCCACTTGTATCTTGACGCAACAGTTTTTGCGCGCCACGGCGCCATTATGATCCTTGGTCTGACTATTACCTGACAAGATGCTCGCTCTTATGGACTACATCTTTTCGTTTATTCCTTTCATTGTAACGAAATGTTTTAATATTCCAAAGAAGCTATGCTTGTATGCATATTTGATCATGCCTTTTAGAGGTGTGTCTCGTTTTACAGAGAATATACTATTTATTTATTTATTTATTTATATCAACTTTCCAACACACTACCCTACATCCTAGTCGACTACCACTGGTCATTTGGATCCCGATATATATATATATATCCAGGGGCCCGCAACAGCCGTGGCCGGCTACAACATCTGTGGAAATAAATGAGTGCATCAAAGGGCCTGAGACAATCCATAACCACCGAAAATGAGAGCATGCCTGTCAGACACCCAGCCCCACGCTTAGGGCTTGTCAGCAATCCTGGGCTCCTTTACGGACGACTTAAATATGACTCCTTGTTTGCACGAGATGGATGGTCAGGTCTACTCCATTTCAAGAACCGCTTAGCGACAATGCACTAAGACGTGGTAAGTTTCGCTTGGCAAGCGTTCTCCATATAAAACGTCCCTAAGGTCTGCTTAATAGCATTGCGAAAAGGCGGAGGTTGTCCGAGTCCAAGTAATCTAATGGCCGCATGTTTATCCAGCCAGTCACATTCCCACCATGAACGGTATTCATCCGTTTGCACCTCATCCACTAGATGGATGGTAAATGGAGAGGCACGCATTCATACTCAAATACTAGCTATACACCTGCACCCAAATATATATAGAACACACAGCTCCAGTGTTCCTGCCAACCTTGCATGATTTTTATACGTGCCCGGCAGGACACTGGAACGAAATAAGCACTCGCCTAACGCAACGGCCAACGAAAAATGGGACGCAACCTGACTGCTAGTAACCGAGCAAATAAAGACACAGAAAGAAGCATAGCCAGTTACAAATTGCTGTTTAATGGACCAGCGGCAGTGTTTCAGGAGTTTGTGGGATTTGCCTAGCAAGCGTTCTTCCTATAAAAAGCTACATCCATTTAATAACACTGCAAATTTGGGAACACGACTCGCCGCTGATTGAAGTCACAGCCCATAACTACACGCTGGTGGGTTTACTAACTTTGCCATTATTGTTACTTTCGTTACACTGACTCGTCTATATCTGCATGTATAGTTGTCGCTTCTATCTACTGTTACACACATGTAATGCCTTCTCTTTACTTTTTACGATTTCACCTTTGTTGTTCCCGGTATGTACGCGAGTCACGTCCGCCTTGTCGCGGTGCTAGTAAACCGA
Organism: Dicrocoelium dendriticum; assembly: GCA_944474145.2. Taxonomy (NCBI): domain Eukaryota; kingdom Metazoa; phylum Platyhelminthes; class Trematoda; order Plagiorchiida; family Dicrocoeliidae; genus Dicrocoelium; species Dicrocoelium dendriticum. The sequence continues at coordinate 14,953,111 of OX104068.1, read as the reverse complement.
TGTCAGTGCCTGTTTATAGGGTGAACATTTGCCAGGCGAAAACCCACCACGTCCTGGAGCACTGTCGCTAAACCTTTGCTGGCACAGGGTAGACCCGAACCACTCAGTTGGTGTCACGGGGTGGTCATGTTTTCCATGTCGATGGAGCAGTCTGCGATTGCTGACAAGTCATAAACAAGCGATTTGACACTTGACAGGCGGTACCAGGGGTTAGGTAGCCATGGATTGATCCGGGCAAGTTGTGCTAATCTTTTGTTTGGAAGGCTATTTTGTAGACGTGCCTTCGCTGATCAAATCCTTTGGATAAGGAACCCAAGATCAAAATGTCCAGTGCTATTAGACCAGGATGGGAGTGCGTGTGTTGGAGACCTGATTTAATCCACTTTTGTCTCTGTATTTTTTCAAACGTAGACAAAGATGCCAGTTGGAATCCTTGGCAAGTTTCGGGTTATATCCTCAGACCTAGGAGAACAGAAGAGAAAACTAAAGAAAAGGAAAGCAGCAGAAAATACTAAGGAAACCTGTGACAACGTTTGGTGTGAATTTAGAAGTCATATAGGTTACAAGTTGATGAAAATGATAAATGGAGAGCAAAGAAAATATTTGGTACTTTATGGTCTGCGACCATATAAAATATCTATGCAAGAAATAGTATTTAAGATCTAGACGCAGAAAGGGGAGGATGAATGAAGACAAAGAGAAGACGATGTCAAGCGCAAACAAAAGGATGAGAAACTAAATAGGAAAGTCTGGAAATGGGATGAATGTCTAGGTGCTATTTGCCCAGAACTTACGGCTGGCTAGCCGAACAACCTCCTCGTGATGCCAGCTGGGTGGTTCGGGTAAATCCCGTTCCGGCAATTGGCTCGGCGGCAGTGTTCCAGGATGTGGTGGGATTTCGCCTAGCAAGCGTTCTCCCTATAAAAAGCCACAAGTATCCGTTTAACAACACTGTGACGTGGCGGATGTGACTCGCCACTAAATAAAGTCACTGCCTCTTCCATTTTCCGGAGAATCATTCACACATCGCGGACGTCATCTGATTTAAAGCGTTCCATTGATTCCCCCTTTGATGGCGAACACAACAAAAAAGCACACACAATCACCTTTACCTACTCACACTACACGTCCCATTCCAAATGCCCAGTTAAACATAGTTTTACATCTCAACACACACATACATTCCCAGGCTATTGGTCAAAATGTACTAATTTGTGCAATTGCTGCTCTTACATGTCTGTAATACCGTGATCACGCCATCGATGGTGTGCCTCGCAGTGACGAGAATAAACTATTAATTTATTTATAAATAAGAAAAAAGGGATGCAAACTAGGTTTCGAAAATAAAGGCTGCAACAGCATTCTAGAAAGGAGTACCGGAGAGTAGAAAAAGAAATGAGAGGTGCCATGTTGCTAGGTTAGAGCCGCGTTTAGTTCTCAATAGTTTTAGCTAAGCGTGGGTGCAATAACAAGGCGAGCAAAGCAGGTCATACTGAGTTTATCCAAGGCTTGGGTAAGGTTAGCAAAAGTAGAAGATCACCACGCGAAACTCTGCTTTAGGATAGGCTATTAAACTTTAGTCTACTAGGCGAAGTAAGAAAGCACCAGACATGTGTTGTAATGCAATATGAACGCATCAGGCAGAAAGCAAGCAAGCCAGGTGAGGTTAGATTTGGACACTGACTCAAACAAATAATCGTACCTTCGCTTTAAAATGGCATTGGAGAAAATATGGGGTGCAACAGCAATCAAAGTAGGGAAAGATAAAAGGATCATTGGAAATGCCAACCCTGATTTGATATAACTCAGTCGGGCAGAAGCTGTAAGAAAGGAGGCGGGCCATCTTAGACGATACTGCATTAGGCTGAAGTAAGACTATTCGGTCCAACCGATGTAAGGCGACAAATAATGAGGCGAGCAGATTCACAGGACACCAAAGCCGAGACAAAGCTTAGAAAAAGTCTCATACGGAGGTCCAGGAGACAACTGGAAGAAGGCTGCTTGTCGAGGGTTTCGTATGATGGGGTTTATCCGCCGCGCATTCGGAACCTTAACGGCCAATTTGTTTGTGAAGCTATTTTCGGCATTCGTCCGACCCCACCTGGAATATTGTATTCAGGCTTGTCCACCATGTCTTAACCGAGACAAAATGGACTTGGAGAGGGTGTTACGAGTGGGCACTCGGTTAGTGCAGGGTCTACGGGGACAGACGTATCCTGAACGCTTGCTCAGTTTGGGTATATACTCCATGCACTACCGAAGGATAAGAGGGGACCTGATTCTCACTTATCGTATTTTGACGAGTAAGATAGGCCCGGACTTGTCAGGGCTTTTTAGTCCCGCTACGTTACCTATTCTCCGCGGTCACCCACTGAAACTGCATAAACCAAGGTCTGCTAGGATTAGGACGGAACTCGTCTATCGCGCCGAGTTATACATCGCTGGAATTCGCTTCCAGATCACGTGGTTAGGGAACCTACGGTTAAGGGTTTTGCGCGCCAGCTCGATGCTCTTGGGTGGCAAAAGCAAACCTTTCCGTTGTCCTAGTTGACTCACCTTCACTTTTCAGTTCTTTTTTTATTGACTCAAATAGCTTGGTATTCCACTTGCTTAACTCTTTCCACTTTCTCTTTTGCCTTCTGCGTTTACTTTTTTCTCCTTCTTACTTCACGTAACCGACCCAGCAGGGACTGCTAAGGCAGGATACGTGGACATTAATTGGTTGGACAGGGTGTGATGCGGTCTTTGTGTTAGATCCATCAGCATTTCAAAGTTCGTCAACTCCTGGTTCAACGACCAGCCGAAGAAGGAACACTCATGGGTAATCCCATCTTTCCAGTCCCGCTTGAATATGAACTTGAACTTCCTGAGCTAATCCCGGGCGGCATGCATAGATTCATAAGGTCAGGGGGAGGCGGGATCAAGAACAGAACAATCAGGCAGATTAACATAGCCTGGCGATGTTAAGGCTTGGAAAGGAAGTGTGAAAGTTCCCATGCCGGGTTAAGGTAAAAAGGGAAATTGCCATGGTGGAAGATGATGTAAACCAGACTTTTAAGTCCTAATGGTCTATGCAAGGTAAAGAAACAGCGCAGAGAGGTGAAGCGATGCGAGACGATAGCATCAGGCTGACAACAAACAAGCCAGCCAAGACAAGATTTGGATACGTGGTGCATACAAATAGGCTTATCAACGCATGGTAATGACTTTGATAAAATTTTGAGGAAAAGCAATAATCAAGTAAAGGAAAACGAAAGATCAGTGTAGTGCCAAACATGACGCACTAAACCTCAGTAACTTGGTAGCTGTCAGAAAGCAGGTGCGAGAGCTCAGACGAGGCTGGATTAGGCTGAATGCTGAGGCTGTTCGGCCCAACAGATGTGAAGTGACAATTGAAGCGGCAGGCCGATTTACAACACATAAAATCTGAGACAAGGTTAAGAAAAGGCTACATGCAAAAGGAGCAGAAAGGTGTGATGATCAGGGGTCACAGAGCTAATCCCAGGCGACATGCATAGATTCATAAGGTCAGGGTGCGGCGGGAACAAGAATAGAATAATTAGGCAGGTCATCCTTGATTCACGCGGAAGGGGCTTGAAATGGTAATGTGAAATAACCGTGGCCTGGTTAAGGTAAGAACAACTAGCACGAGTGAATAGATTTAAAAACCAGGCTTTTAAGCCTCACTGGTCTAAGTTGGTTAAGGACCGATAACGACAGAGGAAGCAATGCGAAAATGACGCATCAGGCAGACAACCAACAGGCCAAGTGAGGTTAGAGTTGGTTAAGTGGCTCAAATCAAATAAGCGTATCATCGCATTAAAATGGTATTAGGGTAAACGTTTAGGAGGAGCAACAAGCAAAGCAGGGGAAGATGAAAGGAACAGCGAAAGTGCCAAACGTGCGTCATTATACTGTAGTAATCCAGCACCTGTCAGAAGAGATGGAACACATCTTAGCCGACACTGGATTAGGCTGAAAGAAGAGATTAGTCGGCCCAACTGTTGTGAAGTGACAGTTAAAGTGGCAAGCAGATAAACATGATATAAAATCTGAGACTGTTTAGGAAGCTACATGCAAAAGGAGAAGAAATGTGGGATGATCAGGGGTTACGGAGCTAAGCCCAGGCGGCATGAATAGATTGATACGGTCATAGTGAGGTTCGATCAAGAACAGAGTAGTCAAGCAGGTTGGTATATGCTCAGGATGCTAGGGCTTAGATGGGTTGTGCAAAAGAGCCTTTGCTGGGTTATGGTTAAAATATAGCTCCCAAGGGTGAATAGGCTGTAAACCAGGCTTTTAATTCTTAGTGGTCTATACGAGGTAAGGATATAGCATAAAAATTTAAGGCAACGTAGGACGAACTCAACAGGCATAGTATAAGCAAGCCAGCCGAGGTAAGAGTTGGATAAGAAGCGCGCACAAGTGAGCATATCATCGAATTGGATTGGCCTTAGAGAAAGATTGAGGAAGAGCAACAATCAAAGCAAAGGAGAATGAAAGATCAGTGGAGGTGCCAATCATGAGTCAGTATACCTCAGTCGCCTAGCAGCTGTCAGAAAAAAGGCGAGAGAGCGCAGAGGAGACTGGATTATGCAGAAAGTAGACTATTCCGCCTACCAGACCTTGCGGTGGCAGTTGTGGACGCAAGCAATATATGTAGCTATAGTGGATGGTAGGTACGTAGTATTCGCCAATACTGACGCGATTTTATCTAAGTAGTTTAAAAGCAGGCAGATAGAAGTAGGAAACTGGCTACGCTGGGATAGACCTTGGTGGCAAGTAGAGAGTCAGATGGCCGTGTGAGGTAGGATCAAGAAAGGAATAATCAGGTAGGTAAGCAAACTTACATTAGATCTGGCCTAGAGAGTTGAGAAAGAACAGCAAGCCAGGTTAAGGGTAGAAGCAACACCCACGGATGAGTCGGTTGTAAACCATTCTGTTATGCCTCCCTGATCTATGTGAGGTAATGAAACGTGGTGGGTTTTCAATAACTCAGGCCTCTAATCTTCTATGTTCTTAGTGAGGTCATAAAGCAGGAGAGTTATGCCAGAAAATAAGAACCAAAGTCGACAGGCAAGAAACAAGCAATCTGGACTGGCTAGGAGTTGAATAAATTGCGCAGACATCTAAGCAACTAATTACAATGAAATGGCTTTAAGTAAAATTTTGACGAAGCTCAACAACCTTGGTTAATGCTGAAAGATTGTAGGCGGAAATGAGATACAAGTGGTGTTATGCCTTAATGGCCCGGCTGTAATCAAAGAGACGACGAGACAGCTCAGACCAGCCTGGTCTAGGTGATGGTGAAGTGGTGTACAAATCCGAATTATATGGAGCAGATACAGTAGGCAGTTGAAGAGTATACACGAAAGTATGGAAAGAAAATTATTAAAGTGAGGGGGAAAGTTAGCTTTTAGTGACAGATAGACGCAGACTATGTTTGTCGTACAACTATGTATGGTAGGTCCGTTTTCCAAGAACTCGTCTGCAGATACGCATGTGCCCAATATTTCAGCTACTTTGGGAACTGTGAGTAATCTCTTTGTAGACGCAGAGAACAATATGCCAGTTGCAGATTTCCTGGCGGCTTCTGACAACTTATTCCATACTCGGGCGTATCTGTAGAGAAAGAACCTAAACCGTATGAAACATCGCGTAGCAGGTTGCATTTTATACACTAACACTAAATGCACACACAGGCATCGCTGCTGACATGGCAGCCAACGGTACGTATTCCGAGACCATAATCATCTAACTTTATTCACACCTTTGAGCACACGCTCACTCGATCGGCTAAGGTCATACAAACAATTTCTTTAGATCTTAACGTACTTTCGTGTCTATATTTACACACCAACCAATAGTTACTACATGCCACTTCCTTACCTTTGCCGGATGTGTCCTGGGGCTTCTATATTATATCCCCTTAGACCGACGGTTGTGGAGGGTAATGTACATCAGGTCAAGGGCGCAAAGAGCTACTATGTTCGAGGTGTAAGTGGGTCGCATTAGACCGAAGAGGGCCAAAAGACAAAGAAAATATTTGGTAGGCGGCTGGAAAACCCTCTAATAACCGTCGAAGCTGAGTAAACGGCATGCTTGCGCCACATCTCGTGGCTAGCTGAACAGTATTGTCACAGCTACCGATCGACAACCGAGCACGAAGCGAGTAGATGGGATGGAGTGGAAGCGCACGACGGTTTGCGAATACAAACACATCGAAGACGAAGTGGAAAAGCAGAGATTAGAGGAAAAATCGCTTACAATACAGGCTACACTCGACGACAACCTACTTGTTGCCTCGCTATTGGGACACTCCGGCGCGCCCCGTTGTCTATCGGCGGCTGTGACAATGCTGCCCAGCTAGCCTCGAGTGGTGACGCAAGCACACAGTTCATCCAGCTCTGATACTAAATAGGTAGGTATCCAGTCGTCTACGGGGTATCTACTTTGCCTTCCAGCCTTCCTCTGTCTAATATAACGCACGTACACCCCGGACACGGAAGCCTTTTTACCTTTAACCGGATGCATAGTAAATATCCGGTGACCCTGCCGGGATACAAAATTTTGAGCCTCGTCGGAATAATCCACCCTGCTCTGCCTAAGCCTTCTGTGTATACATTCGGCGATGACTTCGACCTTTGAGAAGCTCGAATGCAAAACTACATGAGGGGAGTAGCCTGCAGCGACCACCGGAAATTTATCATAGGTTTGCTCAGCGACGAAGCTGCTTGCCAACAGCTGGCTTTTCGGCTACTGCAAAATGTTTCACCGGGGCATTTTGTTCCGTCTACGAACTCTTTAAACGGTTAAAACTTCATCGGCCGTGTTTCTTAAATATTTTTATGCTTGCCAACACTCGTCTTCATAAAACGATCAGAAATACGCTACAATCCTCCTGGACCTATCCGCAAAAGCTTTTCCGGACGGATACGAAGCAGTATTGGAGAAATGAATCCTTCAATATCTTAGTGTCAAGGTGAAGATCCACGAGCTGATTTCCAAGTTCAGCCGCAAGCCTCCGCGGTCGTTGGCGCTAGCTGTCGATACTGTAACCAGCTGCAAAGGCGTAGAGCAACTGTATTCGCTACCATTAGGTAAGCTTTTGCATCTGTGTGCTTAGGTCACTAAATCGCCTTCAGGTACCTGCCTCACACCTTGTCGTCTTCACTCAACGATCCTCACCGATCGCAAGCTCGGCCCCCACTCCCGAACGTCCGGTAACAGAGTTCGGCGGATTAGTCATCACCCTCATTTTCATCTGCCAGAAAGCTTAGAAGGCCGCTTACCCTGGCGAGTACAGAAAGAGTAATAAGCCCCGAAGGCGCTAGTTTACCAGGCCAAAAGTTCCTGACGCAAATCTGCTAGACGTTCCCCTTATCTCTGGGTTAATATGAAAGAAATGTGTTAAAATGCCATCGATACCGTGTCCATGGGTTATTTAGTCTTGGAGCGCGTAGTTCCGGCAGACGCTCCTGTCTTCCGAGACAGTTTTGTGAACCTGGTGGCATTAACCAGAACAGGTAACAAATCGTCGGGTAGGACCACAGCAACGATTAATCGAGTATGGGTGACAGCGACACCTCGGGTTTTTTGTAGAAGAGAACCAATCCTGGGCTGTGATGCTAGGAATGGACTCCCTTTTCCGCTTCAATGCCTAGGCAGGTTTAGTTAACCAAACCCTGGAAGTCAACAACCACCTGCTGCCGTTTGTATAGCTGAACCGATCTATGGTATCCGGTGCGGTAACGACCTTCGTGCAGTAAATTATTCAACGCGTTGCTGCTGAATTACCGAACGTTTTCGGCAGTGAATTAGAGGAATGTTTGAACAAATGCCTGCGCGCTTTCGCTTGGTCTGATGACGATATGTGAATACGCAAATACTAACAGCACCGCGTAGGCCCAGGCAACTCGTCACCGACTCGTTAACGTGCCAGTCGCGTACCACTTCAGTTGCAGGAAGAATTAAAACGCGTTATCGAAAGCCTGTTATGAAGCGATGCCATTCTTTCAAATTTGCATTGGGCATCGCACATACCTCTCGTCAACAATAGAAACGGTAAACTGCGTCTATATTTAGATTATCATAAGCTAATTTAGGTCACTCAAAAGGACACCTTCCCATTACCAAACATGGATTCCAACACGGACGCCGTCAGGTGTTCACGTTAGTGTATTACCTTAGACCTAGTCTCGCGTTACTGGCGGGTAAAACCACACCCTGACGACAGGTGTACGTCTGCGTTTATTGTATCGCCCGAGCTGTCCGTAATCTAGACCATGCCGCTCGGTTGAACCAATGCCACCGCAACTGCTCATCGTTTAATGCAAACGGCTCTGGCAGCTTTGATGCCGAAGCATTGTTTAGTTTATTTAGACGATAGTATTGCGAAACCAGAACTACGGACGCACACAATCAGATGCTTATCGTAGGGCTGGTTCTACGGTTGCGGATAGGGTTAAAGCTTAAACCTTCAAGGTGCTCATTCGTAAAAAAAGCAGCGGCATTCCTAGGTCACCTCGTGTATGGAGGAGTGCGCTGCGGCCCGGTGAAGGCCGAACAAGATCGCTCGTGGCCGCTCCCGAAAAATACTGACGAAATGCGTAGCTTTGTCAACCTTGCTTCTTACTATAGACGCTTCGTTGGACACTTTGCTAACATTTCTAGTCCGTTAGACGGTTCTAAAGGCCGATCCCGCTTTCGTTTGGGGAAGTGCGCAGCAAGAAGCATTTGAAACACTTCGATCTGCACTAAGTCAAGCGCCGATTATAACGTTCCCTGACAAGCGTTCATTTGCAGACGTCTTCAATCTGGACACAGATGCCAGTGCCACCGGCATCGGAGCTTTACTCACGCAAAGCACGGTGAAAGTTGTGGAACAGGTCATTGCGTATGCCAGCAAAAGTCGCTCGAGCAAAGAGGGCGACTGTTGCACAACACGAAAAGAAATGCTGGCGCTGGAGTTTTTCATCGACCAAGCCATGCACTATCTTCTCAATGAACAATGAAAAATGAAAAATGCCTTATAACGGGTAAAAGAGCAGGTGCTTGACATGTCCAGTGAGGGTGGTTTGAGTGAGAACGGTGGATAAAGAAATACTGGAAACGTCGGTTCATCGTCACGCACTTGTTATGGTTGCCTAGTTTATAAAATAGTGTGAAGCAGCCACTCTTCGAAATATATACTCCTGGAGTGTGGCATTAGCTTTCTTCAACGATTGGTTAGCACCCTGGGGAGCACTTTACCAGTTGCGGTCAGACCGCGTAGCCAACTTCGAGAGCACAATCGTGACCGAGATGGGTCAAACTTTCCGCACTAGGAGGACACGTACGAGTGCGTACCACCCGGAGGGAAACGGATTAATGAAACGCATGAACCGTACGCTGACGACGCTATTACAGATGTTCCTGACTGCTAGGACTCCTTGAGATCGAGACATGGAGCTGCCCAAATGCTTACTGGCTTATCGAACGTCCGTCCAGGCAGTGACCGGTCAGAAACAACGTCCCATGATGACGGGTCGTGAGCTACGTCTGCTTTCGGATACTTTGTTACTGACGCCACACTATGACTAACCCCTACTTAGCGTGTACTTCCGCCACAGTTACCCCTGTTCCGAGTACCTCAAATAGCACGAGCGAAACTGCAAACCCCGCAGCGTCACCAGAAGATTTACTTGATCGGAAGGTTTTCGGGAGTCCGTTAGAGCCTGGTGTTTCGGTCTGGCTCAGTGTAGCAGTAAGACCACCAGACGTCTATGCGAAGCTTTGTCAAAACTGGGAGGGGGCTTTCCTTGTACAACAAGCTCTGTCGGTACTAACCTCGAATCATGAGGCCGGGCCTTCATGGTGCCGCAACGGTTGTAAACTTAGACAGGCTGAAGATAGCTAAGCACGCACAGGCGCTGAGGACAGCGCCTGTTCGTAGGGGGAGCACGGTAAATGAACGCGCCATCTTGTCATATCTCAATTGAGAGTAGGGAGAGGACAAGAAGAAATTGTTGTTGAAGCGGCGAGATGTGGCTACGAATGGCGAACGTTTTAGCACCAATAACTTGGAATGCCATAATTACGAATCAAAGCCGCAAATAAGCCAAATGTATAGTAAAAATATGTATCTAACTACGCAGTGCGCGTATAAGATGTTATGAATGTATTTTCGAGGCCCAAGGATATATATTATATGTCTTTATTCATGGATTATAGAGCTACGCATAAAGGAAATAAATAAATAAATATTTTATTCTCGACAAAGCGAGACACGCCTTTTAGGCATGATCAGCATATTGCATTATTGTACATGATAGCGGAATAAGCAGCACCAACAGTGGGAGTAGTACAGTTGGAAACAGTAGTGTGGGCCCATAGAGCCCAAATGTTGTATGCAGTCTATATACACAGCATACGAGAGGTAAAGATAGTAATCAGAACACTTATATGGTATGTTGATGAGGAACTAGTCCGATGAGGTCCCGTAAGCAATGTAAGTCAGTGAGTGAAGTATGAGGAAACGGGTGAAAAATACTTAAGAATAGTGGTATGTCACTAATCAGATATGTAGGCGTGTTCGTGCGAGAGCCGATATATACACAGAACTTGTAAATATGGTGTCGGTCAACTTGCCAATGTTAGGGGCGGTGACTTTATTGAGTGGCGAGTCACATCCGCCACGTCGCAGTGTTGTTAAACAGACATTTGTGGCTTTTTGTAGGGAAAACGCTTGCCAGGCGAAGACCCACCACGTCCTGGAACACTGCCGGCTGTTGATATAACATTGGCAAGATTGTATCTGACCAATTACCCTTGCGGATATTCGCAGTCACGTAACGCCAATTTGTTTCCTATGGCTGTGTAGTCGCCTTCGGAGTCTAGTACAAGTGGTTGGAGCTGTTGAATTCGGACGACTCAGGTGACTTGTATTGAATTGGGCAGTGTCCTAGGTTCTTTAGTGTGTCATGATTATGAAGTGCGGGTTTTTTCTTTGTTCTTTATTGAATCCGTGCCCATGGGAGCGTCGCAGGTACGTCTTCAGCGGTGTTCGGTGCAGATAATGTTATCCTGTAGAACAAGGGTGAGAAGAAAAGCGGCCTGAGCAAACTGCCAACAAAATTGAACAGGACTATGTTATTGTATAAATATAAAATTTATGGTAAAGTTGCACTGGCTGAAATCAATGGAGTGACCGATGAGCTGAGGCCAGTGGTACCTATTCCGCCAATGATTAGTTGCGATATGAACGAAGAGAGACGCCAAACATGAGAGGAAGACGTTAATTTGAGCTGAGATACATGATAGTGGAGCCGAGAGCCAAACTCAAGCAGAGACCGGAAATTCGGATTTCGGTAGGCGTTACCAAGCATAGAGATAATGATTAAGACAAAGAAGAGTATCATAAGGTTGTAACTTTTACCAATGAGAACTTGAGTCGATGGCAGCCGGTGCTCAAAATAAGAGAGGCCTTGGCTTGAGACCTATAGGCATTTGGAGCCTCAGAGGACTGACTTGGCCAAAATGTTTTGGATTGAGACGCACAGAAAGAAAGGTAACCAAAAGAGAACTGGGATGTTGCGTTGACGCTAGCGATAACTATACCGCCATTGAACTGTTGCGATATAGACCAAAAGAGAGGCAAAACAAGAGAGGGGAACGTAATTGTGAGCTGAGATTCATGATGGTGGAGCCGAGAGGCAAAAGTCAATCAGAGACCTGAAATTGCAACTTCGCATGGGACCAAGCATACAGGTAATGAGCCAGACGGAGGCCAGTATCATGAGGCTGTTTCTTATGCCAATGAGAACTTTAATTGATGCTCAAAGGAAGAGAAGCCATGGCTTAAGACCTATAAGCATTTGGAGCCGGAGGCCGGTGCGGTCCAGGAGGTTTAAGAGTGCGTGGCGCGGTAGGAAAGCGAATCAAATGTGGCCTAGTATGTTGTGCTGACACTATGGGAAACTAAACCACCATTGAACCGATGCGATATGGACCAGAGAAAAGGCCAAACAAGAGAGGGGGACGTAATTGTGAGCTGAGAAGCATGAGAGTGAAGCCGAGAGGCAAAACTCAGCCAGGGACCTGAAATTTCAATTTCGGTAGAAGGACAAAGCATGCAGGTAATGTACCAGACGGAGGAAAGTACACGAGGCAGTTAATTATATAAATGAGAACATTTGCCGACGGCAGCCGATACTCGAATGAGAGAAGCCTTGTTTAGAGACCAATGGGTATTAGGAGCCTGAGAGGCCGGACAAGTCCAGTAGGTTTAATAATGAGTGTCACAGTAGCAAAGAGAATCAAACGGGGGCTAGTAAGTTGCGCTGGCGTTATGCACGTATATTATTGTTAGGTACGCGCTTGGTGTCATATGATGTATTTGGTTTGTATGATATAGCACTAAAACCTATAAATAATTTTAATGCAACTGTATAACTAAGGGAATAATACTGACTGACATAAATTAACAGTATGTATAAATGTAGCAGTATTATTGCGTAACTGATACTTTATAACTTACACAACTCTATTTCTAAGGCTTCTTTTAACGGACTATTTTGCTGTACTACGTTCGCTCTCCATTTATAAGTTTTGCGAATCCGGTCCACTCCTGCTTCCCGCATTTCGTAAAAATACATTTGATTTACCGCCTTGATTGGTGTAAGTGCTCAAGGCCGACTTTGTGCGTTTAGGCGCACGTCGTGGCGCAGGCTTATTAATTTTAGACTTTTCAGCAGCTTAAACAGACCTAACAAGTCCCGATCCAACGATACGCAAAAGAAGGAATATGCACTGGATTATCCTAACGTCACGGTACAAAATGAACTTGATACATTATAATGGCAATCTTAAGCATTTCGAATGTCATTTGCTGTCCCACTGCTGATGAAACTAAAAGATTCTAGTAAAACAACTACTAAGGTCCACACAAGGCAGAAGCTGGAAAAAGCCTTGTTGTAATAGAACCACAGATGGTTTTGGCTAATTCCAATTAAGCCATAGTGATGGGACCAGTTGTTAAATTTGACCGCGCTTCTGGATAAGGCACATTTCGTAGTCCGCGGTACCACAGAACGGATAAATCTATGACCAGTTGTCGCGCAGATGGATTACTTTGTCACCAGGGTTTCGTTCGCCTTAAGACGGAAGAGTACGAACGTCCCTCTACACGATATGTTGACGTGTACAACGCCTTAAAAATTACAAAGGCAGCATAACCTTGATACGTCTGCATGGGTGAACTCTGCCTCGTACGGAAAAGTAATGTAACTTTTATTTATTTATTCGACAACGCATGGGTGATGCAGCCTTGTTTGATAACATTACATCATATTCGAAGGTGGTTGTATTTCGCACGGCTCGAAAGACCGTGCGAAGACAAATAAGACTCCACTACCACCGAGGAAAGCCCACCGAATCATACTTTACGTGGTTAGCTTCCTTGGTTGACAATTGCTGAAGTGAAATGAACAACTTGGCACTACAACATTCGGATACCAACTTAATTTATGCTAGTATATACCGTTTTGTAGGTACGCCATTTTTATACCCTGGGCAGGTAATATCCTTTAGCGTTGAGAGTGTCCGTTAAATGTGCGCATCTAAAGGGCTAGGAATACGGGCGAGGTCGTTTGGTGGGTACGGCCTGCTACCATTATTAGGGCTAGATTTGATTGCTCCTACGTTAAATGCCAAGAATCCAAAGTAACCTTTACTGACGGAAATGATCGTGTATTCAAGGATGTGAGTGGGGTTATGGAGAGATTAACATATAAATAGCTTAGTTCCTCGTTCGTGCCAAGAATTATGCTAACAGCGAAAACCACACTTGGCAAGGAACAATTTATCTATAAAATAACTTAACACAACACTGTGTTCTGGTGTGCTAGTGATACTAACGTAGTGTACCTGAAAACATAGTTTCAGTATTTTGCAGCATTGGATTTTACCCTTGCTTTACATGGAGGACCTGATCCATATAGCGTTTGAAAGTCTGCGCTGCGTTACGGAGGCTGAAACACATACGAAAATATTCTTATAGACCAGATGGAGTGATGACAGCGGTTTTTGCGATGTCTTCCTCTGCCATTGTAATCTGGTGGTAACCTCTGACTAGGTCGAGTTTGGTAAGGAGCGACTTTCCGGCTAGTCCAAGTGAGAATTCGTGGATATGGGAATCAGGATACCTATCCGGAACAGTGACATTTTTGAGAGCACGGTATTCACCGCATGGTCGCCAACCGCCTGACATTTTTGACACCAGGTGTGGAGATGATGCCCAGCAGCTGTTTGAAGGACAAACAATGCCGAGATTAAGCATGTGTTGGAATTCCTTTTCAGCTGCCTAAAGTTTGTCAGGGCGCAAGCGTCGAGCTTTGCAGTTACTGGCGGACCGGTTTTAACGATGTGATGGCGTACACCGTGTTTAGGGTGGGAAGTATCGTTACTCACTCGAATGAGGGACGGGAATTGTCGGAGCAATGAGCAGTACTGTGAGTCGTCAGGTGTGAGGATGCGAAGCCCGAGAGAATTGACTGAAGCAAGTTCGTAGTGGATACTTAAAGACGTAGTATCGTCTCGTAATTTCCCACAAGGTAGGTCGACCACAAGACCGAATTTGCTGAGAACGCCGATTCCGATGATGGGCTTTTGCACATAAACGATGGTAAAAATGAAAGGGAAGTTACGCCGCAGTCCGAGCCTCAAAGTAAGTAATTTCTGGCCCTAGGTTGCGATTTTAGTCTGCTTAGCTGCCGTAAGCATTGGACTAGCTGGTTGCAGGGGGCGCTTTTTCAGAGAATGGGGGAGAACGCTGACTTCTGCACTAATGTCAACCAAGAAGTAATGTTTGGTTATGGAGTCAAACATCTAAAACAGGCGACTAATGACCTGGCCAGCGACAGCCGTCGCCATTACTGGCTGGCCATGTGGTCTTTCGACGTGGGAGTTGCAAAAGCTTTAGGGTGTTTACACCCAGGACGGCATTTACGCTCTGCGTCTCGAAACGGTGGTGATAATAGCAACAGCGGTGAGACTGTCGTGTTCGGGAGCTGCTAGAAAGTCCGGATCGAGAAACGGATCGTCTCGAAGGAACGCAGTCGCGTTTGAAGCGGAACATGGTAAGCCCTAGGTTAGAAAGTCTGCTGTTGCTTGTATCAAGTAGGGTGGTTCCAGAAAGGTTGCCTG
>OX104068.1:14877892-14937429 GCA_944474145.2 Dicrocoelium dendriticum | reverse complement strand
CTGAGAAGGGCATGACGATGAGCGTCCATTAACAATGACGCGGATGTACCAATCGGGCGAACCCAGTAGAGCGTTTAAACAACAGTCAAGAAATAGAAAATAGGAAGATTAAAGAATAGCTATCAAGCTCGGTCACAATAAATGGATGTCTAATCGCTGTTCTCCTAATACCTCCCTCTCTTTGAAAAAACAGGTTACCTGGGGTTCACACAGCTCTTTCTACGCGGATCCACTTGGAGAGGCTGCACGAACCTTCTTGTTCTCTTTGGCCTGTGGCGAGCTCTATTTTCCATGCATGCCATTGGACGGACGTCACCACCTACAGGAGTACTAGGCTTGCCGGTGTCCAGTAATTCATTGACGTCAAGTCCGTTGGCTTTCGGAACGGCGGCACCATGTGTATAAAGTGACCTCAACTGATTTACGTGGCGCCTCCACACCTGTGTGCCCACTTGCACCTCATACATCACATTGCCTCGGCGCCGCAGGACTCGTCCTGGTATCCATGCGATCCGCCGTCCTTGATTCGCAGCTGCAAACACAAAATCGCCCACCTTGAAAATCCTTTTTCTTGCACCATACCGCCTGTTGTACTGACGCTCCAACACTGAATTCCGTAGTTGTAGAGACGGGCGCTTGGGGGTTAGCAAATATAGCGGGGTTCTCAACCTTCGACCCATAAGTGCTTCAGCTGGGGATTTGCCATCTGGTGCATTAGGATTCGTGTTAACTCTATAGTTCAACAGGAAACCTGCCAATCTTTCGTTCAGCGGTCGCTCCTCTTTTGACTTCCACAATGCTCATTTTAGGGTATCCACAACTCTTTTTGCTTGGTCATTAGACTGCGGATGATACGGGGCCGTCCTGACATGCTTGATCCCATTCTGTGCACAAAATGCAGCAAATTGACAGGAGGTAAAAACTGTGACCCGTTATCTGACACGACGGTTACTGGCAATCCGTGCTGACTGAAGACATGTCTCATCGCAATAATTGTGCGGTTGGCCGACTTGTTTTGCATAGTGATTGCCTCCGGTCATTTACTGTAGGCGTCAATAATAACGAGGAAATGCACTCCTTCGACTGGTCCTGCGAAATCTACGTGTATGCGCGACCAGGGCGATTCAGGGTTTGGCCAAGCTTGTAATGTAGAACGTACCGGCAACTTGGAGGCACTGATGTATCTGGAGCACGATCGGCCAATATCTTCGATTTGGCTATCCATCATGGGCCAAAAAACGTAGCTGCGCGCAAGCGCCTTTATGCGAGCGATTCTTGAATGGCTCTTGTGCAGTTGCCATAACACGCGTGACCTGAGTATTTCTGGAATGACAATGCCAATTGCAAAAAAACAGGCAGGAATCCACTTCAGACAAAGAGTTGCGTCGCGTGAAAAACTGTGTCAAAGCTTCTCTCGGGCACTTCTTTGGCCAGCCCCGTCTTGTGCAGGTTAATACCTCTTGCAGCAATGTATCTTGTTCATTGGCTTGCTACCCCATTGCGCCAGTGACCGGTAAATTACTCACGGCGTCATGTACCCTGCAGGTGACATCCGTTCCGGCTGCGATGGAGGCAATGACTGCGTTTTCTGACTCAAGTTTACCGGTATCGATTAATCTGGAAAGAGCGTCCGCTTGCCCTATAGAATCCGTAGACAAGTATCGCATGCTGAAATCATAACCCAAGAGCAGAGTTGCCCATCGCTGTACTCGACTAGCCGTATATGCTGGAATCCCCTTTTTGGATCCAAAGATTGCCAGAAGCGGTTTGTGATCAGTCCCCAACGTGAACCGTCGACCATATACCATCTTACGGAACTTCTGCACTGCAGATGATAGCCAACGCCTCTTTCTCAATCTCACTATAATTATTTTCGGGGCCGTCAGCGCACGTGCAACATGTGTTATAGCCTTTCCGGATCCATCTGGAAAACGATGTGAAATGACAGCACCAATTCCATAGCTTGAAGCATCCGTAGTCACGATAATCTCTTGCTTCGGGTTATAATGCGTAAGCAACAAGTCTGACTTCAGCAGAGATTTCAGTTTCTCGAACGACTGTTGCCACTATGCAGACCATTTCTATTCGACGTCTTTCATCAGCAGATGGTTTAGAGGATGACGCAAGCGAGGCATGCATGGTAGAAAGTCACTATAGTGACTCACCGTCCCAAGGAATAACCGTAACGTTGTGACATCCGATGGCGCTGGTAACCGGTCTAGCACCTCGATATTTTCCGGATCGGGTTGTCGGTCGTTCTCGTTATTTACGAAACCCAGAAAATTAATTGACTTCAGGAAAAATTTGCACTTGTCCGCCCGTAATCGAAACCGTAATCTTTGATTCTATGTAACAAGTCATCCAATCGCTGAAATAACTCGTCCTGCGTCGAGCCCATGATGATGATGTCATCCAGGTAGGCTGCCGCTCCGGTTATACCCGTCAGCATGGCATCCGTGACTTGCTGAAAGATTGCCGGTGCCGTTTTAACTCCAAATTGCAAACGGTTGTACTGGTAGAGACCGCGATAGGCGTTGATTGTTAGAAGCTTCCGGTTTTCCGGTTCAACTTCTAACTGCAATAGGCGTCGACAAGATCAAGAGTAGCATAATACTTGCCTCCGTTCAGATTTGCAAATACGTCCTCAGGGAGTGGAAGCGGATACTGATGGGGTTCCAGTGCAGCATTCAGGCCCGTTGAAAAATCTGCACACAAACGAATAGAACCGTTCGGTTTCCTGATCACAACAATAGGCGCAGCCCACGGTGAAAACTTGACTGGCTCGATCACTCCGACCTGCTGCAATCGAGCAAGTTCTTGTTCAACAAGTGCTTGGGAAGCATAAGGGATAGGACGTCTGGGTCGAAACACTGGTCTGGCATCCGGAAGCAGAGTAAGTTTTGCCTGCATTTTCTTACAGTGTCCAAGTTCCGACTGGAATACACACGCGTACTTCGTTTGAAGCTGTTCAGAGATGCTTTGACCCGGAGGAGTCGGTATGGCTGTATAGTGCACCGTGACATTCCTTTCAGCCCAGACACGATTCAGTGGTACATTAAACATGTTCAGCTTTTCAACCTAGTCGATTCCGAGAAGATTTAGGTCGGTGCATGAGACTAGGTAAATTGTGGCGCGGAGTTGTAGTTCCATGAAGTTGGCCTCACATTCAAACTCTCCATCCAATCTCAGTAGTTCCCCGGATGCATTCTGAGCCGTCAGTTGTGCGCTTGAATGCGGGTCTTCCATGCTTCCTCCAAGTGGATCACAAAATGATTGTGATGTCGGACGCCGTATCTAGTTGCAAGGTGACTGAAATACCATTGACTTTTACTGTTAAATACTTTTGCTTGCCTGCGAATTCCGTGCGAAATGCAGCGAGAACTACCTTTGTGGCCGGTCCATGAAATTTCGCCCTTCTGAAGTTGATGTTTGTGCGCAACCTCAAGGGAAAGGAAGGTCTGAAGTTGTGCACAACTCGACAGTGGGTTTCCTTATGACCAAACCGCTTGCACTTGTGACACTGATGCCCCTTGTAGATACAGTCTCTAACAAAATGCCAAGCACCACAATTCCAGCTTGCGGTCGGGGGCATCTGAGTTGACCGATTCTGGTTCATCACTTTACCAAGCATAGCTGTGCTACAAATCGGGGGTTCTGTCCTGTGGTCAGCATTTTCAATCATTTTTGTGTAGTGCTTCAAGTTAATCAGTCGCTGGCATTCGGCTGTAATCTCTTGCAGCGTCAACTGTGGTTCTTGTTCGAGCTTGTGAAGAATACGTGTTCGAATATCGGCATCTCCGTGCGACTGGAGACTGCCCACGAAAGTAAGACGCTTGAATTGAGCAGGTGTCATCAGACCCAGTTTGAATCGTTCACCTGCGCGACTTACGATCCCGGCATGTGTGACAAAATCAACGGCATCGCGTTTGACTAACTTCAAACAATTGTAGCGAACACTGAAAGAGAGGCCTGCTCACCGAATATCTGCGTCAGCGTTTTCACCGTCTCATCGAAGCTGAAGTCTCTTGCATTCTTCGGCAACACAAAATTTGTGTAACGTTCACGTTCGACTGCGGCAAGTTTCCTCAACAACAAACGAACTTTCCAGGCATCGTCTTGGTCTGCAAGCTCCACTCGGAAAATATCTTCATACTTTAGGAACCAGGATTCAAATGTCAATCCGTTCAATCCATCGAAAACAAATTCTGTGATTGAAGCGGCAAGGGCGTCCACCGATGGCCGTGCGGTGGTCGTCGGGGATTCGCTTTGGATGTTCAGCTCCTGAGACAGCAACTCGATCAACTGTCGTTGAGATTTTCAAACTGGAGCTGTTGCTGTTGTAGGAGCGTCTGCATCTGCTCGAACGAAATCGACATGATTACCGGAACCTCCGTCGGCAGAAAATCTGTTGTGTCGCCGCTGACGCCTTCACCCCACGACCGCAAGAAGAAGTCCAAGACGAGCCAGAAGGAGACTTGTATACATAAAATCACAGTTGCTTATATAGTTTGAAGGCAAAATGAAGGGAAGCTACTAAAGTACACTTGAGCCAACCAACTGAAGGAAAAACGTAAAATGCAACGGCGAATAAGCAACCGTGTATGTAGGAGCGAATCGCGTAGGTCCCTAAAAATAACATCATTGGACTCCAAGCGTAAAGCGAACGACCATTTACAGTGACTGGCACCGGCCAATCAGAATAACGAAATGAAACGTTAAACAAAAGTCACGAAACAACGCGAATAAGGAATGCAGACCCAAAAGGTGCAAACTAGTACAATAATTGTGTGACACTAAATATTCCTTCAACATAACCAAGTAGAACAGTGATGAGAAGAAAAATCCAATAGAATATGTGCTTGCAAACAGCGCTGCTGAGAAGGGCATGACGATGAGCGTCCATTAACAATGACGCGGATGTACCAATCGGGCGAACCCAGTAGAGCGTTTAAACAACAGTCAATAAATAGAAAATAGGAGGAGTAAAGAATAGCTATCAAGCTCGGTCACAATAAATGGATGTCTAATCGCTGTTCTCCTAATAGTTGCCTTAAGTTTATCATGGGGGACTCTAGGGGCATAGGATCAAGGATATCGATGACCTCAGAGGCGATGTTGGACGGTAGGTGAGCAGTCACATATGAAAACATTGTGGACTGGGATGTAATCTTACGAAAACGGAAAACAGCTTCTACATGAACGAACCAAACATGTGTGTTAGAAATATCAAAATAAGGTAAAATGAGTCCAAGGGAATCTTCCGACGCATTAATAGCGGGCGCGTGATCAGACTTTGTGTAGTAAAAAGGAAAAATATACACAAAAAATAAATGAAAATGCGGGGTCAACAATTATATGGAGGAACCGGCAAAGGAGAATACTCAGTCAGTCAGGTTTACCTCACATATAATATATCCTGATGCGCCTAAATGTCGGACGATCGTAAATCGCGAGGTACGACGAAGTGTACGTGTATGTAGAGTCCGATCGTGAATGGAACAGACAGCGACGCGCACAACCACAACAATCCGGCGGCAACCAAAGTAGAACCACGGAAGAGAGCTCGAAACCAAGTGTATGTATATATAGTTAATTAAAACAAAGCTGTACAACAACTGCAGCGAAATGGGTAAATGTGAAAATGAAAAATAAGCAAATTATTTACAGTCGGTACAAACCTTTGGGAACCTAAGTTGAACAGCATCTGGACAAATGCTACCAAAGGTGTTTGCCTTTCTACCATTACGAATACACTCTTTGATGACTGGATGCTTGTGGCTTAAACGGAAGGATGAATAATATTTTTCGTTAAATGGTTGTACCATTATCTTGTTTTACCGAATTGCATTCACGTCAGACTCGCCTGGTACCGATACCTTCGTTTTATTACGTCCTGTTCTCGTTCTCATTGAAATGAATCCTAGGCTTGCTTGTTAGTTATATAATAACCAATAGAAACGTGAATCTCTCCAGTTCAGCACATCGCATCTACTCGTGTCTCACTAGGACCATTACGTGTTACAGTAATGTCGACGGTTTTTATGCGATTCCCCCAGTAGTCAGGAATACGCCTCTCCTAACCCAAAACGCAGTCACGTTCCATTAGATAATCTATTGTATGTAACTTCACCATGAGTCACTCGTAGCACTAAGTTAAGTCTTTGAAAATGAGAGATGAACCTTTATCTCCCGAACGTACCTTTCGACTTGAATGATCATGCAAAGAAGCTACTGATAGCCCAAACCTCCTGTGGCTTCATCTACAAAGGTAGTGTCCACAAGTTGAATCAAAGGATTGAAGAGAGTGTTGCCAACTCAGAAGCCTAGAGTTCCGACTGGTAACGTTTCCAAGCACCATGTACCTCGGTAAACGACTGCTAATACACAATGGCTATATTAGCTTTTCAAGCATTTCGATACTAGCTACCTGGGATTGGAGACACTTATAGTCTGACGACCTCTTTAAGAACTTAACATCAAGGACACACTAAAGAATTGCGCCCGTGAGGTTCGCCTCTGTGTAACACACCGTCACAATACCTAGAAAAATGCCGCGGCTGCGGTTGCTGTCCAAATGGGTACTGGCAGTAAAGCTATCTAGGTAGTTGGTATAAAAGTCACAGCAATAATGTATGACACGTCGGCCGCACATGTCTAGCGCCGCACACGACTATTACTAAAGAAATCATTGCAGAACAAGCAATGGCTTGCAGTCAGAACAGGCAGACAACCTCGGCTGGCTAGCCGAACAACCTCCTCGTGGTGTCAGCTGGGTGGTTCGGGTTTAACCCGTTCCAGCAAATAGTTCGGCGGCAGTGTTCCAGGACGTGTTGGGTTTCGCCTGGCAAGCGTTCTCCCTATAAAAAGCCACAAATGTCTGCTTAACAACACTGTGACGTGGCGGTCGTGACTCGCCACAAACTAAAGTCACTGCCCCGTGAATATCCGGATAATTCTATCCAACCCACGGACACCAATCTCCTATTTGCATATTGATGACGATATCAAACATTGAAGATTGGAGCAGCACAACTACAAACACAAAATAAACAGCTACATACACATACACACAATGACATACATACATACCCCTTACACAAACTCAAACTGCTATGGCAAACATATCGGATTTTTGCACATTCTTGATCATGCATCGTTATGTCAAAATGATCATGCCTGTAAAGGCGTGCCTCACCTTGTTGAGAATAAAACATTTATTTATTTATAAATGTCTTAGGGCATGAGACTAAATCGTATGCTGCACCGCAAAAATTCCAGATGTGTTCACTGTATCCATATGCAGTTCAAGTCTGCACAGCAGTTCGTAAGAGTAGCGCCCGACCTTACTCCAGTTGGCGTCCTAGGGGACGCCGGCGTAACTAGTAATCCAAACAGCCCAGCGTTTTGCCTCCGAGAGAAGGCCCGAAATGGCTTGCAACGGACAAGATTCACTTACGGCACCCAAATGAAAGTAAAAGGTACTGCCGTCGTACGCTTTTCGCTAGGCATAGGTCGATCGAAACATACTGCACGTTGTGTTCTCCTCCCCTTCCGGATGCTCCCCACTTCACAAACCTCATCCAGTTCGAACGTTTCCTTTGCTCTTTTTATACGATGGCGAATACCGCCGACAATCAGCCACACTTCACAAGTTCACTCACCATGCCCTCTACCACATACAATCACATGCATACAGACACACAAGTACAGCATATCACCGGATAACGTGCAATATTTTTATGCAACTACCGACCAGTCCTGTTTGTATTACCAGGGTCCTGCCTTCGCAGGTGTGCTCATATTGTCGGAAATAGAACCTTTATTGATATATATATATATATATATATATATATATATATATATATATATATATATATATATATATCACGGCATGCTGTACTTGGCGCCGACTTAGTTTACGCCATAAGATGCACTACTGACGTGCTGGACATGCCAATAATGATAACTAGGCACGGGCTTGCCACCAATATTATCAGCCACAAAGCCCAGCCGAAGAAAGCTGTTCACCACACCCACTATTCGTTCAAACAGCACTGATTTTCTGTTACTTGTCGGAAGAGCTGCATTAACCTAGGCTTTTGCTTTAGTTAACAGTGTCGTCCAAATACCCTTGACTGCGTTCGCCTGGACAGGCATGCGACAGAAAAGCACGAACGCGATACGCTACAGCAGCGGCCCAGGAGCTACAGGCTTACACGTTCCAAGACCACGGCGAGTCCCGCCACAACACCTTATGGAAGTATAGAGGATGATGGATGAAATCTTCGAGCTGCCGTCTGTCATCTTCGTAGCACACGATTCATCAAGATATTGTGTAGACTATCATAGACTGAACGTGGTAAATAGAAAAGAACCATTGCCGCTGAAAGCGTAGCAGTCTGGAGATTCCCCGGTTTGCCTGTGTAAAATTCTAACTAAAATTATTTCATTGTACACCTAGGCAACCGGTGTGGTTTGTTGAACTGATTGCTGAGTTCGAATGCTTGACTTGCTCACCGCCATTTTTGCTTGGCGCTCGTTTCGTTGGCAACTTGCGACTCCGCTGTTTGCTGTGCTTTCTCCGTTTCCTTAGCTAGAGCGTCCAAGGTGTCGTTCTTTTATAGCTAGATAACAGGGAATCTTTTACTGTACCAATAACTGTTTCCCTGCAACTCGATCCGTCTTCTCGAATTTCTCTCTTGGCTCCCGGTACAGGCGACCCTCTAAAAAGGCACGATGACACAATGGGAGCGTTGGGAGTTTCACACTGGTTTAGTAGCGCCTAAAAACAACTGCTATCGTTCATGTACAATTTAATTGTTGACCGCTTACACATTATTCCTTCGTGCATTAATCGTTCTTACGACCGGCACGACACCCGACCGCATTGTAAGTTCCCGCGCTCCCGTATTCGCTCTTGCCTTGCTTCCTCTGTCCGCGTCTTCTGGTAGCCCATCGAATATAGTCCGCTGTGTCCGACTCCAATTGCCTTCTGATATCCGCGCCTAATTTCGCGCAACGTGTCGGAATAGTACTAACTAGTCCTACGAACTGGTGACCCCGATTCGCACGCACGAATCCAACTTTTTTCGTCATTCGTATTTTTCGGCGAGTTTGTTCCGTTTTCTCGATTATATACCTGCTTCGATCGATTTGCTAGATGGTCTAACGCCGTCCCTATCCCAATTACTCCTCGAAAACGGTAGCGAAAGCTGTTTTGGAGCGCCGAGTAGCTCAATACCGCTGTCCTGCCATCGTGTCCACCGATCGAGGGTCATATTTCTCTTCAACAGTCGCCACGTTGCTTAAGGATTTAGGCTGTCGCCACGTCCAGACGACGGCGTATCATCCGGCCGCTAACGGCATTGTGGAGCGTTTTGACCGCCAGTTGAAAGCAGCGCTTCGGGCGCACGCAGATCCTTCATGGTCTGAAACAACTCCTCGTGTACCTAAAATTAAGAAACACCGTTAAAGCCGATTTCGATGCAACGCCAGCGTGACGGGTGTACGGTTGCACGCTGCGGTTGCCCGGACAGCTGGTAGCACCAGCCCTATCTACTTCACTTTGGACTTAGGAAGTTACACTCATCGATTGGCTCACCAGATGTGTGAGCTACGTCCACCCGCTCCTCGAGCGCAGAAGATACCAGTGTACGTGCCCGAGAAGCTGTCTACGTGTTCACACGTCCTTCTTCGCGCAGACTGTGTTCGACAGCCTCTTCAGTCGCCGTACATATGACCTTTCAAGGTGCTACATCGCGCGAGTAAGGAGTACATTATTGACCGCGGTGGTCGACGCGATGTCGTCACTATCGATCGTCTAAAACCCGCCTTTATGGAAGAAAACCCCTCGCCTACTTCGTCTAGTAGTGTTTCGTGCGACGTCACAACTCACCGCACCAGCTTTCAGCATCCTAGTGCAGTTCAACCAGACCACGATCTCGGTCTACAAGCTTCAGCCATCCCTACATCTCCCGAATCTAGTCCGCCGCCTCCCACGACCAATCGCCGTGGTCGGGAGGCGCGTCAGCCGGTTAGTTTCTTCGACTATGTACGGTGTAAATATCTTTAGCTTTGTAGATGTTGTATATATTTGCCCCATTTTTGGTCTATTACCGTTTTGAAAACAAACAAAAATATCAGAAACCTCCGAAAAACCTTTTTCAAAAAAAATAATCAAAATCCAAAAATTTAAAAACGCAGATAATTCGTTTGTTCTTAATGGCGTTTTCCGCGCGTGGTATTCTATTTTCCCGTCTCTACATGCCCCGAACCCTCCCCTTCGATCGACTGGCCCACACGAGGAGTGTTTTCTGGAACTCTGACGCGAACGCTGGTCGCTTCACCGCGATACGAGTGCCGCTTCTCCACGGAACTGTTGTCGTTTCTTCGTGGGACAAGGGTCGTTTTGGCGCGGGAGGGGTGGGCGGGGGAAGAGACCACTCATAAGCGCACCGTTTGGCAGCAGCAGAGGTTGAGGTCCTGTCGGCCTTTTTCTGGGATAGCCAGTTATTTTTGTAGTTCGACAAGCCCGCTCCAACGGCCTGCCGAAATGCACCCTGCCCTGCAATCAATAAACAACAAATCATAAACGGCAGAGCGGACTCCGACTTCCGGCGAAACCCCACTTAAAGGAACGCTCGCTCATTTTTACTTGGAACGATTTTGCCGTATGAATCATGATTCAACAGTCCTTTTCGAAATCGAAGGCTTTCTATGTTCAGCCTTCTAGGGGGGAGCTCTGTAGTGCTCAAAAAGATAACTCTTGTCTTTCATGTATAATTTGATTGTTGACCGATTGTACATTATTCTTTCTTGTTTTATTCCTCCTTACAACCGGCACGACACTCGACCGCCTTGTAAGTTCCCGCGCTCACGTGTTCGCTTTCGCCTCGCTTCATCCGTCCGCTTCTTATTGTAGCCCACTGAATACAGTCCGCTGTGTCCGACTCCAATTGCCTCCTGATATCCGCGCTTTGTTTCGCGCACCGTCTCGGACTAGTATTAACTAGTCCTACAATTCTTCACCCTTGGTCTTGCAGCTGGGTACTGGCAAGGGGTGGTGATCTCATGGGATGGCACGGATATCGCATTTACCCTGTCCATCAGTCTCTACGGGTTTCAGCTTAGTGAAGACACGGGCCACCTTTCAATGCCCCATAAGCCATCCAAATGCCTAGTCTACCTAGAGGACGTCATAATCCATAGAGACATCGTAGACAAGCCCCTCGACACAATCGACGGGGTCCTTCAATGTGTAAATGGTGGACCTTCAGAAGTGAAGCTAGGGGATTATTAGCTGCTTAGGTGCAGCATATGAGTTACCATTTCCAATCAGCGTTCAGCCCGTGTGTGCCTGTCTATCCGTGAATTACCCACTCATAAGTGCTTGGCTTCAGTTGCTTGATCGATGATCTGTAAAACCTCTGAGCAGAATACACATTTGCACGCGGCCAGCTACACGTGTTCTGTAGTCTTTGTGTCGCTCGGTTACGAGGCATTGTTGCACTGTAAGCTAGCGTTACTATCGCATGCGTAGATCATAACATTAGGAAACGGGTTACCTAACTCGTATAAGTCGTCTTTCTATGTAGTTTTCAATGCGGCAGGGAAAATATAACATACATCAAAAATGGGAAAACTTCCGCATCGAGAGGATAAACGGAGGTTCCTTTGTTTGACTTCTATTACAGACGTATTGTTTGGAAACTTATGGTTCTTAGGGGCCGCTGCATCGCATCACATATAAAAGTGGGCTATTTCAGTAGAGAAAAGAGTACTGCGTGGAGATTGATACACTCCGATATGCATTGACCAGTTCACCACTTTCCAGGTACATCTCTAACGGTGGGTTATTTTGTGCCGGATACAGATGTGAGACATTGGAACTGAGATTGTACCATCCCAAATTGGATCAGGTGAATTAGAAAATGTTATTGCTAACGTGAGTAGGTGTTTAACCAAGTAGGAGATGGATCACTGAACAATGCGGAAGGAAATGCCAGCGGCAGTGATATTCGCTAAACATTTTACACTTCTCATTGGGCTTCCATTTCATCCTAATGTTAGATCAGCAGTTACTGGCATGATTTCAACATTTCTAGGATCAAACCATAGTGGTGGATAATATAGGCATTCACATGAAAACAGACAGTAGTGGCATGCAACATCTTTGAAAACTGGACCGCACACTAGGGTGTCATCTTGGTCGTGGCTCCAAATTTGTGTCCGAATTATGTCAGCTATTTGGCCCTTGAAAAACGCACACTACCGCCGAAAAATCGTAGGGTAATGTGGTTTCGAGCGCACTAATCCCCAAATAAAGGCATTGTTAACGATTTTTACGTGTGAATACAGCAGGCTGGAGTAGGACCAAGCTTTGCCCAATTGCTTCTTGGCTTTTTGGTCTACCGTCCACACCCCGTACTATTTTGTCATTGGGTGAGAGACACGCCTTAAAATTGATCTTACGGTGCCCCTATAAGCGCCCTTTCCTTTGGTAGCCACATCTTAGGCATGGGTACTACATGAAGACATTAATTGCACACATCAACTGGAGAGAGACTGCCAGGCAAATGTTCAGCGCAACAAAAAGACTACGAGGACAAGCGGGCAAAGACTCTCCACTGCGACCGGAGCAGAGAGTCCAGTTGCATACATCAGTACCTACACCATGACGTCCTTTAAAGCTGCATACATTAAAATCGGGACGTTGCGTACTCGTGGAGGTTTATGACAGTAGTACTTCCTGCACATTCCAAGCCGAGCGAAACGCACAATGTTCATTTGTGGTGCCCTTCAACAGGTTGAAGTTTGAGACGTTTAGCACGGTCGGTCAAGCCATCACTCGTGATGCCGAGGTACCAACCCCTGACCTTACGCAGCACATGGAGATTGGTATACACTCCACCGGACCGCAAGAACAACACGAGAGTTTTTGACACCGCTCAGTATTATGGAGGAGACAATGTAGCGGCAGCGATGGGATCTGGTGCCAATTTCGAGAACGCTTTTGCGTTTACTCTCATCTGAGACACGCCTCGTGATGATAAACTTATTGTGGCTTAAACGGAACGATGAACGCGGAATACTTTTCGTGCACTTATTGTAACATCCTAGTGTCTTACTGAGCGGCAGTTTTGTCTCATCCACGCGGTACCGACACCTTGTTTTCTTGACGTTGTAGCGCAAATAAAAACGCACTGGTTTGTTTAAACTAGACGTTATTCACAGTGTCTGGCTTATTCCCTTTTGGGAGTTGATATGTAACATATTCACAATGAACAAAACGATTTAACCATTGCTGCGTCTATCTTGCCACCTGTACGCTTGAATCGGTGGACACCATTGCTCCTGTCGCGGTGCTGAATACATTCGCATCCGCGCCGTTTGTTTGTTCTGGTAATCAGCTTATCGCCTTCGTACATGCTTGTCATACGGCAGCAGGTAATGCGTTAACTAATTCGGATGTTGAGTTTCGCGTGCTATTCGTTTACAGTCCGGAATCCTAGTCGGTACCTCGAACCTGCTCCACTGAACATATTACAGCATACCATTCTCGTCCTCACTGTATTCGACCTTGACTTACTGGGTTTAACTGTTTGTTATGTGAATACCATTTCAGCACATGGCAGTCACTGTTTCTGATAGGACCATTGCACGTAACACAGTTACGTACTGAGTTATATCCCCAGCAATATGTTGGTAACAGGAATAAAAATGATCCAGGAACTCTGTTTGCTCACATCGATTTCGCGCGATCGCACGCTGATAGATGGAGGCAACCTTCCACCAATGAGCGATGAGGCCTCCGAAAGCGTTAGATTTGCGGAGTGTGCGTTCATCAACATATTTATTACGCATAAGACCAAATTCGCTGACTAGTCGGTGACCGATTTCCTGCACGCATAACGCCGGAATTGATAGTTCAATGTTTCGTTCAATGCATTTGCAATAACTGTAAGTTCTATAACCACAGTGACAAATGACCTCTGCAACTATTAAGGTCACAGTAAAGCTGGTAGGGGACGATATTAGGGTCCATCTCGCTGGCCAATTGTAAAGTACGATAACGCAGCGAATTTACTACGGTCTGCAGCTGAGCCTTTTACTGTACCTGAAACAGTATTACATAAGCCGTGTTTTCTTGCGGCGCGTCAGTCTACCTTTATGTGCCCCTACCCGGTAGTGTGCCACAAAAATTGTAGAAAATCATATCAGCGCTTCGATTCTCTGCAGACGCTAGTCAAACAGAACTAACACATAATGGAGAAACATTTACAAGCGCAACCATTACAATCAATGAAAACATATCCAGAAACGCGATATATGTATCAGTAGTTGTTACAATGCGGCACTACGCCTGTCAGCGGACCCTAAATCATTAACGTGCGTTGACGTAACAGGTTAGGAAGTGTCGTCATAGAATTCCAAGAGATAAAAAGTCACCGGGACGCGCCTAGAATACCATAGTTGCTTCCACTTCTCTTTGCTTTCCCAGTTCGTTTTCATCAATGTTAGGGCAGTACACTCTCGCGCGTGTTCGTACCACCTATTTATCACCTACATGGGCAGCAGTGACAATCGCATTCAACTCTCCATCCAGCTCCGTATTTTACTAGATAGCTGTGGCGATACAGTCCAAACGGTTACGAAATATCTCTCTTAAATTTCAGTTTCCAAGATCTTTTGCGACCCGCACACGCATTGGACATGGATGTCAGTGGGAATCTTGACCAAACGCACACCACTACATTGTTGTAGCAGACTGTAAAGTGTTTGTATAGTAAGTCAGAGGGTAAAACGGATCTTTGAGCCACAGTTAGACATGTATAGTAGCTTTCTCCACCTTCACGTCGGTTATAATAGTTAAACCAGCCACACAGACAAATCAAATCTCGTCCTGTCGGCAACTGTGGCAACGGCATCAAGTTCGTCGCACTGTGAATCAGTCACAATTACCACATCCAGCCACAACATCAGCCATTTGAACTGATGCTTCGCTGCCATACAACCATGACGACCTATGAAATAAAGAATAATAAGAGGAAAAGAAGGGGCACTTACCTGAAAACCTTAATGTTCCAAGCAAACATTCAGGGTCAAGGCACCTACACCTTGTGTAGACAACATACCGTCACAAACAGCTGGCTATCGTGCAAAGATAAGGCGACATCGACGAGACAGCTTCCTTGCGGCGTTCACTGCGCCTCGTCACAATCAGCCATTACCCCGCAGATAACTCAGCACCAAACACACTTTAAACAGACAACGCGACGAGGAGAGGGCAGCAGACGCGTCACTGGTGTCTACTGCGAGCGATGTCCTGTAAAGTCTCGAGCGAAGCACAAGACGGGTCACGTGAACGCCAGCCCGGAAGAAGAGACGGATCAACGGCACCCAGTTTGGTCGTCAGTGGCTTCATTCTCCGCTGCCAAGTCAACTTCTGTTCACCTCGAGCCTTGCGCCACCCTGCACCTGGTAGACTAAACAAGGCCGTCCTAGGTAAGCGGGGGCCAGGCATTCGTAGCACGTGTCCGAGCCAACGCAACTTATTCAGTGCTTTCTTTGGTTCTAGGGAGCTAGCATGATTATCAACACCTAGGACTCGTCTACGCACATTGTTGCGGGCACGCTGGTGCCATCCGACTCCAGCAATGCTCAGCAGACAACAACGATCAAAGACTTGAAGTCGCCTCAGATCTTCAGACCGAAGCAGCCAAGTCTCAACATCATAGAGCAGTACGCTCATCACCGTGCCCTTGTATACAAGACCTTTCAGACGTAGGGAAACTCCCTTCTGCCGCCAAAGATGCCGCAGGTTCAAGAAAGTAGCTCTGGATTTTGCAATATGTGAGCTGACGTCAGTTTCGATGCGCCCATCGTTGCTGATGCAGCTGCCAAGATAAGTGGATTGATCAACCACCTCACGTCCCTCGTTAGCAAGGGTCAATGGGTTATAAAGTGGCTGGTGGTCCTACAACAACATTCTGAAGGTGTGAAATGCATACCTAATAATGGGACTACTCTGGACAGGCTATGCAGGGTTGATTGTGTCGCCACAACATCGTCGAAAAGCAAGACGATAACGTCCGCATAATCTAGATCAACTAAACTTTTACCAGGCAGCACTTCAACGCCTACACCGTGAGATTCCGCAAGTAAACACTCCATGATAGAATCCACAACGAAATTGAACAAAAGTGGGGAATTTGGACAACCCTGACGAACGCCACTTGTGATCGGAAAGCCATCAGATGGGCCATTGTAGACCGTGAATGGGCCTGTATTGTTCGAGTACAGAGCACGTAGGATATTCACATATTTCGTGGGAACACCACACCGGGCACGAATTTCAAAAAGAACCGATTGAATCAAAGGCAATCTTGAAATCTAGCAACACAGCTATTGTTGGTCTGCGGTATGCGTGGCGTTGCTCTAGCACCTGCCGCCCTGAGCGAAAACCGGCCTGCTCTTCTTTAATTGGAGATTCGAGTTCCACAGTGAGGCGACGAACGAGAATCGAGGCCAGTAATTTTGTCACAACTGGTGTTAGGCTAATACCAAGGTGATTAGAACAGTCTGTGCGACTGCCCTTCTTGTATACTGTCACAATAATCGATTCGCTCCAATTAGCCGGGACACTTTCCTGCTTCCAGATACGTTCGCATATGGAGGTCAGTGCCCTGCAGACGACCTCACCTCCCTCTTTAAATAGTGCAGCTGGGAGGGAATCCGGGCCAGCAGCACGAAAACGATTGAAGGCTGTCATCGTATTTCGGACCTCGGCCTCCGACGGAGGCTCTAAACTAACCATCGATCGCTCGCCCTACATCACCTGAGTAGGAAGAGGTCCGGAAGCAGGGGGCCAGCTAAACTGACCTTGAAAGTGTTCCGCCCAACGAGCCATACGGCGCTCCTTATGGTGTATCAGTGCACCCGCGCTGTCCCTGATTGTCTCACTGACGCCTGGTTTTCTGGGACCAGTGGTGCGGATCAGTTGGAAGAGCTTGCTGTAATTGCCTACTGCTCCTGCCTCCTCCATTTCTTGAGCCCTACTGGTCCACCAGGCTTCTTTGTCAGCACGTAGGCTCTGCTTTAGTTCACGCCTAATAGCCCGTCTGGTCACATTGTGTTCAGAGCCAGCCGAGAGGTTTCTTCTGGATTCCAACAGGTTCATCGATCTCTCCGATATCCAGTGACTGGTGCGGTGCCGATGGATGCTCTTGTGTCGTGCATGGCGGCCGAAATCCTATTCCACTGAAGCTCAGTGTTATTAGGACAAGACATCCGCAGTTCGGTATGCAGTGCGTCTTGATAGGCTTGCCTGACCGAGGGCTGAGACAATTTCTCAGTTGTCAATCAGAGGAGACGCTTTGCACGCCTCCCGCTAAAGTTCATGGAGAAAGGACAGCGCACCAAGGCATGATCAGAGTAGACACAGATACTCCAGTACGAGCGGAAATCCAGGATGGAAGCACGCCACCTGTAATTTATGGCTATGTGGTCAATTTTGGTCCATCGCCGACCAGCTGCAGGAGGACGCCAAGTGGCACTTCGGCGCCCACTGTGTCTAAAAGCATTGCTACTAAGAAACAACCGGTGCTCCGCACACAGTTACAGCAGACGTTCACCGTTCGGAGTTAAGCCCATAATTGCCACCCAGCTGAGCTTCTGAAAAACTCAGACGCCCTACTTGTGCGTTCATATCCCCTGCAAGTACTATAATATCTGAACTAGTAGCACTGTGTAGTAGCACGTTCAGTTCGTCATAGAATGTGTCCTTGACAGCATTAGAACTGTAGTCGGTGGGAGCGTAAGCGGAAATCACAAACAAACAGTGTTTTGTACTACTTCGTGAATCAACCTTAGCTGATGTCGTCAAACGGGCTGCATATAAACGGCTGTTCACCGGAATCCAATCGACCAACGATAGCGCAGCCTTGGAGCTTGACCCGTGAGTGCTGCATCGACGTCTCCGGATGCGTGCAACCAATAACGAGAGGATAAGCCGGGTGCAGTTAATTCAATAACACCGTTAGGGCCATGGATCCTAGTTTCGGATACACAGCACACATCAATACCTAGTGTGTCCAAGATGCGTGCGAGTGCAGCCTGTTGACCTGCTTGCCTTAGAGTGCGAACGTTAAATGTCGCCATGGAAACGGAGGAGCATGGCCTAATAAGGGTCAGTTGCCGATAGGCGTCCGGTGCCTGTCGTGATAAGGTGGCTGCAGATGCTTCTACTCCAGTGGCACTTCGGTTGCAGTCAATTATGCTGGGAATTATAGAATGAAGGTTAGTAATGGGGGTCGGGATGGGAGTAAGAGAAACAGGTGGAAAAGAAGGAAGGGAGGCGCCAGCAGTAGCATGTTTTCGCTTATCCGCCCTGATGTATGCAGCAGATAAGGCGACCCTTGATAATCTGCGCGACGGCCGATGCAGGATGAAGTTTATGTTTGAAGAAAATGTCATGGTTGTATGTGGGCGCCCGGACTTAGTTCGGATGACGATTAGGGTCTTCATCCAAAGCCTTTGGCTCAAAAGCCTGTCCGCAAGGCAGCGGGGAGGTGGCAATGATTTAGTTATACAGAAATGGACGCCATCCTATTTAAAACCCTTAATCTGGAGGACCGGGAGACTGAGTTTGTCTGACCTCTCACCATTGACCAAGCTGGTAGGAGTAGCTCTCAAGATGCCCGGAGGCACCACCCAGTATAGCTCAATGAGGTACGCAAACTGTCGCAGCACGTTAAGGTCCAGTCTCGTTGCGACGGACATCCAGCCACGTGTGTTGCTAGTTGGTTCCAGACGTTTAATCCAAAGGTCTACGTGGTGTGTATGTTTCACCGCAAGCCGAAGGTCCGTCATGACCTATGTACGCATTGGGCATGGAATCCTCTGCCGGACACCAGTATTGCACACGTTCGGAAGTGTCCTTGTAGTAAGCCATGAAGTAAAATAGGTATGTGAAACGCATGTCCCCCACAAAATCACGCAAGGTTCAGACACACGCATTCATGTTTTAACCAGTTTCCGCATTCACAAGTATTCCCATTTTTCCGACCCTACTTCCAACGGTTATTTTGCCCAACCAGCCTGCAGAAGCCTGCAGAGAGTGAGCCGCGCTCGTAACCTAATCACCTTGATTTTAGTCTCTCCGTGACTCACTGGTTTTTACTTCGAACTCGCAAGAGTACAGCTGCGGGTCCCAAGCTTTCTAAGAGTCTACTAAATTGACCTCGCCGATGATTCCTAGAAGAATGGGGACGCCATCCATTCAGTGACTGTTTAAGAGTGTGATAACCGTTGGACTGAACGCAACGGTACCCTGTACCACATCCATGATGTCTAGACCGTTTATTATATAGTAAATTAACTGAAGGCTTAATTCTGAGAATCCGCTGCTCTGGTACTACTGCCATGTCCAAGTCTATACAAAAATCATGATCGCTCTCGCTGCAGCTCCTACTGTAGTCAGGCTGAAATACAAATACTTTGTAAATTTGCCGACTTCGCCACTAAAGTTGGTAGTGATCAAAGGGCCCGCATTGCGGCTGAAGGTAAAAAGATGGCGGTGGTTTAAGGGTTCCAAATTGCTTTATTGGGGCATGTGGAACCGGAGCTATCGGGACCAACACTTGCAAGTACTTTACATAGGGCGAAAGAATATATACGTTTATTATTTCTGTGCTATCACGACAACCCGAAAAGCGGATACATCACGGTGAGATTAGGTCGGTTCGGAATGGATTAGAAACACTTACAAAAATACCCACTCACGGATCGAGGGATAAGGTTCAGTCGACCGGCCACAGACAGGTAGGCAAGCGCATCTATAAGCGGCAGTGTGGATCAACAGAGGCCAATCGCATAAGCCGAATTGAAAAGGTCAGAGACGTGATGTCATAACGTTGTTTGTGAATGAAAATACCTTGAAAGATACCGGAGCTTTCGAGACAAAATCACACCTTTATCTGTATGTGAGAAAACATGGTATAAGATCATGTGCAGTTGAATAAGGGTTGGACATCGGCAAGAAATTTTTCGGTCACGCAGAGATGGAAAATTCCCGAGTCATGAAAAATCGACGCTTGCGACGCCTGATGACATCCGGGATAAGCGCAGGTTTGCGTACCGAGATGCCCAACGCACCAGGAGTCCAAGCGCACAAGTGGATATTTGAATCCGGATCAAAGACAGACTTCGAATCGTCGCAAAATTGAGTAGCAACACCGCTGATATTGTTGTCCTGAGTCGCCTCATCTTCTTCATAACGAGATGCACGACGATGGATGAGGCCGGCGACGCTGATCCAGCCTGAGAAGAATGCGTTAAGTGTGAAAAATTAGCCAGCCTCTAGTGAAGTCCAGCAGGTTACTTTAGAATAGGCAAATGTTGTCTCCAGTGATAAGAAGCAAAACAAGGTAATGAGGGTTCTTACGGAGATTAGAAGCGTACGTGGTTACTTATAGAGTAAGTAGACTGTGGTGGAATGGTTGTAGGAAACCGACGACTGCGGCAGCCAGCACCAGTGCAAAAATTTTGGCCATAGCTTTATTGTGTGTTACGCTAGGCACTCGTTCAGGATATCCAACGGGATAGACATTAGTTTATATATATACATATATATATATATATATATATATGCAATATCTCGAAGAAATGATCAAAGGTAGGTGATAAACAGAACTGCTACCACGAGAAGCGAAACAATTTTTGTTTTCTTCAAGCGCCGTACTTTTCTTTCCTTTTAATGATGATGGGCACAGGTTGCGCAAGTCTTGCTCGACAGCCTACAATGTGATGCAGTCGAAGTACATCAGCTACTCGTCAACCTCGATGGTGCAAAGACCCCCGGACCAGACGGACTTCACCCACTAATACTCAAGTCCCTATCGATTATCATCTCACCAGCTGGGACAAATCTTTTCAATAAATCGCTCTCTGAAGGATCCGTCCCGAACGACTGGAAATGCTCGATAGTGAAACCGCTTCCCAAGGGTGGTGATCCGAGTAAAATAGAGAACTATAGACCGATCTGTTTGACTTCGGTATTATCCAAAGTTCTCGAGAAGGTTGTGAAAACGTGTCTGCTGTCGTTCTTCGAATCGATGGACGTATTGACACCAGCGCAACACGGCTTTACGAAAGGGCGATCCTGCATCACCAACTTGATGTATGCAAACCACCAGTGGGTTCGAGCTCTCAATGAACAGAAGGATGTTGACGTGGTCTACATCGACTTTAGTAAGGCGTTTGACAGTGAACCACGAGGTACTCCTTCGTAAACTGAGGACATACGGAATCGGTGGCACGTTACTTCAGTGGTTACACGAGTTTATTGTGGGACGAAGGTTTAGAGTACAGGTCAATGACTATCTGACAGAATGGTTCCAATCGACCAGTGGCGTGCCTCAAGGAACTGTACTTGGGACAGTATTATTTCTTATTCATATCAACGATCTTCCGCAGCAGCTCCAGTCACCATGTGCCCTGTTTGCAGATGATTTGAAAAGCTGGAGGATCATTGAAAACCAGGACGACTGCGCTCGCCTCCAGCATGACTTAGAGCGACTGACAACGTGGTCCACTGAAATGCAACTCCCTCTTAACGCAAGCAACTCGGAGTTCATCAGTATCACCAGACGTCCAGCCACTCGATCATACACCTTGGACGGCCAGTTGCTCCATCCCAACACATCTGTCAGAGACTTAGGAGTTCTCTCACGACATGATTTAAGATCACTAGAAAATACAGAGAAATTGTACCGTGCGGGACTTCGTATGTTCTGGGCATTAAGACGCAGTTTCTCCACATGATCCGAAGAAACCGTCCCTCGTCTATTCACCTCGCTCATTAGACCAATTCTTGAGTACGGTGCCCCAGCTTACCATCCGATAACCCAATGGGAAACTGAAAAGCTGGAGAAAATACAGCATATCGCAACTAGAATGATACCGACCCTACGAAAGCTTCCGTATGAAAAACGTTGTGAAAGGCTCGGACTCTACACACTATCCTATCGCCGAGTAAGAATTGATCTTATTATGACCCATCGGGTACTACACTTGAATCACTTCCCCATACTGCGGCCAATATTTCACCTGCGGGAACCCTGTAACACCCGAGGACATCGTTACAAACTCAGGGTCCCCAGCATGAACAAAGTATCACATCAGCTTTGTATCGAAAGAAGAATCGTAAACTAATGGAATACACTACCTGAAGGATTAATAGAGGCCGATTCTGTGAAGTGTTTTAAAACCCGTATCGACGATTATTTTGGAAACCTGTGCTTTTGCGAGACGATGCACATACAGTGCCAAAAGAAGACATTGTATACCCGGAAATAATGACATTACGCAAATTTCTAACCGAACAAGGATAAACGATTAACGGAACAGACACAACTGATGATTATTAAAAAGTAAATTTTGATTTTTCGTAATTCGATAGAGTTGTACAGAAACCTTTCTACTTGCTCTTAAATACAGTATCAGTATCAGTATCAATTCTCCATACAAATCTTCTTTCAGGTCCGCTTGCTATCCACGTCTGCAAGTATTTCGACACTGGAACTTGTCAGTCATGGGTCCCCAGACAGGAAGACACAATGATAACATGGCAGTTAAATGTGAGGGCAGCGATTGCATGTGATGTTTCTAGGCGGTGAGCTGACCGCCCCGTCTAGTTCAATATGGCGAGAGCGAATAGAGAGGACGTGCCTGAGTTGTCTTACTTGGCGCATCAAACCCACACGATTGAAAAGAATATTCGTATCCCTAAGACAAGAGGCATAGCATCATGTATGTTACTGCTGAACAGGAGCAGTCCTCGTCAAACATCCATTGTCGAAGGCCGAAAGCCTACGCATGTCACGAGGCGAACTGACCAGGAGAAGCCTCCATGATTGGCGGCATGCGGTTTTGGAGTTGCCTGCCACTGTGACCAGCCACAGGACGCCTGCACCTACAGAGGGACCATAGATGGCTTGCACTGCATCCACCGACAGCTGCAACCACACATTTCATATCCAGTGTAAGTCGGAAGGAATAAGACAGGGAGGCATTATAAACCCGATCAACAACTAACAGTCAAGGGTACCGGCGACGCCACAACTAGCTCAAATTGGCAAAAGCCGACGGAGATTGGGCGATATGAAGAAAAACTTAGTTTATAATAGTGCCACCAGCAGAGATGCAGCTCTCCAGACAAACTAAACTATCTACCTACTCGAGCTGCACACCTCAATGGTGAACACTGGAAGGTGTGCAACAATTCCGGAGCAGCACTTTGCATTTCAGGTAAGAGTCTGGGAGTACACATCGCACCTAAATGCTTCCATGACCAAACAGTTCAGAATGGTTGACAACAAGTACACAGCCGGTGTCCTGCAAACTAGAAAGATCTGACAGTGATAATAATGGCAGATCTAAACAAGGAACACAAAGTAGCTGATCCGAGAGGTAAGCAACTTCGTGCATATACTTAGAAGAAAAATAACCGCTCTTTTATAATGTCCATGCGCAGGGGATTTTGATGCAAAAGGTTGAGAGTTTCCTCGCGTTAACTGCTGCTGGCCAGCGATGCAAACTGCGAGTGGTCATGGGTTAGAATCCTGATGAATCCGACAAATGCACACTCATGACGAGATACAGCAAGGCGAAAGGGCGGATGAGAGCTCTTCCGAGCATGTGGAGGGCCATCTGATCTGAAGGCTCCAATGAAGAAACCCCCAAAATTCACATCAAAAATCAATTACTCGTGACCACATCAAAATATCCGTTCTAATGGTTTCCAAATCCAATGTCGTACACAGCTATTGTTAGTGAAAGTCGTGTCTTTCGGGGTAAACCCTGTTGTCTGCAACGTTCGTAACTTGCATGGCGGGGAAGGATGAGAGGCGCTTTGTCGCATTTTGCAACTCATGAGGATCGGTGGCCGCCCCCAGAGCTCAGCGGTGTAAGCTGCTGGCTCGCGATGCAAGCCGCTAATAGCTATAGCGTAGGACCCTGATGGATCCGTTGGATGCGCACTACTGATGAGATGCAACAGGTCGAAACGGCCGTCTAGTGCTTTTTGGAGATGTGGACGACTGTCTGATTTGAAAGCTACTGCGAAGAAGCCTCCAACAACGGACTTTAATCAAGAGGATTAATGCCAGGGGTGGTCATTAAGTTAGGAAATGTCGTTAACTGTACCGTGCCGACTCCATATAGACAAAGCGGAGACGAACACGAAATAGTGTGAGCGGACAAAGACGACTGAAATCGATAACGACATTAATAGATGAGTCTGAAGCCCGCTGACTAGAACACACGAAACTTGGGGATATAGACGCCACAAACGTAAGAGCCACAGAGAGGACAGAGTGATGTTTGAAGTAATTCAGCCCAATGAGGTAAATTAGCCAATCTCCTAGTAGCAAAAAAATTGCAGGTTAAAGTGTCAAGGCCTGTGTCGTCATCCTAATGAAAAACAAAATAGTACGAAAATTCGGAGGGGGATAAAAATGCAACACAAACAGTTAAAAGTTTGGGGTAAAGTACCAAGGGAGGGCAATAAGCTTAAGATGGGGTTGTTGACGATAAGCGCAGTTAGCTGACTCTTGGTATTAAAAATGTCTGATGACAGGTAAGTCAAGCCTAGTTTATTACAAATAAAGGCGGAATTCATCAACGCCATCAAGTATTTCGGCAAGCTTTGTATAACTACGTGACATGATGGGGTTCCAACTGAATGCAGTGTGTATGCATAAAGGACGACGAAGCGCGCAGTGCTCGTTGCGTCTATTAGGTTGGCAATAAAGTTATTGTGATCTTTTGGTATTTGTTTGGGAACAATTTTTAATAAGTTGCTTTGACCTTCAAGGTCATTTTGAAGCCGGTTTTTGCGCTCTACCTAGCAATAGTGATAATGTAGCTCAGGAACACGATTTCACATATTCACAGAAGATTTGATATAAGAGGAATTCGTACAAGTTTCTTGTCAAATTTCAAATTGGTCGGAATGTAGCGGAAACCGTCCATGGCATCAACAGTGCATTTGGTGCTAAAACCACTAATAATGGTGGTTGCAAAAACTTCGAAATATTTACAAGAGGCTTGGAGATGAAGAGCGATGTGGACGGCTACTGGAATTAAACAACGAACAATTAAAGGCCCTAGTAAGAGCGGATCCGTGTAAAACTCTTAGATATCTTGATGCTAACTTAGCAGTTTGAATACCTTTCAGGCAGACTATAATGTCAAAAAGCTTGATAAGTGAGTGCCGCACCACTTGAAGGAAAAGCAAATAAATGGACGTTTTGTGGTGTCGTCTGCCCATTCTTTTACGCAATAAAAACGACATGTTCCTCAAGCGGTTTGTGACTGGCGGTAAAAAGCGACGATGAACCTCGCAGTGGTTGGACCACGATCAGGCACAACAGCAGTTCCCAAAGCCGAAATCACATCCAAGTAGGTTATGGTGACTGACTGGTGACCTGCAGCTGCTTTGATCTATCACAGCTTTCCGAATACAGGGGAAAGAATTACGGCTGAGAAGTATTGTCAACAAACGGTCAAAATGCATCGAAAAGTTCAACAAAGGTACCCGATATTGGCAACAGATAGGGGCCAATTATTCTCCATGATAACGCTTGGCCGCATGTCACACAAACAACCCTGTGGAAGTTGCATGAGCAGGGCTACGAAACTTTGCCTCAACACCATAGTCCGCTGACCTCTCATCTATCGGTTATCACTTTTTCAAGCACCTGGATAACTTTTTCCGAGATAGGTTTTAAAACTCAAGCAGATGATGAAACCGCCCTTGACGATTTCATCGATAAAAGAACCTTAAAATTTTATCCATCCAGGATAAGTAAATTTGGTTTCCATTGGAAAGTGTCAATTCAATTGCTTTTATTTCGAATAGAAATGTTACTGAGGCAAGATGTGCGCATTTAAAGTTTAAGGTTACAAATTGCGATAACTTTATTACTAACCTAATTGTTGGAAGCGGCTGTACAGAGAGGGGGTACGACACTGACAGGGCGATATCGACCAAGCACAATAAGGTTCAAAAGTCGGGCAACGGACCGAGCATTTACCACATAAGTAACAGGCCGAAATGAACCAACCGCAATCGTTTCGGACACAAAGAGAAAAAAGAGAGATACCATAATTCTTACATGGCAACAAGAGTTGCAGACTGATGAATCCAGGTTGCAGGAAAACTCATCCCGGTTGTGCCACAAACATAGACAACGCAACAAACAGATGAGGTCGAATGGGTTAAAAACGATCTCCATTTCAAGGGAAAGGAGTCTGAAATGTGCTCTTTATGTGCCGCATTGCGCATGCACCTGGTTAGGAGAGCTGTAGCACCAATGAACCTTCACTGAAAGCGATGAGTAGCACGGTCAACAATGGACGGAAGTAACATTTATTCGGTTTCACATCAGTTACGCCAAGATTTCAGACACGGAGATTGCGCCGGAGAAGCATTGATCTATAGCGGGCTACCTGTGCCAATAAACGCACTTCGGTGGATTCTCTCTGGTACCTGCAAGAAGAGTATTGTCAGAATGGAACAGGATCTTGACCGGTGACACGAAGCAAGACAGCGCTCATTTAAGTCCGGACAGTTGGTTCTCGCACGGGACTGCAAAAAGGACAGCCACATTGGTCTCGAAGTCTCCTAAGTAAGCACTTCAACGGAGAGGCAAAGGGGCATCTGCAGCACACCGACCCAATGTACCGATGCTTCGCTGCCACGCGACTACCACCGGTCGCGCGTTGGCTTAGTATACCACAATGACGCTCGCTCATACGCGGATTCGAACTGGTGACCTAAGGATTTCAAGTCAGGCGTGCAGCGCTTTCCGTCACCGACCGATTAAATGAGACAAATGACGACTGGAATAAAACTGCAAGCTGAACCAAGGATTGCGCCTAACACCGGAGCCCCCAGCTGAGGAGAGAATAGGCCTGTGAAGAGAAGAAAACTGTCGAGGAAGCTAAGCACAACTGAAAAAAAACCGCACCGATCAACAAGATTTATTGGAGATTACAAGAAACATCATGCGAGTTACGTGGTGCAACTACCTGTCAGCAGCTTGGCTAATCTAACAGCTCTAGCCTTAACGTGCTGCGACAGTTTGCGTACCTTATTGACCCATTGAGCTATATTGGGTGGTGCCTCCGGGCATCTTAAGAGCTACTCCTACCAGCTTGGTCAATGATGAGAGGTCAGACGAACTCAGTCTCCCGGTCCTCCAGGTTAAGGGTTTTAAATGGGATGGCGTCCATTTCTATAAAACTAAATCAATGCCAACTCCCCGCTGCCTTGCGGACAGGCTTTTGAGCCAAAGGCGTTGGATGAAGACCGTAATCGTCCTCCGGTCTAGGTCTGGGCGCCCTGGCAGTATCTCAGCCTACATGTAACCGTGACTTTTTCTTCAAACATAAACTTCATTCTGCATCGGCCGTCGCGCGGATTATCAAGGGTCGCGTTATCTGCTGCGTACAGCAGGGCGGATAAGCGAAAACATGCTACTGCTGGCGCCCCCATTCCATCTTTTCCACCTGTTCCTCTTACTCCCATCCCGAGTCCCATTACTAACCTTCATTCTATAATTCCCAGCTTAATTTACAGCAACTGAAGTGCCACTGGAGTAGAACCATCTGCAGCCACCTTCTCGCGACACGCACCGGACGCTTATCGGCAACTGACCCTTATTACGTCACACTCTCCCGCTTCCATGGCGACGCTCAACCTTCACACTCTAAGAAGAATTGCTCAACAGACTGCACTCGCACGCACCTTGGACATACTGGTTATTGATGAGTGCTGGATCCATGGCCCTAACGGGGTTATTGAATTAACTGCACCCGTCTCATCCTCTCGTCATTGGTTGTACGCATCCGGGGACACCGATGCAGCACTCACGGGTCAAGCTGGTGTAGGTATCATTCTCAGCTCCAAGGCTGAGTCATCGTTGGTCAATTGGATTCCGGTGAACAGCCGTTTATGTGCAGCCCGTTTGACAACATCAGCTAAGGTGAATTCGCGAAGTAAAACAAAACGCTGTTTGTTTGTGATTTCCGTTTATGCTGCCACCGACTGCAGTTCTAATGCTGTCAAGGACACATTCTATGACGAACTGAACTCGCTACTACGCAGTGCTACTAGTTCAGATATTATAGTAATTTCAGGGCATATGAACACAAGTAGGGCTCTGAGTACTTCAGAAGCTCAGCTGGGTGGCAATTGTGGGCTTAACTCCGAATGGACTGACAACGGTGAGCGTCTGCTGCAACTGTGTGCGGAGCACCAGTTGTTTCTTAGTAGCACTGCTTTTAGACACCGTGAGCGCCAAGTGCCACTTGGCGTCCTCCTGTAGTTGGCCAGCGATGAACCCAAAGTGATCACATAGCCATAATCTACAGATGGCGTGCTTCCATCCTGGATTGCCGCTCGTACTGGAGTACCTGTGTCGACTCTGATCATGCCTTGGTACGCTGTCGTTTCTCTACGAACTTTACCGGGAGGCGCACCAAGCATCTCCTCTGATTGGCAACTGAGGAATTGTCTCAGCCCTCGGTCAGGCAAGCCTATCAAGACGCACTGTGTACCGAACTTCGGCTGTCTTGTCCTAATGACACTGAGTTTCAATGGAATAGGATCTCGGTCGCCATGCACGACGCAGGGGCATCTGCTTGCGGCACTATCCATCATCCCTGCACCAGTTGCTGGACATCCGAGAAATCGGTGAACCTGTTGGAATCTAGAAGAAACCTCCCGGCTGGCTCTTAACACAATGTGACCAGACTGGCTATTAGGCGTGAACTAAAGCAGAGCCTACGTGCTGACAAAGAAGCCTGGTGGAGCAGTAGAGCTCAAGAAATGGAGGAGGCAGGAGCAGTAGGCAATTACAGCAAGCTCTTCCAACTGATCCGCACCACTGATCCCAGAAAACCAGACGTAAGTGAAACAATCAGAGACAGCGCGGGTGCGCTGATACACAATAAGGAGCGCCGTATGGCTCGTTGGGCGGAAGACTTTCAAGATCAGTTTAGCTGGCCCCCTGCTTTCGGACCTCTTCCTACTCGGGTGATGCAAGACGAGCCATGGACAGTTAGTTTAGAGCCTCTGCCGGAGGCCGAGGTCCGAAACGTGATGGCAGCCCTCAATCGTTTTCGTGCCGCTGGCCCGGATTCCCCCCCACCTGCACTATTTAAGGATGGAGGTGAGGTCGTCTGCAAAGCGTTGACCTCCCTGATCGAACGTATCTGGAAGTAAGAGTGTCCTGGTTAATTGCGGCGAATCGATTATTGTGACAGTATACAAGAAGGGCAGTCGCACAGACGGTTCTAACCACAGGGGTATTAGACTAACGCCAGTTGTGACGAAATTACTGGCCTCGATTCTCGTTCGTCGCCTCACTGCGGAATGGAAATCTCGGATAAGAGAAGAGCAGGCCGGTTTTCGCCCAGGACGTGGCTGTATAGACCATATATTCACTTTGCGGCAGTTTCTAGAGCAGCGCCACGCTTACCGCAGACCGACAATAGCTGTGTTCCTCGATTTCAAGAGTGCTTTCGATTCAGTCGATCGATCGATTCTGTTCGAAATACTTGCGCGGAAAGGTGTTCCCACAAAATATATGAACATCCTACGTGCTATATACTCGAACACTACAGGCCGCGTCAGGGTCTACGGTGTTCTTTCGGATAGCTTTACGACCACAAGTGGCGGTCGTCAGGGTTGTCCGATTTCCCCGTTTTTGTTCAATTTCGTCGTGGATTC
Source organism: Dicrocoelium dendriticum (assembly GCA_944474145.2). Classification (NCBI taxonomy): domain Eukaryota; kingdom Metazoa; phylum Platyhelminthes; class Trematoda; order Plagiorchiida; family Dicrocoeliidae; genus Dicrocoelium; species Dicrocoelium dendriticum. Next base: position 14,907,632 of record OX104068.1, on the reverse strand, counting down.
TACCATGGATTGTTCCCTTGCGAAATCTCACGATGTAGGCGTTAAAGTGCTGCCTGGTGAAAGGTTAGTTGATCTAGATTATGCGGACGATATCGTCTTGCTTTTCGCAATGTTGAGGCGGCACAATCAACCCTGAATAGCCTATCCAGAGTGGTCCCATTATTTGGTATGCACTTCGCACCTTCAAAGTGCAAAGTGTTGCTGCAGGACCACCAGCCACTTGATGACCCCTTGACGCTTGCTAACGAGGAACTCGAGGTGGTTGATCAATTCACTTATCTTGGCAGCTGCATCAGCAATGATGGGCGCATAGAAACTGACGTCAGCTCACGCATTGCAAAAGCCAGAGCTACCTCCATGAACCTACGTCATCTTTGGCGACAGAAGGGAGTTTCCCTCCGTCTGAAAGGCCGGGTATACAAGGCCACAGTGGGGGCCGTTCTGCTCTATGGTAGTGAAACTTGGCCCCTTCGGTCTGAAGATCTGAGGAGCCTGCAACTCTTTGATCATCGTAGCCTGCGAAGCATTGCTGGTGTCGGATGGCACCAGAGTGTCCGCAACGATAATGTGCGTAGGCGAGTACTAGGTGGTGATGATCATGCTAGCTCCCTAGAACAAAAGATAGCACTGAATAAGTTGCGTTGGCTCGGGCACGTGCTACGTATGCCTGGTCACCGCTTACCTAGGAGGGCCTTGTTCAGTCTACCAGGTGTCGGATGGCGCAAGGCTCGAGGTGGACAGAAGTTGACTTGGCAGCGGGAAATGAAGTCACTGACAACCAAACTGGGTGCCGTTGGTCCGTCTCGCCTTTCGGGCTGGAGTCAAGGTGACTCACCTTGTGCTTGGCTCGACACTTTACAGGACATGGCTCGCAGTAGACACCAGTGCCGCGTCTGCTGCCGCCTCCTAATTGGATTGCCTGTTTAAAGTGTGTTTAGTGCTGAGTTATTTGCGGGGTAATGGCTGATTATGACGTGTGACAGTGAAAGCCACAAGGAAGCTGTCTCGCCGATGCCACCTTATCTTTGCACGATAGCCAGCTGTTTGTGACGGTATGTTGTCTGCACAAGGTGTAGGCGCCTTGACCCTGAATGTTTGCTTAGAGCATTAAGGTTTTCAGGTAAGTCCCCTTTCTCTCCCTCTTATTATTCTTTATTTCATAGGTCCTCACGGTTGTATGGCAGCGAAGCATCAGTTCAAATGGCTGATGTACTTCTGTTGATGATGATTATGATGATGGACGCTAACAAATGCAGACAATCTTTCCGTCTGTTTGTACCGTGCGCAGAATTTTGGCAGCTGTTCCACATCACATGCCTTTTGTCAATATCCCCGAGTTGTGGCAATGGTTTAAATGAGAAGTTCGCGAAAAAACAGAATCAAACAGAACTTCTGCGATCCAACATGGTCCGTTATGACTCGACCGGATAAAGTGCAATGTGTGTGAACAACACAGAGGCAATGGGAAAAACGCCGATAACCTGATGACTCTCTTAACATGATCTAGTGGAGATTGTAAAGAACGACCGCCAACGGTTGTGAAGTCAGAGAGTCTTTCGCCCAGAACAGTACTGTGTCTACTGAGGTCAAGGAAGAGCGGAATGTCACAGCGAAGCAGTGGGATCACAACTCTCCTTGTTTCGGCTCAACGGTGCCAATCCCAACAGGAATTTTCAAAGAGTTTAAACAATCAATCACAAAATTAATGGTAAAAAAGGGAATCTAGCTACCTACCGGCACCAGAGAGCACAACGTCAGCAGCTGATGAATCCAGATTCGATTGTGCCTCTATTGGTTCTAAAACGCGGGAATCGAATGGTGGAAGCGTGCCGAATGGTCCAACAGCATCCGATGCGTCAGATGGACGATGACCCGGTCCCAGAATGGCGGCGTGCTTCTCCATGTACTCGTCCACATCCGACTGTTCCACAATGTGGACGGGAAGAAACGAAAAGGTGGTGAAATATACCGGACCTGGAGCCTGAGGAGGGTGTCGACGGTGGAACAGCCGGCGGGGAAAGAGGGAAAGGGGAGAAAAACTTGTAAAAAATAAGTATGTTGTTTGAAAACACGGAGCTCCATAAAAAGCAACGCAACAACAGGAAATTATTTATATTCCGACATTTCGAAGAGCAGCTCGCAGTAGCCGCGAAGACCGCATACGTGAAGCGACGCCTGAAGCAGGCAGGTGATGTGCCAGTGCTGGATGGCCCGGATGGACAGCCCCTAACTTCCAGCACTGAACGTGCGTCCGCGTTGGCGACGCACTTCGCTTCTGTATTTGCGAATAACCCGGTGTCTGTTCCGAGTTCGACGTGTACCGCTTTTACCGAGCTCGATAGTCTGCAATGCGGCGTTGAAGAGGTGTCAACTACCCGCCAACCTTGACGGCAGCAAACCTGCCGGACCTGATGGGCTTCACCCACTGGTTCTCAAGTCACTTTCGACCATCATCTCTCCTGTCGTGACTGACCTTTTCAACAGGTCGCTGTCCGAAGGTTCGTTGCCGGTTGACTGGAAATGTTCGGTGGTGAAGCCTATTCAAAAAGGCGGCGACCCTAGCAAAGTAGACAACTACAGGCCAATTTGTCTGACACCTATTTTGGCAAAGGTTGCTGAGAAAATCGTGAAGAAGGGATTGCTTCAGTTGCTACAGTTAAACGAGGTCCTGACGCCCACACAGCACGGTTTTATGCAAAGTCGCTCATGCATTACGAACCTGCTTGTGACGAGGCATGAGTGGTTGAAGGCAATAAGCAAGGGGAAGTCCGTCGACGTGATATGTATCGATTTCAGCAAAGCGTTCGACAAGATCAGCCATGAGGTTCTCCTTCACAAACTCAGAATGTGTGGTGTCGGTAGCTCACTGCACCGGTGGATCCGCGACTTTCTTGTTGGACGAAAGTGGAGGGTACAGGTCGACAACCATCTAACTGACTGGTACCCCTCTACAAGTGGCGTGCCTCAAGGCACTGTGCTGGGGCCCACTCTGTTCCTGATCCACATCAACGATCTACAACAGCTTCTCCGGTCGCCGTGTGCCTTGTTTGCGGACGACATGAAGATTTGGAGAGAAATTGCCACTCCCGATGACTGTGGCCTACTTCAGCAAGATCTCAACTGCCTATCCACATGGTCCGCAGAAGTTCTTTTCCCGTTCAACCCAGCCAAGTCTGTATTTATGAGCCTGGGGAAGAGTGCTGACGGCCGAACCTATACCGTTGACGGCCAACCGCTATATCCCACACCCTCCGTGAAGGACCTAGGTGTACTCTCACGCTACGATTTGAAGTCCGTGGACAACACAAACAGGATATATCGTAACAAACTGCGCATGCTTTGGGCGCTCAAACGTAGCTTCGGCACATGGTCTGAAGAGGTTGCCACTCGCCTCTACTCTTCCATCATTAGACCAACGCTAGAGTACAATTCGTCCGCGAGGCGAGGCACAAAAGATCGAACGGGTCCAACACGCTGCTAACAGGCTCATGCCGAGTTTACGTGGCTTGGGGTATGAAGACCGGTGCGAGAAACTAGGACTCTACACCTTGTCCTACCGTCGGGTGCGAGTCGACCTCATTATGACCTACCGTACTCTATATGTCGGTGACTTCCCAATGCTAAGGCCAATGATGCACTTACGAGGGCCATGCAGCACACGCGGACACAGATACAAACTTGTCGTGTCGGATGTGAAATGAGTTCCCCACCCACTGTGCTTCGAACGGACAGTGGTAAACATTTGGAACAGTTTACCTGAACATGTGATTGAGGCAACATCTGTGCAGCAGTTCAAAACGTTTAAATTTATATTTTACCACTATTCGATTCAGAGAACGATTGCATACTTACGATGACATATCACAATTGTGAGTCCTGAAATATCGTAAGTCAGATATTTTAAATGTCACATGAGAACGACAACGATATTCACGACTGACAACTTTTATAACGTTTTTCACCATATTTCGAAAGAGTTGTACTGAATTAATTTCTACTTGGTCTATAATACAGTATTCAGTACTCCGTTAACCCTTTCAATAGAGAACCCTAATCGTTCTCTTGTCTAGACCCGCGCAACCTGAAAGTATCCTACTTAAGCATCTACATCAAAGGTGCCTTCGATTCAGTGGATTGAGGTGTCCTTTGAGATTGTCTGCCTAGGAAAAGTGTGCCCGAGAAGTATGTAAATATTATGCAAGCGCTTTATGCGCGTAGCTAGGGCAGACTGAGGGCTTACGGCAGGCTATCGTCCCTCTTTAATATCTTCAACAATGTGAGACGAAATCATGGAAATCGCATTCACAGCATACGACTTAGAAGGTGGAGCTGCTCTCAAGAGAAGGACTTCTTGGGTTGGAGTATGCAAACGATATTGCCCTCAGCTGTGACAGCTCCCAAACGGGTCAAGCGGCACTGGACAGATCAGCACTGGTTATCCGTCACTTCGGACTATGTTTTGCACCCTCCAAGTGCAAAGCTTTCGTTCAAGGTTGGTCGGGACCGTTTCCTACTCTGACCCTTGGTTGGGATCAGTTAGAAGTCGTTCAAAAGTTCAACTAACTGGGTAGTTGTACCAGCGCTGATGGAACTGATGATGAGGTAACAAAGCGTATAGCAAAAGCTCGAGGCGCTTTTGGTAACCTTCGCTACCTATGGCGCCTGAAGGGTAGATGATACAATGCAGCCGTACGTTCAACCCTACTGTACGGTTGTGAAACCTGGCCCCTTAGATCAGAGGGCATAAAGAGGCTAGTTACGTTCGATTACCGGTGCCAACCACGATCTCAATTAATAGGCATTATATGACTTTTGGCGGCACATATCCGGCTGTCAGGTCTCCGGAACGATATCAAACCGTTACTGGTGAATCAGCCGGCTTTCCCCTGTTTCACTTTTTTCTTTTCTTTTGTATTGCGGCACCATAGCTGAGGGGTTTCGCACTTGCAGCTAGTGCGTATAATGATGAACTCCTTCAATCGGGAATTATTTTACCTACAAATGTCTCATCAGATTTTTATGTCATAAGGTAGATTATTGCTATTAATAAAGGTAAAATGTAAAAAATTAAAGTCTGTAAGCATTTTCATGTTTATTTTTAAGGTGGTATTTGTAAGTACCGACAGGAACGTAGATCAACATTATCACCTGGAAGGTACATTTTTGAAGCAGTACTTTTGGTTGTTGCGGCACAAAAAAACATCATAAAAGAACGTTTTGAATGGCGTCTAGATTGGATTTTTTGGATGGAACACTAGCATATCTTCCAGTTGCTGCGACAAATGTAAGCCAGTGAGCGCCAACGTTCTGTGTCTTGTGGTCTTTAAGCACAGAATATTTGTTTTTCTTCCTCTTTTTGGTTCATTTGACGATATTGATGGGATTGAAGGACGACACTTTCTTTCACTGGTCTGCTTCCCATAGCGACAAGCCCTGTCGGAATTTTCTTCGAAACTCCAGAAGTGAGATGTTATAATGCTTCTTCTTTCCCTCTGCTCTCTGTCACTAATAACTGTTGTACTAGCTGCTAGCTGCCCTATGAGACCGCGACTGTCTGACTTCTCAGTCACGCGCCCAGCCAACCGAAGAAATACAAAAGGCCATAACTCGGTAGACAAAGTGTCCCACCACAGAATAAGTTAACTCTATGCTAATTTAGGAGATCAAGGTCGCTCACTATTCCGCGTCTGAATTTCAGCCAGTGTGAGTGAGTTCCACTCCACGGGTTAATCATATTGACGGAATAGTGCGATTCCTATGACGCAGGTTGGTATTTGCTGGCCGATCAATTCTCACTCGATTCCCAAATTCAGCTCCGCTTACGTCACTATTAGATGTTTGATGCATGTCCTTATACATCACATATGCATTGACATGTCATTTCTAAAATTGTAAAAAAACAGTCTGCGCCACTATTTTTTTTGATTTCCTATCATAATCATATATTGAGCGCAGCATACATGCTTTGTCCACTCAGATCATGGTTGAACTGTAATCTTGTACTATCTTAAGTCCCACTACTTCGGCCACTGTTCTGATCCACTCCTTGCGACGCACAGTAATAGATTCACTTCCATGGTAATTAGACAACAGATGAACACACGTGTTGTCCTCCCAGTTGAAAAACACACTTCTTTGATCTGTGGAACGATAATCATCTCCTTGTCCTCTAAAAGTTTAGGAAGATGTTTCTTCAGACGCTCAAATATTCGTTAGATGTAGAATAATTATCCATTATCACGACATAACCAACTCTTTGCAAGTTCAAGTGAGTCTGTCTACAACACTACCCCAAAACCAAATGTCTTTAGAATTAGGAGTGTTCTGTGATTTGCCTTAATACACTTAAAACTCATAAATAAAACCACTCATATCCGCTCGACACCACTACAAGCTACAAAGTAGAGATTTTGATAACCACTTGTAACACAATGAATGTATATGCAACAGTAAAATAAACATGTTAACGACTGTTAATGAAATTATGTTTTGTTACAAGAATAAATAGTTCAAACCTCTAAATTTTGCGCCCAACTCCATCGTTATGTGCCCAGTAAAAGCTCTAACTGTTAATATTACCTTTGAGGCCTGGCGGTACTTTCAGTTACCAACAGTTATGTTGAATTAGTAAAATACGGATTATGCTAAAAATTGTAAAAAAAATTCACTGAATCCTTGGATGTCCACTAGAAGAACAAAAAAATTATTAGGACTGATAAGCTGCAACAAAACCAACTAAATTTTACCAAACAGAGCAACCACTCACAGTTCTCTGAAACCAAGTTCGACCACACGCGACATGTACCACAAAAGTTAACTCCACACACTGTATAGCCAAGTATCAGAGTTCTGGTCCTTACGTAATTGTTGGCAGAAGGCTATTGTATGTGTCCTCGTGAGCACCGGCCAGAATAGTGTTTGCATAAAAGCAATAGTGCAATTTAAACAAAGTGGTACTTATAAGTACCGCCAGTACACAAATGATTAAATGGGCGTTACCAAACCGGTTAAATGCAGTGAGGCGAACGACGGCGATGGTCCTAGGACCACGGCGACCCAAGGTCCACACCTGATTGTTTTGTACACACAGGGCGACGCTTAGCTGGCTTATCGCCACGGCCTCGGCAAACCGTAAGCGTGGATTAGGATGAGGTGATAGTATCCGACGACGTGTCACCAGAATATGCCTGTTCATTGATGATGCTGGGGGCTTGCGTGGACACGGAATAGTGGACAGGGGTTGATTGACTTCACATTCAGTAACCTCACGCTGAACCCTGTTGGGCAGGTGCTCACTCACTCACTGGAATGTAAAATCCTGTCGGTTCTGTCCAAGGAACTGACTGCTCGGTTACACTTGGTAAAACTAGTGTGAGTTGGCGCCTCTTCTCTTCCTCTACTGAAGATAGCGACAGTTCCCGAGTTTTATGGATTACTGTAGCCTCTGCGGCGCAGCAGGTTCTCGAAAAGGCATAGATTAAGCGCCTGATTGTCCTCTTTGCGGGGATGCTAACCCTAAATGGAGAGCTTGAGGTATACCATTGCCTTCGGTGCTGTCAACACCGGTTCTTCTGGTGGTCTGACGTGATTTTGCTTCCCGATGAAACGTCTAGGGTAACCGCTTTTCCATCAGCGTTCTGGTAATCGTCTCTACCTCCTCAGGGAGACAATCGTCTGAGCAACTACGCTTAGCACGAGCGAACAGTTTTCATAGGTTCAATCTTGTGACCTATCGGTGTGAAAGTGACAAAGTGTAGACATTGACTAGACCATGTTGGCTTCTGACAGACGGAGCGCTTAACGAGCCCAAGTGAATTGGAAAGCGAAGTTTGTAACAACATGAGCTAGTGATTTGACAATGAACCGCAACCGTATTTCACGACCAATATAATTGGCGCATTGATGTCATTGCAAGTATCCGTCCAACTTCGCAACAATCATCATAACGACCAACTACAAGCACTCAAGTAGCTCTGAGCATATGAGGAGACAACCAATCCGGTGTAAGTGCACTCGCCAGTGTTTGAAACATATACCAAGATCTGTGTCCACTGTCTGAGTTGCCAACGAAATGCACTCACGATATTACCCAAGTTGATGACAAAGTATCCGCAGTCTAAATCACACAGAAATGCAAAACAAAGTTTTCTGAGAAAAATTAAGCCAATATGGTAAGCAGATAGTATAATCGGAACACCACGAAAAAGAAACTCCGAGAAGCAACGCAAACCCAGTCAGAGAGGTGCAGCGGATCGTTGTCGTTGGGAAGTGCAGCAAAGCATCAGCTTAGATAAAGTTGATGGAATCAAAGTCGCCCAAAGGGGTGAAGACAAAGCAGGTGTGATACACGGTCCCAGGCACATGCTGCGCGCATGTGCGTACGACCGACTATTGGTCTGCCTGACATATCTCTCGATTGGGTTCGGCGTCAAGGTGCCTAACACAAATTTCGCCTATGTTGCGTTTCCCTTTGCTTTACAGTGGTTCTTATCGTTTACCAGACTAACCGCCTTACCATAAAGCCGTATTCGTTGATTTCGTCATGGCGTATCAAGATGTGAATGTGATGGAATGAACTGTACAACAGGATGCAACGTGGAAAAAGTAAGAGAATCTGTGCGTATAAGGCTCTATGTGCCGAGACAGTAGGCTTTTGGTTGTGCTATGTTGAAATGGAAGTATCGATGAAAGAGCGTGGGCCTGTGTGTGGAAGTGTTAGACCTATTGTGAAGCGTTAACACACAGCCATATTCGATCCATAATTGGGTTTGCTTTCTATCAGCTACTGCTACTTGACTGCTATCAATTCCGCACTGAAGATGCCACCTCGAATGGTGGCGAAACGTCTGCAACCAAGTTGCCCAGCTCGGAGAACTCCACAACAACTGAGCCATATTCAAATAAGGTAAATTGAATACGTCAAGCTTCTAACAACTCAAGATAAAGAAGAAAACTGCTCAAATAGCCTTACGTTGATGGCACACGAAAAAGAAAAAAGGAAATCCCACTGAAGTGCCAAAATTACCCTTATTGGTTAGATTGCCAAGGCAAAGCAATCAAACGGCGCCTTTAAAAACAACACTAACAAGTGCAAATCAAAAGAGATGGAGGGCACCAGGGACCCGATAGAAACCAGATGAAAATGCGAGGAAAATGCTCGGAGAAATGGAAAACACGTTGCACCTCACCTGCATCACATCCAGTCTACCCAATCGACCAAGCAGAAGAGAAAGCCCTGGTCGCATGACGAAGTTTCGTGGAATCAACACTTTGCCGACATTTCCAAAACAGCCTTGTAATCGGGCTCTATCTCTTGAGCCATAGGGGTTACCCGATTCGATTTTGCTCAGTTCACTGACTGGCAAGTAATTGAGGATCTATGGAGTGGATAAGCAGAAAAGACGAGCAAGAGAATAACTAGGCGATGTTACTGCTCATCGGATGAGAATTGGAATGGCCTGTTAAAAGTATACATGTAGTCCCGTACGCCATCTATGATGCAGACACAGTGGTACGATAAAAGAGGTTGCTGCGGATGAGATCAGTATGGAGGTCCGTAGAAATGATGAAGGAAACAGAACAGAAAAATAAGGCGTATAAGAGATGCTGGCTGACTAGGCGAACAAACTCCCCGTGGAGCCAGCTGGGTGCTTCGGGTTTAACCCGTTCCAACAAACAGTTCGGCGGCAGTGTTCCAGGACGTGAGGGTTTACGCTTCGCAAGCGTTCTCCCTATAAAAAGCCATTAATGTCCGTTTAACAACACTGTGACGTAGCGGTTGTGACTCGCCACAAAATAAAGTCACTGCCCCTTGCTTCATAATGGCGAAGCATTGTATACCAGCAAAGTAATGCTCATCCGTACAATCACTGCCAATCCAAGGACATCAAACATCCCTTTAGCATTGGTGACACGTTCAGACACAAGCAAAAGCATCAAAACCTTTACAAAGCCAAGCAACACAGCTACACACGCATACACGCATGCATAAATACATTCATGTACCAACATATATGATACTCCTATGCCAATCCTATTGTACATTCCTTGATCATCTGATGCACTCTTAACATGAGCATGCCTGTGCAGGCGTGCAACGCTTAGCTGAGAATAAAAGTTTATTTCTTTAAAATTGGAAACGTTGATGAAACGAATGGTAGTCGGAGGTTAACGCTGAAGTGCAAATGGTGACGCTGAGCTCCTCATCGGATTATGGCTGGTGAAACAAACTACTCCGCGAGTATATGCGCCAGTGCCCACGGGCATTCCAACTGTAGTGGCCAATTGTTTTCCGGAAAAGCTGAGCCAGTGGAACTGGGGCTTGCTTCGGCTTCGGTAGTAGATCCACAGACCACATGTGTACACCTCGACAAGTGCCGAAGTGGTGGACTACACTTGCGAACCCACATGATAACTTTCCGTGGTCTGATACAAACGGTCATGCTGTTAGGGTTAGAGCCAACCTGACCCGAAACAGAGTTTGTTTTAAAAAAAAACAGGTGAGCCAAGTTGCACCACTGTACACGAAACCGACCAGCAGTATCCGGAAAGCGGAACTTGTCTGTGGGCTGTGATTGTGCACTGGAAGAAAACAGTTGCGTTGCTGAAAAAGATAAGTGCGCAACTGACTCTAACAGCTATGCACATGTACCAGAACAGCATGCTCCTATCATATGGCTCGCCTAAGTTTCCTGTGGTTCATAGACATTGTTGTTGTCGCTTGTACCTGTACAAACTTACAAGATCTTGCAGTCCTGTTACATCTTCTCACTTGCTGCAAATATGAAACATGCACTTAATCTATTTCGCACGACCAAAAAACCAAATAACGAAAAAAGTCAGGACGACCGTATCCAAAATAACGTGTTAATGGCAGCCAAACAGGAGCTGTACAGAGGCGGCAGACCATGGTCATATTTACAGGTCGCCTCATGACCTACGACTTCTAGAATCAGAAGGTTAGATGTTCCCCATAAAGTGGGTCGATCTTCAGGAATGTTGTTAGTCACGTGCTGGCTTCAGAACATTCTAGAAGGTTTGCGATCAATGCGCTAATCGTTAACAATCGATTAGCACTGAAATAATGGATTTTTTCCGGACAATTCCGTTGTCCTATATAATGAAACGCGCTTCCGTCTAGGTTTGACGGTGGCAGTGGTGTTAGTTTTACTTTTGGCTCAGTCTTATGTTCAGTTCACCCATACATCCTCCCTGACTAATGTCCTGTGTTCTGGTACTCAAAATACAGCCCTAAGAAGTCCGTTCGGTTTCGACCCCAATTAGCAAAACCGATTTTTGCGACGGCTCATAACACACACCAACCGGCGAGCCACTAGGGAAGTGGCAAGAAAACCGCTATCCATTTTGAAACATCTCCACCGAGGTTTCTGGAACGATGATTTACAGGAAAATGCTTTTTGAACTCCACATGACAAATGGATGCACTGGAGTCGAGGCATCATCTCAGTTCTGCTACAGCTTTGCGAGGCAATCAAATAAATAAATTTTTATTCTCGGCTACGCGAGGCACGCCATTAAAGGTATACTCATAGTAACAGTACAACAATTGATCAAGAAGTGTGGAATAGTATAACAGGATTTTCATATATGTGGATGCATAAATGTAGGTATCACGTACGCACTTGAGTATCGATTTGTAAACACAGGCCCTCACATGATTGGTTGAGAATGACCTTGCCTTACTTTCCTTATTTCATTGGTTTTTCTTTCCGACTCTTCTAGCCACTGCAACGCAGGATGCTTTTAGTAAATCGGCTCCATACTACGCGTGCGCGTTCTGTTCCGTTCATCGGTCAAGGGCCATAACATTCTGGCGACGAGGTTAAACTACTGCGATGTTGCACCTCCTACAATACTTTGGAAGATTCCTTCTGTAAAACCAACACTGGCCACCTGGAACCGCTGGAAGCGCATCTTTTTGGATTATTTGGAGCTGCTACCCGTCTTGCAACCAAACACGGTACTCTCCGAGAACCACAAAATTAAATTTGTACAACAATTTCTGGGGGATGAAGACCAAAGACATTTTGATGCCCTCCATGTCAGTGAGGAGGAGACAGTCGACAGCGCGCTAGAAATCCTCAGCGTGTTATGGAGTTCACGACTGAACACATACACTGCGCGGAATTCTTTCTCGACCTTGCGTCAAAAACCCTGAAGGAAGTGTCATTGATTTCATTGCGCGGATTCAGCAAGCCCTACCAAAGTGTCGGTATAGTGAAATCCCAGTTACGAAGATCGAAGAGGCGATGGCTTTACAGTGGCTGATATCCGGTATCCGTAACGAACAGGCTCGTGAAAGGTTTTGTCAGAAGATGAAACGACGATGAGCTAGGAGAAGTCTTGCTATATTGTTCGAGAGCTGGAGAATGCCCATAAACAGTTAGCAGCTTTTTCCTCGCAACCTCATACAGACACAATCAAAGCAGTCAACCGAAAAGATGTGACCTCGAGACGGTCTGAACTGCCTGTTACCTGTTACCGATGCGGAATGTTGTCATAAACGGAGTATCTGCCGCCAATGTGGAAAATTAAGGCAGTTGGCCCGAGTTTGTCGATCTAAAGCTTGCACAGCCGCGACATCCCGTTTTCCCAAGAAGCCCGTGAAGGTCGTGCAGTCTTCAGACGAAGACCAGCTAAACACGATCTGGAATGCAACATCGAGCGTCTGCAGCATTCACCCACCCTACACTGCAACTGGAAATAGAAGGCCAGTTGGTTAAAATGGAAGTTGACACCGGTGCCTCAGTTACCATAATCAGTGCTGCACCAGTTGAAAGTTTACCCAAGTTATCCCCCTGTGAATCAACTTTGCGTACGTACACTGGGCAGCTGATACTACTCCTGGGAAAATGCACTATTCATGTAAATTACCATGGGGAAAACCGAATCTTACAGGCATATGTTGTGGCGAATGATTGGCCGAACTTACTCGGGCGCGATTGGATTAAATGCCTTCAGGCCATCCTAGAGACAGTGAAGTTTATCTCCATTAACCAGCGCTTGGAGGATGTGCGCAACAAATGTGCTGACGTTTTTTATGAGAAACTAGGAAAATTGCACGAATATCAGGCTAGTATCAAATCACGGCCGGGAACTCAGCCCCGCATTTTCAGGGCAGTACCCTATCTTATTCCCTGAGATTAAAGGTGGAAGACGAGATAAAGAGATTGCAATCAGCAGGAACAATCGAGCCAGTCCAATACAAGGAGTGGGGAGCTCCAATAGTTCCAGTCCTGAAGCCGGATGGTTCTGTGCATATTTGTGGTGACTATAAACTAACTGTTAATTGTTGTTTAATTCTGGATAAGTATCCCTTACCTCGGATAGAGGATCTGTATGCCACGCTGGCAGGCGGAAAAAAGTTTACATAGATCGATCTCAGTCACGCGTACTTAAAAATTGTGTTAGACGAGACCTTTCGTTCATGTACTACGATAAGTAGACAGATGGGTCTATTCCAGTACAAACGTCTGTCATTTGGAATCAGTTCGGCCTCAGCGATATTGCAAAGAATCATTGATAACCTGATCAAAGATACTCCTTCTACTTGCGCCTATCTTTACGAGATTCTAATTACAGGACGTACAGATGCTATACATTTACAAACGCTATCCACTGTGCTCGAACGTCTACAACATAGTGGACTCAAACTGAAGAAGGCCAAGAGTACGATTTTCTCAGATGCTATTCAATACCTTGGTTACCGTCTTGATAAAAACGGATTACATGTGTTAGAAGACAAACTAAAGCCCATCCTTGTCGCACCTGAACGCAAGAATGAAGCTGAACTCCGATCGTTTTAGGGATATTTTCTCACTATCGTCGCTTCTTACCTAATGCCACAACAGTATTTGAACCCTTGTACGAGGGGAAGTCCTGGACTTGGCGTCCGGATCAAAGAAAGGCCTTCACATATGCAAAAGGGTGCTCAACGCTTCCCCGTGCATTTCGATCCGAGGCGGCCTCTAGTGCTGCAGTGTGACACTTTCCCACGCAGATTAGGCGCAGTTTTTGCCACCGGACGGATGACGGTTCTCTTCATCCAATCGCTTTTGACTCTCGCACCCTGCAACCCGTTGAAAGGAATTACTCCAAACTGGACAGAGAGTCCTGAGTGATTATTTTTGGAGTTCCACCAGTACGTCTGGGGAAGACATTTTGATATCCACACCGACCACAAGCCACCTCTTTCGCTTCTGGGTGAAGAAAAAGGTATCCAACAATGTTTTCGCCTTGAATGCAAATGTGAACACTACCATTGAGCGCCTATAACTACAAACTTCAGTATGTAAACGGATCAAGTAATACCATTGCCGATGCACTTAGTGGCCTCCCGCACCAGCATGGCACAAAAACGATTAGTGAACCCATGGAGTTTATCAATTAGATGCAACACCATGAAAAGACCCATCCGCAGTGACGTGGTGCGGCGCCTGAAAGACCGGGACACTGTGTTGTCGATGGTGAAACGGTTCTTGATGACCGGATGGCCTACAAGCAGGTTAGACGAACTGAAACCATTCGCCTGTCGGAGTAATGAGTTGAGTCTATACGACGGCTGTATATTTCGAGGCTCGCGTATAGTTCGAACAGAAGAACGACGGCCCCAATTGCTGAGAGAGCTGCATGACGCACACCTTGGCGTGAACAGGATGAAGGCGCTGGCACGTGGTTACTGTCGGTGGCCGAACATTGACCAGGATATAGAGGCTGCTGAAAAACTGCGAACAACGTCAGAAATACCGAAAGCAAGAATCACTTGGACCAATACATCCATGGCGTTGGCCGGAGAGGCCTTGGCAGCGGGTACAGGCAGACTACTTTGGCCCAATCAATGGGTTAATGTGTCTACTCTTGACTGATGTCCATTCTAACCGGATAGAAGTACATTCAGTTCCAGATGCGACTTCCGCAGCAACAGTTGCAAAAATGCGCTCCATATTCGCCATTTTCGGTATCCCAGAAATGGTATGCACCGACAAGGGAACCGCATTTACCAGTGAAGAGTTTAAACAGTTTCTGAGCAACAACAGAATACAACAGATTAAGTCTGCGCCGTGCCATCCCGCATCGAAGGGAGTAGCAGAACGTGTAGTCCAGACTGTTAAGCAAGGTCACTTCGAGCAGACTCATGGGACTACAAACTAAGTTGGATCGTCTCCTGTTCTCTTACCGCACGACACCGACTGAGTCGACAGAAAAGTCACCCGCGGAATTAAGCTTTGGACGGACACTACGAACGAGACTGCACCTACATTTTCCGAACCCTTGAAGGAGAATGGAGGAAAAGTAGGGGAAATGTGTGTGGATGTAAAGATGCCAGAGGAAATGTCTTAAAGATTTTGATCCGGTATACACAAGACTACCTCAGGAAACAAGCTGGCAAACTGCTACACTCATATCCTCAACAAGTAACCAATCAAAGATAAAGCTGGAGCAAGGCCGTGTAGTGCGTCGACATTTTGACCATATCCGGCCACGAACCACAGGAGCGGGAGCAAAAAGCGACAGCTACTGACCCAATAACGGACGGAGAATCTGCTTCACAAAACAAGGAACTACAAAGAGATGCGGTACAACCAGAATTAAGACGAGCAAAATGCACGGTATCAACCCGGAGTCTGTAGTTTTGACTAGGGAAGCGAGGAATGTCACGGACGCACTTGAGTATCGATTCGTAAACACAGGCCCTCACATGATTGGTTGAGAATGACCTTGCCTTACTTTCCTTATTTCATTGGTTTTTCTTTTCGACTCTTCTAGCCACTGTAACGCAGGATGCTTTTAAGCGTGCGTGTGCTGTTCCGTTCATCGGCTAAGGGCCATACTTAACAGTAGGCATGTAGGTAGGTGTGTTGCTTGTGTTTGTAAATGTTACTTTTGGGTGAATTCGATCGCGTCGCCGGTGTCTAAAGAAATGTTTGACGTCTGTGGATTTGATAAGCTTGGACAGTGACTTTACTTAGTAGCCAGTCACATCCGCCAAGTCAGTGTTTTTAATCAGACATTTATGGCTTTTTATAGGGAGAACGCTTGCCAGGCGAAAACCCACCACGTCCTGGAACACTGTCGCCGAACTATTTGTTGGAACGGGTTAAACCCGAAGCACCCAGCTGGCACCACGGGGTTGTTCGGCAAGTCACGAATGCCGCTGAGTTCTTAGCCTCTTCCAATGAGGAAGGTCTGCCCGTGACCAAATCGGAAGTGTAATGTATACGGATGAGCTAACTCACACGGAGTAGGACATAGCCTTAGTGGTGGCACTTTTAGACAGACTGACTGTTGCACGCTTCGATTTATCTTTTGCAAATTCAAAGCACTGTGGTAGGACCGAGCTGCTGAAACAAAGGTTAGCGGATGAGTTGAATTAGACTTTACAACGTTTCCCGCACACATCTGTTGGAGATTTTAGTGTGTGAACACCCAGAAGCTAGGGTGCTTCGATTGGCCGGTACGAAATGTCCGCCGCAAGTGCTCTATCAGTGTAGAAAATCAATGCTACGTAAAACGCGCTCCGTGCCGAAAACATAAATTTGTAGGGGGAAGCTCACCTGGTCGGAGCACACGAAGCCCGGTGTATCCGAGCACCAGGCACGGTCGTGATATTGTCGTGGATCCATCCTAGTGGTGAGCAGACGGTAGTTCTTATCACCTGACCAGCGACCTACATCAACACTGATATCGGAGAGATGCCTCTTCCTCAGTTGGGTCAACTCGAAATCGCTAGCCTCCAAAGTGGTACTGGTCTCGCCATCCGTGGAAATATCGCGTCGAACATAAGTAGGCATGTTTAAGAGATTAATCTGTAGACCACGTGCGTCTTGCAAGGCGTTCCCAATGGGAGTGTAGCTCTTCGGCTCGGTTGTGGGCACAGGTTGAGCTGCAACAAAGACACAAGGTTGAAAGAGAAAAAGAAATAAACCCAGCTGGCCACTGATAGCAAAAAAGTTGAAATCGCTTAAGATTGAAGTATATGATTGTTCAGCGTTGCAACAAGAGTTAATAGACGGACCAATGATAGACGGGAACCGTAGCGCAGTCCAGTTTAATCCAGATAGTTCACTATGAGCCAAAAAAAGCGAAATATATGTTCAGTCGGCATGGCCTACGAAACCCCAGCAGCAATAATCAATACCATCAGAAGAAAAGAATGGAAACGCAAGTCAAAATCATGGAATGGAGAGAGCGATTGCGCCACCAAAAACACCGCATTAGACAAGATTACTTAATAAAGGATGTGGCCAGTACCGTGGAAGAGACGATCAGCACCGACTCAACTCAACTCTTCTTCGTGCTGGTCTGCCATATGGTGGACTGACGATCTCTGGATCTCACCCACGCTAGTACAGTGTTGGTGTAGACACACATGCAAGCACATAAGCTAGCCGATATAGCCACTTAGAGTTAAACAAATACTAGTGACCAAATGGAAAGTTGCAATGATATGCACTCTAGTAGTACCAATTTTGAGCCCCCACTGTGTAAAAAGCAAAAATCAATAGTGTATGATGATAGACAAAGATAGAATTTTAAAATCATCGGTGTACGATTACCAAGTCCCTGAGCCATAGGGTGCCACGGTTCGCATAGTTGTGTCGAAAACATTCATAGAAATAAATAAAATAATGTCCCACCGTCGCCAAAGGTAACTAAGGGTCTGAAATGCGTAGAATATGTTATCCGGTGAGGATGTGAGTGGTATACCGACCAAGTTGTAACAGGTTTCCTAGTCGGAGAGAACGACAGGTAAAAAATCAAAAGTTTCTGGTGTCTGAATTTTTCAGATTATGTATACATTTCGGGAATGTGAAGACATCAAATCCAACGATAGTAGTGGTGAGTGCAGTTGAATTCTTTTGGTGTACAGCCATGGTCCAGGTAGGTCCTTGTGGGTTATTACATCCGTCTCAGGCGAAAACGCTGTTCCTCAGTTCAATCCCAGATCCCCAAGAAGTTTCGGGCCTCGGTGAAAAGGAAAAGTGAAGAAAGCGTTATTTTGTCGCGACACTTACACATTGGTCGCTTTTCATTTTCGCATCTTCCGCAGTCTGACAGTGTTCACTGATAT
Source organism: Dicrocoelium dendriticum (assembly GCA_944474145.2). Taxonomy (NCBI): domain Eukaryota; kingdom Metazoa; phylum Platyhelminthes; class Trematoda; order Plagiorchiida; family Dicrocoeliidae; genus Dicrocoelium; species Dicrocoelium dendriticum. The sequence continues at coordinate 14,889,541 of OX104068.1, read as the reverse complement.
ATATATACGGTCTGCTCGCTTTAATAGACTTCTGCTTCGTCTGCATTGTTCACCCTGAGTCATGCCTAGGAGCATCAGTACTTCTTTGTCAGTCTGGCCTGTGTGAATGCATCGCGTCCGCTCGCAGCTGTTGCAGCAAACCTGCTCCGTCGTTGTTCGTGATACAGCTAAGCTTTGAGCCCACTGGACTGAGTCAGACTTTATTTCTCTCTTTGGCTCGTACACAAGTGATCAGTTTGCATTTGGAACGACTGATTGAGGTAGTATCTGTCTACACCGCGCCGATCATCATCAAGCACTCAACAAGCTATTACTAGAGTTGATAACTTCAAGGGTTCCCGTTCGATCGACAAGGTGAGAAGTATCCACTCCAAACGTATTAAATGTTGCATCCAATCAGTGATAGGGGTTATGATGATTCGTCTAAATCACTCGTAAAGATTGCATTTACCGTCCGTGATCATATGTCATTCTGACAGTGCCTAAGTGGCCATCGCGAGCACGTAAACATACCACAATACGAGTGTCACTCTGACTCTTACCAACAAGCTACATTGTCGGATCGTGTTCCCCACCATAAGCATGGCTTGAGTCATCCAAACTCATAGTGCAACCCACACTTATATTACTGCTCCATCATACATTGCCACCTAGGCGCAACATATAAATTTGTCGGCGAAAATGTGTGCCTTAGCTTAGTACGATAAGCAAGAGTTTACGACCGCGTGTTATTGGTAAGTTGTGTGCATCTTAAGTCTGAATATCTGCCGAAGGAATGTGAGTTTCACGCCAGGCCATTATGGTGCGGCAGTGTCGCACTAGCAGAGGTATCAGTAGCCCGTCGGTAGGCCGAACCGACAACGTGTGATCACCATCATTTGTGTTCGGGCAATAGATATCGTGGGATTGCCCGTACCTATGTAGATTCGAACAGGCGGCCTTTGGACTACAATGTAGGAGCTTTATACTATGTGGCCACCGGTTGACAGTGCTGCATTAGTGCGAAGAACTGCAAGTTGTTCAATGTTGGCATCGATGGATCCTGTCGACTTGACTCACATCGTCACCGAAGATGAGAAACAATAGCGGCTACAGAAGAAAAGGAAAAAAAGCAAAAAGACGATATATAGAGCTTCACCTGACATACCTGTTAAGTATTTAAACCCGCAGGATTCGGCGAAAGCTGTCGTTGAGTTGGATGGTTGATTATAGTGCTTTGATTCTTCCCGTAACGCCCGTTTCGTGGGGTCCATTCGTGACAGCGGAAATTTTAGCACCCCAGCAGTGGTTCCTTAGAGAAGCAAGGAAAGCAAAAAAACACGTAAACACATGTTAATTTCCTCACAACACCAATCACATTTCAGAAGCTAAACAACTAGTAATTTTGCAGAAGTACTGTTGCTATAGGGTAGATTGAAACCAGACCAAAGCATGCAACGAATGTAATAGTGTTCGATCATCAACTAAGCCTGTAAAAGAGTCAACAGCAGATTCTTGAACAAGTCAAACCGAAAAAATAAATTGTAAAAGTCAACCACAGATATAGCAAATTAGTAAAAAGTCGATCATGCTAGCCCCAGAAAGCATACACGTCGGCGCCAAAGACCGGACAATTTGTTGGCAATAAAACACTAAATTGCTGACGAAGGAAATCAATGCACCAGCTGTGGGGGTTTGACAGTGTTATGTAACAAAGAGCAAACTAGAGAAGTTAATATGTGAGCAATTTGATTGCAGTGGTAACGGCTTTAACGCGTAATGGTAAATGGCTTGTCAGCAGTAATATAATTTGAATGACGCCCACGTTAAGGAAATCATATCCTTCGTATACCCTTTGACTGTTTTGCTTAGTGTGCATGGTATGCTATCGCTGCAATCAGTTGGGCGAAACTATGAAGTGGCCAGTCAATGACACGGCATAAAAAATATGAAGAAGTTGACCGAAGAACCTAACCGGATTGCTACGTGCCGTCTCCGTGGATGGGTAACTCGGGATAGTCCACATCACTGGTTGGAAAGTCTGTCGAATATATAGCGCAGCGTCAGAGTCAGTTCGGTCTCCTACATCTCACTGTTACTACTGCTTTCTATGCGCTTCGGTCCTACCTCTTCCTTGTATTCCGCTTGCGTTCAATTCCATTTTCCCATCATTGTTATCCATTGCAATTTTCATGACGCACGCTATGGGGATGGGGACGGACAAAGATACTCACAGCACAAACGCCACGGAGGACGGCTCCTTGCAATGTCAGCAAGTGTATCCAGCCAAACGTGTTCACCGTCTTTTGGACCCCAACCAGGGAGCCGTGACGCTCCAACCGAGGACAGCTCCGAAGTGAGGGTCTTTATTCCTCTGGACCAAGTCATCACTTGGCAACTACTCCTCTTCTTCCATCCACATCCCCGGTGAGCAAACAACGCACGTCGTGGAATTCGGTGGGCTGGTATGCGCAACATGTGGCCAAGCCATCGGAGCCTGGTGCGTGAAATGACGGTGCTGAGCGGTTCAGTTCCTTTTCCTATGCTGTAAACAAGGCGACGAACACGCTCGTTACTCACGCGGTGTTCCCACCAGATGTGAGCCAAACTGCGAAGGCACCGATGGTCGAATGTAACTAGCCCCTTTATGTTCACCGATCTTAGGGGCCAGGTTTCACAACCGTACAGTAAGGTCGAACGTACCGCTGCACTGTACACTCTACCCTCCAGGGCAAGAGTGATGTCACGTCGCCGCCATAGGTGGCGAAGACTAGCAAAAGCACTTCGAGCTTTTGATATAAGGTTCGTGATCTCATCTTCAATCCCAAGGGCGCTGATACAACTTCCGAGGCAGTTAAATTTTTGGACGACTTCTAGCAGATCCGCACCAAGAGTCAGCGCAGGAGACGATCCCTGGCAAGCTTGAAGGAACGCTTTGCACTTCGATGGTGCAAAGCAAAGCCCGAAGCGGCTGACAGCCAGTGCTAATCTGTCCAGTGCCGCTTGGCACGTCTGCGAGCTGTCACAGATGAGGGCAATGTCGTCTGCATACTCTGTCAAGAAGTCGTTCTCCTGGGAGTAGCCGAGCAATCATCATTCGTGCATCAAACTGAGGCAAATCCGGTCGCTATGATCTACGTTACTACGACGACGCACTAATGCACAATGTCAATCCAGGTATGTACACCCATGAGCCATCGGCGCATGACAGTAAGATCGGCGTGATTACGGAGAATGGTAGAGTTCCGTGGCCGTGTGTGGGCGAAATATTGCTGGAAAAACCTAGAAGCATTGGCGGCCCATTAAGGCATCACGATGACGATGAAGAACAAATGACGAACGAGCTGACATCCAGTAAATACAGGTGCACTGATTCAAAGAACTGAATCGGCACGCGAAATTTAAAGATAAGGGAACGAACAGAAAGCCATCATTCAGTGGGTGTCTGTCACAGTGTACAGAGTATCCAACCGCCAAGGTGGACGATCCCGATGACCTCAAGTACCGAAAGATGTGAACTTTTTGCAATTTCCTTTATGTTATCCCGGGGTTTCTCCCAACTGGATGCGGTAAAGCCATCAGACAACACAAGTCGATGTGGCCGGACGGTAGGCGGCATGCGGAGCACGGAAGGCGAGTTGAAATCAGTCGGCAGGCCAACTAGGCGCCAGGAAGGACTGCTTCCGGACATCGTATGATGAACAGCAGCGTTAATCATTCGGTTTGTCCACTAAGGACGATTAATGCTCCGCAGATAATCTAGAGAGCGAACACGAGCGAACTTCTAATATTCTCAACGTGAAGTGGCTTTGTATTTGATTCACATAGCAACACAGGGCGCATCCCAATGTTGTAAACCCGTTTCCCTAACCTATAAAGTGCAGGTCAGTCAGTTGAAAGAGAGACAAACCCTAAAACTCAACTAAAATTAGCATCAGCAGTAAGTCGGTACGCAGTGTCGTCGCTGGTGCGCATCCATCACAACTTGCACGTGAGCTAAGGATACTGCGAGTCTCGCCCGGTCTCTAGGCAGGCTCGAACCCGCGCCGTCAGAGTACAAACCAAGCTTGTTAACTCTAGGCTACGTGCCGTCAAAGGCAGCAGCAGTACGCCGGTACGCAGTACCCGGGTGCCAGGGAGTAGCCACTCTGTTAGGGGACCTGCCTTATCCTCCAGGGTAGTCCACCTACCTTGGATCGCCACCTGTCACCCAGCTTTCATCCGCGGCTCCAAGAAGCTGCTTGCACGTGGCAGTGGCCACACCCCGGTCAACCGATAGGCAGACGGGCTAAACCAGATGGGGGTAACCGGGAACAATGTTCTCGGTGAGCTCGTACCCACGGGCGTCATTCCTGACAACTGGGCGGAATAGATCGACCCTTGATCCAAGGGCCAGAAGTTAAGACAATTTTTCAGATTCCTGCTGCCCTGTAGGTAGCAGTTGGCTAAGCAAAGACTAGAGGTGAACCCTTGAACGAAAACCGGATGAGGATGGGGTCCTCATACGTACCCATGATCCACACAAAACTTCATTACATGTCCGCTACCCGCGATTCTTCTTATGCAACTGCATTCCCGGTAGGCGACATACTCTGCGCTAACCCAGTGGCCAGAGTGACAAGTAAGCTAGCTAGGTCCCTCAATCCCTGGAAGCCATTATTCATTGGATGCTGGAATGTCAGAACCCTGTTGGAAGGAAGGAAATTGTCCACAAGAACACAAGAACATTAGAGGGCTTGTAAAAAACATTATGCATCGTCTCTTGTCTCAGCGCATGTGGATGAGAAGGGACATAGCTTCAATTGGAACAAAACGGTGATTTTAGCTCAAACAACAACACAGAAAGGAAGAGTTCCTAGAAGCATGGTACTCCTTTAATAATTCGATCAACATGCGTATCGACATCGACCCCGTGTACCATCAACTCAGAAAGAAAGATCTCCGGCGAATCGCAAGATGTAGTACAGCCATGGAAGCAAATGGGCAGAGATCACGTGGCGCAAATCGAAATTGCCATCTTCAAAAGTCACCTGCCCGTGGATGACGGACTGACAATCCAATAAGCAGCATTATACACTGCCTATTACCGCCCTGAAGATGCCACCTCGCATGGTGGTGAAACGTATGCGATCTCTTTACCAAGCTCGGAAAAACGATCAACAGGTGAGCAACCAAGCCGGGCTACCAGTGTCCCAAATTATTTCGAACCCTGTTGGATGTCGGCAGCCAAGTGCTGAGGATGCACACACTACATGACTACCAGATCGATATAGCATGCCTATCAGAATCTCGAGTACCCGGCTATGGCTCACGACAAATCAAAGCCCCTGGTGTAGACATCTCATATTAGTTTTACTACAGTGGGCAGGAAGATAAAAATGTCAATCAAGGGGTCGCCATGGCTCAGTTGCCAGACATACTACGCTCACCTTTCATGGAAGCCAGTATCAGGTAGAATAGCAGTTGCTCGCTTGAAATGTCACTCGATGAATCTGACCATAATCTCTGTCTACACACAAAACCAACCCACAGCGGAAAGGGACAAAGACGAATTTTACGAACTCTACAGACAGTGGTGAACCATATTCCCAAACGCGACAGGCGGCTTTCAAGAGTTGATATTGGTTACACGAAAGCAGTTGTCCCGACGTTAATCTTCATATCCGGCCAACAGGCGGGTTTTCTCAGCAGATCGTAGGTCCTGAAACAAGCGGGATGTGCCATGTCGTGACAAGAAATCACCAGCCACCGCTTTAGTTTCGTCAGAATAACAGGCACCGAAGTGTTGCCACCTAGAATCCACATCGGGATCCCCGCTTCATTTACTTGTAGCTTTACAAGATTTCTCGCAAACGGTCCGAGCTGCTTGCGTTCGCTCTTGTTTATGAATGATTGACTGGTTATTCGTGCGGTGGTCACTTTGCTCGAAAGTTTGTCACTACGTTGCTCGGCCGACAACTGTCCCGGATCCTGCTCCAATAGTATACCTTAATTACCGAAAGTCACACTCGAAAAGTCATCTTTGTTTATCACGCGTTACACAACTCCGCAGTTTGATCCTCATTCCCCAGCACGTGATTTATCGTGAAATCGTATTCCTGTAGGCGTAGCACCTATCGCGCTAGCTTTCCCTTGGGGTCTTTGGTAGACATAATCCATTTCAAAGGCTTGTAGTCCGTTTCGACGTGAAATCGCTGACCTAGCAGATATGGCCGCCATTTATCCAACGCCCAGACGATTGCGAGACATTTCTTCTGTATGGTTGAGTATTTGTTAAAATTCTGCTGGCGTACTCAATCGTCCCATTACCTGGTTTCAAAACTGCGCCGACTCCGACGTCTCTAGCATCGATCGCCACCGTGAACATCACACTCCAGCAATGGGCAATTTCAGGGTCAGCTCCTGCCTTCCGATTTCCTGTAGAATGCGATCAATGAGCTTGTTGGACTCCTGCAGTCCAAGTGAATTTCAGATCCTGTTTCAGTAACTAGTACAAAAGTGAGGCCAAATGGATGAATTTCTTGAGGACTTTGCTGTAGTACCTACCACAGGCCTAGGAACGCTAGAAGAGTATACTTTGAGGAAGGAACTGGGGTGCCTTGCATTGCCAATATTTGCTCAGGCAGTGGCTTCAGCTCATCGTGTCCCCTTTTATGGCCTAATAACATGACACAAATCTTTCCAATCTGGGACTTCGATGCACTTATACGGAGTCCCGTTTTAAGACTGCTTCGAGATGATCGCTGTGTTCCGCCTCTGATTGGCTATACACCACGATATCATCCCAGTACACCGCCATGTTCTCCAAGCCACTCAATAAGTGAAGCATTAAACGTCGGAAGGTAAACGGGGGTCCCGATAATCCAAAAGGCATCCTTTTAGAATGGTATTGTTTTTCACCTATAGTAAACACCGTTTTTTCTCGGTCTTCTCGTTTGATCGCCAGTTGCCAGTATCCAGATCTCAGATCCAGAACCGTGAATATCTTTGACTATTGCAATCTATCAAAAATGTCAGCAATTGATGACATTAAAACGAAACGCCTCAAGGAGATTTCATTCAGCCTTTGGAAGTCCATACATAAACAATACTTCCCATTAGCCTGTTTCACCAAGACCACTGGAGAATTGTATGGACTGTGCACTTACAGCACACAGCATTTTCTGTACTTGCCCCGTAACTTCAGCCTCCAGATGCATTGGTATCCTTCGAGGTCCCTGAGGCCGATACGTCAGGCGGATTAGCGGGATGGTGTGCTTCATCCAGTCAAAAAATCCATACCAGCTGCCGTCATCCGTAAACAAGGGGTCATCCTTTGTGATCAGTGATGGCAAGGTCGGGATGAAATGTAACGCGGCAACAACTGATCGCAAAGGTATCGTATCTCCGCGGTCAGTAAGTGGCAACAAGCTGCATTAAGTCAACAGCTTCCCTCCTTTTGGATCGACGATAGCTTTGTTGTACTCCGGGAACTCTGATCGCAATATGGTTTGGTTCGAATCTGGTGACACGACGAAGATGAGCGTTAGTTTCCGGCCCTCAATTTCAACGTTGTGTTCAGCCATACCATCAATGCCCACTGAATAACCGCCAACAGCTCTCACGGCTGTGGAGCATGATTGAAGCTTTTCGCCATGTCGATGGTTGATTAGCGACACTGCGGCACCCGTAGCGATCAGACACCGTTTCATCGCTTCGATCGCTCTCTTACTCCGCGCCCCGAGTACATATTCCTCGATCCGAGAAGAAAAAAAAGACTGAATGTGTGTATTTGGTACACGGACAGCAGCACGCTTCACCGGACATTGTTTTTTCCAGTGTCCCGGTTTCCCACAAAGGAAACAACATCCCCTTGTTCGCTCCTCTGAGCGCTGAGTGCGAAGCCTACTGACATCTTGCACGAGCTGTTAAATCATTCGTTCCAATTTATCCAACCGCTCCACGCCCTCATTTGGTTCCTCCTTCAGCGCAGCGAGTGGCGCATTGTCCAGCGCTCGAGTAACCTGGGCCAACTCCTCCAGCCGCATTCGCCGAGTAGCATTCGCAATCCTGACGCGTTCCGCGATTGGCCGTGGGAGACTAGCCATGAACTGATTCAACAGTAATTACCGTCTTGACGGTTCACCCATTTCCGGTAAAGCCTAGGTCCAACAAACTCCTGATGTGGATTGAAAACAAGAGGGGATCTGCCTCTACACCAGGCCCTGTCGCCTTGAACCCCCGCATCACCTCCTGACGGTCGGCGGGGTTGTCCAACCCGGAGACCAATGCATCCTTCGTAGCTGCGCACTCCAACTTGAGAGGGCCTTCGGGCCACCTCTAGGATTGCCTTTGCCCTGCTCTTGAGCAGACACCGCAGGGTCACCAGCTTCAACCGGTCGGTCTTGACTCCAACCGCTTCCGCCACATTCTCGAAGTCCTCCAAGAAGGTCCTCACATCCCCTTCTTCAAACAGCTCCGGACAGGGGGTTATCATGATGCACCTTGATTGGTCACGGCACCAATGTAAGAACCCAAGGTGCAAGCAGAACTGCTTATTGTTTCAAACATAGCCTATAGTAGGTGCACCGGTTCTGACCAACGAAACATCCGCTCATCTTCGCACTCCTGGTTGGAGATTGTATGGCGCGGGTTGCTTTCGTGTCTAGTAGTTGTGTGGTGTGCACTGTAGATGCGTCCATTCCTCATACGTATACAACTGCTGTTCCAAAGTGTTCCTTTCCTTTGGGGGAGTCGTTACGGCCTACTGTTGTTCGATTGCCGTTAAATATCCTGGCATTTCCACACTACTGCTAACTGGCGCAGTAGTGTTTCGCTTTAATCTACCACAAGCTCTCATCAACAGAGCTGCATCCAGATGTAGTGAAAAACACTCAATATCCAGTATTTAGCCGACTCATAATGAAGGACACTGACGTGCACTAAGTTCCTCGGCGATGCGATCACCAAAGGCGATACAGCTACCTGGTGAAATAAACTAGGCAACCAGTTGAGAGTGCTGTACCATTATGAAAATAGCGGTGTCAGCCTTTTCTTTTAATACAGGGTTACATGCTATAGCTGTGAGTCCATTTCAACAGAAACGCTTGCACAGCAGCATGTACAGCCCCAAAGAAATCGCAAGCAAGAAGACAGGGGCAACCATGCATGAGAACTTTGAACACATCTTAAAAATAAGGGAAGAGGCAGGTAACCCTAAAGTGCCTAGTTTAAAGGAGTTTCCCATAAACCATCACATGGCCCTTGGAGCCACAGTATAGAGATGTTGAAAGAGAAATATAATTCTCCGGCGTGCTTTCGGATATCGCCACAAACGAGTGCAGCTTTAATGCCAGAAAAACCAGCACGATAAGTTTCAAGTAGTTGTCGGGAGTGGAAATGCAGTCGATCCACCCCCCTGTCTGAAGGAAACCAGCTGGAGCTTCGCCGATTCCTTTCCTTAAAGGAGCAGTGGTTTGGAGGAAACTGAAACTAACCTGATAATTCCGCAGAAGTCAAGCAACTGCCCATAAAGAGAGGAAGAACGATTGGCAACCGCCAGATAGGGCAGCCAAGATAAGTACTAGTGAGTAGCTATCATCACTTGGTAAACACAGTATCGAGTGCCAAAGGCCGTTATAAAACCGGCTTGCTAATATCAAGGTTTGTGGTAAGACAGGTAAGCCCATCCGTTGAATCTGAATAACCGATTGCAAGCGTCTAACGCATGACTTCAACCAGGTGAGCGCGGCCGCTAAGTTACGTTTCCTGTCGTTTCCCTCAGACATGAGTGATCGTGTCAATGTATGCTTGCAATTCGAAGCCAAGTGACAGCGCATATTACTGTCTTTCAAATTTGGGCAAAGTATAATTTCAATTCTCGCTTTCAAACAATGGAAATGAGAGAGAGGGAATGAGGACGTATAAAGATGTACCACTGTAGGATGGAAAAGATCAATAAAAGTGGAAAAGTTCATTCATCCGATATTCTCAGTCGTGGTCCAGACAGATTGCCACGCGAGAGGATCAAACCTGAAGGTATACAATGTGTACCACTTGTCAGTGGCGTTGGTGATGCCGTTTATTGATAGGATTCCTTGGTGAAAACGTATAGTTACATGTGGATGAATCCATGATTGGAAACACACTGAGGCAAGTTCATGAGAATCCTAGTTCAGTACACGCAATGACCAGTTGTTCCTGGTTAAGCAATATGGCTAGGGGGAAGAATACCGTCGATAGATCACCATGTTTGGTCCCTGTCTGTTGTTTTCTCGTATTAATGGCAGCGATAGGCTCAGAGAGTGGATCAATAACGAAACGGGCCAAGTCAAAGTCAATGTTATAGTTCATCAAAACAACAGAAATGTGCGTTATGAAAGGGGTGTGAGCAGACTCAAACACGAACACACAACCATAAACCATCCAATCTTTTTACTTCAGGTCTACACAGGATATGGAAAATGCGAGTGGACCTGTAAACATTGTATCGTAAGCCATCCTCTGTCTCTCTCTAGACGTAAGCGTCCTGTGGCTGTCTGCAGTTACATTGATAGTGGACTACGTAAACGGACGATGCAAACAGGCATCAGCAGTGTAGAAGTGTGCTGCATCAACGCTTTGCTTTCACACGACCATCAGAAGTCGTGAGTGGGCTGTGGATATCGTGAGGTCCTCCGCACCTACGCAGATGTGAACCTTTAGGCTACGAGGCAAGCGCCTTAACCTTTCGGCCAACGGCCGGTGATGATTATGACAAGACGTGGATACCCGACGTTCTGTATGATTTTGATCCATTTTAAGCCCCTATTACGTGGATGATTTGTAATCTTAACCTGAATCACGATCTACCTGGATGGGAGAGTCCCGGTCAGTGCGGTCACTAGGACCTTAGCTGAAGGAGACAAATTGCAGATGTTTCCTGCTCGACACACAGCACTGCACGACCAATTTCGAGCCCGGTTGCACTCCACTAGTACAGATAGAAAAGTGGACACTTCATCGAGGAAAGCAAGGATCGCTCTTTGCTAGGCGACGTAAGTTAAATCCCTATGTCCTAGGATCGAGTGTTGTTCTCTTGTCTCCACTTGAAGAGTGGGAAGAAACACGAAGCCGCTTGTGGCAACAAACTATAATCCGAGAATCCAAGTGAAGTAGATCAAGCTACTATGATTGCTACTGCCACGATATATTGATGACAGAGAAGTCATAAGCGAGAGAAGATGCAAATCTAGTAACAAAAGTTCAACAAAAGAGATGTCATGAAAAGTCAACAAGAATTTGCAAGCTAGAAACACCGATCCCGCAATTGAGTTTTGTCGGATGGTGTCCACTCAAAGATCACTGGCAGATTAGACAAAGCAGTGCCAACGTGGATGGCTATGGAACTACTGTGGAATTACAGGACCTCAAAATGTCGTAGGACAATCCAATAGGAGTGTCAGACTTAAGGTATCGAATGTGTGTTGCACATCCAACTAAACTCTATAGTCCAGTTGCTGATCCATACCCGGGGTTGCGTACGACCAGCTTCTGCTACGAAACTGATGACTCTTCCGCCCTGATGATGTTACCTCAACTGGTGACGAAACATCTGCAACCAAACTGTCCAGCTCGGTGAACCCTGCATCAGCTGATCATCTAACCCGAGCAACCAGTATTACGTATAATCTCGAAAACTTTATCGTGGTA